>CM073462.1:10351250-11000000 GCA_037074485.1 Delonix regia | reverse complement strand
CTATTTAAATTGTCTATTATCATACATGATTTAAAATTAAAGATAAAATAAAATGTAATTATATTAATTTTTAAAATTCTATAATTTTTCAGTAGAATAACAATATATAATCTCTTTAAATAAATTCATTTTCATCACTAGTTTCTCGTTAATTTCATATGTCTAATTTTATATATTTTATCTAATTTATTATATTTTCTTTGTGCCATAATATATTATTAAATTTTTTTTTTGGTCAACACCTACAAACAGTTAGTTTAAATTGTATTAGTATAGACCAAAACTGACTAATACATTAAGCAAATAACCTAGTTATACAGTAATTCATCTTCCTTTCAACGCTGAAGTATTCTGGAAAAAATTAATAAGTTACTTATCACCTCAACTAACCAACTGTGGACTAGAATAAATGATCTTGGCAAAACAAAAACTAGAATAAACTATTACTTTCAATATAATATAATTAGACGATTAACATAGCCAATGCTGAAAATAAGACATAACATAACTACTTGCAAGCATTTATAGCCAAGCTATTGATACACTTCTTTTATAGCCAAGACAAAAAATTGATATACTTCTTTTTCTTTTAGATCTTGTTTTAAAGTCAACAGCTTCACAGTCACTCTCTCAATTTTAAACCCAAAACAAAATCACCATCTCAATATTGTTTCAGTAATTCCCAATTAACCAAATGAGAACTATAAGATTTAAATCAGAGAGTGAAGCCAATCGTAGACAACTAAACCTGGTTTAGTCTGATTTTTTCTTTGTGACGTCACCGTTTGGTCAGGTATTGGGTAACCACAAGACCCGAGACCCACAAAGACATGTGGTCCAACCCAAAGGGTCTAGGATCGTACTTGAGGGCCAGAACCCAGCAAGATCTGGCCATGGGAAAATGCGTGAATTATTTAAATCATTTGGGTTACGTGTTTTTTTTTTTTATCAAAAATGAAATAAAATTCAGAAAGGCGCATATTGCTTTTCGTCTTTGTGTTTATGATGCATACATTTATTCATTATTTGGGTAAATAATACTTTGAATTTTTGACCCATATATATTAATTTTTTTCTTTTTCAAATTAACGTGCTGTATGAAACGGGAGAAGCGGGAGAGAATTATGCGTGCGGAGAGTGGAGAGCGAGAAAGAGAGAAAAAGTGATAGCTGTAAAAAAATTGCAGTCGGACCCCACTCATGTATAGTGATGGTAGATGAGAAAAACAACATGACGCTAATGAATTTTATAAATATAATTTTAATAATATTTTTAAATGTTTAAAATTATATTTTTTAAATTAAATATATGTAAATACTAAAAAAGAAAAAATTAAGATAAATGGAAGATTAAAGTAATTTACGTCTTAATTGCACTTACTTACATATATAATTATTTTTTTTATTTTAGTAATTATCTGTAGTTAAATTAATTGTTTATCTCAAAGCTATACAATAAAAAAATTAGAGAATAATAAAATTACTACTAAACATATAAAAATATTATTAAAATAATGTTATTATTAAAATACTAAAAATATTTTTATTTTAATTTACAAAATATAATTTTAAACATTTACAAATATTATTTAAATAATATTTATAAAATTCATTAGCATCATGTTGTTTTTCTCATCTACCATACATATACATATGAGTGGCTCCCGCTACATTCTCTTTTCAGCTATCAGTATTTCTCACACACGTAGCCTATGTTTGGTACGAGGGAGGAAGAGACCATGGACATGGAACGAGAGGGAAAGAAAGAAAGGATGTTTGGTATGCATATGAAAGGAGAATATGGGAGTTCAGATTCCAATCTGTATTGCAAAGTTAATTCCATCAAGCAAGCGATGGAAACCTTCATAATGCTAACGAATGGTACGCTAGATTACTAAATTGCCATCAAAATGTTCTCTTTCATCATTTGCAACTATTTGGATCTTTTAATTACTTTTGGAGATTTAGCTTTATTGATCCTCTGTGAAAAAATAAATATTTTATAAAAAATAAATAAATATGACTTGAAATAATATAAATATTTTAATATTTCTTGAAATATTTATTATAAAATAAAAATTAGAAAATTATTTATTAATATTTATTATAACTAATTTAATAATTTTTATTAAGACTATCCTAAAATTAATTTTTTAAAAAAATATTAATTTAATATTTTTAGCATATAGACATTTTAGTATTTTCGTAACTCCAATCATCCATTTATTTCCAACATATCATATAGATTTTTACATCAAAACTTTTCATACCAAACAGGACTGTAATTCTCTCTCACTTTTCTCATTTCATATAGTACGATTTTCGAGAGAAACTAAAGATCCGAACACGTTCATTCAAAGTTCACTTTTTCATTATCTAATACTCAATGTCTACGATTCCACTCAAACTATAAGATAAGAGTGTAATACTTTTTGATGCACGGTATTTGAAAAAATAAAATTTTAATATATACGGCTCAAAAAGCCTATTTGTTTTGCTTAAGATATAAAATGTAAATCTTGCCGGTCCACGTAGAGATTTATATCTTCCTAAACTTTCTTTGTATCAAAAGCGTAGGTTCAAAGAAATTATGTGTTTGGAGTAACCTTAGTGTGCGTGAGTGAATTAGTATGTATATTGCTTTAGCCAATGTATATAAGTCATTCGAGTTATTTATCATCTTTTTTAATTAGTTTATTAATTTCTTTTCATATTAATAATTACATATATATCTTTTTCCGGGGTAGATGTGTACTCCGCGCCATAATAGTCCAAACGGCTTCCATATGCATGCTGCGTGATTGGTTTTAATTAGGTGTGTAAATAAATTGAGTGGTTCAGTAGGTCAAAATTTGAATTAAGTTTCATTTATTTATTCAATGAATGAATATAATCATATATCAAATTTGTTTAGCTAAACGAATTAATTTTAAAATTAATGTTCGATTTGTAAAACTCGCGGACAGAATAGTAATAAAATATTATCTATATAATGTACATTGCAATCGTATTATGTTATTAAAAATTATAGATAAATATAACAGTTTATGCATAGTCAAAACGATGTTATATGATTTTGTTATTATTATACTGAAAATAAAACTACAATTTATTCTAAAGCTTGATGTTAATTTGGTTGTTGTCGTAATAAAAATAAGGGTTAAATAATGATTTGATTTCTCAATTTTATTTATTATTTTAAAATCATATTTAAATTTAAAGTGTTTAAAATGATTCTTTAAATTTTCAAAATATCTCATAAAAATTTCTCTCTAGTAAATTCCATTATAATATTAGTTAATTTTAATATTAAGTATCAGCTATATGTACTTTGGTATTATCATTTAAGAGATTATTTAACATATAATTATATTTAACTTAAAAATAAAAAACAAATAATAATAAAAGAAATTAGACCCTCCCTTTACTTGAAGGCAAAATCAACGACCCCTTTCCAACACGCAGATCCAAGAATACAACAAAGGGGACCAAATTGGGAAAATTAGTAGAGTTATATGCAGCAATTTGGTTTACTGTAGTGGCTACCGAATCTCGCATAGCATCACGGTAATATAAGGTTTACTGAATCTGAATTTGTTGAAATTAATGTATAATAAAACTTTAACGGTTGAGATTTATTTTTAAAAACTAGCATGGTTATAATTTTTATATAAATTATAATTGCATTAACTAGGGAATCCAAATCTAAGATTTACTCTACTTATGTGCGCTTACCAATTCTGTTTTCGCGCATAATAGAAGATTTTTCATGTATAGTATATGGGATGCATAATATTAACCAACCCAACAACAAGATGAATTGTTGCTTCCAAATTGTCAAATCTAGATTTTTTAGTCCCTTTCCCATTGTGATTTCTAGTCTCTTAGTGATGAGTTTGCGAGATCTTAATTTATTTATTTTAAAATTAAATATTAATTAAATGTTAAATCATCTCTTAAATTATAATTAAAAGATATATATGATTGCCATATCAATATTAAAATTACAGTATGAATATTTTAACAGAATTTATTTGAAAGAGATTTTTTAGAGATAATATGGAAATTAAAAAATTACTTCAAAACACATTAAATTTAAGAGATCATTTTAAAATAATAAATCAAGTTAAGAGATTAAATTATTATTTTAAACTGAAAATAAAGGCACAATTTATATGTAGATATATATATATATATATATTAATTTTATCGAACAAAAGTTAAATAACAATATTTTTGTAATATATATTAAATACTAAAGGTTTTAAATATAAATTTTGAAATAAATAAAAAAATCAAATATAATTCAATTGCAATTAAGAAAAAATTAATGTAATTTTGCTTCATGAGTGAGAGGGAGAGGATACTTTTTATTATTTATAAAATTTTCTACAGTGAACTCCCAGGACTATGAATTATCTGTGGGTTATAGAGATCACAGGGAACTCATTCAGAATTCTCTTTCCCATTATGAGGTGCTATTATTTATATTAAGGTTGCATTAAGTATGATGATGCTTGACAGCTTGGTACAGATTTCCCTGAGATTTATAGTATAATCTGAAACCCCATTCAGATTGGGTCAGCATTATATGGTAGTGCCAGCCATTAAGTCTTCTAATATATTAAAGAAAAGTTACTTTGAGGGACTCCAATTAGTTGTCACACATAAAGTAGAGATGCTATAATAATACAGACGCGTTCCTTGATTTGATCGACGCGGATAGTATTGCATGTGAGGCTTCTCTTAGACCAAGATACACGTAGCATATTTCCAAAGAAAATAGTAGATGAGAGTGATACATCTAGAGGCACTAATTCCGCAGGAGAAAAGGCTGCAACATATTCAATTATTTCAGAGAAGAAGGTTTTGAAAACTTGATTCCTTTTACTCAAGAGCTCATCCAGTCCACAAGTAATTTGCGAATCATAGGGCCGTGTGAATCGCGGTTTCGCGGTCTTAATTTAGATTGTAGAAGACAAGTTTTGCACTCTGGATGAAGTTATTAATTTTAATTTTTAAAAATTATTAAAATTAATAATTTAATTTTGAAAGGAACCATTGAATTTATATTATTATTTTAATTCAAATTATAACTGAAAAATGGGTAATTAATCCCTATTTTGATACTGTACAAATATGATTTTAGATTAAAATTTTTATTGATAAAATAAATTTTTACAGTGGTAATTTAAAATTTTAAAAATTAATTTTATTATAATATTATTTATTCAACCTAAAAACAAATATTTATTTTGCGTAAATTCCTCAATTTTCAAAAATAATTGGTACCATAATGTTTGAAAGGGGAAGAGGCAACAGATGCCTTCCCAGAAGCCACACATCTAAAAAGCAAACCTAAAAGGTAAGACATTTTTACCATTTCCATCCAAAACAAGGCATCATTTCAAAATTCAAAAACTCCCGTTATCTTCCAAAAGAACTCGACCAGACATACCCATAGCTCCGGCATGTTACCGTCACAGAAAACGATGACACCCCCTCTCACCGACTGTTTCCCTTTCCTTGTTAACTGAACTTTAAAAACGAAAAGGAAAGAACAAATTAAAAAAAAACGGATGTACAGGCACTACAGGCAAGAATCAACACCAAGAAGCTGGAATGATATGTGAAATTTGACAGTAACTATTGATAATGACGATGACATAAGAATTCACTCAATCATGTGTACCTAAACTACAGTACAGTGATAATTGAAGTTTTATTCAACTTATTTTCTACTCGTATATTGGCAGAATAATTTCCATGAAACCATTATGTAAAGAAATTACAAAAAAAATTTTAAATGTGGAAGGAGGAAGAAAAGTGAGATATAAGAAAAGAATCTCAACGCCTGCAGCGAGTGATGGCACTGCAACCGCGACGGTAGGGATTGGCTTGAGCACCAGGCCGGCAATTGTAATAGGAAGCGCCGCGTCGCGAACACGGAACAGTGTTCCTCCTCAGCGCACCGTAGCTTATGTACCTCCTGGATGCTAGAATGCGCCGGTTGCTCTCCGAGTCCATCTCAAACTCCGACCCAAACAACTCTCCCTCGTCCTCCGAAAGTAGGCACTCGGCGATGGATCCGCGGCACTCCGATTTCACCGGGAAGAAGCCCAGCTGGTGGGCCCCGCCGAAATCGACGGTGGCTGATGAGCAGACAATTGCGTGGACGGCTAAGATCGCAAGCATCACGAGGAATCGAAAATAGCTACTTGAGCTTCCCATCTTCTTCTGTACTTCTGGTTTGGGTTCGTATTCTGTTTCGGGTTGTAAGAAGAGAACAGAGAGGGGCCACGGGTCTGAGATTATAAGCGACGGTTGGTGCAAAATGGCACGGAAGGATGGGTATATTTACGAAATGGTGCCCCTTGACTTTTAAGGTCACTTGGCTGTGTTGCGATTTGTAGATAGCGACTTTTGACTTTGTATATATTAGGCTTTAGGTATTCAAATCTTACAAACCTCTTATAGTGAAATTTGGAAAAGACAGGACTGGGGGTATGATTGACATTAAAACAGATGGATTCCAGCCAATGATTGACAATCATATAATATGAATTCGAATCATGTTCTTTACTCGTCATTTTCTTCAAAGGGTTGGCTCACTAGACTGTTCCAGTTGTGTATGAGAAAATGTTCTTTTTCGCAAATTGAAAATGCCAGCATACACGCGTGTTTGAATGAGGTTTTCGGTGTAATGATTCGTTTAACCCCTTGATAAGATGAAATAAGAAGTTCTTTTAATATTAACTAACTTGAAGGATACTAGGTTCTTTTTCTGGTTTCTTTGGAGAATCTATGATGTGTTCAACAAAATTTATATATTTGGTTTGTTGTGGTTCGCTGAGGCTAAGAGTTGAATTATTAATGATATATTAATCAAATTCTTTAACTTACTCAACATTGTAATGACACGTTTGGGATTTGTTGAAATGGAAGCCGCGTGGATGAAAGAAAGGAAAGAGAAAGAATGCATGAAGGCGCATTCAGTGGTGTAAATTGAGTGTAATAAGTCAATGCCAAAGCATAAGGTCTATTTGGTGTGACTGAAACTTCTCATACGGAAAGAGAAGGCATTTCATGTGTTATTTGGTGCCACGGAAGTCAAATTTCGTTGGAGTTGGCATTCTCGGTATTGGTAGGTGGTTTTCTAGCTCTAAGCAATGGAAACGCACGGAAGGAGTTCTCCCATGGTAGGGAGATTACATTTTTGCCCTCAATTTACATTTGCCTACCTGCTTTTGTTCTTACGTGCTGGCTCTCATTTCATAGAAGCATGCATTCAACCATGAGTGGGAGAGAGGACCAGTGTAGACGGCAAAGTCGATAGACGACATGTTCCCCAAAGGTGTAGATCGGTCGATTAAGAAGATATGTGTCCTTTTCATTGCTTTGTTCTCATCTATTGCTCTGTTGTTCGATCTATATGGTCCCTTCGCTAATTAAGAAAATCATAGTAGTTGGTGGTAGGCTTTTTGTCTGTAGTTGCTTCCTTTCTTAGTTGTTGTTGTAGTTGTTGATGGCAAGCCCTATCTTCATTTTTTGTGTATTGAATGTAAACATTGAAAACTGATGGAACCCTAACTGTGATTGTCGTTCTATGTTGTTGAAGTCAAAATAGATGAATAACTGAAACTATTTTGTTCTGTTATGTCATGAACTCATTGTCTGATTATTTCGTTTGGATAAACTATTGTGATTTTTGAATTTTCTTGTACACTTGTATATTGAGAAAGTGGAATTTTGGAATGCTGACAATGTAATGGTAATACACCAGAATTGTTTGCATTAATTTTTTACCTTGGTAAGTACTCAATCTTCTCTCCCTCGTCAATTTTTTTTTTTTTTTTTATGCAATTGTCCCAATATATTGGATTTGATGGTGCAATGTAGGCAAAAGTTGTGTGAACACTTTAAACTGTTATATGTGTTAGCTTTTCAACTTAAATGGAAGAAGCCAATCTATTTGTTCATGAGATTTATTTAAATGAAAAGGGAAATTGAAAATAAAGATGGATCGGGAGATAGGCTAGGCTTTTAGGATGTGATCTACAAATTGATTATAATTTTGTGCCTTTGAATCTTTTAGCTGGTTGATAGAAAGCTAATCAATTATCATTGGTGTATCTTTTTTTTTTTTGGGTCAACTATCATAGGTGTGATTAAGTCTACCTTATTTGGTAAATATCTTATAAGACTTGCTTATTGTAGGAAAGGTTCCAAATTTAAAGGAAAAGTGGAAAATTACCACTCCTTTGCAAGCCACTATTTGTTAGCAAGAAGATGAAAGTACTGGAATTATCTAATCCAATGATTAAACTCCACAATTTTTTGGTACTAGTAATTTCCATAGGTAAAATCTTTTCAAAATATTATATATAATATCTTTGCTCCATCCAATATCTGTCATTTATTTGGACTGATCTCTATTAACAATTTTGTCCCAATTATACACTCATTGACACTTATAATATCCATGATGATGTTTTACCACCACTTGTCTATGAATTATTGTTAGCTTTAACAATGTATTTATAAATTTAATTAGTATTAATAAGTAAATGATAGCTTCTTGTAAAATCTAACTATTCATATGGTACAAACTAAGAAAGCAAATTGAAGTTTTACTAGTCTTATGGATTAGACTTCAAACATGTTTATAAAATTTATACCATGATCAAATTATCAAGTTTATATACCTTTTGTGTGTGTGTGTGTGTGTGTGTGAGAGAGAGAGAGAGAGAGAGAGAGAGATATATATATATATATATATATATATATGAGATGTATTAAAAGCTAATTTTTTGTTTTTTTTTTTCTGTTACAATATTTAATTTGCACATAGATTGATACCAACAAATTGTTTCTTTATTGTTTCACATAAAAGAAGGGTATTGTTAGGCCACTAGGGGTTCCTACCCTTACTCACTTCTTAGTTGCAATCTCCTTAGAATTTTCATACAGGGACAAAAAAATTGTAAAGGCATACAAGTGAATTTGCAAAATTAGTTAATTGTAAACCATATAGTTCAATAGATAGTCTTAATAGATATATAATCCTCAATTCTTAACAAATAGGAGCTTTCACAAACTTTTGTTTTGGAAAATTAGAACATTCAACCCTACGAGTATAATCATATCAGTCTAATTAGAATATAGGGAAATCACAAGTGATCTGTCAGCTAACTTGTACAAATTAATGCTCAATAAGTCTATAGTTTTTTCTTTGTTCAGGTAAAATTTGTCAGTTTCATGTAAGAAGTATGTGATTTTGAATGGAGGGTAGTTATCTGTGGCAATGAATCTTGGTTGTTCCATTTAAAGAACTATATATGAGTTAACTTGAGTTAGATTTTTAGTCATCATATAATATAAGTTTGAATGCTGGTAAAATACCATTTTTTAGTGTTACTAGTTTTAATCTGAGGTAAAAAAAAAATTGAATCTCATAATGATGAAACCATTTATGATTTTGCCAAAATTTCTGAAGTTAATTGTTTTGTGTTAAGTGTAAGACTTTGAGACTATATGTGTGTATGTATAATTCTATTTTAAGTGTGTGGATGTATAATTATGTATAATTCTATTTTCAACATGTCTTGTGAGGCTTGACTAATATGAATAGGTCTATCATGAAAATATATACTTTATACCACATTCAAATGATTGCATTAATTATATGTTACCTGATTATGTTTTAATACGAGAAATAGAGTGGGCACTTCATTGTATTAGAATATGGATAGATTTTTTAATGAATGCCACAATTTTGACATAGATAACTTACTGTATACTGTGCATAAATATTAGTGAAGGTGTAATAAGTATGGTTTGTAAATTGAAGTTGTAAGTATGAAGCTATAGAATGTAATGTGTTTTATTATTGGGTTGCGTGTTTTACAGCCATTGACCCAGTGATAAAAGAACACATTATGGCCTTTTTATCGTAGTCAATAAACTTTGTAAATGGACTCCAAAAAGAGGTGACTACCATATGCATAGGTGTTGCTTTGCATAAGTCAATAATATTGCCAAAGTCATACATAGTTAACTTCATTACTTTGTGTACAGTAGTAACATTACTTGCTATAACATGCTTATGATGCATAGGAAGACCTTTAATCAACTATGTGATATGCTTGATCAATTAGGCGAACTAAAGCCCTTGAAAAACATACTTGTAAACGAGCAACTAGCTATCTTCTTACATCATGTGAAGAGTAGGGTCATTCAATTCCAATTTAACAGGTCGGAGGAAATTATGAGTTGATACTTTAATTTAGTATTAACAAACATGATGCGATTACAAGGTGAGCTACTAAAAAAACTAAAACTTATATCTGCAGAGTCAATGGATGAGAGATAGAAGTGGTTTAAGGTGAATACAAATTGATATGAACTATGTAGTGTACAATAAGTTAGTTAGTGAATTTGACAATTTTTGTTTTAATAAAAATGTTTAGGTGCTCTGGATAGGACATAACATCTGAATAAAAGTCACTATACAAGACAAACAAAGATATAATTACTACAAATGAGAGATAACTGCTAATGTGCTAAGAGTTTGCTCCCTAAATGGATATGTTTTACTAAGGTGGGAAAGATCTGCAATTGATGCAAGGGTGTTAAGAAATGCTCTCACAAGGAAACATGAGCTGAAAGTGCCACATGGTGAGTGACCCCACTTTACATATGTTTAAGTCATGCATAATTTTGTTGCTAATATCTAAAAGCCCTCAATGTATCAGGCCAATACTATCTGATTAATGCTGGGATACACTAACTGTGAGGGTTTTCTAGCACCCTATATGAGATAGAGATATCACTTACATGAGTGGTGCTATGACTGGCAAACCAGTTCTCCTTGAAAGTGTCTCAACATGAGGCATTCATCCGTTAGGAAAGTAATTGAGCGATGTTTTAATATGTTGAAGCTACGATGAGCCATCCTACGTAGCTCATCTTTCTATTCAGTGCGAACCCACAACCGCATTATCATATCATGTTGCTTGCTAATAATCTCATACACTGTGATAATGCACTTGATTCTTGGAGAATGAAGTGGATGCCTTGACAATGTAAGTCCTTTAAAATGATAACACTCTCATCTAGACCACTGAGCGAACTGATTGTTGGAATGCATGGCGAGATACATTGGTCGTTAATATGTACAATAAGTATAAGGCAACTTGTGTTAGGCTTTGATTAGGGTGTGATCTCGAAGAGTTGTATCCATTTAGTTATGCCTTCATGTCTTTTATGATCTCCCTTTAGTGTGAAAGATGTGTTCATTGTACTATTAAGACTTGGAAGATGCATAATGTGGTTTAGGTGTCATCATACTCGTATACTTATGCACTTATGTGTTTTATAACCTGAGCAATATATCAAATTCATGTTAGTTATAGTGCAAGTCAATTAATGATGCCTAATATGTGTGGTTTCTATTTAGTTGCTTCTGTAACATGGTTTGAAATCATTTGTTAAAGTGAACATGGCACAAGAGGGCAAGTTAAGCACAAGGGCTAGGAATGACCCTTATGTGTAGACTGCACAAGAAGATGCAATACTGGTGGAATGTATGGTATTATTGGTAGTGGATGTCAAGTGCCACTAGGAGGGGGGATTCAAGCTAGGGTATCTCCAATAACTAGAGATGATGATAAAGGATAAGGCAGCCCGTTAGGAGTTAAAGAGAGTCCCACACATCCAGTCGAGGTTAAAGATTGTTAAAGGAAATAGGTAAAGCGTCCATGATATGGTTGTGGACAAGGTCATAAGCGGGTTTAATTGGGAACCTATAATGAAGTGCATGACAACTGACAAACATGTATAGGATGATTATCTAAAGATAAGTATTGATGTTCATTGGCTAATTGTTGAAATTACATACTGTTATGGGACACTAATGTTTGAAATTGTATGCTTTGCATGCTTACAAGAAAACTGCTTCGAACTGTAACAGGCCTTTTCCTCACTATGAGTAGTTAACACTTATGCGGGACAAAGATAGAGCAACTAGGAAATACGCCCAGTCGGCATGCAACATATTAGAAGAGATAGATCAAGATACTCCATATGTAGGGAGAGAAACCCAAGGTGAGATAAAAGTTGATGGCATGTCATTCCTTGAAGTCCCTGTGCCCTCCAGTCTATATAGGTCCAGGTTCGAGAAGAAAAGGTGTCAGACACACAGGGATAGGGATAAATTATTTGCTGATATGATCATAGAAATGTTTGATAAGGTAAACAAGGGGATTAAGAAGGTTACTGATAGAGTTTGCACTACCGTTAACAACTTGACATGCAACGAGGACATTCGAGACAAAACTACGTCCCTATTTAATGATTTACATGCAGTCCCCAGCCTTATTGGGCAATACATGTAGCTATTTATGATGTTCTCCACTTTAGTGGACTTTTTGTTTTTTGTTCGTGATTCGATGATGGATGCTTTTAATGGATGATTGCTCCGTACTTTTTATGCGTCTTAGTGGTTATGGGTGTTGTAAATATAAACTGTAGCCTCATGTGAATGACCTCATATCTTTGTTACTACATTTATGTTCTTATTTGGAATTCACTTTTTTTATTAACTTTAATTGCACACTTGCCTACCCTTCCACGTTTCATTTAGTTTATACTAGTAAGTTTATCTTTGTGCTTATTAATCTAACTCTGTTTATTTTATAACCAAGATTAGAATCAAGCCCAGCCTTCTCTGTGGCAGTATCAGCCACATCTATATGAAACTGATGCTTTCTGTGGTTAACTTTGTGAATAACTGCATTATTAAATTTGTGGATAAATCATTTATAATACAAAATTTGACTTAATGCATGTTGAACTTGTGAGTGCAGTCATTGAACATGTTGATTTTTTAGCAAGTATTGATGCTAAAATCTTTAGTAGGCATAAAAGATGCCAACCATCAAAACCAGAAATATTCTGTGATGTCATACTTTTAGATCAACTTGTATAGTCATATTGGTAACACAATGTGTAATTTTTCCCATGTGTTTGATTGAATATTAGTTTAACTATTCTTATTCATGTGACTACAACTCAATTTAACTATTCTGTGGATCCGGACATATAAGATGATGATACTAATGTCCATGGAGTTCCACTAGTTGTAGCCTGTCGCTATGTGATATATGCTGGAATATGGAAAATTTCATGCTGATCCATATGCAAGGAACTATTGTTCTTTTAGGGGATATTATATATAGTGTGCCAGCAAAATAGTTATGTAGTGTTATAAGTAATGTAAAAAAACACGATGTTGAATGTGTATTTGCCACTCTTAGGTTGTAATGTGATATGAACAATATCAAAAGTTTATATACTGTGAAATTATATTTATAATATGATGTTAGAAGATAGTTAATATAAAGAAATTGTGTGATAGCACATGTTTGTAGTAGTTTTCATATTTCAATTGTGTAGATAATTTTGTTTAGTTACAGTAGGTTAGATTATACTTTTTAATAGACTTGTGAGACACCAGTGAAAACAAGAATTGAATTATATTGAATAAGAATTAGGCATTAGGAATTATATATTATGCAGTTTATGTACATTAGGAACTTTTAACCATTAAGGTTCACATTAAACTAAGAAGGCTATAGTTTTATCTTACATTCTTTCTTCTTTTTCTTCCTGAAGCTTTATAATTCAGAATAGCCTAACACTAGAAAGCTCACATATGGTAATGATGAAGGAAATAAATTCAACGCCATTCCCTTTAGTTTCCTCTATTTTAGATTATATATTAATTTAAAACATTATTTTAGTTGAAGACAATACAAAAATATTAATGATGAATAAAAAATTTGTAGCTTTAATAAATATGACTTATATAACCTATAAATTAAACAAATTCAACTACTTGATGCAAATAGATATTAAAAAGAAATTAAGTGGAATTCTCTACATTTGCCATCATATTTTACAGTACCAAAGTAAATTATAAAGAATGCTTTTCACATTATTGGGTACCTTGAGATTTTAATCCTCACCAAAAATTAATAAAATTAAAATTTAGACATGTGACACTCATAACACCATTTATGAATTTTAAAATATTATTACAACAATAAATGTAACTTCTCAATCAATACTCTGTTGCATTAGTGGCTGAGGGAAAAGCTTATATGAATTTATGAATAAAGCAAAGTGAAATAATTCAATCCCAAGAATGGTATCCCATTCACTTGGCTCTTGGAATGGCTATTTTCTCTGGGGATTTGTCATCTAAATCACTAACACTAATTGGCTTGCACGATGTTTCTCTCTTGTCTTTTTGCAAATCTGCAATGTTGGTCATCTTGCGATGGCTTTACTGCATTCTAAAAATTATTATATATATATATATATATATATATATCTATAATATAAACATGGGTTAAACATCATTGTATTATATATATCCCAAACACATATACATTAATCATTGTCAAAGTAGCTTACACAATGTGCATAAAACAACATCTCACATACAACTTACAACAAAAAAAGAAGACCATGACCTCACACTTCTTACAACAAAAAAGCCTAAACATTACCATGCGACATTACATTTTAAGTACACATGCAAACAACATTAGCAGTAAGGAAACACAAAAATTGCTAGGCTAGATATGGAGCATATTGACTCGCACCATATCGTCCTCTAATTGTAACTCTTTGAGTAAGTTTATTATCATCCATATGTGTTGTCCTCACTTCACAATCCTTGGTACACACTTCATCAGAAACTGCTTGATTGAGTGCATCAACTGGGGTCAGCCAATTGAAGAAACTATACTTCTTTGCAATACACTTGACATACAACTTGTTGGGATATTTCACGGATTCTTATATATATATATATATATATATATATATAGCTGCTTATCTACTGCAGTAGTAATTTTTATTCATCCACCTTGGCCTTATATTGTCGCAACTATCTAAGCTTGCCGTGGAAAAGATATTCACCAACCTTTGAACAGACAAGAACCAAACAGGCAATGAGGCAACCAGAACAACTATAATAAGAGATTGAACAATGAATAACATCAAAATGTACCAAATGTGGCAGGACATACACACAATTGTACCATTAACCCAATCATGTACAGGAAAAAGTATGTTAGACTAGTGCCTTGCAGATAAAATAAGGAGCGACATACCAAACTCACCTGCAGATTTGACTACACAAAACTATATTGCTAATATGATGCAACCCCATTATCATCCATAAAGAAGAGTAATTTTGTTCATAAATTCCTACTTAATATTATTAGCTCTAACTCACTACCCTTTGCACTAACATAAGTCTACTAAAATGTGAAAGTGTCATACCTCACAAGCTTTTTCTTCCAACAAAAAATTAAGGCATTAAAACATGTCTAAACTTAAATTTCTACAACATGAAACTTATAATATTGAATCTGATACTATTAATGAATTTTATATGTTTGTAAATATCTGAGCATTATATAAACATTGGCATGTAGTATCCTTATCCATATGGTTTCATATATGATACATGTATTTCATACATAGGGGCTAATGCTCATATAAAACAACCATATCAACTAAATATACTCATTATATAATGTTAAGTCTAAGCTAAAATACAAGGTCCCTCATCAAATTATGCCTTTGCAGCTGTAGCTACCATTGTTTCCTCCATAAAGTTAGCATGCAAAATGTGAAAATATGTTAACTATCATATTTTACATCCTTTAGTTTATCAAATACTGACAAATAAACTATTCTCCAGATGTTTCATAATCTAATGCTTAACTTTTAACTCATTCCACGGAATATTTCGCATTGCTACTAATTAAGGGAATAACAATCAAAACACAGTAACTTATTATTCCAACCTTGTTTAAATACAATTCACAACTAAACTCTATTAAACTATGTAGTTACTCCAAGTGGGATTTTCATTGCCATATGCCAATCTTGTCTTTATATAAAACCATGAACAACCTACTTAGTGAGACATAAAGATTGTGTGATGAGAATCTCAATAGATTTGCCAAGCAACATCATTCTGTCAAGCACTAAAACAGGTTTTCACTCATTCAATGCTTAAACACATCATTCAGGTCCATTACCAGGTGCAACAAACACTACACTTACAGGTGCTTTTGATCGAGTGGAAGCGTCGTCGTCGTTGTTGTTAGCTAAACCCCACAAATGTTACCTCTAATTTATGCCCTAACTTTAGAACTCATCAAGAACTCAAGCCACTTGTCAGAAATTTCTTCTACATCATTAGTGTCAGAGTTTATCACTAATCATCGATGGTGTTGCACACAACAGTATGAACATCCTCTTCTTAACCCTTATATTAAGCAAGTAGAGGGGATGCAAAAAAAAAAAAAAAAGATGAGCAAAGGATATATAATTAGAGGCATTTTGGTCATTTTGATCTAATACAATTCTTTTTCCATCGTTCTTTCCATCATATCAAACACATTTTACAATTTCATTTTACTTTTCATTCCCAACATACTAAACAGATTTTCACACTAAAATTTTCAATGCCATTCCATCTCATTCTACTTTCCTTTCTTATTCCATTTCCAACCCACTTCTTTTTGTCAAATGAGACCTAAAGGAATAAAATGCAAGGAGGTGTTCAAAGCAGGTAAAAAACAACTACAGTTTTATGTTAAAATGACATTGGGATGATACGGAAGTAACAACAGGTGTGAGGTCATAACTCATGAAAATTATCACTCATTGATCCTCGTGCGATGGCTGTCACACAGGGCTAGCACCATCATTAACCCTACTAGCTAGGTCATTACCTAGGTGCACCAAGGGCTAACAGTACTGTTGTTAGTAGTCATTGTCCTATATAGTCCTTCCAATGATAATGTAATTAAAACAAGCATGCATAGGGAAATACTACCAGTATTCATAAAATCAAATTGCCTTTCAATAATAGTTTATTCGGTAGTTATTCATAACCGTATGCATGATATTTCTTAAAAGTCATTTTCAAAACCATACATAATGCCATCTAATATGTTAAGGGATTTCATCCACTCATCATTTCAATTTTAATAAAGTTTAGTCATGATTAATAAAAATTTTTAAATAATGAAAAGTGAAGTATAAGGAAAAGTATTTGGGAGTGTTATCTGCGCACCTGAGTGCCGTTAACTACCAGCAACTCAATGCCTTTCCTTAGGTGATTATATCACTCTTACATGCTACCTATGCCAATTGGAGAGCAAAAAATTACTCATCTTCCTTCTTATTACACAAAATAAACCCAAGCTCATATTTCCTAATTCCATCACTAACTTTCCCAGACGTTTCATCAATTTACATTTACTGCACTAAAAACTTTCTGAGTTTTCACTTTAATCCCAAATTTCATACCCTTGCCTTTAACCCAAGAAAAACCATGATTAGTAATAAGGTTTCATACCATACACCTTAAAATTGTTCTTATAGGATCAATTTGAATCCATTACAATGCAGCATTTTACCATTTTCTGAAAACTCCAAAATTTTGAAACTTTTTAGTTTGGTCCCTATCAGAACAACTCTAAAAAACTAGCCAAAAATCATGCTTCAAAAGCTGAAATTCGATGGATAAGGGCCAAAAATACTTCTCCTAACATCATTTTCATGAAACAAATGCTTAAAACTCACCAAATCACGAAAAAAGTCACTAGTTTTGAGTTGCGCGAAGACCGCCGAAAATCCACTGTTGTCACTGGCAACTGCTGGCGGTGACTGGCCAGAACGCGTCGTTGATGAGTGGAGGAGGTGGCTAGAGGTGGTAGTGCTGGCTATGGCAGAGAGAAGCAGCAAAAATTGAGAAATGGGGGGAGAGCTTTTAATGGGAACACGACGGGAAAGGGAAGAAAAAAAGAAAAAGATATGAAGGACAATTTAGTAATTTCACTTGGGAGGACATGTGTCAGCACCAAAATATTCCTAAGGGAGGAAGGAGCTGTATCTCGAACCCACTCCTTCTTGAATCAGGACGTCCAGCCTTACCACTAAGCCAAAACTTATATCTAATTAATAATACACACCACAAATATTAATACTCTCCTTTTTCCTAAGAACAAAATTTTGCATTATAATTTAGCAGGTGTTACATTCTCCCCCTTTTAAAAGAATTCGGTCCCCAAATTTAAATCGTGACATACCTTATACAAATAAATGAGGGTAATGGTCACACATGATATGTTCATCCTCCCAAGTTGCTTCCTCTTAGGAGTGATTCCTCTATAACACTTTTACTGAAGGAATCTCTTTTGAACGAAGCCTCCTTATTTACCTATCCAGGATTTTGATAGGCACCTCTTCATAACTCAACCCTGCGTCAACTTACACTGTCTACGACTCAATAACATGTTATGGGTCATGCAACTATTTCCTAAGCATAGATACATGAAAGACAGGGTGAATATTTGATAACTTATGTGGCAATGCAAGCTGATAAGCCACTACACCGATTCTTTCTAAAACTTCAAATGGGCCTATACACCTACGACTCAATTTACCCTTTCTGCTAAACCTCATAATCCCTTTCACGAGAGATACATGTAGAAACACATGGTCATCCACCATAAACTCCAAATCCCTTCTCCAATTGTCTACATAGGCCTTTTGTCTACTCTGTGTTATATGTAATCTCTCCCTAATCAACTTTACCTTCTCCATTACATCCTGAACTAAACCTGGCCCCAGTAATTGAGCTTCGCCTGTTTCAAATCACCCAATAGGAGAACAACACCTTCTACCATAGAGGGCTTCAAATGGTGCCATTTGAATACTGGCTTGATAGCTATTATTGTATGCAAATTCTGCCAAAGGTAAATAAGTGTCCCAACTACCACTAAAGTCTAGAACACATGTCCTCAACATATCCTCTAATATTTGAATTGTCCTTTTAGATTGGCCATCCGTTTGAGGGTGAAAACCCGTAATCAAATCCAACCGAGTCCCTAAAGCATCTTGAAATACTCCCCAAAATCTGGAAGTGAATTGAGGTCCTCAATCAAATATGATAGATAATGGCACCCCATGTAGCTTCACAATCTCATCTACATATACTTGAGCATACTTAGCTACAGAGTAGGTTGTCTTGATAGGGAGAAAGTGTGTGGACTTCGTTAACCTGTCTACAATCACTCATATAGAATCATACCCCTTAAGAGTAGGGGGCAACCCAGTAACAAAGTCTATGGTGATTCACTTCCACTTTCATTCTAGTATCTCTAGCCGTTGTTGTAATCCGGCAGGCTTTTGATGCTTAGCCTTAACTTGTTGACACACCAAATAGCGAGACACAAAGTTAGCTACATCTTTCTTCATACCATTCCACTAATAAACTTGCTTCAAATCTTGGTACATCTTAGTGGATCTGGGATGCATGGTATAAGCTAAACGGTGACTTTCCTCTAGGATCTTCTTTAATTCATCCACTTGCAGTACACATAACCTCCATTCAAACCTTAATACTCCTTCTGCATCCATCGTAAACTCTTTATTCTTCCCCTCCTGACAATCATCTATTAATTTATGAAATTTTGAATCTGATCTCTGAGCAACCTTCACCTCATCAATTATAGTAGAACTAGATTGCATGTGAGCCATAAAAGCTCGTAATTCACCAATCTCAAAATTTACCCAATTCTTCTCTAACTGCTGCAGTTCAACAATTAAGGGTCTCCTTACCTCTTGAACATGGTCTAAACTTCCTATGGATTTCTTGTTTAGAGCATCCACCACCACATTTGCTTTACCTGGGTGATAAAGTATGGTGCAGTCATAATCCTTTAGTAACTCCATCCATCTCCTCTACCTCAAATTCAAGTCCTTTTGCTAAAAGATATACTTCAAGCTTTTATAATTTGTATATATCTCGCAAGTTTCACTGTACAAGTAATGCCGCCAAATCTTTAATGCAAAAACTACTACTGCCATTTCAAGGTTATGGGTAGGGTAATTCTGCTCATGCTTTTTTAGCTGCTTGGATGCTATGACCCGATCATTCTGCACTAAGACATACCTTAACCCCACACCAGAAGCATCACAATGCATTGCATACCCATAAGTGCCAGAAGGCAGGCTCAAGATAGGAGCTAAAGTTAGATAATCCTTCAGTTTTCATAAACTAACTTCACAAGAGTCGCTCCAAATGAACTTTGCATTCTTTTAGGTTAACCATGTCAACGGAGTAGTTATCCTGGAGAAATCCTTTACAAAACGACAATAATATCCTGCCAAGCCTAAGAAGCTTCTGATCTCAGTAATAGTGGAAGGGTGGGGCCACTTTTGAACTGCTTCCACTTTACTTGGGTCAATTAAGATCCTTTCTTTAGAGATAATGTGGCCCAAGAATGCTACTTGTTTCAACTAGAATTCACACTTTGAGAATTTAGCATAAAACTACTATTCCCTCAACCGTTATAACATTGTTCTCAAATGTTGTTCATGTTCATCGGGGCTCTTAAAATAAACTAGAATATCATCAATAAAGACAATCACAAACTTGTTAAGAAATTGTTTGAATGCCTTGTTCATCAGGCCCATAAAGGTTGGATGTGCATTAGTCAACTCGAAAGACATTACTAGAAATTCATAATGACCATAGCGGGTACAGCATGCTATCTTAGGGACATCTTCACCCTTGATCTTTAACTGATGATACCCCGACCGAAGATCAATCTTCAAGAAACACTGAGCCCTTTGAAGTTGATAAAAAAGATCATCAATTTGACATAAAGGATACTTGTTGTATATTGTCACCTTGTTCAACTGTCTGTCATCTACACGCAATCTTAGAGAACCATCCTTCTTCTTTACAAATAGGACAAGAGCACCCTAAGGTGACGTACTAGGCTGGATAAACCCCTCTTCCAAAAGATCTTGTAATTGCTCTTTTAACTCCTTCAACTCTACAGGAGCCATCTGGTAAGGAGGAATAGAAATGGGCTGAGTGCCTGGAATCAGATCAATGGAGAACTTAATGTCTTTATCTAGTAGTAAACCTAGCAATTCCTCAGAGAAAACATCAAGAAATTCTGTCACCATAGGAATCTTATCTAACCTTGCTGCTTGTTTCTTCATGTCTTTCACCACAGCCAAAAATCCCTAACACCTGTTATTTAAAAGCTTATGTGCCTTAAAAGCAGAGATCACTTTGGTGGAAGTCACCCCTGTGTCCCCTTGTAATTCATAAGAAGCCTCTCCAGGAGTTTTAAATTGTATTACCTTTTGATGGCAATATAAAATTGCATGGTAAGAGGCTAGCCATTCCACACCAAGAATCACATCCAGATCTACCATCTGTAATACTATTAAATCTGCCAGAGTTTCCCTGTCTTTGATTGAGATTTTGCATGATCGATATACTATATCAACCATCACTGATTCCCCTAAAGGGCTACCCACTAGTATAGGATATTCTATGCACATAGGTGTACCACACAACAGCTTAGCAAATTGAGAAGAAACATAGGAATGAGTAGAACCTGGATCAAATAAAGCACATGTTTAATGCAAATCAACTGAAATCATACCTGTCACCACCTCGTTTGATGCCCGAGCATCCTGTCGAGTTAGGGTAAATACACGTGCCTGGCCCCTGCCTACTGATGTCTGACCTGACTGCCCAAGCCTCTCCTGGGTATACCCCTACCTGCAGAAGTGGAGGGGCTTGTACCCAATGTGACTCTATGTGGTGTAGAATAAGCTACCGTTTGCACTGAGCCCTGGCTAGAAATTTGTCGGGCCAAAGGGCAACTCCTCTTAAAGTGGCCCGTCTGTCCACAATGGAAACACGCCCCAGTAGCGTGAAAGTATACCTCTGAATGAAAGTTCCCATAAGTAGGGCATGCGGCTCGTGGACGGGCTAAATGAGAAATAACACGGGGCTCAGTGGTCTTGCTACCCCTCGAATTAGATCGATGAGGAAGACCAGAATATAAAGGTGGTGTATGTGAGTGAGTCAGGGCCTAAGTAGGCCTAAATGATCTCTGAGGCCTAGATACCCCAAATCCCTCAAATGAAATGCCAACCCCAAACTGCTTCTTTCCTGATCTCTTTTCCTCTTCTTGTTAATAGTATTCTCTTCCATTTCCTGTAGTTCAATTCTACAAGCACAATTCACAACAGCCGAGTAAGAAGGGAAAATATCCATATAAGATGATAGAATACGGTACAAGTATTTGGGTAACCCCATCATTAACCTCTTAATATGGTGCCTCTCTGTAGGTACTAAGTGAGGTGCATGTCGAAAGTGTTGAGTGAATTTTATGTCATAGTCAAACATAGTCTCACTAAGGATGTATCAGAATAGCTCAAACTCACGAGCCCTAGCATCCCTTACACTTTGGGGTATATATTGGTCAATGAACAATTCTTTAAACTTATCCTATTGCATAGGAGGTAATTCAGCAAGTGTCTGACTCAATACTGTTTGAAACCACAAGTAAGTTGCATCTTGTAGTTGGTACTCTGCAAACTCAACCAGCCTGGTGTAAGAACAATGCAATGCCTTACACAATTTTTCCATTCCCTCTATGAAGTGGTAGAGACCTTCTTAACTGTCAGTCCCTGTGAAAATGGGAGGCCTAAACCTCACAAACTGGGCTAGGGTCACCTCCTTCGGTTGTCTAGCTTGAGAATCTCTGGACTCAGTTTGTGCTGGAAGCATATTAGTTCCTTGAACCTGTGACACCTCCTCCTATTCCATGTGGGAATTAGCTCTTGGTGGCCTAGTAGCTTTAAGACCTTTGGTACGGCCCTAGGTTAAGGGAACTTCGGGTTGGACGGATGCATTTTCTGACCTACCCACAACATCCACCCCTTGGCAACCACCTCGCGTATATGGAGGTATCCTCAATCTAAAACATAAGATAACAAACATTCAGCCTCCACAGTTACTAATTAATTTGAAAAGTGACATGTAGGTTCAATCAAATCAAGAAAGACCTACTGAAAGAACAGATATACCGACACCCCAAACTAGGCCTTTCATGGTATCCCAATTATGGTTATGCTCGGGTTTCATAACAATAATGGAGGCCCCATAGAAGGACATTGCCATCCTACAAGACCACAGGAGTACTCCCAAACCGAGCTCTGATACTAATCTATCACACCCCAAAATCTTTGGAGTGGGACTGGCACAAGCCACGAGGAAATTCCCCGAACTTGCAAGCCTTACACTGGAGGGACAGTCAATACCATGCCAAAACTATACAATTTACGCCATATGTAATAACTTGCCTTTATATAAGAATAAGGGGTTAATACAAAATAAGGAGTTTTATAGAAATTTCGGCAGAACCTCCCCAGTAAATAGGACATCCTAAAATTTCTACAATATCCCTATAAGGCAATACAAACATATAGGAGAGCTCTACTCTCACCAGCACAACCCACTATAACATAAATACAACAAATAAGGGAAGTTCAACTGTAGTCCCTATACAACCCCAAACATATAAAACAATGGCTATCGTTCTAATATATACATCTAAAAAAGAATGAGTCATTTACAACAAAATAATAAAAAAGAATTAGGTCCCGCAATATCCCAACCGGGGCTCACCAATAGAATTTCCTGTCTCTACTTCGCTGCCTCTGGGAACTCGCCTATCTCCTTATCTAAGACAAAAATTTTTTGACAGATAGCACCTCAAATCAGTAACAAAATTTCATATATAAATTGAAATCAAAACTTGGTCTAGAGTTGAATGAAATGAAATAGCATTTAAACTGTGAGTAGTCACCATTATAGATAAATAGTTTTAGCTGAATAACACACTTTTCATAACATTGAACTTAAAGTGCCATATACAATGAATCAATAAGTTTCTGAAGGTCATTTCAGGGGAAAGACTACTAAGGACCAATCCGGTGTGGCACACAATCACAAAAGGGCAAATCACAACAGGCGATGATACACAATCCTCAAGAGCAAATAACCAACAGGCGTGAGGTCATAACTCACGAAAATTATCACTCATCAGTCTTCGTGCGATGGCCGTTACAAGGGGCTAGCACCATTATTAACCTTGCTAGCTAGGTCATTACCTAGGTGCACTAAGGGTTAACAGTACTGTTGTTGGTAACCAGTGTCCTATCTAGTCTTTTTAATAATAATGTAATTAAAATAAGCATGCATAGGAAAATACAACCAGTATTCATGAAATCAAATTACCTTTCAGTAATAGTTTATCTGGCAGTTATTCATAACAGTATGCATAATGTTTCTCAAAAGTCATTTTCAAAACCATATATAATGTCATCTAATATGTTAAGGGATTTCACACTCATCATTTCAATTCTAATAAAGTTTAGTCATGCCAAGATTAAAAATGATAATTAATAAAAGTTTCCAAATAATGAAAAGTAAAGTATAAAGGAAAGTATTGGAGAGTGTTATCTGCGCACCTAAGTGCCGTTAACTACCGGCAACTCAATGTCTTCCCTTAGGTGATTATATCACTCTTACGAGCTACCTACGCCAATTAGAGAGCAAAGAATTGCTCCTCTTCCTTCTTATTACTCAAAACAAACCCTAGCTCATATTCCCTAATTCCATCACTAACTTTCCCAGACTTTTCGTCAATTTATATTTACTACCCTAAAACGTTCTAAGTTTTCACTTTAGTCCCAAATTTCATACCCTTGCCTTTAACCCAAGAAAAATTATGATTAGCAATAGGGTTTCATGCCATACACCTTAAAATTGTTATTATAGGATCAATTTGAATCCATTACAATGTAGCATTTTACCATTTCCTGAAATCCCCAAAATTTTGAAACTTTTTAGTTTGGTCCCTATCAAAACAACTCTAAAAAACTAGCCAAAAATCATGTTTTCAAAGCTTACATTTGATGGATAAGGGGAAAATGCTTCTCCTAACATCATTTTCATGAAACAAATGCTTAAAACTCACCAAATCGCAAAAACAGTCACTGGTTTTGAGCTTCACAAAGACCGCTGGAAATCCACTATTGCCGCTGGCAACTGCTGGTGGTGACCAGCCAAAACACGTCATCGGTGAGTGGAGGAGGTGATGGTGTTGGCTATGGCAGAGAGAAGCAGCAGAAATTGAGAAATGGGGGGAGAGCTTTTAATGGGAAAACGAGGGAAATGGAAGAAAAGAAGAAAAAGATATGAAGGGCAATTTGGTAATTTCACTTATGTGGGGGACACGAGTCAGCACCAAAATATTCCTGAGGGACGAGGGAGCTGCATCTCAAACCCACACCTTCTTAAATTTGGATGCCCAACTTTACCACTAAGTCAAAGCTCATATCTAATTAATAATACACACCACAAATATTAATACTCTCCTTTTTCCTAAGAAAAAAATTTTGCACTATAATTTAGCAGGTGTTACATTTTTAGTCTTTGGTTTCCAGTTTCCTTATTTATTCCTCCTTATTCTCATTTTCTATTTTGAAGGGCAAATTCTCCCATCAACCCTTCTTACGAGAATCAGACATGTATGAAGGTTTCCATACTTAAAAAAATTAGATAACAAAATATAGGAATTACGTAGATTTTTTTGAAATAAGACAATCTTATATTCAAATACGTCTCCTATAAAACATATATTTCGTATTATAAATGTACAAATATAAATTTAGACACATATATATTTATGCTAAAGCAATTAAGTTGAACAAAAGATATTATAGTCAATTTAATATGATATAATCCACATGAGATGAGAAGTATAGTCCAAGTAGCTATGTTTTGGTGAGAAGAATTTTACTTCTACTTTCGTCCCTACAAAAGAGAAATTTCCTTAACTTTGTTCTGTTGAGTATGTTTTGGTTAAAATTGAGTAAATTTAATCCTTTTTTTTTGTTGGAAAAATGTGTAAACTTAATCTAAGACCAGTCTAAATTTATAAACTTAATTTTGATTATAAATGAACTAACATTACCATGATTCATGTTTCAAAATTTTTATATGAAAAGTAAAATTGTTGTTAATGTAGATTATTCAATATAAAAATAAGTTTTTTAAAATTATTTTTTATTCTTGTGACTGGGTTTCAATGACAAGCGTAGTGTAACAAAAAAGTTTTGCAGCAAACAAAAAAAAAAGTTGTTCCCTTGACAAAACTATGTTCTTATGTGCAAACAAATTTTTTAATTGACATAAATTTAGTGTGAAAATTTAAATCCTTATAAATTTGATAAAATTTGAATTGTTAGATAAAACTTTATTAGTTTAAATTTTAAAATATTATTAAAAATAGTTTAAAATTTATTAAGATGTGTATCATTAAATAAAAATCATAGGTAAAATCTTTGGTGCACTCATAATTTTGAGTACACTAATACACTTAGTTATAATATAAGGATATAATTATAACATTACTATTTTTTAATTAATATTATTACAATTATATCTCTAAATTATAATTACGTATACTGATATACTTAAAATTATAAGTGTACCAAATATAACACTAAAATTTAATTGCTTAAAGTCCATGGAGAAGTATGTGCAAACTAGAAGCAGTTATCATTTTTGTTCACAAAATGAAAATAAAGACTTTTTTTGGGTTAGACGCGGGCCACCAAAATTAGGCCTTAACTTCGAACCGGCCCAAATTATGAGAAACTAGGTTTTCCCCTGCATTTTATGTAGTCGTTCTTCTCCATGCTTCAGTCTACCACCGGCGCGCTAGGTTCTTCGCATCCTCTGGTACGCACGCTCTCCCTCTATCTCTTCATTTGTTGTTTATTCTCCTTCATTTCTTGTTGAACTTAGGGTGCTTAGTTATCCGTTTATTAGTCTTAATTTTTGGCGCTCTATTATTATCTCGTTTCCTTGGTTTATTCTGGATTTTCTCTTGTTGGCGGCAACGATGCGTGACAGTCATCAAACTTGAGAGACCGATGCTGTTTCTCTTAGTTTTACATTCTTGGTTATGATGATATTTAGCCAAAATTTGAAGCTTTGATTATGTCACAGTAGTGTGATGGCTATTTCTCGATATGTTAGAGCATTTCCGATGTCATAATTTCCTTTTCTTAGTGGGTTGTGATGCAATTTAGGCGTTTGAGCTGCTTCATTTTTACTCTTATGTTTCTTACATTTTAAAGGATTTATTTGCTTATACCTTTATAGGGGCGTTTGTGGCGTGCGTTAGTTTCCCGTGTTATTATGTTAAAAATATAAAATGAAATCCTTATATTATTTAGAATATAATTTACACTTGTTTTAAAATTTTCATATTCATTATACATAAATGTTTTATAGATTAAGTTTGCAATTAATTGGAAAGCTTAAATTTTCACGTACCAAATACCATTGTTTCAAGTTTATAAATGCATCTGCTTCATGAACTAAAAAAATTTCACATTCGATAATGGTTTTTCTATTGTAGAAGACATTGTCTTTATACTTTCGTTATATTCTATCTTGATTCAGGTTTTAAGATCTTTAACGAAGAAGTTTTTAACACATTCACAGAAAAGATGCAGAACGATGAGGGACAGATTACTGAACTTTACATTCCAAGGAAGTGGTACGTGTTTAAATGTGCTTAATTTTGTTTGAATTTGTGTTGTGATTGATCTATTTGGGATTCGAACTAATGGGCAATTTGGTTCAGCTCTGCAACAAACAGACTGATAACTGCCAAGGACCATGCCTCGGTTCAGATTAACATTGGGCATCTGGATGAGAATGGTATCTACAATGGCCATTTCTCCACATTTGCTCTCTGTGGTTTCATTCGTGCTCAGGTCTGTATATCTTATCCGATTTGTTTCCTAATCTATTCTGGAATTGTATAATGTTTGACGAAAACCAGAACTGTGCCCTACTAGTAAACGTATGATTGTTTTCCCAATTAATTTTTGAAATGTTGGCAGCTGGCAACTTGGTTATATGGATTTGGCTGCCTATGGCAACTGGTGATGCCTATATGCATTAGCTAGTAGTTTTTGGTTTAAGTTCTCCAAAATAAAAATTGTCTATCTTTTTCTTTTTTACTGGAAGATAAAGTAATATGATCAATGACTGAGCAGACTGTTGGGTTTCTGGTGATTTGTTTGCATTTATATTTAGGTTTGGAAATTTTAGGTTGTTAAGAAATATATTGTGATGATCTGATCTGGCAGGCGTAAGTAGTGTGCTGTGTGCCATTATTTTTGCCTGAGAATTCCATTTCATGGGTGCAGAAGATAAAAGATGGCGGTAATCTATGCACCAATACGATCAACTTTTTACTGTTTTTGATATAGTTGTAGCGTAGGAGAGATGCATGTTGAATGTGGTATGTTGTGGTACTGCCATTTAAGGTGCACATGCAAGGTGGGGCTTATTATTTAATGTCTATATTTTCAGGGAGATGCCGACAGTGCATTAGACCGTTTGTGGCAGAGGAAGAGGGTTGAAGCCAAGCAACAGTAAAAGAGGACGATAATTTTGTTTAAGAATTCTTGCAAGGGATATTTGAGAATTATTATTTTGTTAGTTTAGTAATGAGTGTTGCGATACTTGATTTGTCTTCCCTGCGATAACCGACAGCTAAGTGTCCTTTGTGTCTGACTAATAGTGATGCATCTGAAAGAGATTTGATTGTTTCCACCTATCGGTTTAGTTTTAACATATCGATAATTTTAAAGAAGTATAAAAATTGAAATGCTAATAGAAAGCATGACGGTAATGGTCTGACTGAATAAACTGTTAAACATTGCTGCAATGCTCTTAGGGTTCCAAAACTTGTTATAGCAAGCGATTTCCTTGTACTACTTATTCAAGTCTAATTGAAAATAGTTGTTGAACGTTGCAGCTTTCCTATTTCTCATTACTATTAAAAGAAAAAGAAAATTGAAGTTGAACATCACGTGCTCTCCTTGTGAAGATGTATATATAATAGTGATTTATGGCGAAACCAACTTCATCCAACAATCTGTTCGTACTCATGCCACATTCTGCAACCCAAGGCGCATAATAGTTGCCTTCGTTGTCCAGAAAATGACCAAGCATCTTATACATTCTCTAATCATTCTATTATTTCAATATTCCTAATAGCCAACTCTTAGTATAATTCGCAGCTTAACGCTCCACTGTAAATCTTTAGGCAATAGTACATCCTTGATCTCCCGTTTTGAGTAATAGCCAACTCTGAGTATAATTCGCAGCTTAACGCTCAACTGTAAATCTTTAGGCAATAGTACATCCTTGTTCTCCCGTTTTGAGTCCTGAGAGGATAACAGATTTATACAGTACAGTCTTTGCTTCTTCATGACCCTCTTCATCAGCTTTATTTAAACTCTAAAGACCTAGCTGAACTATTGCATAAATCCTTTGCAGTAGAAACTTCTCACTTGCTCTGCAGAGAACTTGTCTTGTAGAACAAAAAAATGCTTAGCCTAGTTGTCAAGAAAATTCAGTGAATGCTTGATCTTCAGCTTTATCATATGGGTAGGTATTATACTTGGTTGCGTGCTGCGGAATAAAGTCATTCAACAAGGGCGCTATGTTAGGTATCAGGTTGATGGCCCTAATAAAATCGCTTCGCCGGATAAGCTGGTTTGGCAGCATTCACGTGGAGGTGACTAGGGAGTAAGCTCTCAGTCTCTCATCCACATGATGAGTTTTTTTTTTTTTGCCAAATTATTTACATGATGAAATGGCAATATACCATAGCTACTACAATTTGAGCCATTAGGTTGATGGCTGCACATGGGAGTTACGTAAGCAACTCGAATTGGTATCTTAAAGTTATACGGACTAAACTATGTTTAACTTGCCTTCAAATGGCAATGAACCAATGATTGCAGATTCAAGAACTTTTGCTCCTCATTCACAAGCTTGTTGGTCTATTACTATCAGCTACCTCCAGGCATTTCAATTCGTAGATTTACAACTACATCTGATTAAGCTGCAACTACAAATGTCATCAAGCACAAACATTCAAAGCTGTATTACGTTTATATATAGGTGAAATTTCTCGTCCTGTCTTCCTTAGAAAAACAGATGATTAATGCAATGCTATCTTGAGTCTCTTGTGTGTCACTCAATAATTTTGAATCCTGATTATATTAACTTCAATCGAAAATCCCTTTGAACAATAAAAGGGTTTACAACTCTACATTAAAAAAAGTGAGATAACAATAATATTAATAATAATGCTGGAGGTGCGCGATTTCGGACCACACAATTTAAACAAGTCTGAAGAGTTGTAATATACTTTAAACTATACACGAAACAAATCACAAAATAAACTTAGTTCATAATCCCCTATGCAATACTCACATGGAATATCAATACTGTCGTCTTCATCCTCATTTGATGAAGGCCATCCTCTTGAAAAATTCAGCAGCCTCCTACTGTTATCACATGTATGAGAACGGCACAAAGGTCTGTGATTTCGAACCATACGATTTCTCACCCACATGCTACAGATAAAACTCTCGACCCTCTTCCTACATCTTTTAATACACTTGGACATTCTTAAGAAATGTAAAAGTTCAAGTCCCTGTTTTCTTTGCTCATCATCTTCAGAGCATATCAAAAGCATACCATATACGTACTTTGCATCTTTATGACCCTTTTGGGAAGCCTTTCTTAAACTCTCGAGACCTGACTTTAACTTTAAAGAACTAAAGTATTCCACCATTCCTTCTCTGTACAAACTCTCTGAATTCCCGCTTTCCTTGCAACGTTTTAGGAATGAAGATTCTCTGTCATTGATGAGCCACGGAATTAATGGAAACTTATCCATTGATACATGTTTATATACATAATCATCGTCCGCGGCATGAAGGAATTCTTTACAGCTTATTTTGGCCTTATAGAGGTCAGAGACCGAACCGGAGGCAACCCTCGCTAGAACTTCCATTAACAACTCTTTTGGAAGCACTTTTATGGTAGAGGAGGTGCCGTAAGTTTGTTTACTATGGCTTGCCTTCTTTACTCTTAAAGCAGCCATAGATGAAAGGTTCCAAGTTTTCAACTTTCTATAACTTGCTCGTGCTTTTGAGAGAAGGATCAAATTTGTGTAGGAGGGATTTCCCTAAGAAGTGGCAGAGGAATTCTCTCACGTTTCCACCTCGTATTATATATCGCCTTCTTATACCGTAAGTTGGAGGCTTGCCGGTTGGACCAAGTCAAAGTCAATGACGTTTTGGATAAAATAACTGTCGGGTTTACTGAACGTTTTAATCGGATCATTTTTTTTTATTATTCCCTTCTTTTAGTTCGGAATAAAGCAGAAGATCTTGTCGACGCCGCCAATCACTGGTATTACCGACATCCGGTAGTCGGTTCCCGATACGGTGGACGGCCATGGATTTGAGTCCCACCAAGCTCGATTATTACGATGACATGTGCAAGCTCCAATCTACTGCCACACTCCTTTCCCACTACAAGGTTATACTTTAGTTCATCCGTATTGTTGAGAATTAAACTCAAGTAATATCTTCTTTCCCCCTGAATTTTTTGGGTTTTTTTTTTTTAAAAGGGAGATGATGGTAGACATGCTTTAATATTAGATCGTACTATTTTCTATCCGCAAGGTGGTGGTCAGCCAGCCGACACTGGCTTCATACACATTTCTGGTTCAGACCTTAAGTTTGTGGTTCAAGACGTTCGATCGAAAGATGGGATTGTAAGTTTCGAATATAAATTTGAGTTTGCTAGTTTAATCTGGGGTTGCTTGACTGGTTTCCCTTATATTTTTGTAGGTTTTCCACTATGGATTCATCGAGAATTTGGGCCAGGAATTTGAAATCAAGCATGAGAAGGGGAAGGAGGTTACACTGTCCATTGATGAGCCCAGGCGAAAGCTGAATAGCAGGTATAAAATTTTGCGATGCTGCAATTCATTTTGCATCCAGATGATCAATTTTTTATTTTTTCTAAATTTTTTGTCACTGTTGTGTGTTATCAAGGCCGACCCTTCTTGTCTTATGGAAATTCATTTCTGTTAAGTAGTGCAATCACACTCACTCAATGGTGGTGTCATCACACATCTTATTTTCTGAGTGACTACTAAGTTGCTTAAAAAGAGTTGTAGTACGACTAGATTTAGGTATAATTCTTTACATTTTTGCTATAAGGTTATTTACCAAAAATATGATTGTGTAAAGAAAATTTGAGATGATCTAATCTTGTGATGCTGGGTGTAAAAATTATACACTCTTCATCCTTTCATTGGAAATACCATACAACAAAAATATGAAAACTGTATTTAAGGCTTCTCTATTGTTATATTCCTTGATTCCTTCTAATATTCCAATCTTTTGTTTATATAGGTTGCATTCAGCAGGTCATTTACTTGATGTTTGTCTGCCAAGAATAGGATTGGGTCATTTAGAGCCTGGGAAAGCTTACCATTTTCCTGATGGGTATATCATTTACTTGCTTTTTTGATGATTATTATCTGTATTGTAAGCATAGCTACCTTAAAATATTGCACAAAACCTGAAAAGGATTGGAAGTGAATATCTGTTGCATTCTGTCTGATTCCTTTATGCTTTTATGTCTTTTACTTGGCAATGGTATTTCGAATATAAAAACTGAGATGCAAGTAAGCATCTGTCAAAACTTTGCTTTTATTGGAAAATACTAATCATTAATAAGAGTCATTATTAGGAAGAACCTTGACTGATTGCTTACTATTGTACCTCCCATAAGTATTTTATTGAAAATGTGTTTGTTAGATGCAAAAATTTCATCGCATTTACCATTATGTTTTTGCCAGGCCTTGGGTTGAATATAAAGGCACAATTCCACAAAATGAAATGCAGAATAAGCAAAAAGATTTAGAGTTAGAAGCTAATGGTTTAATTTCTGTGGGAAAAAAAGTAAGTTAAAGTATCGCTTTTCATATATATACACGCGTGCGGTTCTCAAATCCCTCATCTTACTGCTTAGGTTTCTGTTGATATATTACCATATGATGAAGCTGCCGAGCTTTGTGGTGGTTGCCTTCCTGATTATGTTCCCAAGGTCAGTTTATCAGAAAAATATCATCATATCGTGGATAATTTTGTGTTATTCTTTGTAGTAAACAAGCTTCTAGCTTTGCTATAATCATTAATTTATGACATACTTTAAGCTAAAAATAAAAGGTGCCTGTTACTTCCATAAGTAACAGGATTCCTTTCTGCTTTGTTTGCATGAACAGGCCTCTTTTATTTGTTTCCGTCAGATGAATCAGCGAACTTCTATCAATATGTTTGTCTCCACTGCTTCATATGCATTAGTTATTAATTATGAACCTCGATAGAGATAAGCAGATTTAGGATGTTGGACAGCAAAAAGTGCTTGAGTACTGTCATTGCTTGATGTATGCTCCTATTATATAAAGCTGGAAGTTTTCATCAGTTGACACACAGCAATCATTATTTGACTCTGTTAAATGCATTACATGTTTGACTATATGTTAAATGAGACAAAATATAAAAACCACCTTTTGCATCCGGCAGCTTCTGTTTGCTGTTTTTGTTATTTGGTGCACTAAATCTAAGTTTGTTTTGATATTTAATGCATCAACTCTGGCAGGAAAGCACACCTCGCATTGTGAGGATAGGAGATAATCCTGGCTGTCCCTGTGGTGGTACCCATGTTTCTGACATTTCAGACATCATATGCATTAAGGTCCAAAATCTATCTCCTTTCACTGATCAACTAGATGTGATTTGAGATTCTCTATAATGATGTCCTGTAATGTCTTTTTATCTTCATAGTTAAATCTTGTTGAAGAGATGTGGTGCTGTTTCTCTTAATTGTCTGTTACGATAGTAAGATTAATTCTTATAATAGTATTGGCATATGCATCTATAAGAGAGGCAGTGGACATTATTCTATATGACAGCAATTCTAACCTCGGACTTTGTAATCCTTCACGACTTTTTTTATAATGTGAATATTATTATGCCATTTTGCAGAAGTATTAGACATGAAATCTTTGCCCTGCAGAGAGTTAATTTTTGTCTGGTCAAGCGCGTTGTATTTTCTCCTGTATGCTAAAATTGATGTGGTGTACTTTTGTTCAGGTTTCTCAAATTCGCTCAAAGAAGGGATTGACAAAAGTCTTCTACAATGTTGAATCCTAATTTTATGCAGTTAGAATCTGCCTTTCAGCAACTGCTATCAGGAACTCCTTTGTTATGCCTACTTTCAGTCCAGATAGGACATAGCTAAGTAAAAGATGTTCGGTTGAAATAGTTATTACATGTAATAATCAGTTACGGGTTTTGATACCAGCAAAGAGGATGTTATTTCTTGTCGTCGTTACACCTTGTAGGCTCATGAATTTGATGAGGGCATATTTCTCATACCTTTAGCTAGATACCTGCTAGTAAATTGAAACCCTATTCTCCTACCTTTGATGTTTTCTACTTTCTACATATCCCTTGCATGAAAGAGAGTTTCATTTGGTTGCTGACCAAGTATATACATACTTTCTGTTGTTCCATGGCCACACGTAGTATGACACAAACATATACGGAGTCTAATCAATATCCTTTCGATTTTTCTCCTTTTAATTTTAGAGAGAGATAGAAATACAGTGAGAATAATCCACTTGAATGGTGGGTCTCACAAAAAGATGTGGGATGCTTGAATTGTAAGTCCTACTCACTGTAGAAATTGAGAGGATTTAAATTTGTAGTTAGTCAAAGAACATCAATGTTGTGATTTTTGAGTTTGGTCGTTACAATTCATAGATGTTCTCACTCCAGTTCCTCTAATGTCAAGGAATTAGTCTTACTTTCTTGTTTTACTGTCATTTTCCCCCTCTTTCAAAGTCATGGTTTCTTCTCTGGATGAGGAATCAAACCCCATAATTACCCATTGATTTGCTTCAAACTTACGCTTCTTGGTTGGGTTGACTAGCCGATTAAGTGTCCATGTCCAAGCCCACTATAACGGTTCTTGTCCGTATCTGGCTTTATCAATTGTCATGAGCTCATGCATGTCATGATCATTATGAATTTGAATAATGTCCATTTTCAGCTTGAAGTTGAATGAGCAGTTTCTCCCCAAACTTGATGGACGGTAATGGTAGGTCTTGGCTCTTTGTGCATTCAGCTTCCCAAAAAAAATGAGGTTCAAATTTAGATGACAATTTGGTCCTTGTAAATCTGCATAGAACGTATAATTTGGACTACTTTCTTTTCCTAGCATCTGTTTGTTTTTCTTGTTCACGTAACATCGTGGCCGAATATGGATCATCTTAACAAATTGATCACCTTGATTAAATTCTCATAATTCATTTCAATTTTTATAAAATAAAGATGTATGATTTTTGTGAGAATAGAAACAGAATTCAATTCAGTGGGCTTAACATGAAAAGAAACGAAAAACGCCATTTTATTTCATTGTACAACATTGCAGGAATTAAAAAAAGAGAGTTGAACATAACAGGATAATTCAGTGGTAGAGTTTTTTTATATATATCCGAATAGTTTTGGGATTGAATCCTATGGATAAATACTATTAATTACGAGTATAAATGACCATGATATTTCTGGTTTTTAAAAAAATTAAAATATTTAGTAATTTGGAATTTTTTTAAAAAAATATTTTTTTAATAATCAATAATAAAAAATTAAAAATAAAATTTTTAGTATACTCACAATTTTAAATATATATATATACTCAGTTATAATATAAAGATATAATTATATTATAAATAACATATTGTTATATTTAAAATAATAGATACGCACGCCAAAATTAATGAGAGCAAATGAGATATTTCAAGAACCATTTGAAAGAGCATCTTTGATTTTCATCAAGTCAAGAAGACCTTATTCTTTTTTAGCCGAAACGAATTGTTTGCAGTGCACCTGGACAAAAGAGTGACTAAAAAATTTTTAAAAACTAAATACCGTGCTCTTCTCTCTCCTTTTTTATTTTTTCTTTTTTTTCCTGTACCAAATATGCCAAACTTCCTTTCCCTGTCTTACTTTTTTCTTTACTTGTCCTATCCTTCTTTTGCAGCAAACACGGCATTTAAGTGTGAAAAACTTTCTCCCTAAACCAATTTACCCCACAAAGCAGCAACTTCTGGGGTTGTGTTTCAAAGTGAATGATACTTAACTACACATATTTCCCACCTTTAAATTTTAAGGATGCAACTCTGTAGATTATATTGGCGGAGTCAAAAGTATGATACGATGTGAAGAACCAACGTTGGCTTTCGGAAAATTTTATTTAGGATTGGGTGGCTTTGGTTTGGCCTTTACACTTTAGGAAACAAATGGGTACAAAAGATGTTCCAATAATGAATGGAACCAAACGTAGAACCGTTCAATTCACACGCAGCATCTATACATGTTAAGCAATAATACAGCATGAGCATCCTATTCCAATTCCATAACATGGTTTTACTCAGAGACATGTTATGTACCAGTAAAAAATGCCCCTCACAGTATCCTCAAAGAAGCTTATATTCTTACTCAATCCTCGTTCCCAAATTGCAGTGGTAAGAGGCAATTATGATCTGAGACATAGAGAATTTGTCCTCCTACATTGTGTCTAAATTAGGTAGAATGAGACGAAGAGCATTTGGTATAATAGTCACTGTAAAGAGTGGAGCTCAGGAAGTTGTTACTGATAAGGATAAAATGGTGTTTCACAAAACGTTAATTTTCCACGGAACACAAGAATAGACGGAAAATTGACCATTTAATCCTTATAATTTATTTAAAATTTTTAATTTCGTTCTCTTTTTTTTTTTTTTTTTCAATTTAATCCTTATGCTTTTTAAATGTTCTAGATTCGGACCCCACCATTAACTAAAACAAAAGTTATAACAGAACCAAACCAATTTGGAAAAAACTATATAGGAACCAAATTAAAAATTTAAGTAAATTATAGGGACTAAATAATTAAAATTTCAAAAAAAAAAAGTATTTAAAACTTCTTAACAAATATAAACTTATGTTTGAAGTAATTACGAATGTAGCAAATCACATATTCTATACTAATGGCAATGGCTTGATGCATTAAAATATTATTCAAATTAATAACATAATTCCTAATTGATTTTTTAATTATTTTGTTGGCCAAGAAAACTTATGACATATTTATTAGTTTGTATTTATTTAAATTCGTTTTATTTCATGTACTAATATATGATTTTGGAACTGAGACAATAAAAGGTCCCAAAATCCTATATATTAGCACTAATTGTTTGGCATGCAACATAATGAATTTTATTAATTTTTAAATGATTTTAAAAATTAAATTATAGTAATTTTATTTTTGAAAAATAATAGAAGGAAATAGTAAGAAGTTATTTAACATTTTATTCTCTTACATGTATATTAACTAACTTGTCTTTTTATGTTATGATTTTATATTTTATATTTTATTTTTATTTAATAAAAATTAATCATTCGGCCCTATAGTTTATTTAAAATTCTAATTTGGTTCTTATGGTTCTATTTCTTCAAATTGATCTTTATATTTTGTAAAAAATTTTAAGATTTAATCTCACTATTTAGCCCTATCATAACTATATTTATTTGTAATTACAGGGTAGACTAAATTTTATATGTTTTTAAAAATGCATACTTATTTTTCAAAAATGAATTATAAAAAACGACATAAATGCAAATAAACTATGAGATCAAATAATTAATAATTTTTCTGGCCGAGATTTATGAGACTAATGTGCAAGTGTGCGTGTTGGAATTGAAACGAAAACGTGAGCCATAGAAAAATTCCTCTAAATTTAGCAGAGACCCTTCTCTACCATCCAATGCCCTCAAGTAAAGCCCCGCTTTTGAGTACCACTTCGATACAGATTCTCCACTCACACTCCTTTACACCCTTCCACGCGCCTTCTACATCAAAATTTTCTCATAGATCTTCTCCAGCTTTCTGACTTGCTCTTACTATGCAAAGTCACACCTTCATTCTCTCTGCTTCATTCTGCTTCTATATATATGCGCATCCCAGTATGTATGTAGCTGCATTCTGATTTCGTTGTTTCTCTTGGCTCCGTGTGCCTTGTTGTGGATCTACTGGTAAGTGGGATTTCGTTGTCTATTCTGTATGTTTTGTTTAAATAGCATATATGCTCGAACTTCGTGTTCAGTCTTTCTCTCTTTTTGGCTTTTGTTATTTTACCAAATTGTTGGCTTTTGGAATTGAAAGTAATGGAAAGGGCATAACTGCCTGTGTTTTTGTTAAAAGTACGCCTCCATGAAGGAATTCTAATTAGAAGTTTTGGGTTAGGCGAAAGAATCACTCGATGGGAACTGTTACAAGAAGAGCATTGGATATAATTTAATCTCAAGTTTTCTAAGCTCTAGTTTTAGTTAATTGTACTCTTACATCAAGTGTTAATAGGTACGGTCTTATGATAAATATTACTCTTACTGAAGCTTGGTTCTGATATTATATAGCGTAATATTTCTAGAATTTGGCCTCTATCCATCATTTTTTGCTGTAATTTGTGCGGAGAGACCTTTTGGTTCAATCCAATCATAAATTAGTCAATTGTTCGTTTTCCTGGGGGAGGGCGGGTGTTGGTGGGAAGGGTTGATCTAAAGAAAATCTAAAGGTCTATATTCTGGTTTAAGTAATAAAGTTTGACATCTCAATATTATGTTCCTGCTGGGAATGCATTTCGGTCTATTTTGTCGGAGAAAAATTTCATGCCCTTTTGGCATCCGCATCAACTCCCGCGCTATAGGCGCTTTGGCAGTTCGGTTTCGAAATAACCTGAAGAAGTGACCTTTTGGTTTTGTTTTTCGTTTTTTGTTTCTTGTTTTTTTGTTACAATGGAGATAAAAAGTCTTGAGAGTATGGGAAAAGGGACGAGATAGGGATCAAGCTCTTATCTGGAGGTGCCACATAAGGCTCTTGGGCCAAAAAGTGCCTTGAATGGATATTTAGATGTATAGAAAAGCCATGTTGAGTGAGTTTTTTTTCCGCCTTCTCTTGTTTTGTTTTATAACGATCATAGTTGCATACCATTCAATGAACATTTTGTTCTTTATAAAGTATAGGAAAGAAGCCCTTTTTCTATTTGGAAATATTACATTAAAGTTTTCTGTAAGATAAAATGACTGTTCGCTTGAAGATTATAAGTATTCTAATATGGTTCAGTTTCATGTCATAAATCATAATAAGTTCTTCTATACATTTATATGCCTGCGGTATTGATAGAGTCGACAATGGATTTCTTAAAACAGGAGACAAGCATGCTTAGTCAAGAAGGAGAACTTAAAATTAGTTTTGGCTATCAATGCAACAGCATAAGAAGCATCCCTTGTGAGGTTGCCAATGGCCTTAATATCCTACCTGAAATCCACAGAACAAGCAGTTTCTCGTGCTTGTCTGGCGCGGCCTTGAGTGCAAACGCTACATTAGCCAACACAAACATCTGCAATGGTGTGATAGGAGGAGAAATACTTCCAAGTTGGGACTCCCCTAATGCATTTCGTAAGGTACCCTCTTCTCCAAGTCTTTCAAGGTTGGATATATTATCATCTTCCCTGCACAGTAATATGTCAAACTCAAGTTGCAGTCCCTCCACTCCAAGTGATATGCTTGATTATGACTCTTGTACATTAAAATCCATGAGTGCTCCTTCCAGGAGTGAAGGTTTTCTTAATGCTATGGAAGTACAAGTAGCAGGAGGAGCTGCTGGTGAAGATAGAGTTCAAGCAGTTTGTTCTGAAGAAAATGGGTGGCTCTTTTGTGCAGTTTATGATGGCTTCAATGGTAGGGATGCTGCCGACTTTCTGGCTGGTACTCTGTATGACACCATCATATCCAATTTTAATATGTTGTATTGGGAATTTGAGCCAGATTACATCAAAGCTTCTAATGATGTGAGTTTGGGTGGATCCTTTAAGTTGGATTATAGTTCCATGATTCATGAGGAGCAATCTCTATCAAGACAGGGGGTAAACAACAATTCTTATCTTGGCTGTTTGGCAACAAATAATCTATCTGCTAAGGTAGGAGCACGGTGTAAATCATTCTCAGATGGAGTACTTGATAGCCTTGAGCGTGCTCTTAGTCAGGTGGAGAACGATTTCTTGTACATGGTTGAGCAGGAAATGGAGGAACGTCCAGATTTAGTATCTGTTGGATCTTGTGTTTTGCTTGTGCTTCTTCATGGGAATGATTTGTACACGCTCAATTTAGGTGACAGCAGAGCAGTATTGGCAACATGTAACACAAGTGACAAACTCAGAGCTATCCAGCTTACAGAAGGTCACACAGTTGAAAATGAAGCTGAAAGAGCTCGACTTCTGGCTGATCACCCTGATGATCCTAAGACCATTATAGCAGGAAAAGTCAAAGGAAAACTGAAGGTTACTCGTGCTTTAGGAGTAGGTTACCTGAAAAAGGTGGGTATTTAATCTTATCATCTTTGCCAACTAGTTTCCAGAAAGTTTTGGACATTTAGTACATTGAAGCTGCTAACTGGAGTAATTGAGTGAAAGTGTTAATTGTTCTTACTGAGTTTGCTGGTTCCTAAACACCTAATTTATCTAAAAGAATAGATATCTCTCGTACCGAACAAATAGATTTGATTTTCTTGTTATCTTCCTATGCAGAAATGTCTGAATGATGCATTGATGGGAATCCTTCAAGTCAGAGATCTTAGAAGCCCACCATATATTTCCACTCAACCATCGCTGAATGTTCATAAGATTTCAAACTATGATCAATTTGTAATAGTAGGGAGTGATGGCTTATTTGACTTTTTCAGCAATGATGAAGCGGTAGAGCTTGTTGAGTCTTTTATCTTAAGCAATCCATTTGGTGATCCAGCTAAGTTTCTCATCGAGCAGCTTGTCGCAAGAGCAGCCCATTCTGCAGGTCATTTTGTGATGTCTTACCCTAAACTTTATTGCTTCAATTTGCATGAAGCTAGATAGTTTGTGTTATTTGATCACTATTGACTAGTTAGGAGTTATCTAAGCAAGGCTCATGCAGGTTTCAGCATGGAAGAGTTGATGAATATTCCGGCTGGGAGGAGGAGGAAGTACCACGATGACGTCACTGTGATTGTTATCAATTTTGGAATGAATCATCGGACTTCAAAAGCATCAACTTGCATCTAAGTTTTTCAATGGACGTCCTGGGTCAAGTAGTGTTTCCTATGTTCTCAAAGTGTATATATATCCAATGCTAGATGTTAGAATCATTAGGCCTTTTACGTGTACAAATTTTTTTCAGTAGCTATCACAATTCTGTTTGAACATCCAAGAAATGTAGAAGTGTGTCATCTTTTGTTTTTTTGTTTTCTAAAGCGTGCAAATTGAGGAGGTATGGAAGTGTCTAAATTTAAGCATGGCCACAAGATTAGTAAGATACAAGTGATTAATAGAAAAGGATACATTTTCCTAATCCCAGGAGAAGATAGAATTTGTTAGTAAACACGACCAGAATCTAAATTTCCCATACCTTGAGCAAAGTTTTCGTTGTGTTTTTAAATCGAAAGTCCAGGAAAAACTTTGTGTACCCGGAAAAAAGAAAGGCAAGAAAATATTCTGACCAAAATCACCATAAAGTGCAGCGAAGAAAGAAAACCATAATGTTATAATATTTCTACTCATTGTGTATGATGCGCTATGCTAAGATATTTTACTCATTGAATTACCTAAAATGTTAGTATAGATAACATGTATCTTTGATGTATTCAGTATGGACTATACTATATACGGTAATAGTACAGTAGTGTTCAAATTTCAGCTAAAGATATACGATAAATATGCCAAGATATTTTTCTGAATAGTCTCCGCCTTGAATGGTAGTATCTACCCCACCGAGATCTGTTTTTTCACTCTTGAATGCGAGGCCACATGCTTCAGCTTGCTCCACCTTTTTTTATCTTCTCGGGCTTCAAGCTTCCAATAATGGACTACAATTGACACATGCTTGTTGCTTTAATGCTTTTTGCGCTTTATTTTCCTGTTGATGTCCGCACTGGTTTAGGTCCTCAACTAAAATCACTCACATGGGTGCCTCAATAATCTGTGCATGTCAGCTGTTTTTGCCATCTCTTGTGACAATTTTAACCGTTGGTTCATAGGAGATCAGTGTTCATTGAAGAAGAAGTTACGAAAATAGAGTTATGTCAGTGACTATTAAATAAAAATAAGCATTTGATGATGTGAGTACGTTATTTGAGTTAAGTGAACTTGGTCTAATGGTCTTGGCATTTATGGGATTTCTTTTGTGGTATGCATGACGGTCTCTAAATGTATGGGTTAGAAGAAGATGAAACTGTACATTATTTACACGAACAAATTCAGAGTGTTCGTTGCGCCAGCAAGATACCCGGTGGCTTTGGCTTTCGAGTTGTAAATGCGATGCCAAAATGGTTGGTCTTAAAATGAGATTTGGGTGACAAAAAGTGGTCTTCACTGTGTGATATGTTATAATCATTGCTAAACATAGACTCATGGGCCAATTGCTAGTTCAAGCACCACAGTTTTTTTGGGTCTTTACCCCAATTTGCTCTCAGAAAGAGAAAATGCTAATACTAATATTCTAAGACACAGATTATTCGAATTCAACAAATTCGGTCTAAGGTAGATAAGATTTTCTTCTGACTAAGTGCCTGCCGAATGTCAACAAAGGATAAGTCCTTTTGGTATTAGATGCTAATACAAATACAGTCATCACCTTATGATCATTGTACAATGAAGAAAAGTGGAAACATGATATCATCTTTCATGTTTCTCATCCACAGATGAAAGCTATACTGCTCTTACAGAATCTTGTACTAACTAATTTTTTTCTCAGAAATTGAACATTTGCCCATTAACTTCATATGGGTTATTTTATTCCATGACAATACTAGGAACTTATGAATTAAAAACTTGGCTTTGTCAAAGGGTACAATGTATTTTAAAGAGAAAAATACAAGTATATAATTATTGAAATGAATTCATAAGTTATATTCAAATCCCAAACCCCGCAAACAAACACGGCATAAATCACGGCTTAGCCAGTCCACAAGTGTCCTGGGAGTTTGAGCAAATGTTGCCTACTTAACAATGAAAATTAATGCAGTCCTAGCACCCTACACTATTCACCATTGGCATTTTCTTTTTAAAGTGAGTTCAATCTTTAGCCTTGTAGAATGAGATCCTCCACTTCTAGCATATGGATTTATTAGGCTAATCTTGATGCCCATTCAGTCTAATTGAAAGTTTATTCCTTGAGTTACACAATAGTTTCCAACTTCTCTGTTGTATATTCTGTCCCACTCCCACATCGTTCTCTGTTTTCTCTTTTCATCAGTCAAGATGCACAATGGATTAACTCTTGAATCGTCAAGAGTAAGCGAATGTCAACCACCATTTGCTTTTTCCTCAAAAAAGCGCTTCGAAGATGGTACTTTGAACACACTTAAGAGCAGAGATTTTGATATGAGTGGAATATGAGCACACTACAGTATATACTCTCTCTTCTTACCCATTCAACAGAGAATATCAGTTTCCAAACACAGAACATTCATACGAGGCCATTAATGAATAGTGTCATAATCAACACTTGAGAGGTACCATAACAAAACATGACGATAGAGATCCAATTATAGGGAAAACTACATCAGGTAAATTTTGGTCCAAAACCAAAATAACCTAAAGCTGCACATTTCAGCTCCTGTGTTCTAACCTCTAACTACTAGCAAAGAGCAAAATCAACCATTAATATCCCACAACCACAACTTCTATTTCCTTCCGTTACAAAATCACTATCTCTGGCCATTCACATTCTCTTCCCTTCCAAATCCTCACATAATGGAACACCCATTAGCATTTTCATCGCTGAAAATCTCAAAGGAAACCAACGGTGCTGATTGCAATTGGTAAGTGTCATGGTCCAGGCCAGCATGCGTGTAAGGTGATGGCGGAACGTAGTAAGAAGAATGACCAGCCATTGTTCCCATGGGGTATGATCTGTTGTAAGTCGCGAGATAAACAAGAGGAGGATAATAGGTTTCAGGGTAAGGGTATGATTGCTGACGTGTAGGGCTGAGATTCATTTGCCCAGGAGTCTGGAATTCAGTGTGTGCAGGTGCAGGTGCCGGTGCCGAACTCGAGCCATTGCTTCCATTGCCACTACCACTAGCTTTCTTTTTCTTCTTTTTGCCAGAACCCCCTCCGCTGCTTTTCATGGCGGCTGGTCCACTTCCGCCGCCGTTGTGGTCGGCCGCCGGAGTCTGATTACCTGCCGGAGGATTAGCCGTCGTGTTGGCGCCAATTTTTGAGTCGCTGATTTTGCTTTTGTTGTTGTCACTATTGGCGGCACTTTCAAGTCCCTTGTTTTTGTCGGAGTTGAGGTTGGATTCGGATTTATCGGTGGAACGGTTTTCAACGCTTTCCGGGTCTCTTTGTTCGTTCTTCTTCTTTGCTTTGCCGGAGGATTTTCCCTTTCCGGTTACATTTTCCGGCCAAATTTCGGCGTGTTTACCTGCTTTGATCAGTTTCCCAATCAGGGTGTCCACTCCGACGCTTCCGGTGACTGTTACTTTCTGTTGCAGTGGGTCGATTGTTGTTGTGAAAACACCTGTAAATGCAACGAAGTTCCAAAAAGAAATCTATGTTACCATTTAAAAAAAAAAAAAAATCACTGCTTTGCTTGCTAAAAGTAGGGTAAGAAAATAATGGGAAAGAAATATGACAGATTTTTTGTGTTAACTCGGTGAAGTTGGGTGCTTCATAATCTAGTCATGCATGGGAAAAAAAACAAAGAAGCAGCCAAGTAGAAACAGAGTACGGCAAAACGAGTTTAACTTTGAAGTCAATTTCCACTTCAAGCGTATCCAGAACAGACATAGGGGAGAAGAATTTTCTGTTTAAGCTTAGTTAGTTAATACCATCAATTCTCTGTAGAACTTTCTTGACTTTCCTCCTGCAACCTTCGCAGTGGATAGGAACTTTCAAAAACCATGTCTGAGAAAAAAAATGAACTTTCAGACTTCAGTACATAAAGAAGCTAAATTTAGAACAGGGTCTGATTCTTGGGTTGTAATTACCTGATACTTCAAAATATGGGAGGCAACTTCAGCAGATTTTGCATCCATTAGAGAAAAAGGAAGTGCTTGTGACTCGTGAGATGGTGCAGGAATGGTGTGGAGGGAGTGAGTAGAACTAGAAGCTTGAAATTAAAAAAGAAGGGAAAATGCCAAGAATGTACTCTGTGATATGTACTCTGTAGGGAAGCAAAGTGCGCAGGCCGGGATGGCTATCAAAGTATAATGAGACAATGACAGAAGAACACATCGCTTCCATCTTTTTGCAATTCTCCATTATTCTACTCACTTCCCTCTCTCATTTTCTCATAAAGACTTACTTCACTTTATTACCCATGACACTTGCGAGTTATACTGTTTAATTATTCTTTTTCGTTTATCCTCCCCTTGATTTTTTTGTCCATTATAGATGTTCTAAGCTTTTGTTTCATATGATTGGTAGTAATTTGTCATCTAGTAAGCTATCTGTTATTCTTCTCGATAAGATTCTTCATTTTAACCTTGTGGACTTAAAAGTTGGCACTCGCATTAAATATATTAAGTTGGATTACGACCAGGTTATCTTCTTCATTTTCCCTGGGAAAGCACCTGCAAATTTACTTTGCTTGCATGAAAGTGGACGCATTAAAACAATCTTTTTAAGGTTTGGACCACCCTCTGCCTTCTAACTTTTACCCTTTTACTTAAATTACACTTAAGAATGACACATTTAAACTGTTTAAAATTTCTTGAATGATTCAAGACCCAATTTTTTTTTAGGAACTTTCTTTGTCTTGATATTTCTCTTCATTATGTATCTGAATTATTTAAAATAATTTTGAAATTTAAAATTCCATACAATGAATATCTTAATGTATAATCTTTGACTGTACTATCATTTTTTTAAAAAATGAAGTGAAAAAGAAAAGACAAGATCTTTTAGAAGGGACATCAGGGAACCAAGAATAGTAAATAGGACAAGGTAAATAGCGCCAAGGCTACGGGGAAAGAGGAGGGGAAGAATATGATAAGAGATTGATTGATTCTGCTATATTTAAGTAGCAGTTAATATAGTATATTAATCTTAATAATGTTATTTTTTTAAGAGTTTTCACTTTTTTTTAATGATTTTATTAAAATTAATATGCTAAATTAATTATTACCTAAATATCCCAAAATTAGCTTCTTCTTATTTTTTTTCGAAGAATATATCGGCAGAACCAAAAGAGGGTCTTCTCTTGAATGCTTTCAGTTTGGTCATAATAACTTCGAATTCACCCACTTCAATCAATTTAGTGCTCATAAAAGAAAGGACTCTTGTGTCTAAAAAGAAAAAAAGAAGGAGAAGAAGAAGAAGGAACTATTCTTCTCCGAAGTAATAATAGCCCGAGAGAAATCCCTACGGAAAAAGTCCTGTCTGAGCTAATCTATCTACCCACCAGAACATAGTCAATGGGGACTCGAGGCATTTATGGCCAATATTTATCAGATTATTTATGAATCTATCATGTACAGTTTAACGAGAAAATATAATTTTTAGTCCTATAAAATACATACAGCAATTATTTGATGTTTGAATTTTTGAAATATATGATTCAGTTATTAAAATTGACACGCTTCAATTATTCAACTCCTAAATATAAAAAATATATAATTTAACATCTGAAAATTACATGTTCATAGAATTAAAGAGTGACGAGTCTAAGATTTTTAAAGGCAGAATCGTGCATTTTAAATTAAGTGATCAAATAGATGATGTAGATATACATATGTTTAAAAAAAACATTTCTTTTAAATTTAACAAATTTTATTATATTAAAAGTATGTATTAATTATATATATACACAAGTAGTTTTCTTTTAATATTGATTAATCAATGAGAATTATTATTTATGCGATAATTTTTTTATATTGTTTCATATATGTATTAAAAAAATTTTAAAGTGTGTAAAATTTTAAAATTAATGAAAAAAATAATAAATTAATTAACTGCTTTATAAATTGAAATTTTTTGAAATTCAAAAATTTATAGAATAAACAAGAAAATTAATAAATTAAATAATCTCTCTTAAATAAAATATCTTTTAAAGTTTGAATATTTTTTGGAGTAATAAGAATAATAATAAATTTATCAATTGATTGCTTTTTAAATTTTTCTATAAAAAACTCTAAAGAATGATATATGACTTATTCAATTATTTAAATAATCTATATTATCTAAAGTATTAAATGTGATTTCATTCATTTATAAAATATTAGAGTTTATTATAAGAATAATAATGAGAGATGTTTCATACAATAAAAAATATCTCCCAAAAATATCTCTCATGATAATACTTTTCAATAATCTCATTTTTTTTCACTTTTTCCTCACAAATATTACAAAATCAATTTTATGTAATGTTTTTAATTTATTGTGCTTTTTATATTATAATACATTATTAATTTTAATTTTTTCGTTAACACATACAAACACTATTAATTTAAAATATATTAAAAAATAATAAAATAAATTAATTCTTTTTTAAAATGTGTACAGTGCACGAAGAAATAAACTAATTTTACCAAGAGTAAAATTAAGTACTTTTTTTGTTTCATCTCGAGGTTCCACATGCCACAAAAACTTCCCCAGAGGAAAAATCTTGTCTTTTTCCCTTAATATTGCATTGGAGCTCAATCTTCAAGTTATTTACTGTGGACACATTTCTGGCAAGAAAATTGATATTCTAAAGAGTATGACTTATGATTGCAGGATTTCAAGGGTCCACATAATCCCACATATATTCTGCGGTCCACCATCATTCTCAAATAAGCGAGGTAGCCGTGCAATCTATGGCTGCACAGTTTCCATTTTGCCCTCACAAAATTCCACTTCTCTAGAGCATGGTTTCAGGGATCTTTAGAGTTTTTAGTATAATTTTTTTTGTAAAGAGATTAGAAAAAAAGAAAAGAAAAGAAAGAGAAAGTATGAGCCTCGTGGGCTATTTTTCCTCGGTATTATTTTTTCTAAAATTTCTTAAAAATTTGCGAAAAAATTTAAAGAATTCATTTTCAACGTTCAAAACCTCACAAGAGTTATGATATTTGTACATTACATAGATGCAATATATAGTGTAATTAATTGAAGTGAGTAAAGAAGCGGAGGGTTTGGTAAACATGTTTTTTGATATTTATTAAACCATCAAATTATACAGTCTTTTCTCGAAATTTATTGTTTATATTTTTAAATATAAACCTTAATCCTATTTTAATTTTTATTAAAATATTTTTTATTAATCCAAATACACATTCAGTAATTTTAAAGTTAATGACTAACATTTAAATAAAAAATTTTGAATTAAACTAAAGTATAGCATAATGTTTCTTTGAGGAAAAATTCATGTAATTTACTCTTATAAAAAATAAAGAAAACCAGCTAATAATAAACAAATGTACAAATATACTAGATACATTTTATGATGAAATTCTAGATTATTCATATATGTTCAACTCAAGTGACATTTGGCCAAAAACAAAAACTCAAGTCACATACTATAAAATATCATAAATTTTTTGAATTCAGTGTATAAATGCACAATGCATATTAAAATACATGCGTCCAACTGGAAGTAGCATTATATGGTGGTAGGTAAAGTGAGTTAAATAGGCATCATAACTTTCCAGTGCACCCAGAAATATTGCAAATGCTTCACAGCTCCGCTTGGAGAGACATACGGATGAACTAATATCTCTGTTGAATACTTGGATTACAAGTACACCTAGACACTTTCTGATTTTAAAGGTAAACTTATTTCTTGGAACGGAAGTTCACTGCACCATCTGACACGCCAACGTTATTTATTCATATCTGAGTTTGAATTTTCTTTATTTATTATGGAGACAGACTAAATAAATCTCATGAATAATAGGTTTCTTCAAAAGAGGAAAAACAAATAGAGAAAAACCGAAGAGATCTATTCACATATAAATCATTAAACGGTGAAAGAACTCACGTAACGTCATGAGCACACGTATCTGAAGGACTTGTAATATTGTATCATCTTCAAAATAATAATAATAATAATAATGGCCTTTGAAACCATCCCAATAATAGCCTCTATCCGTACAAGCCTTGTTTGACTGAACTTTAGTTCTAGATTAAAGTCTTATTTTAAAATCCTTTGTTTACAGTAATTAGATTAGAACATTCTATTTTTTCAGGTACCGGAAATTCTCGAGTAACTAAAGATAATCCAGATCTTTAGGAGTTTCAACATTACTATAAAAGTTTTCTACAAAGTCAAACTGCAAAATCTAGTTCAATTTCGTAACCCCTAACCAGTTATACTTGATAAAAAGATGCCCAGTTTGACTCTCCGAGTTTGGTCATAAACAAAGTATTCGAGGCAGAAGAAATGACTTCATAGAGGCATGAGGTGTAGTTACGAGAAAGGAATTGAGAAGAAAGCAAAATGGGAAAGGCCTAATGACAACTCAATAACCATTAGAGTCATCAATTTGGATTTCCAATCCCGGATACATTTAGCAAGAAAAAGAAGGACGAAAGAGAATAGGTACGTCTCACCATGTACTCTTCTCTTGCTAAATTTAACCCCTCTACTCAGCTTGCTTTTAAATGCAAAGGATCTATTAAGCACTAGATTGGCTGTATAATCCCACGTATAAGTGAATGGAGACATAGCATGCAAATATTGTACCAGGCATTATGCGCAACTAGAGCTATAATTTGTAAGAGTATATACGAATTGCACAGCATGAAGGCTAACAGCAAAATTTAGCATTGATTGCATTAGAAATCCTGTGTTATCCCCGACAACCAGGTTGGACCCATTCTTACTTGACAAATACAACATAGAACTAACAATACAAGGACACATGAAGTCATTCATGTTCTCTTAAGGTATGCATTACTAACTGCAACACTCCAGACTAGTGCCCATTTAGTTCTCAGCTGCTTTACCCATGTCATCCTTGGGCAACAACAACTGCTCTTCCTTCTCAATTTCTTCAATCTTAGCTTCCTGTGACTCAGCTTTCTCGTTATCTCCTGAGACATCATTTAGCTGCAAAACATAAAATTAAAATGCATTCGTTAATCTTGGCACACTTTACACTTGGAGTACACCATGAGATCTGAGTGAAAACTACGAAGATAACCACGCCAAATGCAGAGGGAAATAATCCTCTGAAAGACTTACCCCCAAGTTTTTCAAGCTAGCAGTAACATCCTCTTGTTGTTGCTGAAGGGTCGTCCTCAGGTCTTGAAATTCCTAGTTTTGATTTCATAAACAAAATTTAAACAAATTCATTCGAAAGAGAACACATAAAGAAAACACTGAAACCACACTTACTGTTCGGAGTTGCTCCACTTCAACATTCAGTGTTTTCTTGAGTTCTGAAAGTTCCTGCATGAACCACAAGAGAATGAGTTGAGAGTTCCAACACTACCAAAATGGAAGGAGCAACAGCAAGATTGATTCTATTGCTTTCATTAGATCTTAATTCTTATTATCCTATAATAAATTTTGCAAGTCGATAACATAGACAAAGTAGACAGAATCCGATATAGCCAAGCCATAATGCAGAGACAACCACAAGTCATGGAAAAGCCTTAAAACTAGGGCAGTCATACTGCAGTTATGACATGTCTTAATCTAACTATTAGAATAGTAACTTGATATTAAAGTTTTATTGTCAATTTTATTCAACTATGGGTGTTGAAAAGCAATACAAGGGTTTCTTCCAATTTTCTACATCTAAACAAACTGTTTATCAACCGAAGACACCTTATGTCAGAAAAAGACAAACTAATTTAGATTTTAGACCTACGTCGTTTACCTGCAAAGTTCTACACACATGATCTTATCAAATTAAATACAGTTTTCATACTACAGCCTAAAAGCTTTTCTTTGAGCTACTAGGGCTGCACCATTAAAGACACCTTGTTGAATTATTTCTGTTAGAACAAGTGCAGAAAATATGAAATCAGCAATAGAATATCTTGTATGTCAATTTACAGATGCCACTGACCAACGCTCAAGTCAGCACCACGGCACCAGGGTAAACATGGAACAGATTTGTGAAGCAGAATTAGCATAAACAATAAATATATAGAAATGTGATTTCATATGTGCAAATGTGGGAAGAATTACTCTTCTAATCATTGCCCGTTAATCGTGTGATTTGAGAGCAGAAGCAAATTGTTGGGTATATCAAATGTTTTTGATAAGCACCTTAAAGGTGCTTGACAAATCAAAAGGGATGAAACATTTAACAATTATACTACCAGGAAAGAAATAAAACACTTTTAAGTTATCTTCAAGACGTACATATTCCATTTAATACAAAAAGAGAGAGACCAAGCATAAAATTTCAGCTTTGGAAAATTCCTATATCCATATAGGCAAAGAAGCAACACGGAAACACTAATATGAAGCATAAACATCTTAAATCAAAACCCTGTAGCATAATGCAGCGTTTTGCAGAAATCTGTCACTTACATCACGATAGACCTTCACTTGCGTGTCTAGCTTTGACCTCCAATTCTGCAAATCCTAGTGACCAGAAAAAGAAGGAATGGACAAACAGCAAACACCAAATCCACCAAAGGTAAGAATTCAAATACATAAAACTGATACAAGCCTTTAGTTTTCGGGCATAATATCATAGAAGAACAATGGATATTGAAAATATCTGATAAATGTTACCTGTTTCAAACCCTGAATTCTGTTAAGAAGCTCCGATCTTGACTCATTTAGTTCCTGGAAACGAACACAGCAAGTCCAACAGCCCAAAATTACATCAAGCTGAATAGTTTTTAGCTTCATTTTGGGTCATCTAGCTATATAACCTTGAAATTAAACCAAGAAATTTATAGTTGCATATGTTTTGTTTACTGCATTTTCAAAGCACCCAATCATAACAAAAATGTTCAGATGAAGTTTCAACTTGATGAAAAGAAAAAAGATAAATAAATAAAAAAAGTACCGCGATTTTGGAAGATATCGGAGTCATGTTCTCCTTCGTCTGCAACAAAAAATAAAAATCAGAAGATCAATACTCCGTCATAAAGTCACAAACTTTCGATTCCTAAACAAGTACAAGCTGCGATTTTCTTAAATCCCAAACAATAAAATGATCGAACGGAAAGAAGTCAAGAAAAAGAAGTATAAGAAGAGCAAATGAGTTTACAGCAGAGAGCGGGACAGGAGTTGCTGTGGAATCAGGAGTAGCCATAAGGGATCGGATGGGAATGTACCGAAAAAGATTAATGCAAGGCAATGATTTCTAGGGTTTGCCTTGAACAGTGCGCAGTGGTACAACGTTGTAATCTCAGAAACAGAGATGAAGCTTAAACTCGAAAGAAAACGTAAGGGATGTCACAAAGGACAGGTGGACTCAAAATTTGAAACTAAAGATAAGATATGCTGTTCGGCGGGATTTCAGAAATTGGGAGCAGTGAAGCGACTAGAACTTTTTTTCTTGTTTTGAATTTTTGACGTTGTTAGGTACGTGTTTGTCTAATCTTTGGTCTATCTATCCTTTAAAAATAAAATAACTTTTTAAAATGTTTACTAAATGAGTTAAAAAATTGTTATGATTTAGGAATTAAATTTCCACCTTCTTTCAGTTTGATCTAATTCTTTGTTTTACTAAACTTTTTTTTATATAAAATTAGTCCCTTTTGATTTTTAAAACATTAATTTCCATTTAGATGTACTCTTTTCATTCTTGCTTTGACATTAATGTATTTTGCGTTTTTCGTAATTAATTCTGGATAAAAATGCGATCAACTATATTTAGTTTGTTTGTTCTCCAACGGATCCTGCTTCAGTTAATGGTTAGAGTTACGAAGGATTGAGATTATATCGTGACTCTAACGTTCAAGTTAAATTAAATTATTTAAGTTAAATATCAGAGAGAGTAATAAAAGATGATAATGATCCTACATTCGAGTATTTATTAGATAGTTCTCCAAAATAGTTTAGTATTTTATTTTGTTAGGTTCTTCCAATCCAGCAATATAATTAAAATGTTATTTATTGTGAAGAACAACCAATCACCATAATTCTAAACAGTATTACTCTTGTATTTAAAAAACATATAAAAAATTCGTGAACAACAGAATAAATTATAAAAATAAAATTAACTTCATCAGTTGCATCCCTGGTTGCCTTTACTTGTGTTATAATCATTAATATGGCGAAATGGCGTACAATGGATTTGTGTGGAATATAATCATTACATTAAATCTTTAAATTTATTGCAACAGTCAGATAAAATTTTATAAAAGAATTATTCATTTTAATTTTTAAAGTTAAAATATAACCTATGTTTTAATTTAGGAAAATTATTGTTTGGTCCTTATATTTTAGCTTATTTTCAATTGCATCCCTACAGTTTTATTTTTCACAATGATCCCTATATTTTTCAAACCTTCAAAATTAGCGCTCATTGTCTTTCTTCTGTTACGATTCTATTACAACGTGTTTGCTATGAATGAAAGAGGCACTGGGCGAGGGGAAGGGTCCTGAGAATCCAACTCCGATCTACTTGGTACATTTGATACATAGTACCAGTGGAAATCTCTCCCCATCCATATTGGGAGAGAGATTTCCATTATGCCAGTGATGGAATCAAGTAGAATGCCTCAAGAAACTTTGTTAAATTACATAAATAACCTTTTTGCCCGAACACACCCATCATTCGACAGAGACATCCATCTGCGAGAGAGAGAAAGAGGCGAATAGCAAACGATAAGCGACTGCTTCCACGAACAATCGACGACGACCAAGCCAGAAATAGACAAGTGACCATCGACGGCTAGCAGAAGGCACATGACTGTCCTACGTGTCTGCATCGAAAGAAGTTGCCGATTATTGCTGTCGGTTTTGCGCGCTGCATAGGTTCCTCACCGGTGAGCAGAAGGCACATGACTGTCCAATTATTAATGTGTGCTGCACAGGTTCCTCAATGGCACTAGAAGGAAGTCGTCGATTATTACTGAAATTGTTGCTTCATCAAACGAGCATGTGGATGGGTCGAAGAAACGCTACACACTTTCAACGTTATTCAACCATCTGAGGGCAACCAGTATGTTTTGTTTCGCTAAGCGTAATTTTGTCATTTTACCCTAAAGCCCCTCTTCTTATCTTCATTTTCATCTTACCAAACAGGTCATCAATTCCTATCATTATTTATATTCCCAACAAACCAAATAAAATTTCTTCTCAACAAATTTTCATTCCATTCCTTTCATTTTCCATTCTCTATCCTACTCCATTTTTCATCCATTTTCCATCTAGATACCAAACAGGTCCTTAGTTTGTACTGAGATGGATGGAAGAGTTGGAAAATGTTAGAGGCAAAGGTAGATTAGGGACCAATCTAGTTGAGAGAGAGAGAGAGAGAGAGAGAGAGAGGAGGGAAGAGGGAAGAGGAAATAGACGAGGAGAGACAGAGAAAGAAAAAGCATAAACATGGTGGCCCTGCTTCCAAATAATAGAGTGAGTAAAGAAAACTAAAGAGAGTGTGGGGTTAACAAAAGAATAGAGAGAGAGAGAGAGAGGTGTTTAAGTACTCTTCCAGTCTTTTGCACAAACATAAGACACTAAGTCACAGAAACAGAGAGAGAGAGAGGTGTCTAAGTACTCTTCCAGTCTTTTGCACAAAATCATAACAATGCCTTTTGGTTTTGGGAAAAAATCGTTAACTTGTGGTAATGGGTTCATCCCTTTGCTTTGAATCCATGTTCATTCATAATCACATGTTGTTATTATTTATTGAGTTATGGATGAACTTATTTGAACGACGTCCCGACCACCCCTTCTCCAAAGCGTTGAGAACAAAGAAAAAAGGGAACAAGAAGCCAGGTGGGAGGAGAAGAAGAAAGGACCAAATCTTATTAATTCTTGCTTTGTGTATATATTCTGCTTTTTTTGTATCTGACAAATTAATACACATGCAAACGTTACAGATTTGATCATTACAAACTCTGCTACACATTTCTCTTGCAATTGTACTTGAGCAATACTTTTGCATTTCGAAAACTATTTTGTTAATGGAAAGAGGCAAAGGGAGCAAGTAATGTAAAATAGTGAAACACCATGGGGGCTAGTTCATGTGAGGAACTTTGACAAATTTCATTTTGACTTTGGTCTTCCATCCACCTCAGAGCAAACTAACGGAATCGGTGGGGGCTGATTTTGAAGTTTTGGAAACTCTAGGGCTCATTTTGAAAAAACAAATTATAGGGATTCAATTGAAAATAAGACTAAACTATAAAGACCAAACAATTAATTTTCCCTGTAATTTAATATAAAACATTTGATGCTACAACAAATAAATTAACAGGAAAAAATTCATAATAGAAACCAGAGAAACGATCACAGTAAGTCTTGAGTTGTGAGTAGTACATGCTCATCTGTCTTACCGCCAGAGCTGGACTTGGGAAAAATGTAAATATTCCTCTTCTCTCTGTAAATGCCACAGGGGAATGACAATGTCTACAATTTTATCGTTCATTTTTTTTTTTTTGGCCATATATCGTCCACCTTTTAATAAGCAAACTAAGACTTATTTTATGATGTTTCAAAGTTCAGGCATATTTAGAACTTTAGGTGTCATTTATGTGGATCAATTACGTAACCAGAAGAAGTTAATGAGCATTGAGTTAGACAATGCGTTGGTTAGATGAATCATTTTCATTGTCAAAATGAAGTCCGGTGCTATTATTTTGCGATATTGAATCTGTGACAGAAAAAATTATAAATATTTATTATTTTTAACTTTATTTAAAAATTTATTTATTTCTTAAGTTCATTTTGTTTTAATTAAATCCTTTAGTCATATTTTATAATTTAGTTTTGTCCATTAATTATACTTTATTATAATTTGATCATTTAACATACCTTTAATTTGTACTTTTGTCTTTAATTTAATTTTATTTAAATTTGATCTCTCATTCTTCTTGTGGCTTAGTTCTCATAATATCTTACTAACTTAGTTCTACTTGTCATAATTATCTTTTCACTATCTAAATATTATATTTTATTTCGTATGCCTTGTCTATTGAAAGAGAATCATTAATCTCCTATCTCGCCAAGGAAATTAGTGTCACCATCGATAGTTTTATATGTTTACCAATTGACTTACGCATATTATCTGAAATTTACTACTAAGAAATTAAAAATAATTTGTAAAAAAATTAAAATAATAAATCATCATTAAGTTGAATATCTATTTTAATAATAAAAAATTATTTTATTTATTTTTGATCAAGTATTGAATATTTAAAAATAAATTAATGACAAAAATTACTTAAAACTATAGAATTTTAAATATTTTATAAAAAGAATTCCATAAAACCTCTTAGCTCAACCTACCAACCACTAAGTTTGCCGTTAAACCCGCACCAGATTGCAGCCTCAATTGGTCTAATAAAAACAAGCAAATTGAATCCATCCACTAGACTCATATTGTAGAAATGCAATGGAAAAAAAGAGGATTTGAGCGTCATTTTGATTTGTCGTTGGGGGATTACTTGATCTGTCTCTGTAATGGAGTTTCCAGCACAGCTGTCGGTGGCGCACGATTGAGAAGCCAGGCAAGCACTCTTACACCTACTGACCTTCCCTTTCCTTTCCATTTCCAACGCTGACGGGCAGTAGAAATTCAAATCCACCTCTCATAAAGCCACACCACACTGGATTCTAACCCTAATTGGTTTGTTCGAAATAGGAAAATTGAATCCATCACTGAACTCACGTCGTAGAAATGCAATGGAGAATAATAGTATCCGAGCGTCATTTCGATTATTGTCGCTAAAGGATTACCTTATCTGCCTCTGCATTAGAGTTTTCCGGCTTAATCGCTTGTAACCGATGTTGTTGAAGATGCAGTATGGCCTTCCCCAAGTTCGACTGGACCATTTCTTGAGGATATCCAATACTACTTCTTATCCACTTCCGAGATGGAACCGTTGCATCAAAAGAGGATAGAAAGGCTCTGTTCCGGTGCATCGTGCTTTTGAATGTCCTGAGATGTGCAAATAATGTTAACTGGGTTACTGTTACATTTATCAGAAGACAATTACCCCAGTGGCATGACCACTACTCTAACATTTGGTATGGTGAGCTTAGATTTTTTAATCAGCTTCTTTCGCACATAATAAATAAAGTTAGATATTGTATTTTGTATATTCTTTTGATCAATCTACTTGAGTGATGTACAGGATTGCCATTCTATCTTTTCTTGCTTGTTTTTGAATCATATCTTTGATGAAAATGAGCTTGAATTATGTTATTTTTAAGGATATTGAAGGATAAAAAAAGTATCTTAATATTACCCTTGTAAGTAAAAAATGTTGATTGCCTTTACAATCTAAAAACTTGCAATTACAATATATCGAAATACTTATGTTTCGTCCAAGGCTCAATTCCTAAAAGATACAAAATGATCGTTTGTTTTAATGCAAAATTTTTATCCAAATCAAGTATACTCCTTAGTTTTAAAAAATAAATTAATATCTATTCAGTGCAAGACATGTAAAAATCTTTAATCATGCGTACTTGCAAATAAGCATTTTAGATTCCTATAAAGTATATGACCAAATTGTACAAATCACATTATTTGATAAATATGGAGTGTGAGAATCTATAATGAGAATGTATGATTTGAAATATTATAAGTAATTATTCAGTAACAACTTGAGGGCAAGGCTTCGTTAGATATGCAAAAAGAAAGTGAATGAAAAATAGAATAGACAAAAAAAAGCAAAAGAATGAAAACTTTTGATATGAAATCTGGTTTGGTATGCAAGGAAAAAGAATGAATATACTCAAATATTTTTTTTTATTTGGTTAAATGGAGAGTGGGAAGTAATAGTGTAAAAACGATTGAAATGCCCCCATGGAAAAACTTAAATTAAACTATAAATAAATAAAAATACTAATTAAATAATTTAATAAAGATATAAGTTAATAATAAAGTGATTGGATGAACACATTTTAGTATCATAAAACTAGTCCTACCTTTGCATATTTCACACACATATATGAATAGTAGCCTTCAACATTAGCAAGTCTCTGGCCAATAAAAAAAAATAGTAGAAGCTTTTACTATTCACTGTTGTAATGGTCAGACTGTGAAATGATGTTGATGTCATACAAAGTATGGTGTGTGATGCAATCAATAGGGTGCAACAATGTCAATTAAGCTTTCCTTTCATTGGATGGTCATTCCAACTATTTGATGGAATTGTGTGACGCTGGAAACAAAAAGGCTAGTGGAAAGCCCTTCTTGCCAACCAAACATCCATCAACCTTATTGTTTTCTTATCATTTCCTACCAACTAAACATAATCTAAAACTTACAAGATTATAAGAATACACATTATTTAGCAACAATTTAGAGCCTACAAAATTACACAAAAACTAATTTTTGGTAGCTAGGTAACATATTAGTGTTCATAAATCTAGAGCTCATAATGAAGTTGAATTAGGTTGCATTATTGCTTGGTTCTGATCAAATGACTAAAAAATTTTATAAGGATGTGTTGATTCTATTGATTATACGATTGCATATTAGAATTAAAAATTTTATGGGAGACTTAGTAATAGAATTATAACTTTCATATTTACAACTTAATTTATGTAAATTTTCATTTTAAAAGAACAATGAAAATTGCATTAGTTCTTTGCTCATTAGTTCATAATAGTTTGTCAACTGAAGTATGTGAAATCAAGGAAGCAAATGAGTGTTAAAGGAATAATGTTTGAAGAAAAATTATAATGTTTTATGCGACCTTTGAGTCTACTAGTTGCTTTGAAAATTCATAATAAATTATAGGAAGTTCCAAAAAATTATAAAAATTTCCAGGCAACTAGTATAAATGATAGCTAATAGTTTACCAAATTTCAATTCAAAATTCATTCATTTTTCTTTTTAATAAATCTATGATTTTGTCTATATGGAATTATGTAGAATCAGAAATTTGTTACTTATATTTGGTGCAAGAACCACTTAAATGGAATCCAAATGAAATGAGACTTTCCAAAATATTTCATTAGTACCTCAAGGACTTGAAAATAAAATTTTATTCCAAAATTCATTCATTTAGTCTCTCTAGTGTCACCAAACCACATGAATATAAGAAAACTTTTCTATATAATTCTTCATGTTTTAAACATGTAAAAATGGTAGCTACTGAACTCAAAATTCAATGAAATTTGGGGCAGATAAAATTTGATATATTAAGATTCAATCTACCAAAGATATTAATTTTTGGAGTTCATTTACTTAATTTTTCATACTTTCTCTTCCCTTACAAAAATAAATTTTTCATAAAACTAAAACTTGACTAAATGAGTTTCAAAATGCCAAACTTTGAATTTGGTCTCATTCACTCATGCTTATGCTTCAAGAAGCTTTCTATTACATATTAAAATTTGCTCAAACTCTTGGTTGGTCATTTCCTCATGTACGTGGGATTTTATACACATACGAAAAAAGTTTTGTGCTAGATCATCATATTTTCTAAGTGACATAACAATACATCTTTGATGCTTAAATTCTTGATTATATATATATTAAAATATCATAGCTTATAACTAACCAAGCCTCTTGGTTTTGCTCTTCTAAAAGATTTAAGAGATTATTTCCTTTTGCTTATCCTTACTAGATTCACATAAAATGGTTAGTTAGATATATGATAAGACAAAAAAGTCTCAATAGCTCATTTCATATTTCACACATACTATAGCACATATGAGCAAAGTAATGCATACATAATCATAACATGAACATAGATTTTGGAATCATGCTATAATTGACACCCTTGACTTTGGTTCATAACCACATTATATTAAATATCATGATTAGGGTAGGATCACCATGTCCAAACCTTACAAGTTATCATACATAACATCAATTGTGAATCACTAAGGTTCATGTGAAATCTCACACCATCATACATCAACTAATAGTAACATAAAGCATAAAAATTCATCAAGCATGCAATCACTAGGCATAAGCACACATATAACATATGAAGAATGGAGAAAGAGTTGCCTTACTATTTTAAGCTAATTCCTTTCTTGATTTCCCTTGCAATAACAATATTTCTTCTTTAAACTCAATCATTGATAACTCTTTTGGCAATAGCAAGTCCCTATATGGATATGATTCATCATTAAACTCCTATATATACATCTTATAGACCTAGTTATTACTTGTTCTTTGTTCATGAATTCATTTTTAAAAAATTTGGCCCAATGGAATCTTAATGATCTATTTCATAAAACTAACTCTATTCAACTTATTTGAACCAAGAACAACCATTAATTACTTCTTTTAATCATCATAAAGTGTATTTTAAATCAGTTTTCAAGTTCTCTTCCATAAACTCCAACTTTTACAACTTGGCATATTTGAAAGGTTCTTGGAAATTAATGAGAAATCCATATCTCCTACCATGAGATCACCTAGAGAAACCATAAAAGCACTCCAAATTACCTCTAAATCATGTCTTAGAATTAGCTTTACAAAACACTTTTCTTATATATGTATATGAGAAAATTTCATCCAAAAACCTCACTTTTCCATTTACAAATCATACATAGTTTTGGATGGCTAACATACCTCTTATATTGCTATCAAAGTCACCAAATAAGCCCTTCATTTGCACGAAATCCCTTTTCAAAGTGTGAATTAGAGGATAAAATTTACATGAGCAGAGAGCTCTTAAGGAAGAGAAGAATCTTGCTAACTAAAATGAGATGAAAGAAGGAAGATTTCTTACCCCTTTTTCCTTCTTATTATCTCTCTTTCTTCTTCTCCTTCTTCACATGAAAAACTAGACCATCTCTCTTCTAATATGTTAGATGGGTTATGGATAAGGGTGGGAGAAGCTTTTAGATAAGTTTTTCACTGGCAAAAAAAAAAGTTAAAGTAAATTATAAATGACCAAAATGCCTCTATCGTCAACTTTTTTTACCTTTTAGAGCCAAAAGTCTCTAACTAAGTGACCTTTTAAGCTAATTTGGATGTAATAAAACTTTTCATGGCCTTCAATTTTTCTCATTTGGCCAAAAGGTGGTGGAAAGATTCAATAGGAAAAATCATTTGGTAAAAATTATACATTTTACCCTTCCTTTACACTTTTGTCCCCTTTAGTAGTATTTTTCAATCCAAAATTGTATAAAATTTCCTAATTATGATTTGTGGATCATTTGATAGTTCTAAATTTAATTTTCAACATACATTGCAACTTTGCAAAAATTATACTTACCCTTATTTATACCAAAATTTTTCAAGTAGGTCTTTTTAGCTTTTCAATTTGATCATTTCCTCTTTGATAGGTTTAATTATCATCTTAAGAAGGTAAATTTGTATTTATTATTGAATGAGAGTCATTATTTGGGAATGTTACATATACCATCCATTTTTCCTTTATACTATAAACTAATCTTAGTCATAAATTATCATGAATGTCGTAGTCTGACAATAACCTACTCCATGTCATTTCAAACTGCAATTCCTTATGATATTCATACATACATCGCTTCACATCTATTAAAAAAAGGAATCACCCTTCAACAAGTGGCCCAAATGTTTGATGCCATTTTGCATCAAATGTCACATCAAAGCTTTTGGCATAACCACATGTAATGCCTTTGCCATTAACTAATCTGATTTATAAATACAGGAAAGGGTTTTTTTTGCTAATGAGCCACCAAGAATGTTTCAAAAAGCCATTTAAATGACTTTGTTGTTTCATCATCATATAATAATACTGCCTTAAAAATCACCATTCCTATGTAATGGTTGAATCCACAAAACAAAGTAAGTGATTTATTTCCTTTGTTAGTATAATGTGTTGTGTAAAGGGATATCATATCATCAAAATAACTGTAGTAAATCAACATTCCTAAGTTGACCCAAAAGACATTGGTAATTTATTACTCCATATCCATTTTATAAGCAAGGTAAAATGACAAATTTTCCAACAATTTTTCTTGAAAATATTTCAATAAAGCACATGTTTCCCCATATACCATGTTTCTTTGTCTTCTTGCTCCATGATTATTTTTTGGCATCCAAGCAAGTATAATTAAGATTTTCTCTTCCTCTTGTGTGCATACTCATCAAGTCAAAATATGCTTTCTACTTATACTCGAAATCCTTTGCCGACTCAATCTCAAGGACTTGAACTTCAGATATTTTACATTGTGATGCCAGCAAGTGACTTGTTTCCATACGATGAATTTGATGATTATGTTCCTCAATAAAGTCATGCACTGCATATTTTCCTTTATTCAGTACGAATCTAATTGTAATTTGCCATCAGTTTTAGTCTCCAGACGAGGTTCTATAGGCATTACATTTCTTTTACCCACTCATCGAATACATTTTTTGCAACAAAAATATCCATATGACATTATAGAGTCATCTTTCTTAAACCTATTTGAGTACTGTTTCCTAATTCCAAACCCAATTTTATCACCATATTGGACTCAAAAGTTTCACGCTACTTCTAAACTATCAAATTTCATACTTATTTTTGGCTTTCAATCAACCTCCATAGAAGAATTCATTGCTTCTTTCAAGAATTGTGCTTGTAAGACAATTTTTATCAATAAATCAACTTATAACAAATTTTGGATGTTCATAATTCTTATAAAACTACAAGTTATCTACTACTATTGTCTTTTAAGTAAAATGAGTGAGGTTGAGATGTATTGCTGAGAATGTAAAAGCATGAAGGATATTTGCAGTATAAAGCATGTTTAAATTAATATCACAATTAAACAACTTATTTATTGATTAATTACTTTTATTATGATAGATTATTTATCTAAATTAAAAAATTTTAATTATATATTTAAAATTATCAAAATATTATTTTGGTCATTCACAACTTTTTTTTTTCATCTTCATCTTACTAAATGATTTTCAAGAATTATTCTATAATTGTATTGTATACTATCAAATTGGATAAATCCCAAAAAATGTTAGATCTTTTTCTTTTTATTTTTTTTATCTTCAAAATATAATTATAATGAAGATAAGGAGATGGGGCTCTTATTTACCAGTTGTAAAGAGCTGAAATTCTTATCTTCAAATTATGATGATAATGAAGATAAAGATAGGTATTTTATATTAAAGGACAGTAATGCAAAATAAAAAATGACAAAACTTTATTAGTTGCATTTTTAACATAAGAACTGAGGGACATATTTTCAAACATTTCTACCATCGTTAAGAAAGGGCATTGATAAGATTATTTGGAATTTGGGAGGTAAGCTCACAGTGAATTTTGGCTGTTAAAATATATAAAGAGCAAGATGTGCAACTTAAATTATGTAAGAAATAGAAAGAGGACTAACAAATAAATAACCCTGGTTCGTAACCTTCCATTTTCAATATTGTATAATATGAGTCCTGCAACAAATAGAAAACCTCTACCTCTAGCCTCCAAACCAACACAATTTTTGCTACTTATGAGCTCCTCAAAATGTGAATCCTTTGAATGTGATTCGTAAGAGCACCACAAAAGGGTTGATTTTTGTGCCAAATGCAAGTCAATCCCAAGGCAATAGCAAAGAAGTTGTTTTGGGAAAGAAGCAATTCATATGGTCGCTTTGACTCTTGTATTCAACTAACACAGTATAAAGGAAAGGGGGGATTTAGAATGTGACAAGCTCTTGGATATTAGATTCAGCATCTTTAATAAGGCTAGAACTTAGGAGAATGAAGCGCAGCGTTTCACTAAAGGGCAGATGACATGTCTCATGTTGGACTGCATGATATTGTAGATGACTGAGATGCAACGCACATGAGGCTCCTATTCGTGCTAGGAATTCAGGTAATTCGAACACTCCATTAAGGTCTCTTTCTATGGGAGAAGAATTGGGTGCAACAAGGGAAACATTTAGCAACGAGAGGCAAAATGTTAACTTTAGGTTTAATTATGAAATTGAATCAAATGCATCTTTCTTTCTTTTTTTTTGGTTGATTTAGATATTTAAAGTGTAAAGTGTGTCTAAAATAGAGAGAAAGATTAAAAGGGGAGTATTTAGTAAAAAAAAAATGAACTCAATATATACTTTCACTCTTTATCTATTTTAAAAACACTTTGTTCGTCCTGTACTTGAAATTCAAATCCCTTCATCTTTCTGTACACGGTTCCAGGATTAGCTCAAAAATTTTCTCTATCATTCTTTTGCTGTTGCATTGATGAACATATTCAAGACCTAATCTTTTCTGGATATTGATTACCCATTAATTTTAGTTTCAGAAAAACATTATTCCAGCTGAAACTTAAATTCAATGCGAAGAAAAGCATTCATGCCAGTCATTCTTTAAACCCAGTTATGCACAAAAGGTATATAATATATAAATAAAGTGCCATATCCTTAAGCATGCATTACACTACAAGGAATGATTATAAGTTAAGAGGCTTCAGAAAGGAACAAGTCAACAAAAGCACCAGAAAGGTAAAGCGCTCATCAGACCTACAGTTCCCGCCTACCGTCACTTTAATCATAAATTTTTAACAACTGATTGTTCGCTTTACTCTAATTAAGCTTAATTATGGGGATAACTATTACTTGATATGCTTTTGCCACAATGGATTCTACTTTATTGGTGCATAATGTGTGTGTATTGGTCTATTCACTTGGACTTATTTGCTTACCTCCGTCAAACGCAGTCAATCATCAGATCGACCCGAATTTTGCGGAGTCAATAATTACATTTACACATGAAACGCTGTCGTATGCCACCTGGTTCATTCTTCACGCCTCGCAAGCTGCCTTGTGAATTATATGATTTCGTGATTCTTTAATTTATAATCCCAAAGAAAGGAAATTCTTTCTTCGTAGCGAAGAAAAATAAACCAAGCGGGGCCTTGAAATGGCCAACGTCGTTGAACTGGAATAACCAGGCCAAGCTCCCTTTCTCTCTCTCTCGCGCTCTATATCTGAGTTCCGACCGGTCTTGCCAGTGACTTGCTGAGCAATGAGTCAGGAATCGTTTATATATAGCTTCGTGGCACGGGGGACGATGGTGTTAGCTGAATACACCAAGTTCACCGGGAACTTCCCGGCGATTGCTGCTCAGTGTCTCCAGAAATTACCATCCTCCAACAACAAGTTCACCTACAATTGTGATCACCACACTTTCAATTTTTTAGTCGACGATGGTTACGGTATTCCTAAATTATTCTGATGTCTTGTCTTTTTGTGACATTCTTGTCCCTTGCATTTCTATGGCAAGTTAATTCTTGCTTCCCCCGGAACTTGAGTTTCTGGTTTACCTACTGGATCTGTCCTTGAAATGGATATGAATTCATCGGAAGCTCTTCATTTGACGCGAAGATTTCGTTTTTCGGGGTTTATTTGCATGTTGGATTGATTTTCATTGCCGGGTTTTGTTAACTTTCATGAGTTCTAGGACTTCTGTCCCAATTTTGTTGACTGCCCATGTGACTGCTGAAATGCAGAGAAACAGAGTCTGGATAATTAAGGTCTAGTTAAGTTTTGTTGCTCAGTTAGTCGTTTCGTTTAACTCACGACGTCTCTGTTTTTCTCGGGATAGAAAAGTACAGTCTTTCTTTTTTAACCACTGGTATAATTTATGGTGTCAATTGCTTTTTTTGAAGTTAAGCTGTACCTTATCAATTGGTCTGCATTTTGGGGATTTTGCTGCACCTAGAGGCATGTGCTTATCTTGCATGGTGCTATTTGTACGAGGAATTCCGATGTGAATTTCAGATAATTTGATAGAAATGAAGTGGCACTGCACTAATCACTGATCACTGATACTGAATTGGATGACTGAGTTTTCCTCAAGAAAATAGGGGCTCCTTTAAGCCCCTTGCCCTGCAGATGTTGGGTTGTAGATAATCAGCAATAGTTACCGGGTTTGAAGTATAAAATTTTTACCTTGTATAGCCTGCAATGCTTTCCCAAGCATGGCTCGCGATCCCTGCCCGTCACTTTCTCCAGTTTTTTTCTGCAGCCAAATCACAGCCGTCCATCTCTCCTGTAGTTGAGAGATGCACTGTTTCTGTCAACAAAATGGACGACTCATATTTTATTGGAGAAAAAAACTTGAGAAAGTGACAGGAGAGGATCCGAATCCCCCAAGCACACACACACACACAAAAGAACATATGATGACAAATATTAACGTCACGGTAGCTAATTAGTTATGTTGCATATTTGCCTATAAATTATATTTTACGTCATATGTGAAGGATGTGTTATCGGCACTGCAGCCGTTAGGTCAAGGAGTTTTTATAAGACTGTTGTATATTAAAAGGAAAAGGAACTCTTCCACATTATTGGATTCTCTTCCATGCTGAATATATATTTTTTTTCTTTTGTCCTTTTTTTTTTTTTGTAGAGTCATATTACTGATCCACTCTGACTGTCCACACATTCTGGACCTCAACTGATTAGATAGATCCTTATTGTGGTACATGTCTATACTAATAGATGGTAAATAATACTACTAGAAATGCATGCTTTTATAAGAACTGGAGTACCTCATTTCAATTTTGTCATGTGTCCTTGACTCTGAATAACAAAAAGTCTTGACCAGACACCCTATTATTTTGTGCATCCATCCTTTAAAATATGTTTGGATTGAGGAAAATGGAGAACAGAAGGGAAGGAAAGGTATGATTTACATCTAAATCGAAGGAAATGTTTAAATAAAACCTTTCATTCCCTTCTCCTACGTTCTCCTCAATCCAAAAAAAAACCCTTGGAGACAGTCAAGCAACAGAAGTCTTCACGTAATTATTGGTTTTTTAACCCAAACTGCTTACTTCCACCATATACTTAGATCATCCAGTTGCAGTACAATGAGGATCATAATGCTTTCTATGTCATGACAGGGCTTTTTGCATTTTGCAGCTTATTGTGTTGTTGCAAAGGAATCTGTTAGCAAGCAGATCTCTATTGCTTTCCTAGAACGTGTGAAAGCAGACTTTAAGAAAAGATATGGCGGTGGAAAAGCAGATACAGCTATAGCCAAAAGTCTCAACAAGGAGTTTGGGTATGCTCATTTATTTCTAAATTCTTGATTGATATCTCACGGCATAGATAGAAAATCATGTCTGTGCACATTTGCAGACCGGTCATGAAAGAGCACATGAAATATATCATTGACCATGCTGAAGAGATTGAAAAGCTAATTAAAGTGAAGGCTCAAGTTTCAGAAGTTAAAAGCATAATGTTAGAGAACATTGACAAGGTACCTTAACTTTTCTGGAGTCAGATTACATATATCCTTTACACTCTTTCAATTCTGAGTAAGCTGTCTCAAATATCAATTTATTCTGGCCAAACCTTTAATCCAGTGCTACTTATAGGCTCTCTCATGAAAGAAATGATGGTGGGTGGATTGGGTGGAAAGTTTTGGTTTTCTGAGGGTTTTTATGTGAGTCTTAGTCAGGGGACTTCTTTGCTTCGATTTCTTGGGACTGCTAGGCTATAATTATACACTATCTTTCTGCCTGCCTCCCTAAAATTTTGTCAAATAATTCAAGAATTGAAATTGTCGAAGACAATGCAAAGTCCTTGGACATGCAATATACTGTATACTTCCATAATATATTGTTTGGTTGACCTAGAATGAATGTCTATTCTTCTTTCCAGCAGCTCTTTGATTGTAGAACTTGTTGCTCATAATGAATCAGTAAAACTATGCAGTCTAGAGATGCATTTTTTAATCCTTATTTCACTACTAAACATATATATATATATATATATATATATATATATATATATATGTATGTATGTATAATCTGCGATTTTAATATAAGTTGTTAAGTTCTGTCATCGTTTTAGCATGTGCCATTGCTCTCTTGAGTTGCCATATTGACATTTAATTGTAGCGGGATGCAATTTTTTATGATATAAAGCATGACAACATAATATTTTGTCATCTTTGTCTTCACTATACACGCTTTCAGGCTCTTGAGAGAGGTGAAAATCTAACTATTCTCACAGACAAGGCCGAGACATTGCACTCACAGGTAAGTTGTCTATGGCCTGACAGCTATTATGTTGAGTCTTGTGCTTTCTAGGGCTGAAGGACCTCCTACTTTTCAGGCCCAAGACCTCAAAAAGCAAGGAACACAAATTCGCCGGAAGATGTGGTATCAGAACATGAAAATCATATTGGTGGTTCTTGGAATTTTGTTGCTTTTGGTCCTCATTATCTGGCTTTCTGTCTGCCATGGATTTGGCTGCACGAACTAGAAAGGTTTACTGATAGGTTCTGTATATTGATGTTTAAATGAGCAATTTAGCAAGATATTTTGCTTTGAGGGGGGAGTTTGGTAAACTGGAGAAAAATTGAACCCAAAACCCTACCTTCTTTGCTGGTTAGCATACGCTAATTATTGAAAATTTTTGAAGAGAGGGGAGGGAGATGTCTCTTTTTCATCTGCTGGAACTCTTTGGTCTTGTCAAAAGGTACAGTTGTAATTTGCTTTACCTCCTATTTTCAATACAAAAGAAAATGTTCATTAATTTAGTTCCTTTGTCATAGTTTTGAACAGCTGACTTGGCCCAGAAAAGCGTATTCATCTTTTCTAACTTGTTCAATTAGTTCTTATTAAGCTTTTAACTATTAGGTCCTTGGCGGATTCTACCGTGCACATTAAGGAATTAAGTGCAAAGAATTATATTAATAACGACGGTTGAATTGTAATAATAATACGCTACTAATTATATAAATGGGGTTGCCACTTTGAAGGAATCATTAATTACAATTTTTCATTGTAACACGCCACCTTGGTACTTTGCATGCTTAAATAGCACAATGAGTGTGTTAATGTCAACTTTTACGAAGCTCAGCGTCAACAATCAACACAAGAATATAGGAGTAATTTGACAAAATTATCGCTGCGTACTTAAAATATATTCAAAGTATTTTCGTAGTACAATGTGCTTTAGGATTTCTCAGTTACTAAATTGAAAAGGGAAATTCAAGCTTTAACCCAACTTTTGAAGCACTTGTCTGTAGCTTTCGTAATGGATTAAAAGAAAACAGAAAGTTCATATTGAACATTTTGGGCATGACAAGACAAAAGGCTAAGGTTTAGTGTACTTACAAAAACTCATTAGAAGACAAAGACAGAAGAAGAGATAAATTTTTCACCACGGAACTTATTTGCCCCATCCTTCGGGAATGGGATAAAAAAGAAAAGTCATAAAGAGCTCTCTTCTTTGGTCTCCGCAATTATTTGGAGTTTCATTCTAAAGCAAAGAAATTGACAACACAATGAAAAAGAGCATCGTCGCCCATTCAAAACCAGAATGGGCTTCAAGTACCTTACGCCATGCATGATCATGCCAGTGTGCCTTCTATGAGATTTTCTTTCTTAGAGCTCATAATAAGACACATGATGATAAGGGTCTTATCCTCACGAGTTCATTTTTAGTGGTTTTTTTTATTTGTTGAACAAACAGGCATAGGATGGGAGACACTATCATTTGAGATCCTTGCAATCCGTTTCCATTCTAAGAAGCACATGTTACTCGGAATCAGCGATGCCTTTAGACAAAAATATTAAGTTCAATGCATGGTAGCTTTGAGAATATTTTTAGGGTATGGTAGAGTTCCAAAGTAAAAACAAATGGAAGATTCTTTCTATGGGGACAGAACATACAATGAGTATTAGTTGTCATTTCATTTCATATCATTTCAATTGGAGGTATTCGATATACCTTGTGGATCAGATATTCTTCCATATATACATTGATATTGTTAATATTTTACCACTATTTTCAAGTAAAACTTTTAATCTCCCTTTTTCTTTTTTAATATTTCTAACTCCTACTTAGAGAAAGACAGCTATTTTCCACTGCACTGAGCATGGGCATCAGTATGTCATCTCCTTATTCCTGTTTTTCTACTATCAATGGACCGAGATGATCCGTTTATATTGATAAATCCCAACTCAACTTCCCTTTCATTTTTTTTTTCTTTTTTTAAAAAAAAGAAGACGAAAATGAAATATCACATATATTACATATATATACGCTAAGATTTAGCAAGTTGTCCTTTCCCCATATATAGGCATAATGCTGTTTTGAGTAAAAATGTTGAATTCAAAAATTCAGATAATGTCTTGCTATTTTACACTACAAAACAAATCTATGCATCACGCGTCGTGAAAAAGTCTTCGTCAATTAGTTCCCATTTCCATTCTAAATTTGTGGCCCTAAATGCCATGGCTGATCTTTTATTTGTCTTGCTTCATATTTTTATATGCAAGGCTAACTAAGGAGCTTTTATTGCTTTTATTATTATTCTTATTTTTCTCTTTTCACCTATATTGCGAAATTGATATGTGTGGTCCAAAACATTTCTTGTATTTCGTTTTGAAATAAAGGAAGAAAAACCATACCAACAAGATAAACCTGTCCACTTGAGCTTAAACACATCAGTCCTAAAAACAACAATGTCAAATTGTCAACAATATGGGTGAATCGAACCTCCTATCACGTGAAGCCCTTTCTTTAAAGTCTTCTCCATGCACACCAGTTGAGCCTCTCTTCGTACGATGAAGCCCCAGAATTTAGAAAAGAAATAAATTACTTAAAATTCAAAGAAAATACGTACGTTGATCCAGCTAATCTGCTAGCTGCACATCACAGGTCATTACCGTCCTACTGGACAGCCTTTGCCATCTATCATGCATGTGAAATTAGAACAAAAATCCCATTTACTTCTTTCTTTTTTTATCCTCAAATGCCTTGTCACCTAGAAACCAGATTCCTCATGACAGTCTCTCGTAGAGCAAAGATAACAAAAGAATCGAATAAAGAAGAGATCCAAGTAATTGAGGTTAAATATATGCAATCAATCAAATTCTAATTAACTAAAAAAATATTTATGTAATTAGTTATTTACAACAGGACCCAAATATTACAGAGAAAACTCAGCTTTTATTGAGGAATGAATATAAAGATTTACAGGAGCACACAATGACACCCAGTTCTCACTTCTCACCAGTCACGCAATCAGATCCTACCTATCCATATTAATAAGAACACAAACTGACCTACACAGTACTGTAATTAATGTCACAATCACTTAGACATATATATATATATATATATAGACACAGCCATCTGATTAAAAACAAACCAGCACACCTAGGCTCAAAGAGACAAGGTATTATAGTATATATAGGAACAGCGAGAGCTAGCTAGGTAGCTACATGTCGCGAACTTCGAAGGAGTTCTTGTTCTTGACGACTATGTCATACATGTGCATGGACTTGAACTTGGAGAAGTCCCAGGGAAGGGAGATGAGGTGGACTGTGGAACGCTTGTGGAACTGAAGAAGATCAGGATCATCATAGTATCGCTCCCACCCGAGAGAAGCTAGCTTGCGTTCAAGCACTGAGTAGGACGTAATGACTTCGTTGGAAGGAGTGTGAACTAGCACTTTGCGCCTACTTGACCCCTGAACTGACTCAGCCCCAGGATTCTCCACCAGCCGAACGACGCCGTTCTTGAAAACCCAAACCCCTGACATTCTCTGAGATTGTGTGTGTGTGTATATATATGAATGGGAAGAGAGGACGAGAGTGAGTGAGTTTGTGAGTCTGTGTGTGAGGTTGGAGATGTGCGAGCAGAGCGGAGAGCATAGGGAGTGTATATATAGGTGAAATAATGGAGGGGGGTGAGAAGTAGTTTTTATTGGAGTTGTAATATGATAAAACTATATAAGGTGGAGGATAGAGAGAGGGGTATTTGGATGTGGGTACAGCTAAGGTGGGTCCCGGGGAGGGAGAGTCCTAGGCTAAGGATACATTTGGGGACAGGGTGTTTGGGGGCACACTTTATTGCCTATTTAGTCTTGATCAGATTGCGGGGAATCCTGATTCTCTCTTTCATTTGCGTGCTCTAACTATTCTAACCCCACCGTTGAGAATCTTTGTTTTGATTGGAGAAGAAAAGACTTATTCTAGTGAAAAAATAAGTCCAATACAAAATGACTTTCTACGTATATTTTAAGTCTGTGATTTACAGACACGCTGCTAGTTTGTTATTATTAAGTGGAGTATACAATGAGTTCTTGTTGTACATGCATCTGGGAGCACATGAAATTATTTAACTTCATGGAGCATCACCAAATTGTCTTTTGTCCCTGATAAATAAATATATATATATATATAGAGAGAGAGAGAGAGAGAGAGAGAGAGAGAGAGAAAGAGAGAGAGAGGATGTGGAGAAATATAATTTGGACTTGAATGGTAGTGGAATAAATTTCTTTAAGTAGAAAGGAGGATGCTCATGCCACTGTAGACTTAATAATATGCCCTCTTGCAAAAGTATATGGTTTGTGGGGAATGATGAAGAAGTAGTGTATGGTGGGGGGTGGGGACCAAAAAATGAAAGGAATTGATCTCAATTAATTTTGGTCGCTGGGTGTGCAAAATATATTGTTTGTTAATATGCAGTAAAAACATCAGTGTGTAAAAAAAAAAAATTATTAACTACTCTAGATATATTTAAGTGATAATTAATTTAGTATACTAATTTCAATAAAATTATTTAAAAAAAGAGTATAAATCATTAAAAAAATAATATTATTAAGACTAATACACCATATCAATTGTCACTTAAATGTAATTAAAATAATTAATATTTTTTCGTGTAAAGTGGCTTTCTTAGCATGTTTTGCCTAACTCTCTCAGCTAATTTACACTTTCGGTAAAATGTTTTTCGCCTAACTAGTGTTGACTATTCCAATCTCTTACATTGCTAGACATCAAATCTTTAATCTTATATCACTATAATTTGAAATCATCTCTCTCTCACCTTCGTACCAAATCCCTGTGTTGAATTTATTTCGAAAATGACTGCAATAAATAACCATGCTTTTGCAACTTTCTTCCCCGCCATATGAGGAATGGATTAGGCAGCAAATCTCATATTCACTAGTCCATTAGGACTTAATTAATATCTGCATTTTCTGCAGAACATTGATATTGATAATGCATCTTCCTAGGCTATTATATAGGCTTGCTCCTTCAAAAAGTACGTGCTTAATGAGTCAAAACTCACATATAATATCTCGTAGTTTTCAAGGCTTCATCAATTAACCTAAGGACTGACATTGCAGCACTGTATAATTAGCATGAAGTTCAATTTTATATATATAATGAGAGTCGTACGTGCAAGCATCAATAATTACCCAAATGTTCGTCGTCAGTGATTGGGAGTGCCATTAACGTTCTACCACAATACAGTTATGTCGAGCCTTTAAAAACCTTGTTGGGGATTTCTGTAGCCTACTGATCAATTATTAGGGATATATTTCTTTCTAGGTAGGCTTAGGGGCATGGAAATTTCTGGAAAAATGGGGAAATGTCTAAAGAAAAGCGAGCACAATTACGAGTTGAAATTGAAAGAAGTTGAAGGTGGATTCCAATCGACCCAAACCAACTCAAAATTGAAAGTTTCAAAGTTGTAGGGCTTTAGGACGCACAAAGCTCTTTAACCCAATCCCATGGTCGTGACCATGCTTCCATTTGCTTCCTCCTCGTCGTGCCACCCGGTCCTCTGATGCAGACCTATTATTCACTTACTTGTGGGGGGCTTCTCCTTCTGTCATTTTCTCTCAAATTCCCTTTGCTCCACCTTCATCACTCTTCTTCATTTGTTTTCTTCTATTAATTTAAATCTTCTAGAAACTCAGTTAAGAGACCTCTTGTGTTTGGCTTAGAATTTTCTCATGTTCTAGAAGTCTATGATATTGAAGTAACCTGCACATATATGTGTATCAAATAATCACGGAAAGAATAACCCAAGGTAATCGAGGTTAATGACGAAGCCAATGAGGTGGCATCAAAACGTTTACCGTTCCACCTCACATATTTCACTGTCCACCTCAGACAATATTGTTGATTCTTTGAAAACCTAAAAAAGAATTCCAACTTGAGGCTGGTGGATGAACCACGTCAGCTCGGGGGGTATGAATTTTGGGATTTTGTACAAAAAAAGTTATTATTCAGAGAACATAAAAATGACCAGCTTTCAATTCTTTAATAATCCCCCATGTCACGTTGAGGATCATAAAAGAGCTGGCTCCACAATAGATGGAAAGCTTCCTCCAGCAACACTTGCTATGCAACAAGCCCATGTGATTGTGCCAAAGAAAAAGCCAAATTCTAAGTCCTATATTTAACTAAACAAAGATACTTGTTTTAATTTTTGTATTCGCATCCCTCAGATGTGCTTGTCTTCTTTCCATATTAGCCTCTTCTTTTAAAGCAAGCCTATGATCCATCATGTTCTCTAAAGGAAGTTGTTAGTCACTAGGGTCTCGTTAATTATGTGTACCATAGATAGCCACCTTTCTTCCTTTTATCTAAGTTCAGTTAAATCTTAATCAGCCATGTAAATTTATCTCAATACATCAGAGAAAGTTAGATATAAATATTCGATCCCAGTTTCTTTTGTATACATAGACATATAATGTGTAGGATTTGTTGAAATGTCAGAAAAATTCTATTTCAAAATAAGAAGATGAATGGATATTCAAATATGGTAAATTCCAATCTTCTATATCACATTAATTCTCTATATGATAATGATGCTTATACATATATAATATTTGGACCACTTCAATTAATGGCCAACTGTAAATAGCTATCTACATTATAAAGCAGAGGGCTTTCTATGTATAGGAATCAACTCGCTGCTTTAATTTTATGAATAAGAGAGCGAAAGATACACGTAATTTGAAAAATTAACAATAAAATGTAAGAACTAAAAAAAGTACAATATGATATGATTTAATACTCTTAATAACCATTATTTTAGCAGCTAGATGCCTTCATCTGATCTGCATGGGGAGGCAAGTGGATACCTCTACCAGTACCACAAAGCTAGAATACTAATTAATAATAATTTCTCAATTAATTAGCCTAAAAAGGGGATATCACTCCAAAAGTTATTTTACCAAATGATCATCTGTATCCTAATCGAAGCTTTAGTATCTTAAGTTTTAAAATGATGCCCTCGCATGGTATATGAACTTATTCTCCATCGTACTAGTTAATTAAATTACATTAAAAAATAAAAATCCTGATTCGGTTATCTAAATTGTAGTTTTTTTTTTATAAAAAAAATGGAAATATGACAAAGATCAATGAGAATTTTTCTGAACGCGGAGAGAAATGAAGGGTGCGGGTGAGAGAATTTTGTGACACAACCAAAATAAAAATGATTAAAGTTGAGGGGGAATGATTTGTTCGCTTATCAATTTTTAGGTTTATGCTTAACTTTGATTGGGAGAAAAAAAATGATGGAATTAGGGAATTTATAGAGATTTGAAGAATAAAGTACTCAACATAAGGAATGTAGGATCAATTCTCTGAACAGAAGGGCATTGTAAGAGAGAACTATTTTGTTATATTCTAAATTTACTGACAATGAATATATAAAAGGGAAAAAGATCATTGATTTCTGATAAAAGTATCAAACTAAAGCGAGGAGGACAATTTGATTACTTAATTAATTACACGTCTAGATTAATTATATGATGCACTGAATGTAAGGTATTATGTTTGGGAATATATATATATTTTTGTAGGATATCATTCATTATTTATTTTAGATTTTTCTAACGAGCGCCTTTAAGGCATTAATTAAGAATTATTTATTACAAATAATAAATGAACTTTGACCAATAAAATTAATTCATAAACATTTATTATTATTGGTAATTGATACAATAAATAATTTTAAATTAATTTCATTGGTTAAAAATTATTTATTATGTACAATAAATAATCCTTAACTAGTGTTATAAAGATATTCATTTTAAAAACATTTTACTTTATGCAAAATTACAACCAGGTATCCTTTGTCATAATGTCTTGTTAGGAATAATGGTAAGAATAAAAAAGATAGACTGCTTTATGTTTAAAAAATATTAAGAGTAATAACACTAACAACATATTTTTTAAAATTATGATATAATAATTATTAAATATAAAGGAAGATTTCATCTAATTTAAAAAAATTATTTTTATAATAATACTCATTTATTACACAAAAACTAAATTAGTTCTGTTAAAATAATCATTTCAAAAAAATTTAATCAAAATTATATTGTATGAGATAATTATTATTTAGATGCATAATTTTGTTAAATTTATGTTATCATTGCTCAAGGCATATAAATATGCTTTGTTATTGTTATTTTATTTTTGGGTCGAAATTTTATTCTTCTCATTTCGTAGCTAACGACAGAGTGTGGATCTGAACTACAGACTTCTCCTTTTGGGTGGATAGACCCCTATAGTTTTGGGCTATCATAAGAAGATACGATGCAACATAGAATTCTTTGGCCAAACAAAAAAAAGATATATAACGTTGGACTTCTATTTAACGGTTTGATATTATTGTTTCAACAAATTTAATATGCGGCAAAAATGAATTTAGACCGTTAAATCACGCTAGGAATTCCATTCCCTATTTGCCGTTCATTTCATGTTCTAGACACCGAATGCAGACATCATATATAGATCACCAACAACATTCAATTTCACATCCCTGACAATTTCATAGATATCTGAATCTTAGATTATTTCACTGCAAGGAGGCAAGAAGCGATGGCTAAATAGTGCATCAGCTGGGATCAACAGTTTAAAATGATTTGCATCTTCGTGAAACAGAGACTTCTAGTTTCTATCAGTGACAAGTGATGTGATCCAGTCACCGCAAAATGAACAAAGAACGTTCTCAAATAAGAATCAAACTCGTATCGATCCAGATTACACAAGACCCACAAAACATAAAACTGTAGATTTCCCCATATTGCACCAATTACTCACCAAAACCCCTGAATTTGGTCCAACTAATCAGTAAAAAGGAAGATTTAAAAAATCAAAGTTCATCTTCCATCCTCAAGAACTCTCCGACATCCGCCTGGTGCAGAACCACAATACCATTTGGGTCCAACTTCCTACAATCCTGCGTGGACTTGGCGGCGACCCCAAACCCCAACGGCACATCGGACATGGAAAACACGACAACGCCGTCTCCCGGCGCGATGTTCTCCGTAATCCGTCCCAACGCACTCTTCAACACATGATTCCCGTACAAGAAGGACATCTCCGATTGGGGTTTGAGCCAGACCTTGTGCTTGGCATTGGCGGCCAACAAATTCAAAGCTTGAACGGTGAGGTGGAAGTTACCGCCGTGGGTGTACTTGCCGATGCAAGTGCCGAGAGAGACGAGGTTGGGTCGAGCTATGTTGGTGGCTCGCTTGACCAGAGAGTCGCTGACGTAGTAGATCTTGTTCTTGTTGAGGCGGAAGCAGTAGCGACCAGAATTAGAGTCAGGGCCCTCGTGAGAGGGATTGTCGACGATGTTCTTGAGGTTGTTTCCGACGAATTTGAAGAGCTTTTCGAACACTGCAGTCGTCTCCGTCTCGTCCAGAGGTCTCATCTTTGCCTCTGAATCTGAGGTTGACGCCACCTACTAGGGTTTTTGATTCCATCTTTGACCAACGTTTTTTTTTTTGGGTTTACATTGGACGAAAATTGGCTTTCAAATTGTTGGGCTACGTTAAACCAAGATGCAGAGATTGGACCAAAAAAATTGAGTAGAGTAACAATACATGTGTCAATAAAAAAAAAAATAATAAATGTTTAGATAAACTGAGTTTAAATTTAAACCTGAATTTTTAATATATATTTATTTTTTCATCATAATATTTTTTTTTACGGAGCCTTGAGTGAAATTAAGCTTAATTTCTTTGCATCTTAATTAATTTTATTCTAAAGAATTAGTTTAGTTAAAACTATGTAACTTCTAAATAATCTCCTCGGAGACTAGCGAGGCATGTCTTATATTATATACATGCATGCACAGATCAAAGTGTTCCTTCAATCTCAAGGAATGTTGAGGTGAAAATGTATATAAGCCCATTTCTTCACTTTCAAAAATAAATTAAATTATATGACATAATATAAATAATATTAATATTAAATACTTAATACTCCACAGATATAAGGAAAAAAGTCTATACAGTAACAAAGTCTGAGTTAAATTATTTCCTTTTTTTTTTAACTATAAAATTGTCATAGTTAGAAATACAAATAGTTCGGTAAAATTGCAATTCCAAAACATACCTTGCAATTGCATATTTACATCACAGACAATTGAATTCAATTTTTTTGCAGGACAATGCTGTAAATGTGAATAATGACCTTATATGGTAAAAAATAACTTAAACTTGACCATGTGCAATAAAAAAAAACTTAAAAAAAATAAGTTTACAGACATTTGACAATAAAATGCAGAGGATATACCAGAAAAAGCAACAAAAAACCCCAAAATTCATATTGCTCGGAACTTTCATGTTACAGAGCTAAGATTCACTTATTGAAAACACCCCTTAATCTCACACTCATCCTAAAGCTTCATGGATGCTGAAACTTCGAGCGTTGCAGGCCTTGAAGAGATATCATTCCACCAACTATGCACTCGGGGACGGCTTGTTAATACAAAAGCTTTAGGAGTTTTCATGAAGTATACAAGGTAGGGAATGTGATGTAGATCAGCCAAACTATAATTGTCTCCTGCAAGATATTTATGTTTGGACAGCCTTTCTTCATAAATATCTAGAACATTCCCAAGCTTACTTATTTCAGATTCAATTATTTGCTCATCCGTAGCTAACCCGTACATTGGATTCACTATAATCTGCTTTATGATGGTAGAAATAGGAGAATTGAATTGGTGAGCCTCCACTTCCATCCATGCATCTACACTTGCAGATTCCTTTAAGCTCTTTAATCCAAGAAGTTCAGTTCCACTGCTCTCGTACTTTCTTGCCAAACAGCGGTTGATTGCCCTTGATTCTGCCCATGGAAAATATTTCAACCACTGCCGAATCTTATGTATATGTTAAGAAGGGTAATCTTACCGAAGACAGTAACGTCATCGTCCTCTAATGCAGGTATCTGCCCAAATGGCTGTTAAACAGAGGACAGAAGTAAGAGGAACATTATTAGGCATTGAATACTCTAAATTGAAGATTATAGAGAGGACACTTACATTTAAAGAAAGATAAGGTTGATTCTTGTGGAGACCTGCTTTCAAATCTATTGGCTTAAGCTCGTACTCGAGGCCCTTTTCACGTAAGCAAAGCAAAACGCGCGCTGTGGCTGTGGAACATGGAACTCCATGAATCTTGATTGCCATTGTGGCCTGTTGGGCTATGCAATTCTTGTTTGCGCGAGTGAATAGGTTTTAAGGGGTTTGAATTTGGCAAGATGTTGACGTTGTCTTCAATAACACGAACCGACAGATTTCATGGGCATTTCAGCAGAGTCATCGTTTTATCAGCTCCCCCTTCTAAGATACTCTGAAGTTTTGCCGGCAATTTTGTTGTTTTGTAAACTAGATGGTATCTTAGAGGGAAATCACAATACACAATGGGCCCTCCCTTATTATTTTTATTTTTATTTTTTCTTTCTTAGAAAAAGAACTTCAAGTTCTTGGACAGTTCAATTTCAAGACCTAACTTCTCATGGGTTAATTTTCAAAGTGTGCCCCTCATAAAAGTTGATGTATTGTGGTTCTCCAACCTTACGTTTGAAAATTTAAGGGTTAATTTGATATGAAGGAATGGGGGTCAAGAGAGAGGGACAGGAGGAGCACCGGTTTGTTGTTTGGTATGCAGGAAGATTGTTTTCGTGGGAGATTGGTTTCTATTGAGTCAGCGATGGAAAGATCATGCATTTCATAAGAGTGAGAAATTTTTTTCAAAAATTTTCAAAATAAGCACAATAAGACTCCATTCCAATTAAGTCCAAAATATCTCTCTTTTAATAATTTAATAGGATAATTACTAAGTCTAGTTTGTAGGTTAAGGTCTTTATCCAACGGGTCAATTAATAATCCGACCCATGACTAATTATCCACTGTTAACTACGACCTAATTCATAAAATTATTTGAACAATCTCCTACTTGGATAGCATTAATAAATTATTATTATGACAATCAATTATCAAAGCTAATCAATCAATAATTTTCAGGATACATAAATGTGTATATGCTAAACCATACAGAGTTAAAAAATGAAACTATACAAGATCATTAAATTTGATAGGGAAACAAGTAACATTAATATTGTCATAGACCTAGTTTCAATATCCAAACAGAATAGAATATGAAATGATATCTTGGTGTCATATTACACCACAAAAGTCCTTTAAAAACTCAATTCATACTCCCCTAGACCAAGGCTTCATCAATGATTTAACAAAACCCATATGAGTTATAAGATTTTGAAATACTCTTATGGGTTAGCCTTTGTCCAATGGATCCATAAACATAAGTTCATTATAAATGTGAACTATACGAGTCTAAGATAAGAAAAAATTCATAAATGAAACCATGATCAAGAACATTGAATCTGATAAAGAAAACAATGTTATAAATGTCAAATTATACTAAAGTGTTCCTTAAGAACACAACTAATATTCCCATTGAACCAAGACCTCAAAATTTTCATAAATCCTAAGAGTAAAAAGTTTCTAAAACTCTAATGGGTTAGTTTTAGTGAATGATCACCTACAAGTTCAGCATGAGTATGAGATTCATAAATATTCTCTGCAACAAATAGGAATTATGTATCAAAAGTTCAATGTAACTGAAATTCCTGTAATTTTGAGAGAAGTTTATAACAGAATTATTGTCGTAATAAAAATGGTTAAGACTTAAAATCCATGCACAGCAGAATTTCATTTCCTTGACTATGTTCTCTGACAAATTGTCATAACATAACAAGTAATGTACTCTTCACTCATATATATATATAAGCTAGCTTCAAATGTCCATTTGACATTTCTTAATAGAATAGTTCCTCCAAACATCGTAAAGAATTCACACAAATTTGATTTCAAATAATCAATCAAATTGCATAATTAAAATTCAGATTGTCAATAATTACAAGTGAATTAAATTCATTGTAACTGAATATGCGATTCTGAATACTTTGTAGGTAAAAAACACAACTATCTAAGCAACTATCTAATAATCCAAAATATGACCACTCAAGTATATTCGAAGTACACTATAGCATTGGTTATATCAACATAAATGTCTACTTGAGCATGCACCAAGCTGCCAATAGTGGAAGTAAATGGAAATTTCTTTCCATCTTAGTCCTCTTTCTGTTACATGAAGGACCCAATAGGTTTGAATGATCTCTTTATCACCTATCTGAATAGGTGCACCACAAAAGGAACAAGAGTGCATTCTAAATTCTATAAGCACTTAAGCAATAGGAGTTCATTGAGATAAATTGGAAAGATGTGAGACTTATCATAATGGATGTTGTAACCAACCTTTTGGTAGAAATTTGGAAAAGAAGAGTTTAAATTGATTACCAAAATAAATCTCAAAAATCAATTTATTGGAGTTGCCACCAAAATTTTTAACAGAAAACTTTAGAAAACCAATTTAAAACAAAAAGAAAAGGCAAAACAATTTGCGAAAAACATAAAGGAGTTTGGGAGTTTGTTTGAGCGTAAAGAAGGTGTTAGACACCCCACAGTACCCGTTCATAAGGACGATTATCTTAAACTAATCAAATGAGATAGAATATGACCTTAAATTTATCTCAATTACCATTTTATTGACATACATACTCATTAAACAAAAAAGACTAAAACAATAATACTGCAAGCAAACAAATAGATATTTTCAAAGGTCAGACTTGACCTAGGATGAAAACCTAAGGTATATATACCCTGTAATAGGGATCAAAGTCCACGTAGTTTGATAAAAAAAATTTGTATCTATTAGTTAGTGATTTTTATTTTTTTGCTAGAAGAACAAGATATTTGACATCAAATAGATTTTCGTAAACAAAATGAATTGAAGTTGGATTGATGTGTTTTAATTTACAAAATCAATTTAATCTCACTCTTTTGCTCTTTTCATTTTCTATCTTTTTAATTGTTATATATTTTTGGAATTTGAATTTATTTCACATTTGAAAGTGGAAAATAAATATTAAGAGAAAAGTATTTTTAGGATTTTTCAATTTCATGTTTTTAGAGAGATTTTTTAATTAGAATTTTTTTAATTCTAAATTTGAAAAAGGGAAATGAATTATTAATGAAATGGATTGTTAAGATTTTGGAACTTACATGTATATATATTATTTTGAAATTTGAATTTTCTTGTTTGGTTTTAGAAGAGTGCAATTGTTATTAAAAAATAATCTTAGGAATTTTTGTATGTCTTTTTATTTTTTTTGAAATTATTATTTCTTATTTTTAATCTTGAAATAAAAGTGAAAATTATTGGGAAAAAGTATTGTTGAGATTTTATATTATTAGTTTATATTTTCATAATCTTATTAAAAATAAATTAAAAAACAGATTACATTGAAATAGAAAAGACAACCCACATCTCTTCATGCACACCATGCACGTACAACAACAATTCTCTTCATGCACTTTGCGCATATAGATATGGCAACACACCCCCCTTCATATATATATGTATATATATATATATATATATATGTAAATATATAAATATATAAATATATATATATATATATGTACATATATAAAACATGAAAAAATTAAAAAAATAAAAGGTAAATAAATAACAATAAGTATATAAAAAAATGAAATAAAAAATAGAAAAAGAAAAAAGAATGAAAGAACCTAAAAAAAATAGATTGCATTGAAAATAGAAGAAACAACCCACGTCCCTACATGCACTTTCCAACACCTAAACCATACAGACCTCTTTTTCTTTATGAGCTTCCATTATCACATGCCTTTTTAAACCCCAAACCATGCAAACCTCTCTTTCTTTATGAGCTTCCATTATGACACGCCTCTCTAACACCCAAACCATGTAGACCCTTTTCTCTTGAGGAACTTCCATTATCACGTGACTCTTTGCCTCGGCCTCCCTCTCTTGGTCATTCTCTCTCTAGGCCATTCCTCAATTTTTTTAGCTTCTATCTCTTTCAATCCTTTGTTCCATCTTTTCTCAGCCCTTCCTCGGTTTTCAGCTTCTCCTACTTTCTCTCTCACTCCTTTGTTCTCTGGTAGCTCTACCTCTTGGCCCTTCCTTTCTTTTCAGCTTCTCCCACATTCTCTCTCACTCTTGCTGCCTCATCGTCTCTCGGCCTCACTCATGTTCCTCTCTCTTTCAACTTAAACTTCTGTTGCCTCATTCTCTCGAGCCTTCTACTGTTTTCAGCTCTTTTCACTTTCTCTCTCACTCTTGTTGCCTCATTGTCTTTCGACACTCACTCGTGTTCCTCTCTCACCTAAAAATAAGTAACTCGGACACATATAGAAACAGTAAGTATACATAACGCTTATCAGGAAGTTAACATGAAGCAAAAGACTAAGGTAGTAGATAGAAATGACAGCAGATAAAATGAACAACTACTCAAGCCACTAAGCAACACGTTCACGACCGAAGGTAAAAATGGTGAAGTGCATACCATATATGCATCCTCTATTCTCCCATGTTTTAGCCTAGCAAAGTTAGAGTTGAGATCTATTTACCTTGATTCTAGCCATGGGTGTGCTGTTTGTTGGTTCCTTCAAGCTCTTCTCACTTCTTCCTCTTTTCTTCCTTTCTAGCTCTCCACTCAATGTTCTTTTTTTTTTTCTTCCTAACTCTCTCTTTCCTGGTATGATGTCTCCTACTGGTAACTAGCAAGAACTCTCTTTCTCACTCATCGGTTTCCTTCTCTATTTTAGTTTAAACTCGTCTCCCCCCTCTACTTTACTCGATTTTTTCCTCTTCTTGTTGCCTTTTCTGTTCTTCATGAAACTACTTCTCCTCCCCCTGCTCTCTCCTTAGTCTTAGGTTTTAATGTAAAAAAAAAAAGACAAAACCATGCATGTCACCTCCCCTTAGTCCTCGTTGCACTCTATTTTAATGTAAAAAAGAGAACTTGCCCCTGCCTCAGCCTCTCTTTTTTTTTTTTATCACATATTTGTTGCTTCTTTCTATGCTTTCTGTTATACCCCTACCTCATCGTGTTGTTGCCATCCAGAAAGCCTCTCCCATTCTCCTCTCTTCTACTTTATTCTTTAGTTGAGAAAATGTAGTTGGTTTGTCTTCATCTTAAAGAATGTTTCCATAGGCAGTGGTAGGTCTTAGCATGGCATGCTTCACTTTGCATTGTTTCACTTTCTGAGTTCTGTGACACCTATTTTACTTTTCTCTATGACACCTGTTTTGCTTCTTTTCATTTATGGCAGATTCCCATGTTTTTATTTTTTCTCATAACATTATTTTAGTATCTTTTTTTTTTTTTCTTATTTTTTATTTTTTTTAGTATTTCTTCATATTTAGATTTATTTTCTTATGTTGTAACACCCATTTTGTATTTGTTTAATTATAAGATTAACCAATTAGTCAATTAGCCAATTATTAGTTTTTATTGTTATTTTGGGATTGAGTGTTCACAATGGAATTAAATTCCAAGAACATAAGAGGTTTCACTAATATTTATCATGTTAGGTTAACACTAAAAGGTTAACATCATAAAGAGGTTAATGTTACTTTAAGCTAATAGTATGTCATTTAACATACATTACGAAAATAAAATTGTGGCTGTAAATAACCATATCAAACTTGAGATAATATTTCCCAAAACTTGTTTCAACTTAAGATTGATCATTCAATTTGTACATCAAGTGCTCAATCCATGATAAAACCATCCACTGAGGTTTGCTGATCTTTTATCATAAGTTTAATTAATTTTATAGTTATTCCAAAAGTGTCATTTAATGGACACTAACGAAAAGTATAGGAAGAATCAATTCATTTTACCTTATTACAATCACCATGATCACATTAAGCTTAAAAACCCTTTTCAAATTTCCTTTGTAACCTCTTGCTGAGTCTTGAAAACCCACTCATAATCACCAGTTTGAAAAACCCAAATGTGAATTTCAAAATTTTCAAACATGGTGACAGAGTATGATTGGCTTTTATAAAAGGTAATAAATATGAAGTGTCAATCATAACAAAATATATATTTTATAAATAAACCATGCCAGTAACTAGAATTTTTTAGGGATATGACATATCATACTAAAGTATAGTAAAAACTTAATAAGTAATTTAAGGTTACAAACTTTCATGTTAGTGGTTAACTTAATGATCTTGGACTCCCACTTGTCCTTCAGCACCTAGCTCTAACAATAATAACTGCTTTTAATATAGTCTATACATAATCCAAAAATTAACGTTGTATAAGATGTTCTGTTCAATCAATCTTATCAAATTTTCTTTCCAGAAATATGACTTAAATAATTACCCCCACAATACTTAAAAGTATTATAACATCATATCCAATGATAGAATCGTAAAACTCAAAATTATTAAGAACGACAAACTTAACAACATTAAATTGAAATTAGCTACAGTCATTGGGACAGTCAATGATCCAGTTACTATAAAAGGTCTTTACCCTTACAAGGTCCCAAAATATCCAACTTAAATATTATGTTAACTTGTTATCCACTATTCTTATAACTAATTAAGACTTTGGACTTTTAGTTCTTTGCAAACTTACATTCAACTTACAACTAGATCCAAACTTTAAAGAATTCATTGTAGGAGTATTACTCATTTCCTTTGAGTTTATCATTTTAAGGAACAACTTCAATCGATTAATCGATTAACTGGGTATGGTATGAAAATTTCAGTAGTTAAACTACGACAAGAGATGCATAAAAATGTATTAGATGTGAAGTTTATCTCCTAAAACTTGACTGAAGGATTTTAGCTTATGATAACGTACACAAGTTATAATATACATTCATTGAACACTAAACAAATTTTCAAATCGAGTGTTTTTTTCTCTCCTAATCTAAGAGAGGTTATAACCTTTCTCAAGCTTTAACAAGTTGCTTAAATTGTCTCTTAAGTGGCCCTCACATATTCCATTATTGTTTTCATCAACACCTTCACACATACACTCTAATTGGGTGGTGTCATGTTTCAAGAAAGGTTCTTTAAGACAATGGAATTATTGCTAAATTCAATAGGTGTATTCACCCTAGGGCTATGAACATCAATAAAATTGTTAAAACATATTTACAGAGATTTTTCAAGTTATTATAGTTTGTCTCATTGAGAGTTTTTACTATTGACACTTGTTGTAAATAAAAGTCAAGGTAACAAAATTTAGAAACATGTATTATATATATGCACATAATTATAAAACAAAGTTTCCTCCAAAAGGCTCAACTTATGCAACTCTATTAACAAGATTATTTATCATAATCTTGCCTAAGGGTCATGGATTACAATATACCGAAGAAACTCATTCTACATCAAAAGGCCCATACAATCAAATATCTCTAACATCTCCATAGTGATAGGGTATAAGAAATATTAAAACATCAATTCAACTGAATCTCAATAATATCAAATCATATTGTTAGTGCTACACCGATAGAGTATATCCACTGCCAATGCAATTTACCCAGCACTAACTATACAATACTAATTATCAATAACAACCCTACAAATGGTCCCACGATAAGTGAGCTAACAATTGCAAGGTGTTAATTACCCAAGTGATTCTCACGGCAAGTGAAATTACTTAATCCTAGGAGCAAGCAAACGATAACACTTTGGATATTGTTTTATTTCAAAGGATGCATGATTAACTACTGAGAATATAAAACCAATCACGCTTTTAATATCTAATTTTGTTTAAATTAGAGAACATTTAAATAGACAATATTAGGCTTTGTATAGTTACCATTCTTAAAAGTAATATTAGCTTCAAACCATCTTCGTCAATCTATTGTATGAAGCCCAAAACCAAGATTTAGAATTTCAAAGGTCCCAAAGTCAATGAAAATGATGGAATTTGGGCCCGAAATTAGACCAATTCGTCGTTAGAATTTTGCTTAAGCATTGAGCTTTAAATGAGTTTTCCAAAATGGTACTATAAGTTTAAAAATTCCATTTGTGCTAAAAGTTATGCCCATTTTAAGTCAAGTCGCCCATTTAGACACATACTTGGACTTTCGACAATCAATCTAAGCTCAATTATTCAACCACAATGGTTCGTGTCACTTATAACATATGAGTATATTGCTTAAAAGGTTTTAAATAATTAGGAAATCAATTTCTATGACCAAAATTTATGAAATCCATACGGAAATTAGTCTCATGATTAAATTCAGTACAATATTAAATTCATAAAGGTATAATTTCTCTAAAAATTATTCAGCCCAATTTATAAAGTTATATATATTAACAATGCCCTACTAATAAGGTATGTCCACTACCAATATAATATATATACTCTCTTGTGGACTTTTTCTAACATTTAACTTTATCTCTAATAATTACTAGAAGGTGTTTATAAGGAGAAAGAAATAAAATAACAACCACAACTTAGGTTGTTTACAAACTCAAACCATTATAATTGGGCTCACGATAGGTGAACACACAATTTCTAGGTGTGAGTGACCCAAAAGGTTCCATAGTAGATTCCAATACATTTATTCCTTAAGACACTTTCCTAAATTGTAATATCATCCTTTCACAATACAAACAAAATTTATTTTAATTTATCTAGTGATTGTTAGGGAGAGTGAGCAAAGTATACTGTTCATTACTATGTATGTTCATCATACAAAATTTTTTAGGTCAAAATGAGTCAATTACACAATGTTTCGAAGCCCTAATCCTTTAGAAAAATTTTGAAACTCCTTTGTTCAGGGCCTAATAAATTTTGAAAAAAAAATCATTAAAAATTAGGAAAGGGGGAGTGATGCTAAACTATAAAAATTTAGGGACTAGAAGGCCAGCGTGTGAAGCACACACGCTAGGCCTATGCATGGGTGCTAGTCATCTTCTTCATGCTTTAACGGGGTCTAAAACTGGGCCTTTTTGACCTGGCTTCGACTTGGTATCCCACATGTTGTTTCCTTGCGTCTTTAGGGGTGATTTAGGTGTCAAAATCTTTGGTTTTTTCATGATTTATCATTCCCATATGATAATTTGCTAAAATATGTGACCATTAGGAAGATATATTGATTGAAATATAAAGGGTATCTGTACATTTGAGGCTTTCAATGGTAACTCGCCTTTTTTTGTAGGTTTAAGACAATAAATTACCCTTACTAAAGTCAAAACTAATAAGTAAGTTAAATCCCTCGAGTAATTTTGAAAGATTCGATTTTAGTTGAGTTGTATTGAATTTGAAAAACATATGCAATGTTAAATAGTGTAAGAACATGAGCATGATGAATCTTTTGCAGAATCTTTTAATCATAACCATGTATATATACATTGCATAAAACATATATAGTGTTAGATTATACAAGAACATGAACAAGGTGAATCTTTTCTATAATCTTTTAATCATAAACATATATATACGCAAGCAATTTTTTTAACGAAATAACCCATAGGAAAAGAAGATCAAAATCTTAATAAAGCTCTAATACCAATTGTGTAATATTTACATAATGATATTGATACAATCATATACTAATTAGAAAGAGAAATATTAGTAATCTGACATGATGTTGTAAAGATGCTGAAAAATGAAACTTCAAGTAAAAGATAGGAAAGAGAACTTTATTCCACAATACGCTTACTTGATTCACAAAAAGAGAGATTGGAAGTGTTTATATTAACTATCAAACTTTCTTGTTGGTTTTTTAAAACAACTAATGGACTTATTTATAAAACACTCAATCACCTTATTTTGTTCATTAAAATAAGTTTATTAATTTATAAAATATGACCACAATAAAGTTTATTTAAATTAAATCCAAAATATCTCTCTTTTAATAATTTAATAAGATAATTAATAAGTTAAATTTAGGTTATAAATTAGGGTTTCTATCCAAGAGACAATTTGTTCTTTATTCAAATTTAATCCATTCTTAGTTTAGACAATCAAGTATACTGAGGTATAGTGTAATGGTGATAATATACATCTTAAACTAGAAAAGAAACCAGATTTTCAAAGCTATCATCATTATAAAATGATCTAGTAGAGAAAATTACAATTAGCAAAAAGATAAATATGAGAGAATTTGCAGAATTTACAGAAACTCTTAAAACATGTAAACAGAGCAAAGAACAAAGTGTATAAAAAGTGCCCTAGTCCCTAGTCTATAGCCAAAGGGCTCGAACTAAAATTTCAAAAATCAAATCCGCCAGCATCATCAAAGCCCGCATCATATGCACCATCATCGAACCCAGCATCATAGCCTGCGTCATAAGCACTTGCATCAGATATCATGTCTCCAATTATCAGACCTCCGAGAGCTCCTCCCAGCAATCCAGCTCCCATTCCCATTCCAAACTTGTTCTTCCTCGCCGGTCTCTGAACCGGTGGATACCCGTAACCCGGTTGACTCGGGTACCCGTACCCATGTTGAGGTGGTGGGTACCCACCATGTGGCGGTGGAGGCGGATACCCATGTTGTGGCGGTGGCGGAGGGTACGGTGCCGAGCTAGATCCCATGGCCGGAGGAGGATATGCCACCACTGGTTCCTCCTTTAACACCGACGACGGAGCCGCCGTGAATTTTTCCCCCAACTTGTAAGAGAAACTTATGACGCCTTTCGGCTTCCCCGATGGTTTTCTCACCTGGTAGTTCACATGCTGGAACGACTTTCCGTCTCTGGGATGGTCAAGCAGCTCGCTTACTGGGACTTCAACCCCACCGATTACCTTGTCGCCCAAGACAGGGCGGTGGGAGCATAGTTGGATATGAAGGGTCAGTCGGTTCTGACTCGCCAACGATTCGCTGATGCTGAATTTGACGGGGAAATTCCAGGTGGGGTTGCTGCCGGCGTGTCTGCGGACGGGGGTCTTGGCAAGCTGATTCTGACGGGGGTCGCCGGAGATTGAAAGAACGGCGTACACATCCATCTTGGAGAAGTGGTTGACATTGTTGAGGTCCTTTGCTGATACGATGTTGAGTTCTAGGGTCCTGTATTCCATGATAGAAACGTCCTCAACTCTAAAATCTGAAACAAGATCCAGGAAGAGGTTGGTGTTAAGAGTAGAAAGATTGAGAGTGGGGTATTATGTTGAAGATTCGTGAACTCTGGAGAATTGCTGGATTTATATAAGTTGGGGGAATTAAGGATTCGGAAACGATGAAAAGGTTGAGAATCTTCCGAGTAACGATGTCAACGCGTTAACGGTTATCCATTTGTGCCTCACGTAAGGCGGTTTAGCCGGTTCTGTTACTTATTGCTATATTTTTTCCTAGTAACATTTTTTGTTTTAAATTTAATAAGATCAGGAAACTTCTTTATTTTTTTTCCAAAATAGGACTAAATTGTGTTAAACACTTAATCGATAAAAAAATATCAGTTGGAAGTTAAAACACCAACTTGAGGATTTCAGGATTCCGTGGTGTGTAGTGTGTACTCTTCACAATAGTAATAAAAACTTCAATATCTTTTTTATTACTCTTATTATAATTTCATTTTCTTTTCTTTTCTTTTCTAAAGAGCAGATAATATTGGACACGTAATTTTTATTTATTTATAATTATACTTCATGGGAAGCAGTTCGCTGGTTCTATAAGGAAATGTTAACTAAATTTATAGATAATTTTCATATTTAAGTAACATTTTTTTAAAAAAAAGAACTGAAGGATTGGAAGCTAGCATTATTTTCAACAAATAGTTAGCATTATTCTTAAAAATATAATAAATTACAAATAAGAGGAAATGACATAATTATTTTAAGAAATTAATTACATTTCATATATGTTTTGAGAAAAGCACCAAATTAGTCATCCAATTTTTATACTTTATGACAATTTAGTTCTTTACAAATAATCGTAATAAATCAATCTATCAGAAATCTTATTTTATTTAAAATTAATCTCTTATCAATACAAACAGAAAGATTAATTTTGTACAAATTTGAATTTATTATAAATTAATTTTGTATAAATTTAAATTTGTGATAAACTAATTTCTTACGATTAATTTGTAAGGAACTAAATTATCATAAAGTATAAAAGTAGAAAATTAATTGTGTACTTCTCTCTATTTGTTTCTATTAAAAATTATACATATTCCTTATTTAATTTATTTTTCATGGATGAAGGTATCTTTGACTTAATATATGTTTTTTAAGAAAATAAAATTATTTTATTATAGTTGTTATATTAAAATAAAATTATTGGACTATAACATCAATCTAATTATATTCACTGTCGTATTAAAAATAAAATAAAAAAAAATTCTATTATATAAAAACAGGTGTAACTTTGGAATGAGTTAAATATAAATGTAATTTAATGAATATATCTACCCTCTTCCGAATCTAGAACTCTCACGTCCAACCTTCCTATATACCTTTTTCTTTTTTTCAATATTCCAATCCCTTTATTTTGACGGCGAATCCATTAATCAATTTATTCATTAAGGATGAGAATAGATTTTCTATAATTTAGACAAGAATTGTGTGCATATAATTGAGATAAAAAAAAAAGAGTAATAAAAAGGAAATAAACAATATGTATAATCAGCTTACACTTCTCGTCAAAATTGCAAAAACGTTCCAAATCCTTTGGAAACTTAAACGCGGGAGCTTAAGGAAGAAGCAACACGTGAACGCGTTGTAGATTGCAGACGTGCACGAAGGAATGATATAAGAAACCCCATGTTGCTAGAAATATATAGAAGTCGGTTTCTCACAATAAACATATAAAAATCTTAGATCCTACAATTTCCACCACGTGTATCACAAATCTGACATACTATTTGTTAAATTACATTAAAAAAATACTTTAATGATAGTTTTAGTTATAAATTATGTATAATATTTTTAAAAATAAAAAAAATATTTTTTTGTCATTTACTTATTATAAAATTATTATTTTAATTCACTACTTTTTTAAAATACTAAAAATAATTTTTTACTTATTATAAAATATCATATTTAATTTTTAAACTTTTTAAAAAATTATTAAACTTAATCATTCTTCCAAACGATAAACTTAAAAGTTAAGCAAGTAAATTTATTATTTCTTAAAATAATAAAGGCAAAGTGTGACATCATCTAATAAGTAGATGACAATTTTTGACATTTTTAGATTAAAATAATAATTTTGTAATAAGTAAAGAATAAAAAAATATTTTACTCAAAGGCAAAATATTTGCAAAAATAATAAATTTTGATTAAAAATCAAACATTTAAAGATTATATATTTTATTCTTATTTATTTTGTACTAAAAATTTTAATTTTAATTTATTGTAAATTTAAGATATTAATTATTTTTATGTTTGTTATATTATATTAATAATAAATAATAAAATATTTCAATCAAAATATATGTAATATATACCAAGTGACTTGCCCCATATTATTTTATAGGTTTTGCAATTGCAAGTTGTGAGTTGTGACCTTCCGAGCCAATAACCTGACTATGGTGAGAAGTTGTCGTATAAATCACTTATATTTAAAATATCCACAACATATAAAACAAAACCAATCACATTTCCATTATTTGCATTCAATCTGTTGGCTTGCTGCTCTGCTATTTTAGTCACGGGTCCTTTTCAAAGTGTATTCTGGTTGGGACAATCAATATTTTTTTTTTTAATTTCATATTTTTGGCCACACTATTGAATGTAAAATAATTTTATATATTGTAATTAATGAATATCATTGTAATGATAAATTTTTGAAAGTGAATAAAATCTGTTCTTATATTTAATCATAGTTAAAAGAACATGTTCTTTCTAGAACATAAAATTATCTATAAATTTTGTCTATGCATTAATTATAAAGATCATAGGCGTTATTGAATCTAGTTTGGTTTCCAAACGGCAATGTGCCTTTATCAGCATTAAAATTACAATATACCCACACATTTGAAGAAAAAATTGCAGCACTTAATAAGGAAGTGAAATAAACAAGAACAAAATAACAGAAAAAAGGGGCACATACTGAAATTTAACGGCGTATTTAGTTGAAATGATATTGATATATTGTTATTTTCACCATATACTTCATTTTTTTTTTCCACTTGAATCCTAGGGCATTCTCACACTTATGGTCAGATCTACTAGTTACTGAGTTATTGGAAATAAATTACATCTCTAAAAATTATATTTTTAATCTAATTTTATACTTACATTTAATTTTTAAATGTTTTTAAAATACAAGACATTCGAGTTGTAAGTTGTAACGGAAGAAGGTAAGAGAGTATTTAAAAGGTTTTTTTTTTTTGGGGGCCATATAGACTATTTTAAAGCTTTGTTATTAGAGGGATCAAAATACTAATTTAACCTTTTGTTTTTTTGGGGACGAAAGCACGACATACAATTATACTGAAATTCGCGCAGAGTTACGCCTCGTCTCTTCCCTTCGTACCCAAATCTCAATCAAATAAGGCGGCAATTAGGCCTGCGTCTTTCTTTGGCTCCTCTCTGAGATGACGGCTCTCTCTCCCATTGCCTCCTTCTCTACTTGCAGGTAGGTACGCCAGCATACACGGGTATAGAGCATAGTACTGATCCTTCCTGGCTATTTCGATTTCATTACATATCACTTTTCATGCCTTTTGTTCCTGAACTGTTGCTCTTTATTAAGAAATTTAAAATATTTGGTGACTAATGAAGAGATACAGCTGATGATTGGTGATTAATTTGCTGTCTTTTTGCCATAAAGTCTAATCCTTCGGCATTGTTGGTGTCGCTTTCGTTATTTGGTTAGTTATGGAATTTCTTTACATCTTAATAATGCGGTGGATGTTAGTTTCTGGGATTTGAATCGGTTTTTGGGTTCATCTACTAGGTCATAGTCTGAAAGGGAAGGGTGTTTCTGGCAATGGAGGAGCCGAGCCAAATGAAGCGGGCGATGACTGATGCCATGGCTGGAGCAATTTCGGGTGCTATATCACGGACGGTCACGTCGCCGCTTGATGTTATTAAGATTAGATTCCAGGTAAGTTGTGGTCTGCTCTTGTCTTATTTGCTTTCTTTCTGGGGCACATTAGGTAGGCTACTATGTATTGTCGGAGTTGCTTTTTTTAGGACAGTTTTGCACTGGCAGATGGGGTGGGGCAATAAGATGTGATTATGAATTTAATGTATTCTACATGGGTAAGTGATTTTGGGTTGCTGCTTTTGTGGCTGTTAATTGGTGCCAGCTCCATCTTCATGGTGAGCATTTAGCTGAAGAAAACTGCGTTTCCATTTATTGACAGGTTCAACTTGAGCCCACAACTTCATGGGCTTTACTACGCAAGAATTTGTCTACCCCATCAAAATATACTGGAATGCTTCAAGCAACAAAAGATATTTTTAGAGAGGAAGGCTTGCGGGTAGAGTAACTCAGTTTCTATAAACTTTGTTAAATTTCTCCCTCATGATTTGTATCCTTTCACGTTTTTTTCCCCTTTTGAAGTTAACTGCGTGCATATAATTAGATTAATTGGGTACAGACAGTAGTATACACAAGCAAAAAATATCATTGTAGCCCATTCATGGCTCATAAGCAGCGAAGCTTCTCAAAGTTTGTTCTTTATCTATTAACTAATTAGTTATTAGTGTATGCCATAATGTTTGTCCATCTATAGCTAAAGACACCCTTCTTTCATAAAAGGGATAGTGAACGTAGTTGTAGAATCTTCTGATTGTCGTTCTTCATGATTATTTTTGAACTTCTGAACATCGTTTGAGGTGCAATGGACTGACTTCCAATTCAAAAATCTCCCTGATCCGTGAACTTTATTTGAGGGACAAAAGATATGTTTCTTATATGCTTGCAAACAAAGTTTCTACTACTCTATACGATATTTCTCTCTTTTAGTAGTCTGCCTCTGCCGTCATATTCCCCTTACACTTACAGAGTTACCAATTTTTTTGTTGGTGAGCTTAGTTCATGTATGTTGTTTGGAATTTCATAACATCTCCTAAAGGTTTCATGCCAATCTTTTATTTCAATTGGACAAAAACGCATGTTAGCTTTTTCATTTTTCTCTGACATCTTTTTTATTGCTTATTACAGGGCTTTTGGCGGGGTAATGTACCAGCATTGCTCATGGTTATGCCATATACATCCATACAATTTACAGTTTTACATAAGTTAAAAACTTTTGCCACTGGTTCTTCCAAGACAGGTATTCTTTTTGTAATTTAATTGTTATTCAGTGGTACAGGCAGCATATGCGCCTGGCAAGCATAGCTATAAGGTGTTCTTTTGGGAATTATCTTTTGATTTATCTCATTGTTATAAGGTGTTCCTTTTATAAGACGTGTTCGATAAATCTTCATATTTATTAGTGTCATGCTAAATTTTAATGTAATAATTTATTTTGTCATACGGGAAGATGCCATCTGTAGTTAACAGATAGATACACTGTATATATGTAGGCCAAAACCTATTCCCGTTTCCACTTTAGAGATATACAAAGAAATTCCATGTCCTTTCAAATTTAATGTTTATGTTGTTCATCACCTGTCTTCTGTTGCTGCAGAGAATCACATCAATCTGAGCCCTTATATATCCTATGTCAGCGGGGCATTAGCTGGGTGTGCAGCAACTGTGGGGTCATATCCCTTTGATCTTCTCCGAACTATATTAGCTTCTCAGGGTGAACCTAAGGTATAAGCAGTATTATATGGTTAAGGCTACAGGACTATGATTCAGAGTAATTTTCTGCTGTTTATTAGTTTTTCAAAGGCAACTGAAGTAAATTGCTGTTGTGGTTATTAAAAGCGCTCCGTCAATTCAATAACAGACACTTCTTTTCTCCCAACTAATGTGAGGCAATGGCATTTGATAGCTGTATCAGCTGTGCTTTAAAAATATATTCATGTTAGCATTATTCATTTTATTTGCCAGTCACCCATAAATATTTGTATTGCCTAATTAAAATTGCCAAGATCTAAGCATGTGCAAGTTGTATTGACCTAAGAGCTGCGCTTAAAACCCATAAAGTACACCTTGATCCTTGTCGAGAGTTGAGAGGTCACAAATTCTTGTGCCAAGATTCAATATATAGTTGAAGGCCTAAAGTGGCACCACATCCTGCATGGCTGTTTATTGCTGTTTTAGATGTTCATTTTACCTTTCTGAATCTGTTTATGCCATCTATGCTCAAGAGTCTAGACAATTCTATTTTTGCTTTGTATGAAAAATACTGATCTGAGGTTCTCTTGTTCATTATGGAGCTCATTTTTGTAATGATATGCTGTGCAAATATCTGCTACCCTTTAGGTATATCCAAACATGAGGTCAGCTTTCATTGATATAGTCAGGACTCGTGGCTTCCGAGGCTTGTATGCTGGATTATCACCAACGCTAGTTGAGATTATACCTTATGCAGGCCTACAATTTGGTACCTATGACACATTTAAGCGTTGGGCTATGGTAAACTTTCAGTCTCTTTGATTTCCAAAATTTATTTTTGTTACTTGACATAATTGTGCCATGCTTGCGTTGGATGTTGTTGTCTGGCTTTTGTGAAACACTGAGACCATAATAAGGTTAGCCTCTGGATTCTCTTTGATTCTGCATTAATGATTATTCTGTAGCCTGCTTTGTATTTTGCCATTGTCCGTTGGAATGAAGTAACACTAGAACAGACCATGATTACACAATGCATCTAGTGGATTTATAATTCCTTTTGATATAACAGGTGCTTGATTAGTTGTGAGAGTTGCTCTGTTCCTCTCACTCCCTCATGAATGACTATGTATGTAGAATCTCCAATTTAGTCGAAGACGCTTACTTTTTGTGGAGAAATTCTTGGGTACAATTACTGTACCATGGCATTTGTATATTTTCTAATAACATTATGCTAATTTATTTCAATTTACACATCATTATGCGATGACAGCAGTTTATTTTAGTTCTGAATTACTGAGTCAGCGATTATTTATGCCTCATACCTAGTTCAGCTCTGCGTTTTAGCTGTTTTAAAATAATTTTGGATGGAAATAGTAGTAAAAGTGCAAAATTAACACGTCACTGCAACTTTATTCTAGCATTTCACTTGTAAGTTGTGTAATAACGTATGAAAGGTGAAGTTTAATTTCTTCACACATGCTGGTAAACGTTATGTGTTACTTTATTTGTAATGAGAAATTATCTTGACCTGTTTATTTATGATGCATATTCTGTGAAAAATTGTAGGCTTGGAATCGTCTTAGATATTCCAATATTGCTTCAGAAGATGGCCCCTCTAGCTTTCAGCTTTTCCTTTGTGGGTTGGCGGCTGGAACATGTGCCAAGCTTGTCTGTCATCCCCTCGATGTGGTCAAAAAAAGATTTCAGGTAGACCTTCCCCCATTTTAAGAAATTGGTAGTAGCATCATTTGATCAAAAAGATGAAAAGGAAAAAAAAATCTTGACTGCATTTTCATCCCAGTAAAGTTGTGTTGACCTTTAGCTGGATAGTCATGTCTTTCATCCACAACAAAACAAGTATAGCGGATATTACAGACGACTGGACATTCGTTGTTCTGTGAATGTGGAAAAATTTATGGATCTTCATACTTTGGTGCAGATTGAAGGGCTTCAAAGGCATCCTAGATATGGAGCTCGAGTTGAGCATCGTGCATATAGAAATATGTTTGATGCCATGCAGAGGATATTGCAGTCTGAAGGTTGGGCTGGTTTATATAAGGGGATCGTTCCATCAACTATCAAAGCCGCACCAGCCGGTGCTGTAACATTTGTTGCTTATGAATTGACTTCAGATTGGCTGGAGTCCTTTTTGATTTGATTTTCTAGACTTACATTTTATGATTATGCATCCCATTCTTTCTTTTATTGTTTCTAATTTTTCTTCAGATTATTTAACACCCTCATAGTCGTAAGATAGGAAGAAAGCTTCGGGGGTATTACAATGTAATCCAGTTATAGTCGATGGTCAATAAGATTGCAGTTCCTAGAGATGGAAGCAGGGCAAGATATCTTGGATTTGTCTCTTTTTTTTTTTTTTTAAACATTTATTATTTGTTAAAATTTGAAAATATTTTTTGTATCAAGAAATTTTTGTAGCTTATTCATAATTTAAATTTTCTAGCTTTCCTTACAATATAATCTTTGGTCTCAAAATCTGTTCGCAGAATTGCTCTCCTCGCTTGTCCGAACAAGGGTAAATGAATAACTGACTGTCAGACTAAACTTTCTCTGGACTGCAATCCGACTTTTTTATCTAAAAAAGTGCACCCTTGCCCTCAGAAGATTTCATTTCACAACTTTGTTAGCTTTTATCAGTCCTTTTCCTTTTTTTTTTGTTTCTTTGATGTAAAGTCACTTCTCCGTGTCAGGTTTCACTCCAGGCTTTGATGCAGCATAGCATCATATTTTGGATCTCTTTCTTCCCTATTTTGTTGTCAACATTTGCTCTGGGACCATTTTCGATCTGAGTTCTCCAGATCAGTAGCGCTCCAGGGTTCAAGGATTCTTCTAATTATTCTACAAATGGGATATCGTCTTCCGCAGTTTGTTAGAGATAAGAGGAAAATAAAGAAAAAAAAATGAAAAAAGAAAAAGAGTGAATCTAAGGAAGTTCTTTTTTTAAAAAAAAATTATACGGGTCATGGATTTAAACATTAATTAATTATAATCACAAAATATTACTAAAACCTGCTGTGGATCATCAGATGACTAAGAAAGCAACAGTTTACCAGACGAGGAACAGAGGTCATAATGGTCCACGAAGACGAAGCCCATCAGCTGACAAGCTCGTTTGAATTTTGGTGCTACGTGGCAGCTTTTTGGACGCGTGGCCCCTCTCCATTGGAACCGTCAATGCCACGTGTATCATAAAAGTAAAGTTGGTGGAATTTAACAACTACTGCTACATCTTGCATGACACGAGAATGAATCGTTAGCGTGAGCTAACTATCAGTGATTTTCTATTTGGAGTTATTAAATTCAGATTCAATAGTTTTAAATTTAATAGATATAAAAATTTTAAAATATAAAAATAAATATTTTTAAAAATAAGATATGTTAAAATTTTAAATTTTATTAGAGATAATTCAGTTTATTTAAATTATAATGTGAAATATATAAAATAAATTATAAAATATTAGAAATTATTATATTTTTTAATGAAATATTATTTTATATTTTATATTTTAAATTTTAAATTTTAGTATATTTTATTTTTATATTTTAAAATTTTTTTATATCAATTAAATCTACAGAATTTTCGGTAGCTCACGTTAAGACGATCTATTCTCAGCATGACACTGAAGGTTAGGTGAAGACTTGAAAATGTTAAAATTACAAACAAATTAAGCTGCTTCTCAAATGCACAACTCAAAAGTGGAAGATTACAAGATAGATTAGAGTAACATGAATATCGAAACATAAATAATCCACTATAAAAAAAAAATTAATATTATACAGTTATTATTTTTTAGATAGTGATTAGATTACTCTTTTTTTTTTCCCAAAATTTTCATACCTATATCAGATTTGGTACTCAACGATAATTAACCCCCAAAAAACAAAACGATATCATGAATACGAATTCACTTACTTTTAAAAAAGTGTTTACATGGTTACTAGTATCCGGTAGTTGCAACATTTTCTAACAATAATATTAGCAAGTGCGTAATTAATAATGAGACGAGAACTTGTCCACCCAAAGGAACGTGAAAAGTTAATATTAATCACACGAGCGAGAAAAGAATATGTTCACAACTGATCAAACTCAGCTCTGTCGTAGCTGACTTCATAGTGAGAATTAAGAGAACTAAGAACTGCATTGCTTCATGTGAAAATTGAGAAAGTAAGACTCAGAACTATTACGAAATTAACTTTTTTCTTGTCAGTACCTTTTTCCTGAAGTGACGTTCCCATGTCTTCCTCTTCCTCTCCCTCAAACCATTAGCTATTTAGCATAAACAATTAATATAATGATGCAAGAAACCAAAGACAAGTCAAATAATAACCCATTATAATTGGAAATCTCTTTATATATGCATGTACAGATAATAATTGGAGTCATACTGTAATATATTTAAGACACCCCAAAAGGGGAAAAGCCTACTGCTAACTACTTTATTTTCCTCTCCTCTGTCATCATTTGAGAGAGTTGATAGGGCTAAACATCTGGTCCTTAAGGATTATTTCTAATTACAATGCCACAAAGAAAACTACAGTTATAATTTGCTTCCTGTATATTCTATTTATGCATTGCAACTAAGAAATAAGAGCAACGCATGTAAGTTTAGAAGACTTGAAAGCTCTCATTGATGCTGCTGAGGTCAGAGCTGTAAAAAGCAGACAAATTTTCTAATGTTCAAGTTTCCTATCACTTTGTAGATAAAGGAACCTCCGTAGAAAAAAGTCTCTCCGTTCTGGTCACATGTTGTCACGGTACTCAAAACGAGGGATCATTCTTCCATGACATAGACTTTGAGAAGAACGATTCTCAAGCTGAGTAAAGCCAGAAACTTGAAAACATAGGCCTCTTTACCCTTCGTAAGACTGGAAGCGTGTTCTTACTGCATTGTCACCCTGCTTACACTTACCACTATCATCAAAAACACCGTTTGCTCTTTCCTTCTTTTGGAAAATAGGCCCATTGCTACTAATAAACTCACCTGTCACTTTGTGGCGTGCACGTCGGGAAGGTCTTGATATTGAACTGTCCCAGGGATAACACCTACTTTTCCGCTTCTCCTTTCTGTCTAGATATCCAGAGGCTCAAGCTTCCAGCACTTTTGTTGTCAGCGGCCAATTTCGTGTGCTGTGCCTCCGGATGTTCATCTCAGGCTGATGCTGACAGTCCACTGGTTGGGAGATTAGCTTTGCACTGGGATCATCTAATTCTTTCCTTGCGTTATTTTGCTGTGTCTAAGACATTTCTATATCAAAAGATTCATGGCCTTCAACTTCAGGTATAACAGGTAAGTTAAGGTCAATCATAGTCCGTGGCATGGATCTCTTGCTTTGCTCCTCAGTTGCAGAAGAAGTAATAGCAGGAACAGCTTCGCTGCTGATAATTGAGCTGCCATTTGGCAGAGAATCTGCTAATGTCTTGTTCCCTATGGGGGGAATATCTGCTAACATTTTATTCTCTTGTGCCACATTTTCTAGGGGAAAAGCATTCTCACTAGATTTTGAAATGTCAAGATGGCAACTCGCCTCCTCTGGTTTTACTCTGGGAACCACAAAGATATTGGTAGTGTTGCAATTCCTCTCTGCACGGCTACAGGCAGTTAGCCTCCTTCGTCTTTTTGTAACAGGGATTAGTACATTTTTGTTATCAGGTACCACTCTCCAGCTTGATTGGCACTTCATAGCTTTTCTTCGTGTGTTATTCAACAAATCTGTCTTTTGGCCCAAGAAGGTAGCAGAAAAATTAGTAGAAACTATGCCACTCACTGGAAGGTCCTCCCTTGAGGGATTATTCATAAATCCATTTATGTCAGAGGAGACTATTTTACCAATGCTAAATTTAGTGGCATTGGCAAAATCAATCTTCTTCCTAAATGAGCGCAGGGTATTCATTGAATCAGATTCAGTCGTCCGCTTCTCAGAAGTTTCCTCATTATCAGAATCATTTTCAGATGTAGAGATTTCTAAAACTCCTAATGGTAGGCTTCTAAGTCCTCTTACCTTTGCTGTCTTTTCATCAGTCAGACTTGTGTCCACAACAGTAAACTTTGTTACATTAGTACTCTGATATGGAGTCCGCGGTTTGAGATAGCAGTGGCGTTGATGATCAGGGCAGCTTTCCTGCTTCAAATTTGTTTCTTGTGACCACCTATTTCCTTCCTTGCTTTTGCATCCATTATCTGCAGCTGTCTTAAGCTCAGTTAACTCGGATCAGAGGCAACTTTACTCAGTACATCGCTAACAGAATTACATTAGTGATTTCCCTTCATTAGCTTCCTTGAAAACTTCTTAACTCCAGGGACAAGAAAGACCAGAGAATTCTTAGAAGCAACAGCATAATTATGACTGCCCGGCTGCTCAGAATGCCAACCTCTGGCAAGTAAACGAGGCCAAACTGCTTCCCAGAAAAGATCATTTGATCGAGCTTTACTTAATCTGAAGTTACCTGTAAGAATGGTTATAATTTCCTCAGGTGTAAGCATTGAACACGCCTTGCCAACTGGTATTTCTGGGTGGACAGGAAGCGCCTGGGTGGGCTTCAAAGAGTCTGCGCTGAGACCAGTAAGATCTTGTTTTCCTTGACCAACTCCTACTGCCTCAATAAGAGCACTCAGCCCAACTGAAGCCTTTAAAGATAAAACATAATCTTCTAGAAGCATTTTTCCCTCTGTAAATGTCTTTGACACCTACCAAGTAATATTAATATTAACATTCCTGAGTGAATGCCAATGAATTAATAGCCACCAGAGCTACTACGACGGTTTTGATCTGCATAATTACTAGGATCAATGACGCAAAGACATTTCAAGTATATAATGGTGCAGCAAGTTTTCAAGTTTAATTAATATGTTGAAACATCAAGAACTTAAAAATAGATTGAAAATGTCTGTTAACCACACAGATTCTATAAACAACTAGAAATTGATAATACATGTTATGCATTTGGCATCCACTAGGCACACTACCAATGTTAAATTTACATGATTGAGCTTAGCCCTTAATCCAGATTTCATCTCACAAGCTCTCTCTCAATATATCTTTCTCAGAGTTGAAGATGATCGACGTAAAAGAAACAATGATCTCAATTCTTTTTATAATATTTTAATTGAACTCCCTCGACAATACTCTCTCATTCCTTAATTATATTGTATTACGATTTTAATTACAAACGACATAACTCAAAATGTGACAATGTTCCAAAGCTGACGTGGCAGCTTAAAATGAAATCGTAACCATAGATCTAAGGTACTCTAACGGTCAATTATACTATGACAGAAGTTAGGCAGAGTTGGAGATTAAGCCTTTGACCTGTGTTTACCGAAGCAGAATTCTACTGAATAGTGAAAAACTATGAAGCACCTATATCTTACTTTAAATTGCAGTAAATACTATTTTCATATTGCAATGTTATTATATCATATTTTGTATTTCTATTAATATTATTATAGCTTCTTCATGGGGACGGAATTAAGCCCTATGTTATGGTACTCTTTGATCATTTGGCTTATCTGGGCTCATATAAGTTTTGTAATTCCTTGAAGTAAACTTTTAGTATTTATACTTTTGCCCCAAAAGATGATGTGGCAGTCATAAAAATATTTATACTTTCAATACATAACTTTTGGAAATCATGTAACAGGGACGTTCTCGGATACTTCAGAAGAAATATTATAAGTTGATTACAGATAGAGTCAAGTATAGAATGAATATTATTAATCTTATTCAAGGAAGAGGCAGACATGATATTCATTTTGTTGCAGAGTTGGATCTGGAACTTGGAGGTATATGTGAAGAAGTTATATTATCGTTGAAAATATCATGAGTATTCTCAAGAATTGGACAGATAATATTGTAGAAATATCATAGAGATGTGGATATTATTATATATAATTATGATGTAATATATTAGTTGTATATTATTATGATAATGAATAAAGTTATTGTTAATATGATTATTTATACTCTGCCAATTATGTATATACACGTGTCATCAATAATCGTAGTCTCATAACATTGTCACCATGACCTTCCATGAGCCCATTCAAGGTCAAAGAAAGGTCAAATTATAGAAGATTGAGGCTAGGTATAAAGAAATATTATGTAAGCTATAACAACTTTAGCATAAGAATTTTAATGTGTTAATTCTCTTATGCATTATGTATCCTTGCATAAATATTTTGTTATTTATACACTATAATTGCTTATGTTATTATGCATTTCAACTTTGTATGATGGGGTGACAATATGGTTGTTTGAGAAGAGAATTACTCTTTGTAAAAATAAACTATTCTTGTACATTGTACTTATAGATAGTTTGGAATCCCATTTGATCATGGCTGGCTATGCCCCCTTAATTTATATTGTCAATGAATTTCTTAGCAAGATATTATATCCCATTAATCCTGTAATTAATGGTAAGTTATATCGCCTAAATGATTACAAAAAAAACGCTGTTATTAGACTTCTTGAGCCATAACTTAAATTTTGATATCAATGGCAAGCTGTGTCGCCTAAAGGGTCTCAAGAAATTAAGAGAGGATAAGAATGTATTGTTGTTGGGAATATTTTGAATTAAATTGACACCAAAGGGATTCTAACTGTCATAAGAACATCAGTGTTCAAAAGAAATCCTGATAATTCTCTCTCAAACTAATCTTATCTTGACCACATGATGGTTTGAATAACATATTAAGATAAAGATTATATTATTTGACTTTGTCTTTGGTACCCATTGGGGGACGCCTCAGCTAAAAATGGGGTCGTGCTTGTCAATTAGGTGTCATACACTGGGGTTTGTAAAACTTGATCGCCTAGGTATGACAGTTATATATTAGGTTTTGTGAGACTCGAATAACCCATATATGACTTCCCAATACTTAATGGTTAAGGACATTGTCTACCTCTATTTGCCATATATTTGCTAATACATATTTGTATGTTATGATATCTGACATCCATAAATATTTCATAAAAACCATAATTTATTCAATGGATATTTCGAATATAATATATGCTTTTTCATATTATTGAGAAACTATTCTCACTATTCTATTAATGATGTTTTTAGATGGTGAATAACTAAATTTCTCTTGAAATCCATGTAAAATGGGTATTTATCCCATCAATTGGGAAACGCTTGTTATTAAAATCATCTTTATAAGATGTGATATGGCCTTACGCGCCATACCACTTATGTTTGTATTGCAAGAAGGCATAAACTTTACTAGTTTTTCAAGTTCTGAGTCAATCCTTAATATTAGGCTAACTTTCAATAAGCTTAATACCCCTTCTCTTAGTTTTGTTGAATTATCTATGCAGATGCATAAACAAATAGATGTATAAACTTCTTGTTATATGTAGTTATACTATTATGTTTTAGATATTCTAATGCATTTTTCATAATTTTTGCTTTATAATATTTTTAATTGAAATTTATAATAAATTCTATAATATGGGTGTTACAGATGTGGTATTAGAGCATGTTGATCCAAATAGAGGCCAGAGGGTTATGGCTACCATGATCGATCTAGGTGAATTCCTGAAAAAATCATAGGTTAGACCTTGAAGAGGGTTAGTTTATAGATAGGAAATTACCAGTGTTTCCTTACCTATAAGCTAATTAACACAGAATGGATACTCCATGGAGTTGTGGTGTTTCTCCTTTCTATTATTAAGTCTAATCACCTCAATAATATATATTCATGTATCTTAAAAAGCACGGCAACTGGTTGGAACCATTCTGCTGAAACTTTACAAGAAATGAACCTAGCTATTTGGGAGCAGGTTGTTGCTACACACCAAATCCTGCAACACTTACAAAATCATAACAACGGAGGACAAAGGAGAGAAATTGAACATCAAAATGGTTGGTTTGAATTAATGAATGGAAATCCACCCTCCTTTAATGGGGAATATCATCCTAAAACGACTGAAGCTTGGTTAAGAGAAATAGATAAAACTTTTAATATTTTAAGATTCACTGGTGAACAAAAAGTCACTTTCGCTACCTATAAATTATTAAGGGATGCTGAACATTAGTGGAATGAAACTAGACGACTATTGGAAAGTCGTGGAACTCTGATATCTTGGAATATTTTTCAAGAAGTATTTCTTGAAAAATATTTTCCTAAAGAAATAAGAAATGAAAAAGAAGTTGAATATTTAAGATTAGTGCATGGGAACATAACTTTTAAGGAGTATTTGGCAAAACTCGAGGAATTATCAAAATTCTCCTCCTACCTATGATACAACCAAGATAAGGTATGCAAATGCATAAAGTTGGAGTCTAGGCTTAATATTGAAATGAAAAATACCATCACACCATTAACAATAAGAAATTATCATAAGTTATTGAATAGATATAAGGTGGCGGCTAAAAACTTAAAGGAAGTTGAGGCTGAAAGGATAAGATCAAGTATGTGGAAAAGGAATAGGGATTTCCACTCATTTCAAAGAAATGATAAAAATGGGAAAAAGCCTTCCAACCCTAAAAATTCGATAACCCAAGTTTATATAAAATATGGAAGGCAACATTAGGTCAAGCCATGCTCCCAAGGGCCAATTGTTTGTTGTAAATGTGGCCAGGCAGGACATTTTGCCAGAGAATGCCGACAGTGGAAGGGGAAGGATCTTGAGGCCAATCTAAACCCCAAGCCACAACACCAAAGGTGAGTTTATGCCTTAAATAAAAAGGAAACTAATTAGTCTTTTGAATTGATACAAGGTACGTACATGATCAAAAATACTGAATTACCGATATTGTTGGATTCTAGAGCTACACATTCATTTATATCTCTTGACTATGTTAATACTTTACAATTACCAGTATCAACTTTACCTTATAATCTTTCTGTTATCACTCCCACTGAGAAAGTTGAAACTTTTCATGCTTGCGTAAATTGTCCAATTCAAATAGGAGAATACACTTATGTTGTGAACTTTATTTATCTACCCATGGTTGACCTTCATTTTATTCTTGGAACGGATTAGATGTCTACATGTAATGTTATCTTGAATTGTCAAACTAAGTTCATATCTTTTCTAAATCAACCTTCTTTCTCAAATGCCAATCCAGTAGTTGTGGAGGAAAATTTTAAGGAAATTGAATCTATCTTTCTAAACTCTACTGCTACTGAGCTAGAAGTAGTTAAAATCCCTATAGTAAATGAATTTTCTGAGGTCTTTCCTGTAGAAATTCCAAGCCTACCCCCAGAAAGGGAAATAGAATTATGCATAAATCTAGTACCAGGAACTGGACTTATAGACCTATCTCCATAGCTCCATATAGGATGTCACCTTTAGAATTACAAGAATTCAAAAAGCAAATAAATGAGTCATTGGAAAATAAATTTATTAGACTTAGTGCATCATTTTGGGGTGCACCTATATTGTTTGTTCCTAAAATGGATGGTAGTCTTTGATTGTGTATAGATTATAGGCAATTGAATAAGGTAACAATTAAGAATAAATATCTTCTTCCTTAGATCGATGATATTATAAACCAACTTAAAGAGCTACTATATTTTCAAAGATTGATTTAAGGTCAGGATACCATCGAATTAGAGTCAAGGAATCTGATATTCCTAAAATCGTTTTTAGGACTAGATATGACCATTATGAGTTTGTAGTTATGCCATTTGGACTTACCAACACCTTAGTAATTTTTGAGGATTATATGAATAGGATTTTCAACCCTATTTAGATTAATTTGTTGTAGTTTTCATGGATGATATTTTAATTTATTTTAGGAATAAGGATCAACATGCTGAACATTTAAGGATGAACTTACAAACTTTTAAGGATAAAAAATTATATGCCAAATTGAAAAATCGTGAATTTTGGTTACTAGAGGTCAAATTCCTAGGCCACATGATTTTTAAAGAAGAAGTATCTATGGATCCTAGCAAGGTTGAAGCAGTCCTGAAATGGAAAAGACAAAAAAACAGTCATAAAAATTAGGAGTTTCATTGGACTAGCTGGATATTATCGTAGATTAATTCAAGGATTTTCTCAAATTGCCTCATCTTTGACAAAGTTAACTAGAAAAGGGATCTCATTTGTATGGACCCAAGAGTGTGAAAGGAGCTTCAAAATCTTAAAAGAAAAACTGACTACTGCCCCTATATTAACTATACCTTATTCTTTAAGACATTTTGAAATTTATAGTGATGCTTTCAAGAAAGGATTAGAGTGTGTGTTGATACAGGATAGGAAGGTGGTAGCTCATGCATCAAGACAATTGAGACCTTATGAAGAAAATTATCCTACTCATGACTTAGAACTAGCAGTCATAGTTTTTGCCTTAAAGATTTAGAGACATTATTTATATGGTGCCACTTTTAATATTTATAGTGACTATAAAAGTCTAAAATATATATTTAATCAGAAGGAGCTTAACATGAAACAAAAAAGATGGATGGAATTATTAATAGATTATGATTTTAAACTTAAATACCATCCATGAAAGGCAAACGTTATGGCTAATGCTTTGAGTAGGAAATCCTTACACGTTTTGACTCTGATGGTACATGAAATGAAATTAGCAATTTAGGAATTTCTTTCACCAAAAACCATTAGAGGATTTAGATTAACTAGGCTTGAAATCTCAAGTCAATTTATAAACTAACTTAAGGAAGCTCAAGAATTTGATCAAGCTTTACAAAATAAAATAGGACAAAAAGGATTTTCTAAAACACTAGACGAAATCATAAAATTTCAAGAACAATGGTGTGTTCCTGAAAATGAAGAGCTTAAAAGGACAATTCTAGAATAAGCCCACAAAAGTAGATACACCATTCATCTAGGATCCACAAAGATGTATCATGATCTAAAGAAATTATACTGGTGGCCATGAATGGAAAAGGATATAACTGAATTTTTATCTAAGTGTATAGTGTGCCAAATAGTCAAAATAGAACACCAGTGACCATTTGGGTTATTACAACCTTTAGAAATCCCTGAATAGAAATGGGAAAACATATCAATGGATTTTGTAACTGGATTACCTAGAATTGCATCTAGATATGATGTTATTTGGGTAATTATAGATAGATTAACTAAATCAGCACATTTCTTACCAATAAAAATCTCCTATTCTTTAGATAAGTTAGCTTAATTGTATATACAAGAAATGGTTAAGTTACATGGAGTACCAATAAATATTAATTTTGATAGAGATCCTAGGTTTACTTTTAGGTTTTGGGAATCCTTTTAGAAAGTTTTTGGGACAAATTACTCCTAAGTACTGCATATCATCCCCAAATAGATGGCCAAACTGAAAAGACTATTCAAACCTTAGAAGATATGCTTAGAGTCTGTATATTAGAACAAAAGGGAAATTAGGATAAATATTTACCTTTAGCAAAGTTTGCATGTAATAATAGTTATCATGCTAGTATAGGAATGACACCTTATAAAGCATTGTATGGAAGAATATGTAGGTCACCATTATGCTAGTATGAGGTTAGAGGAAAAACTTTATTAGGACCTGATCTAGTTCAGGAAACCTTAAAACAAATTAAAAAGATAAGGGAAAAGCTACTTATAGCTCATAATAGGCAAAAAAGTTATGTTGATTTAAAAAGAAAACACATTGAATTTAAAGAAGGAGATCCTTTATTCCTTAAAGTAACTCCTACTACTAGCATTAGCCGAGCTATTAGAACTAAGAAATTACACCTTAGATATCTTAGGCCCTATCAGGTTTTGAAAAGAGTAAGACCAGTTGCATATCAGTTAGCTTTACCACCACACTTATCCAACTTGCATGATGTCTTTCATGTATCCCAACCACGAAAATACATTCCTGACCCTACACATATTCTAGAAGAAGAAATAGTGCAGCTCTAAGAAAATCTAACATATGACCTGTATCAATATTAGTGACTGATACAAAATAATAAAGGAATAAGACAATCCCTTAGTGAAAGTGGCATAGAAAGGATTGACTTTTGAAGAAGCCACATGGGAGAAAGAGGAGGATATGAGACAAAGATATCCAAAATTATTTAATTAAGATAAGAAATTACAATTTTAAGGACAAAATTTTTATTTAATGAGAGAGAAATGTAACATTCCTAAATTAGTGATTTTAATATAAGCTAAATTATTTAAGAGAAATTAAAAAATTAAATAAGAATAAATATGCCTAATTGAATTATTTAAAGAAAATAACATAAAACTTAGTTTCAAGGCATATGAGCAAAATGGTCATTTTTGAAAAATACTAAGGGAAAAATGGTAAATTCACAAGAAGGGACATGTGGCATTATCTTAACATACGAGGCCGCACATGTGGGACCCACACCCATATTTATGATTTAAGATTAAATCACAACCGTTGGATTAAAAATATGTGGTTAAATTCTAGCCATCAAATTCTCTTTAAATACCCCACACCCTACCCTTCTTCTTCACACCATTCCCTTCATTCCTCCCCATACCTATTTCACTCATTCTCATCTCTCCACTCCACTTAGGTCAAGAAAGAAAGAAGCAAGAAGAAAGGAAGCAATTTTAGGAGAATTACAAGAAAAGATAGCGTATCTAGGTAACATTATTTAACATATTCTAGGTTCTCTTCTTCCTTTTTTCTTTTCCTTCTTCTTCGTCTTGAATGGTTTTCATGGTAATGTAAGGGTAAAAAAGTTTGGCTATGGTGTGGAAATATAGTTGAGTTTTAAACACACCATAATACTGTATGACCATTTTCTTTTGGCCTATGGTCATTTATCCTCAAATTTGTCACCAAGACTTTCCATGAGCCCATTCAAGGTCTAAGAAGACTCAAATTAGAAAGGACAAAGGCTAGGTAGATGTTTTGAAATATCTAAGAAAATATTATGTAAGCTATAACAACTTTAGCATAAGAATTTTAATGTGTGAATTTTCTTATGCATTATGTATCTTTGCATAAATATTTTGTTATTCATACACTATAATTGCCTATGTTATTGTGCATTTCAACTTTGTATGATAGACTGACAATATGATTGTTTGAGAAAAGAACTACTCTTTGTGAGAGTAAACTATTCTTGTACACTGTACTTATTGATAGTTTGGAATCCCATTGATAATTACTAGCTATGCCGCCTTAATATACTGTGAATCTTTTGATAATGGCTGGTTATGTCGCCTTAATTTATGTTGTGAATCATTAGTAATGGTTGGTTATACTGTCTTAATATATATTGTTAATGAATTCCTTAGCAAGGTATTATATCCCATTAATCTTGTAATTAATGGCAAGTCATACCGCCTAAATGATTACAGAAAAAATGGTGTTACTACACTTCTTAGGCCACAACTTGAATTTTGAGATCAATGGCAGGCTGTGCCGCCTAAAAGGTCCTAAGAAATCAAGAGAGTATAAAAATGTATCGTTGCTGGGAATACCTTGAATTGAATTGACACCAAAGAGATTCCTGATTATCATAAGAACACTGATTGTCATAAGAACATCAGTGTTCAAAAGAAATCTTGATAATTCTCTCTAAAACTAATCATATCTTGATCACATGATAACTTGGATGACATATTAAGATAAAGATTGTATTTCCTAACTTTGTCTTGGGTACCCATTAAGAGACACCTTAGCTAAAGGTGGGGTCGCGCCTGTTAGTCAGGTGACATACACTAAGGTTCGTGATACTCGATCGCTTGGGGGACACCTCAACTAAAGGTTACCTTAAATCTACAGTTACGATTTCATTTTAAACTACCACATCAACTTTGGTGCATTCTCATATTTTAAGTTAAACGATGTCATTTGTAATTGAAATCGTAATATAATATAGTTAAGGAATAAGATAGTGTGATCGAGAGAGTTTGATAAAAATATTATAAGAAGAGTTGAGATCATTGTTTCTTTTACATCAATCGTCTTTAACCTTAAGAAAGAGATATTGAGAGGGAGTCTGTGAGATCAGTCATGGTTTCAATTGAGTCAAAGAGAATTCATTTTGTTGGTGTTCAGGTATTCGAATCTTCTATTGAAGATGATTATCAATTTGAATAAGAGTTGATTACGACTACAATCAACGTTGAATTTGGTCATATGTTCAAGAGTCTTCTTGAAAAGATTAGAGATGAGATTAAGAAGAGGTATTAGCCAAGTTACATTCGTCGATCTTTCATCAAATGGGTTGATAATCTATCAAATATGTTGATGAATGCTTCAAGTGAAGAATGTGGTCTTCGTGGATCAAATTTACATCGTCTTGTTGATTTCATAGCTACTGCATTGATGATGGTTTCGATAATCTTAATAAAGAAGACAACGTTTCTTGTTCATCTGATAGAACTATTGATATCAATTGAGAATATTCCTAATTGGGATGATGAGATGTATATGTCTCCTACTGAAGTTGTTGATATGATAAATATATTCAAAGCTAATATTATAGATAATGATAGAGTAATTGAAAATATATTTGGTAATTCATCAAGAGAGATTGTATTCTCTTCATTAATAAGAGATATCAGAGAATAATTGAATAAAGGGATTGAAATATATTCTTGGAAAATTTCATCACCTATTGTGTATTATTTGAATGATGTGTTTATTGTTCAAGAAATGTGTAAAGAATATAATATTTATATATCTGTTGGATATATAGCATTAACTGAAGATAATATAAATTTTGTTTATTGTAGAAAATGTAATAGGATATTTGTATCTTTAGATGATCATATTCATGATATTAATGATATTGAAATTTATTTTATGTGTAGGTAATTTAAGGAGAGTGAAAAGAATGTATTGGATACTTCAAAAATATTATAGGCTAATTATAGATAGAGTCAAGTATAGAATGAATATTATTAATCTTATTCAAGGAAGAGATAGACATGATATTCATTTTGTTGTAGAGTTGGATCTAGAACTTGGAGGTATATATGAAGAAGTTATGTTATCAAGTGAAAATATCACGAGTATTCTTAGGAATTGGACAGATAATATTAAAGAAATATCAGAGAGATGTGGATATTGTTATATATAATTATGATGTAATATATAAGTTGGATAATATTATGATAATGAATAAAGTTATTGTTAATATGATTTATTTATGCTCTGCCAATTATGTATATACATTGACAAAGGTTCTAGTAATATCGTCATGTTGTTTCATAGTTTCTACATTGACAAAGGTTCTAGTAATCTTGATAAAGAAGACATTGTTTCTTGTTCATCTGATAGAACTGTTGATATCAATCAAGAATATTCTTAATTGGGATGATGAGAGATATATGTCTCCTGCTGAAGTTGCAAATATGATGAATATCTTTGAAGTTAAGTATTTTGCTATATATTCAGATGGATCATATGAACTTTTATTTCCAAAACAGGCTTATGTTTCGTTTTATAGAGTTAAGATATTAAAAGATTATATGTATATTGCTGGTGTTGATGATGAACTCAATGTTGTTGGTATTATGTAATCGACACTTAGTCGATTTTAGACCATGTAATATCTATTAGTATGAATAAAACGTTGTTGTTTATGTAATCGTAGCCTTGGGATTAATGAAAAATCACTGCCAGGCATTAGATGTTTTGTAGTCATTCTCTCTCTAAGTATTGCTTCGTCGAACTCCAAATTATAAGAGAGAAAGAGTTACAAAACTGTTATATACCAAAGTTCACATGTGTGACAGAATGCACATGTTTTGTAACGTGAAACAAGGCCGATAATACTAAGCGACCTCGTGGGTGTCCTATGTCCATAACCCTTTAGTTATTCCAAGGGTACACGTGTATGCATCGTATGCATTATAAATAAATGAATAAAATATTTCGGATCCGTGTACGCGACCCAAAGAGATTTGTAATCCGATCGAAGAGAATTATAACATTGGGCCTTCAGCCGAATGGGCCTATTGGCAAGATCAAGTAAAGCATCTAACACCCGAGGGTGATTCTATATAAATCCAGAGGCTACGATTACTGATGACAAGTGTATATACATAATTGGACAATCACATGTCTACATCCTCTTTTCTAATTATGAAAAATTATTTCAAAGGGAATTCCGTAGGAGGAGTTATGTCAGTGGTACACTGGTAAAAGGTGCAGGAAGAGTTTTGACAGTTGATGTGGTAATGTACGTACTGAAGCAAGAATAATATCCTCAGTGATAAGCTTAGAGATTGTTTCTATGAGCATAACAAATGCGTTGTTCATGTTGACCGTATGAAATGATGATTTTAGTAAACGGAACCTTAGAAAGAATTTCAGTCGGTACCTTAAGTAAATTATGGCGACATTCCTCAGATACATTGGGAAGTAAACGAGATAAAAGCTCTTGGTTCCTTGCTCCTGTAAAAATCTTCTGCCCATAAATGCATTTTCTGCTTCTCACTTTTCTACGTTCTGACCATCTTTTGTATTTGTCACTCTTATAAAATTTCCCATAATAGAATGACAATATATCCCCCATGTTCTTATTGTCAATAAATCTTTTCACTTGAACAAGGTTCTTCCCAAATATGTACAAACTAAGTATGAAACTGGCCTCTTCTATTTCATTCCAGGTGTCACTTGAGGACCCAGGAACCAGACAGATGCCTTTGCCTTCATGCTTCCCATGCATCTCAATTTTTGTTGCTTGCTGCACACTGGAATTTCCAGATTCTCCCACTTTGGATGTCTTGATTAATGTTCTGTCAATGGCCTCAGGTGCAGGTTGTTCATTATAGTCCAAACCATTCCGGCTCTCTTTGATGCATCCTTGGCATGAATATTCAACATTATCGGTTACTCCAATTAACTCGCATGCATCTTTTAGCTGTACTTCATCCTGAATCCAAAATATAGGTACGGGTAATCCAACTAGAGACTCATGAAGGTTACCCGCTTTGCTTCCTGGATCACATGGGTTCTTTAGAAAACAGTAATCAGATTCAGAAATTAATGGTGGAATTTCAACCTGGTACTGCTCCCCTACCCTAGGAAATATGTCTGGATCACCAAAAACATTATAAGCATCAGAAACTTCTGGAGGAGGTGATTGCCCGTCTACTTGCTCCTCAAAGCAATCCACAAGGTCATTAAATTGCACTGCTTCCACCTATCATAAAAATTAAGCATATTTAGAGAGAATGTCCCCAAGATATAGTTATTCTGGTTGCTGTTGGGACAGAACAGAAGGAGTTGGATTAACTGAATTGGGTTTTCTCTTCTTTATAAACACCATTGCTACTAGAACATGCAAATTTTAGATTGTCAGCCAGATGATGTTTTTTAATGAACTGACAAGAGAAACAAAGTAGTAGAAATGAATCTGTACTGCCTATGCCAAGAAGACAACATTTCCAAGCAAATGCTAATACGTCAACTTAAAGTCCAGGATTTAGAATAAAGTTGCCAGACAAACTATTCTGATTATTACAAGTTCGTAAAATATAGAGAGATTAAACTAGTGATTAGGAAAAAAAAAAAAGTCTGATAATTACAGAAAGGAGAAACTAACAACAAGAGTAGTTTAGTCAAAATATTTATTACAGTTAACCTTTTTTTCCAAAAAAAAAAAAAAGGCCTAAAAAGGCATTGACAATGTGCCTACTCCTACGAGCACAAAAATCCCAGATTAAGCGACAGCAGCATTTAAGGGGAAAAAAACTGAAACTTATTGAAGCAGATACTCCAAATTTATATTGAACCCAGGACACCAAGAACAGACTTGCGATATCCAAAATTTATAATACCGAGTTGAGATATTGCGAGACGAAATTAAAGAAAAAAAAGAAAGAAAGAAAAGAAAGAGAAACATGAGCACTGGGATGCAAACACAGAACGAAGTAACAAAGTAGATCCACTTCCCAACCAAAAATAGGAAACGAGAGAAAGCCGATATCCAAAGTCGAAAGGTTCAGACAAATGCATGAAAACCCATCAAGCACATTATTCTCGAATGCCAAAAGCAATATAATCTCCACAAAAACAGCGACATTCAAGACCCAAACCCGACTGTTACAACAAACAAATAGGAAAAATACGAGAAAAATTAATAATGACGGAAAGTAAAAGCAAGGAGAAACAGACAAGCACAGCCACCGGTTTCCGGTGAGAATTCCAACATGATCCGAGGCAATTCGACTCATTTACTAGGCGAAGAACAGTGAAAAACGCATTGACGAGTGCATTAAAATCGTACAACAAGCAAAGCACAATACATGAGGATGCAGGGCGGAAAGCGAAGGAAAATAAAAAAAGATCCCCAGTTTTACCTACATGGAATAAGAAGAAGAAGAAGAAGAAGAAACGACCGAGAGCCACGTGAAGAAGCGAACCTGAGACAATGGGTCATCACGTTTATACACAGATTGGCAACTTATAGATTGAAAACACAGGAAAGGTGAGCATATATACAAAGTTGAGAGGCAGTAACACACACATAGGCATACGAAGTAGTAAAGACATATCATAGAGAGAGAGGAGGGAGTTTCACCTGCGTTAAGAAAGCTGGGCTTTCATGGAGACGAAGGTTGAATTGGAGAGAAGCGTGATGAGGGGTGGAGAGGAATGAAAATATACGAGCAAGAGAAAATGTGGAAAACAAAGTCGCAGTCTTCTCTTGCCAAGGGAGGCGTTGTTTGGGTAGAGTGAGAGTGGTAGGCAGAGTTTGGAGAGAGAAAGCGTGGTGAGAGAGAACATGTGGCCTGTTGAGGGTCTGGGAAGTGATATCCCCCACGCGCAATTGGCGCGTGCATGAACATAGTGACACGTGGCTTGTAAGAATCCTCCCGTCCTGCCATATCAGAGGCCGACGGAGATCCTAGAATTTGTTTTCTTTGAAAATTACAATATTCTGAATTTAACATGTGTTATTATAAAAAAATTTTAAATATTTAAAGATTTTTTTTTATGTTAAAGGAATCTGATTTAAAATTTTAAGACTTTCTATTATGTGTCTTAGGGTTTTAGGGTGGAAACTTTTAAACTAAAAAAAAAGCTAATTTTAAAATCATTTTACTTTTTTATAATAAATATTTTTAATTTATTATATCTGATCATGATTTTTTTCTATTTCTCCAATCTTTGATTCTTCAAGAGAGATTTATCAGCAGTATGTTAAAAAAATTAATCATAACCATAAAATTATATAAAATTATTTTCTAGATACTTATCAAAAGAAAAAAAAAAATGAAACTATTCGTTGAACAAAATTAAAACAAAATTGAATTTTCGCCCTAAAAAACTCATAGTCTTAATTTTTAATTTGGTCCTTGTAAATAAAAAATTTATTATGAAATCTATAGAGTTTAAATCAATTTTAATTTAGTCCCTGTCATTATTTTTTATCAATATTTTGTCACATAAGTGAGTTAATTTTATTTCATGATCTACTTTTATCTCATCTATTAATATAAACTATACATATTTAGAGTGACAAGATAATATACAGTTTAGTTACATAAATAAAATTTAATATAATATTATTATAATTTTAATGGTAAGGAGTAAATTAAAATATTTGCAAACTTTAATTATAAAATTTGCAACTATATGGACCAATTAAAAATTTGAATGAAATCAAAGGGACTAAAATTGGAATTTTCCCAATATATTATTAATAATATCAAATTCACATGAATTTTTTCAAAGCCTCAAAATTATTGACCCAGCCATAAAGTTTAAAAAAGTCAATTTATCCATAGAAGTAATTGTATAACATGTTACTCATCAATCTACTTTAAAAGGTTTAAATCATAATTATGTCAATTTCGGCCAGTAACATTCTTTTGATAGGATAACAAAACTGCACGGATTGATATTAAGAGTAAAATATATTTTTGATCCATCATTTATCATAAAATTATTATTTTGTATTTTCACTTGTTGAAATATTTAAAATAGTTTTTTACTTATTAAAAAATGTTACATTTGGTCTCTAACTTTTTTAAAAAATATCAGATTTAGTCTATTAAATTTATAATTTATAGTTTAACAAATGGATTAAGTTTGATAATTTTTTGAAAAATAGAGGACTAAGTATAACATTTTCTAATAAGTGAATGATTATTTTGGACATTTCAATTAGTGAAATACTAAAATAACAATTTTATGATAAATGAGAGACAAAAAATACATTTTTCTCATTGGTATTCACATAACTTGACTCAAAAATCACTTAACACACAAAAGACTAAAAATATATATAGAAAAAAAAAATCCAAATCCTCTAAATAAGAAAATAAAATATTAAGTTTAAAGGAAAAAGTAATTCATGAAAAAATGTGACTTTTGATTGAAGAACAAAAAAATATTAATTATATTAAATTCACGTAAATGTTATGACAACTACAAGAGTCCAACCTTAAAATGTAGGAGATTTATTTTATGATTTATAATTATTCAACATACTTTTTATAAATGGTGTAAATCACATTTATATCAAATCGTGTACATGATTTGCCTTAGATTAGATTAATCATATAGATGAATTTAAATGCACGTTATGCGAATGCATGTAAAATTGAGTACGCAAACATGACGTTATTAAAAGTAATATATCGAAAGTGGTGACTTAAGATCGAAGAAAGGACAACATTAATGATATAAAATCCAATTGAATTTTGTGACAGTTACAAAAGATAATAAGCCAAGTTTAATGTTAAACAAATTGATTTAGTAGTTGAATTAATAATTAGCCAACGTACTGTATTTAAAGGTTTGAATTATATTTTGGAAATGATTTTCTTTTGATCAAACTAAAAATCTAGATTCATATATATGGACACGGACTTTTAAAAAGCCAAGTATAATACAAAAGATTTAAAAAAAAAAAAAAAGAAAGACAACAAGCCAAATCCACTTAATAAAATATTGCGTTGTAAAGGCATGCATATTTATTAGAATATAGGTACTTTTTCACAAAGAAACAACTAATTGCAAACTAATTAATTTATTAAATTATACTGCCCAAGGAAAGTTATATGACACCAACTCTCAAATTTTATGATCGATTAATATTTTAAGTGACCCAAAAAAATATTAACCCTACAAAAGTTAAGGTTGTGTTAAAAAAATAAGTGTCATTTTTAATATACTTATAATTTTAGATTTATCAGTGCACTCAATTATAATATAGAGATATATTTATAATATTATTAATAATATTACAAGTATATCTTTATATTATAAATAGGTATATTAATATATTTAAAATTATAAATAAATTATATAAAAAATATTGTGACATTTTGAAAGTTGTACCGTAAAACATTTCGTAAGAAAAGCTCAAATTATACCGGTCTTATTTCAATCATATATATATATATATATATATATATATATATCTCTCTCTCTCATTAACATTAAAATATGATTTACATTCTCTCCAAGATGATATTGATTTTTTAATAAAAAATAATTTATTAAAACATATTTTTTTCTAACTTTTATTTTAACGTTGTTTAGTTCGTGTTGAACATTATAAATTTTTTATTTTAAAGTTAACAAAAATCACTTTTATTATATGGGTTAGATATATGTTTGATATTTGTTACATTATATGAATGATAAATATAAAATCATGTCACTGAAAATAAATATAATTATTACTCATAGAATTGGTTAGCACATTTTAATTAAGGGTAGAGGTGAACAAATACTCAATGACTCGACTAATTAGACTCAGCCCCATCATATTGGGCTAGGTTAGGCCTTGTCAAAATAAAAAGAAATTCAAATATTATTTTTTATAATTTAATTTAATTTATTGTTATCTATAACAAATTTTACATATATTAATTCACTTCATATCTTAACTATCTTTTATTTCAAATATTAATTTGTTGTCATTCTATTTTTTTACTTTCAAACTTAATTTCTTCTCTTTTATACTACAAAATTGATTTTATTAATTAAAAATTAAAAATTAAAAATAAATATAAACCCGACCTGACCCTGCCCATACTTGGCCACTTATTGGGTCAATACCTGATCATCGGGTTAGACTTTTAAAAATCAAGTTTGAATTCAGGTTAAAAAAATCCCGAGCCTATATTTTATTCGGTTTTTTATTGATATATTTTGAGTTGGGTCAATTAGGCTTTCGAAAAAAAACTCAAATCAATTTGTTACTTAAGATTTGAGATAAATAACATAAACAATTGTTACTATTACATGTAAAATTATATATAGAGAAATTGTAAATATAAATGAGTTGTTGTATTGACATAAATCCTTTAAATAAGATGTATTAATTTTTATTTCTTTATCAAAATGTCACATTACACTAAATTTTTATTTATATAATAAGTTTGTATTGATTAAAAAAATATTTATTTGGACTTTTTAGGTTCAGCTCAACCTGTTTTATAAATCAGACTTTTCATTTTAGTTTTTTTGTTTTAATCAAACTCATCAACCATGTGGGCCTTTTAAGTTATAATTAGGTTTAATTGGGTCTAGTTGAGTCTTCAAACAAATTTTTTTGTCGCATTCTTTAATTGAGTTCGGATCCTGAGTCATATCGAAACTCAATCTCATGGATCTTTGGTACAATTTTTTTGTTCACATTCTTTAATCATGTCCAAATTTGACCCAACCTTATCTTTGAACATCCCTAATTGAGAATATAACTAGGGGAATGTGGTTTATCAAATATAGATGTATAAAAAATACGTGATATAAATATCTCTTAATAGAAGAAAATATAATTTATTTGAGATATTATTGTTTGAGATGGTTAAAAAATGATATTTGATAAAAATATAGTAAACATTTTTCGAAGTATAATTGGTTGACAAAATATTTTGTATTTATTTTCAAAATTTGTGGATGTATGAAATAATTATACTAGATATACAAATGCCGGGTCTTTTAACTGCTTGTAATATTACAAATTTAAAAAACTAGGTTATTAAATCTTATAAATTAATTAAAGGTTGAATTAAATCAACTAATATAGAGATATAAGTTAAAAGGACTTAACAAGCTAAGGATGGATAGTGAAAGATGAAATAACACCAGCTTGGATGACTCATTTGAGTGCAATTATATTTAAAGGTTTTTATATTGATAGATTAAAATGGTAAAATAGGATTTTCATGATTCTTATTTGTCATTTAAAATCTTATTTTTTACCTTTTAAATTACAATGATGAAATAGAGTGATTAAGTGTTATAACTATTAAGCATAGTAGGGATAACTAATGACATAACTTTTCACCTTATTCAATTAGTTTTAAACTCAAATCATGAAAAAAAGTACTATAAATTATGAAAAGAGTATAGATAGATTTCATACTGTTCATTTGACTCAAGGTTGTATCAGTGTAGAAATGATTCCTGGAATACGATATCACCTTCATCTCCCTTAAATTGGACGACATATAAAATCATAACAAACTATTATAAAAATTATTGAGAGAAGTACCAAAATAGTTCCCTGTTTTTACATTTTGTAAAATTTTAATTTTTCATAAATAATTGTGATAAATTAATTCTTAAAAAATTTTATTTTATAAAAATTAATTTTTTATTAATAAAAATAGAATGATTAATTTTGTACAAATTTAAATTTATGATAAACTAATTTTATACAAATTTAAATTTATAAAAAATTAATTTTTGAATAATCAAATTATTACAAAATATAAAAGTAATGGACTAATTGTACACTTTAGTAAAAAAATATCCAAATAAAAATTTATAAACTGAAATATTTTTACATCAGGTTATATTATCACCATGTCACTGTGCATAAACTGAATGACAATTATGCCCCGCGAAATTAGTAATTGTATCGTGGTTTTCCCTTGCGCGTCTGGGTATCTTATTAGAATCAAGTTGCCTAACGAAATGACTACACTACCCCTTCTCTTTTCTTCATGAAACTGTTTTTCAATCTAACTCATACCGGTAAAATCGGAATTTTCTTTTGATTATGACGGATTATGCCATACTCATTCAGAGCCTCCGTGCAAAATTTAACTACCGTCGGTCGCGAAGCCAAGACCCTATGTTGATATGATTTGTAATTTTATTTTATTTCAGTAATTAGTGCTTGAAAAAATTTGTAATTAATTTTTCGAAATTTGATGACAAAATATTTCAATTAATCTTAGTTTGTTTCTATTCAAAATTATATTTATGAAGGGTAAACGAAGATTGTGGTATTTATGTTAATTTTCTTTTCCAAACTTTGTTCATGTCCTATTTAAAAATATTGTATTTTTTGAATATATTATTTAAATAAAATTTCAAAATTATAACTACAAATTCAATTCTTTCCTTTTATATTAACGTTTAATAATAAAATTGTAACACAGTTATTCAGATCAGTTAGCATATTAGTATTGATGATTAAATTGATCTAATTGATTTATTAAATTTCAACTTATACTTAGACATTACTTTAAGAAGAGAATGATAACATAATTAAATCACGTAATTATTCAGCATATAATATCATATATGAATGCAAAAATAGAGAGAATAAATTATTTAAAATTTAACTTGATGAAAACGACATAATTATGATATGGTATTAGTTTAGTCATAATGTTTCAATTTTCAATGCCCAATAATGTCTCTAAGTGTTTAACGACAGAGAAAATGAGAATATTTTTTTGTGTCTCTCAAATTAAGGCTTTAGTGTGCTATTTATAAAATTTTATTTTAATAATATTATTAAAATAAAATTCTTCTAGGATCTTTAAAATAATTTCTTATTTAATTAATCAGAAAAATAAGCCTATTAAATTTTGCTGAGTAACAATATTAAATTAGTAATTTGACAAAATGATTACTAATGTTCTTAGGCTGTGAGTTGAGTTTCTACTCAGTGGGCTTGTGAATAATCGAACCTATTACTGATTATCCACAAATCAAAATAAAACTCAGTTCATTTATATTTTACAAATTATAACATTAATTACCTAATTATTAATAACAAGATATTAATATAATAGAATAATTAATACTAATCCATAAAATATTAAAATTATTCTAGCAGAGAAAAGCTCATGATTGGAGCAATAGGTATCATATTTTAAAAACTCACACTTAAAAGTCTTAATTTTGAGCTCATCTATGATAACAAATTTAGAGTATGGAAAGAAATTATAATTTTGAAATCCAATCAAAAAGAGAAAAGATGAAAATGAAAAAAAACAAAAAAGGAAGTGAGAGAAAAAATAAAAAATAAACGTAAGAAGAAAATAAGAAAATAAAAGAAAAGAGAAAAAGCAATAATTGTTATAAAGTTTCTTTGATTGCTGGAAAGTGATCGGTGCCTTAGATATAAGTACCAATAATGTGCTGCTGCCAGTGTAACGATGATGGTACTAAATTGTTGTATACGCAATGCAATGTTAAAATTAGAAAAAGAACTCAATATTTACAAATTATTTTTTTTAGTTCCTAATTTTTTTTTCAATTTTTTATTGCCTTAATTTTTTTATTTATAAAAATCACAATTTAATTATTCCTATACTTTATTTATTTTATTATTAATCCAAAATCTTGGCCGCATTGCCTTTTCATTGTTTTTTTTTTTTTTCGCATATCAATTTTATCTTGAATATTGGTTAAAGTATAACCATTGTAATATAGAAAAAAATTAATAATAAGAGATTTTGATTTAGAAGAACAAAAAGAATTGAGGAGAAAAAGAACTAAAATCAACATTGAAGGTAAAAAAAAAAAAAAAAAAGAACAAAAGAATAATATATAGGTTTTTTGAGTAATTTTCTAAAGAATCTGACCAAATGATGGTTGGAAATTCTGACTAAAATGTATTTAAATTTTTATTATTTCAAAAATCTTATTTAATTTTTTTAATATTTGATATATATGTGTGTGTTACAAAACTTGTAATTTACTTTTATAAATAAATATGCACATTATGCAGCTTCTTTAAATATTAAGTTATTTTATTACTTTTAATATCACATTATGGAAAAAGTCATTGACTATTGGAGCTTCGAATAAGTTTATATTTGTTTTATTTTCATGAAAAAAGTCAAATAATAGTTTAATGTTGAGTAAAAATTAAATTAATTAAAAAAATAACATAATAAGTTTTTAGTAATATTTATCTATTGTGATGAAAGTTTTGCCAGCATCCTTGAACTTAACTTTTTTTTTTTTTTAATTTAGATGAGGCTAGATGTTTATCCAAAATGATTGTGAATATTTGTATAAGTAAATTTTATTATCCTTTAATAATAACAAAAATAAATATGTTGGTATAAAACTGTAACACTTTAAAATAGTGGGAACTGAGTTGAAAATAACTAATAAAAGATTCTTAAGGCAAATTTATAAATAGAACATTTATATTTGAAGACTGAGGTGACATTTCTGGGCTACCTAGAACTAGATTTAGATTTAATACTCTAATAGTTAAAATTAAAAATATATATGATCTAATAACTTAAATTAATCTTAATAATTATGTACAATCTCTAAAATTTAATTTAATAACTTAAATAAAAGTACTATGCCTTTATATAGGGAATTCAGACTCCTTATAATTGGTACCTGGGCCTTGAAATTTTGCCAAGCATTGAAGTAATCATCTTGTCAGAATAATAAAATATTATATGTGTGGATTAATTGAGTTTAAATTAAAATGCCATAAAATAACAAAAATTACATTATGAATATATAAATCCTGTGTTTAAAATTTTAAAAGATGTGAGACATAGCTTCAACATTTAATACTATATTATATATTTTCTTAAAAATTAGGGGAGGGTGATATACTTGAATGAAGGTGGCTAGCTGTCTGGAAGGCCCAAATTCTTAACCCACGTGATGCTTTTGCATCTATTTAATTATTCTGTGTGTGTACTGAATGTATGTAATCTATCTAGCTAGATTTAATTTGCATAGAAAGTTTTATATAGGTAAATTAAATTATAATTATTAAATGTATAAGTATTTTATTTTATTTTTTGGTTACAAACAAATTTTTGAAAGTAATAGCAATTATAAATTGTAATGTACGGTATACATAAATATATGACAATGACTTAAAAAAATATGTTATTTAAATGTCAAATTTAAAATAATTTTTAGCTTTATATTTTAATTTTAATGTTTTAGATCTTGATTATGAGTCCAAAACTTTTTGTTCATGAATATGTCAAATTTTCCCTTTTCCTTTTTCTCAAATAACCTTAAAACATCATAATGTAAATTATAAAAAAATAAAGATAAGATTAGAGATTTAGAAGTTATTGAAAAAATAAAAAAAATTACAGGAACAAGGAATAAGCTGACAAATTTAAAGATGAATGTATTTTCAGAGTCATTAAAAAATAAAAACAATGAAATAGATTAGTTGACAAATTTAAATAATGAAAATTGATATTCATAACCATTATTTTTTAAAAAATATAAATATAAATATTTATTTTAAATTAACATCAAATAAACATTTTTTTTTAAACTGAAAGCTAATTATGGTTGCTTTCAACACTCACAAGAGATTTCAAACACAACTAAATGTTTTTACGCTCGATTTTTAATAGACTCCTTCGCACTAAATATTTATTGAAAGACAAAATCATTTAATGTGTGATATTTAAATTACATGAATATTTTATTTATATACACTCATATATACTTAAACCCATCTTATAAATATATTCTTATATATCATTGTGACGTATTTTTTTGTTAATTTATTACAAACTATTAACATGGACAAAATCACACTTAGAGATGCACTAAAAAATTTTACTTTATTTTATCTCACTTTTAAACTTCAATATCCACAATCTAATCGAGAAAAGGCTGTTATTACCTGATGCCAAAAGTGGCAATGATTGAAAACTGCCACTCCAAATATCATCTTTTTCCGACGACGAACTTAGGAGTTAGGAGGACATCAAGAGATTCAATCAAGTTTATTAATTAGGAGTGATTAACTTTATTAATAAACGTATCCAGTTATGAACGTTAACTTTTATTGTATGCGATCAATATTTTTAATTTTAAATTGTTAATATTTAGAGTTTCTTTGGTGTTGATTGTTAAATCATAAATTTTTTAAAATTTCAAAAAGTTCACTCACGAGTTGCATAACGTAAGTTACTATTTGTTAACATGTATCATTTCACGAGGGGACGAAAATTTCAATTTACATATATAAATTACTACTATATTTTTTTCATATGAAACGTTGGGTTCAGACAAAATTCAGAGAATACGGAGATGAAAGGAGTAATGGCAAAAATGAGCTGCTCCAATGTTTTGGCTTTATTTATCACTCCATAATAACGTATTGATTTGTACTCTCTATATTTAATATTTATATCATTAAATTTTTATCTAATAATATAAATTTTAATAAATATTAAATAATATTTATCAGTTTTATAAAATTTAAATCATCAAATTTTTATCTAATAATTTAAATTTTATTAATTTCATCTAAGACTTTCAAAACAATCCATTTTCAACAACGTACATGTCTAGTAGGCTCTGTCATCTGACACTGTGTCATCCGAAGATTTTCTGCAGCAGAATCTGCAGTAAAAAAATAAAATAAAATAATAATATTTTATTAATATTAAATTACTAAAAATATATTATATTAATAAAAATTATTATTTTATTTATAAACAGTAACTGAAGATTCTTCAGTCAAGCCGAAATTTTGTGCAGCGTAACAGTTTTGCTATAAAAAATGTTATTGATTTCGGTAAAATTATTGATTTAGATGATAAATATATTTTAAAATTACATAGTATCTCATGCAATATTATAATGAAAAAGCTCTTCTGGCTTCATGCTACTACTTTTCACTTTAAAAATGCTCTTCTCATCTCTTGGATTCGAGGGCCAAAGTCGATTTAATGTTACGACTTATGAAGACTGAAGATAGTAAAGAGAATTAAATATATCGGACAGTTTATTTATATGCATATTTTAAAATATAATTTTTTTAACTTACACATATGATACAATATATTCAAAATTCATGTTTCCATAACACAATTTTTCTCATATTACATAACATCAAATACGATTAAATTTTATGATTAATGACTATCTAGAGTTGGTTCAACTGGCCGTATGCTTAATATAAATTTGTGTAATATTAAAATCACAAATTGAATTTCTTCGTTTTTTTTTTCTTCTCTATATTTAACACAGGAGAGAGTCCATAGAGTTACATAGGAGGTTTCACCTATAATTTTTTGTTTCTCTCCCAAAAATTGAGAGAATATATAAGAAAATAAATAAGAAGAATCAAATTCAATCCCAAAATAAATTATTTCTCAAATATTTGGTGGGAAATAAATCAAATAAGGAGTCTAATGCTAACATGATCCCATCTTAAAGAATATTAGCCTTAAATTAGACATAAAAAACAACAAAATAAGATAAAATGAAATTAAAACTATAACTTTTACTCTTAAATCAACTAAAGTTAAGATAAAATAACTTAAAATCTTTTTAAAATAATATTAGAATAACTCTATAAAATAAAGTTCTCACACTCCCAAACTTAAGATTTTACTAGCCTCTAACAAAAGAAAATCAAAAGCTAAAAACAAAGACCTAAGAGGGAAAGAAAGACTCAGGTATCTAAAAGACTTTAAACATACTAGACCAAGCTGAATCCAAGATATTCTCAATGATAGAATTGAGTGTTCATTAATAGAATGATATGGAATAAAATGATTTGAGTAGATATATTATTTAAAAGTTTTAATAAAGAAATAGAGGGACATTTATCAATTTTGTTTGAAAGTTACAATAAAATAAATAAAACAGAATGTCTCATTAATTATTTTTTTTTTCAATATTACTCGTTTTAGCATATACATAAGACTAATAATTTTGTCATTATTCAATATATTATATTATGTCATTTTATTATCCATATTTCTTTATTTTATTTATTAATTACCCTATCTGTTTTTTCTATCTAATGCATTTATTACAAAACATTTATGTTGTTTCAAAAAATTTTAAAAGATAAACTTAAAAAACCAAAAAGAAAAATTATTTAAAATTTTTTTTAAAAATAGATGAAATTAATCTATATTATAGATTGTTTCATTTCCTTTTTTTATTTTGAAATTTAAGTAATAAAAAAAAAAGAGAAAGAGACCATGACCATAATGATAGAAATTAGATAAAGTTGTAATAATTGGAATGATCCTCTATAGATGATGAGTATATTAGTAATTTAATTTTTTAGACAATTATATTCCATCCTTGATTTTACAATTTGAAAGAATACCAAAATTTGAGTTTTGGATAGCGATGAAGTATCTTAGTGTCATTCTCTTTTCATCCCATTTCACCTTAAAAAAAACATTTAAACATTAGTCTAATCTATTTTAATTATTTTATTCTTTTTCACTTCCTCGTTAGTTACCCATCTAAACATAACTCTAGTTATGCATATTAAGATGGTTTGATTTATTTAACAAAAAAAAAAAGTTTGACCTGGAGAAATTTTTTCCAAGCTCATTGTGTATATTGACTATAATATAGGAATACTCTAACAACCTGGATCCCCTACTATCGGGATGCAACAATAAAAATAATGTTATCTCTTATATGAGAAAAATAAATGTTTCGCACGTAATTAACAGTGCATTAAAAAACACCAATAACATCTGTTGTAATAACATGTGATCTAAAGTTTACCTTTCGAAACATTATCTTAAGCAATTTGTAGATTGTATTTATACAAAAATTTATAAGTTTCAAAATGCTTGAAAGCTCGAAGCCAGTCAGTTGAAATGGATTCTCTACCTTAAAAAAATTTAAATATAGGTAAAGTTAATAAAATTTAAATCATTTGATGAAAATTTAATTGTTCATATTTCATAAAGTTAGCAAAAATATTTAATATTTGTTAAAGTTTAATTTACTGAATAAAAATTTATAATCAAAATCTTAAATAGAGACTATAAATACAAAAAATTCAAATTCCTCAGTCAGTTGCTTCAAATGAGTTTTCTACTCCATGAGAGAGACTTATTATAAAAATATTTAATTTGTCCATATATAACGCCCTCAAAGCAGAAACTAGTAACAAATTATACAGGCCATACACTTGGCACAATTGGAACTCATAGTTTGAAATAATATAATTTAATTTGTAAGTTGAATTTTCTTGTATGAGAGCTAATCACAGTAGTGAAGCGAGAAATTAACTCAAAGAGGCATAGTGACAAAAAATACCCAAAATAAAAGCTTTTCTACATTTAATTAATATTCTGTTCGCTGACCAGAAAAAAAAACCACAATTTTTTTTGCCATTATCTGTCTTATCTCTTATTGGTCAAAGGAATGCTTGCAGGCACTGTAGATCAGTTGACTCCAAGATCAATAATGGCTTTTAAGCAATTCAAGCAGTCACTAGATCTCTTATATTGAATCCAATTTTAATTATATTTTAAAAAATGTAACTCACAATAAAATAAAACCTGTATATCTACATAAACAATTGCTTATACCGGCTCTAAGATATAATAAATTTTAGAAAACAAGAGACTTATAAGATTTTATATAAATTTAAATTCTGTATCTGATATAATTAACACCCGCAGTACATTTACATAGAATACTTGCTTTTCTGTCATAGAAAATGACGTAAACTTTAATAAAGCAGATCCAACTAAAATAAAATAAAATTTACTGTCTTCGCTTTTAATTAATTAATTTATTTAATTTACCTTGAGATGTCGAGTTAGAATCCACCAAGGGGGACTTGTTCCTTAACACCCATCAATTTACATGTATCCTACGGCTTTCGTAAGGGGGCTACCTATTGCTTTTCACTCCTTTCAACTATCCCAAAAGCTTTCTCAGCATCCAATAACGGGACTTTCATGGCGTGGACTTTCCCTGATTTCTGCAAATTAAGATATATACTCCAATAGATTCATCTGCAGCATCGGATCCCACCATTTTAGCCGACCAGGTCGGCATCTTTCACTTGTCACATTGAACAAAAGAAGAGTCACAACACAAGCATTCGTTCATGTGTATGTGTGTATATATACACACACACACACACATATGTATGTATCTTTTGTATGCTATATATACCCTGTCTAGTCACCAAGTTTGAACCTGGGAAAGTTCGAAAACCATGGAAAACGTTGGAGGCAGTTCTTCGTCTAATAATGACAACAGTGGTGTCAAGGAGCAAGACAGGTTGTTGCCAATAGCGAATGTTGGTCGGATCATGAAGCACATACTGCCTCAGAACGCGAAAATCTCCAAAGAAGCGAAGGAAACTATGCAGGAATGTGTGTCGGAGTTCATAAGCTTTGTGACCAGCGAAGCTTCAGAGAAGTGCAGGCAGGAGAGGAGGAAGACTGTGAATGGGGATGACATATGCTGGGCCTTGGGAACACTGGGTTTTGACGACTACGCTGAGCCACTGAGGAGGTATTTGCAAAGATATAGAGACTTAGAGATAGACAGAGCAAATCATGACAGAGGAGATAGTCCCGAGGACAGGGATGACCTCTATCAAATACCCTCCAGAAAGATCAGGGAGTAGAAATGTTCAATGAAGAGTAAGTAGTAACTGATAACCTCCATCGCAAGGCCGGTTTGAGGTTTTGAGATGAGGTAGTGCAATGATTTTCTTGTCTTATTTAGCTTGATTTCGTCAAGTTAGCCAAGTTTACTTTGTTTTTCTTCTTTTATGCGTACTGGCTAGTCTCTGAATGCTTTTCTTGATTCAAATACGAGCAATGAATCTTGAACTATTATACTGCAGAATCTGTTGAAGTTTGTTTAGCTTCATATAGCATGTTACTGCTTGACATGATATGTGTATCGTTTCTCATTCCCTATCTTTGTTTTGATCATAAATTCTGGCCTTTTTTTTATGTAGTATCATGTTATTTATGTTCGATCTGAACAAAACAAAAGTGGGGTTTATGTTGTTTAGATTCATCGTACCCCAGGTGAAATTTCTGAACATGAGGGGGAAAGTGGGAGATTACACACAGATCTGTTTGCTTCCTCTGTATTGGACTATGTGGTTCTCACATATGCATACTCCAATTAATTCATAGTGAGTGATCTGTGGGGCAGAAGAAATCAAGGGAACATGGACAAACCCAATTGATTTTATTATTCAATCACTAAGAAGATCATGAATGGCATGATTCCAATATATCCTCTTCCCTGTGGGAACGGAACTGAACACAGTTATATAACAATTGCTATCGTACTTTGAGTTTCTGCCAACAACGGTTTGCCCAGTGTCATTCACACAATTGGTTGATCTAGCACGCATTCGACATATTAATACTTGCTTGCTGGTTGGACGAACGTGACACAATAATGTGCCTACATATTAAGCACTAGCTAGCTAGCTAGTGTTTAAATATATATTGCATTCCAAACATGACCACAAACACCATGCGCATTATTAGCTTTTCTACGCTCACATTTTCTTCTGTAACATTGAGGTAAATTCAGAATTGTTATGTATGCTGAGTAATTAATCACATCAATAGTTATATTGCCTTTTACTATCAATTTTTTACTACTAAAGAAATAATGAATTGAAGTCATGTGAGCGTACATAGAACCTTGATGTACATTTCTACTAATTCATCATTGACTACTATTTTATGTCAAGGCCAAGATTTTTTTTTTTTTTTGATTTCTTCCTGTTATTTAATTAGTACACGATACCCATAATAGAAAAATAATAGTGTGTTTAGTTTAATATTTAAAAGGTTCAAGAGCTCGTTTATACACTTAAACAAAAATTTGTCATGTAAATATTGTCGTCTGATTTAACATTTAATTTTTTAAAAAATTAATTTTATTCTCTAAATTTTTTTTACATAAAAGTTAAAAATAATTACTTTTGTGTTAAATGAATTGTATAAATGATAAAAAATTAACTTTCAAATAAAAATTTTTAGACACAAATTACAGTGATACAAAATTACATTTGATCAAAATTAATTTTAAAAATTAAATTCACTCAAAATCGTATTAACCTAACATTAATCCAATCGGACCAAATTTTCTTCCATTTTGGCTTCCCCAACCTTGCATTAGTTTCTCCTCTCATTCAATTTTATCCAAAATTAAGTGCCAGTCTGACGATTCTAATGAGCCGATGTTAATATTTAAATAAAGTAAATTTCCTTCTTCCTCTGACATACTTGCAAAAAAATATTGCACGGAAGGCTACTGTGTGGTTTCAACTTTGAAGTGATCACTTCCTCTACATACGTCACAAATATATTTGCAATGGGATAGAATCCAGAGGTGCACAATTAATTTGACAGACACATCATATTGAGTTGGGTGGGTCACATAATTGGCTCGAGTTTGGATTTTTTTTATTTTTAATTTTATTTTATTTATAATAATAATTATTTATAATATTAATTCTTTATAAATTTTAATCACTTTTTATTCTAAATCTTTCTTTGTAGTCTAATATAGATTATGGATTATGCTTAACTCAATGGGGCTGAATGAAGCTTTTTGACATTGATGCGTTTTCTAAGACAGTTAATATTTAAAAACTATAACCGCCAAAACAATTGTCATAGATTCAGTTTTCGATTTTAAAACAAAATCATTTATGACAGCCCATAACATGATGATTTTTTTAACAAATAATCCATCTTTTTATTTTAAAAAATAATAATAAAACATATAAAATTTATATAAAATATTAATTTAAAATTTTTAAAAACATAAAAAATTTATAAATATAAATAAACTAATATTTATTATAGAGGAGCACAAATTTTATTTTACTTAAAAAATTTGATCTTTACTTTAAAGATTAATAATTTTCTAAATAATTTTATTTTAGTTTTAAAGTTAAACATATTTATTTTTAAAGATTGATCTTATTATTAAATTAAAATAAACTTAATGATGTAAAAAAAATTATTTAGTTTCTAAGTTAAACTGAATTTTAACTAAAATTTAAAGTAATTAGATAATTTAAACTTTAAAAAATCCACATTAGGAGATTAGAAGAAGAATGAGAAACGTCGGATTGTTAGAAAAAAATCATCATCAATATATTTTATTTTAATTATAATATAATCTATAATTTAAGTAGTTTCATGATAGGTACTAGTATTTATTAACAAAGAAACGTATCTTAATTTTCAAAAATTGATCTTATATATAAACTGATATAAACTTATTCAGCTTAAAATTTAGCATCATAAATTATTAAATTAATTTATTCTAATTTAACAATAAGATCAGTTCTTAAAAATAAAGATGCTCAATTTTTAAACTTAAATAAATATATTTACAAAAATATTAATCTTTAAAATTAAGATCAGAATTTTCAAGAAAATAAAATTTTTGCTCCTCTATAATAAATTTTATTTAATTTATATTTATAAATTTTTTATTATATTAAAATTTTAAATTAATAATCTTTATTTTATATAAATTTTATACTTTTATTATTAATTTTTTTAAAATAGAAAAGATAGATTGTTTTCAGAATTTTTCATTAAAGTATATTTTTTAAAGAAAATGAGCAACGTGCCACTCAATAAAATGGGGGGCATTCTGCCTCATTTTATGAGTCTAGTAAAGAAAATTTATGATGATGCGGGCCTAGGGGAACCGCGACATCACAGAAGTAAAAGACTTTTAAAAAAGTGAAAATAGGATCTATGACAATTGTTTTGGTGACTACAGTTTGAGCTCCATAATCCATATAAGTTCTTTATGATATCTATTAGTTATATAAAAGACTTGATTTACCCTCTCTTTTTTTTTTATCATTTTTTTACTATTATTAACTTTAGCATAAAAATGACAAAAAGTCTTCATATTTTGAGATTTATATTGGAATTATTTTGTTTTGAGACTCACATTTGAGAATTTTTCTTTTAGGAACGGGAATGAGGCAAAATACCCCCAAAAGAAATTAGCCGACAAAATGAAATATAATAAAAATAAAGTTAGCCAACAGTTATTGTAATTAATTTATACATTGAAATAACAAAAAACAAACACTTACAAAAAATTAATGAAGTCGAAATTTGAATTAAAATTTTTTTGTTGAAAAATGATAATTATTGATTTTCAAGAGAATTCTAAAATGTTTATATTATAGTAGAAATGAAGTTAGAATTGATTGATAACAATTAAATAAATTATGGAAAAATTAAATTGAGATAAATCAACATTAATTATTACAAATAAATTATTCAATCAACGTAAATACAATTAAATCTTCTCAAATTAAAATTTAAATATATTAAATACAATTATAATTTAATGATGAAAATGAATAAAAATTTCTTTAACACGTTACTTGTAATTAATTCAAAGCGTCAACATTTTGAAGCACCATTTGTAAACATATGAAAAATGCAATATAGTAAATTACATACGATTATATTGCGTTAAACCCCCCTAAGGTTATTCAGAAAATCAAGCCGACAAATAAATATATTTATTATAAGAGCTTTTTCGTTATCTCAAACGTATATATATATCGGTCTGAAGTCCAGCCATCCTTTATTAACAATGTTACTTATACACAATGTTTCAAGATTCCACACTAATTAAAATTATAAAATTAATTACACTGATATAATTATTGTGTAACATAATTAAAAAATTATGTGATAGTAATATATCAAAATATACTAATTATATATTTATTTAAAATAATTTATTATATTTATATTTTGACTTTAATATTTTAATTTTCTTTGTAAACCCAAAAATTTTTAACATTTTCTTAATTTACCTCCTATATTTTTTATTTTTAAGTAATCCTATAAAGCATTAGTTCATTAATTGATAATAAAAATAATATTAGAGAGTTATAGAGTTATTACAAAATAGAGTACAATGGGAGCTAGCAAAGTTATTAACTAACATTTTCATATACTGAAAAATAAAAAGAAGATATAGTAAATAAAAAAATTCAAAAGAACTTTAGGTTCATATATAAAATTTAAAAATAATGGAGTCAAAAAATAAATACAATAAGCTATTTTATGTTATATACAATTAGTATAATATGACACGTGTCGTTATCCTGCGTCTTTCTATAGGTGTATTATATAATTATTATACTAATATAACTAATTTTATAGTTGCACAAAAGTATTTATCTTAAAAGTTGTATTTCTTCAAAAATCATTGGAGATAATTTGCTCTTTTATTTTATTTTTCCTTTTACAAGATCTCAAATATGTAAAAATGTGTTAGACATCTTATTAAAATAATTTATTCTTGTACTATCATTTTGTTAATTAAAATAAATTGCATATGGATTTAGAAGAAAAGATAACTATATCTAGTGGTTATTAATCAAATTATTTTAAAGTAATAAATGAATACAGAATTAGCTTTTTATTTTTTATTTTTTAGTTAAGGAACATAATTAAGCAAAATACTTGTGGTGTCTTTAAGCTTCTTATGCTTGTATGGAGATATTTTAATTGCTTCTTGTTTTTTCTCAAAATTTTTAGCTGATCGATATTCATTTAACATAAGAATATAAAAATAGTATTAGAGAAGAAGATAAGCTGATCATAATTTTATTATTTTATACTTTAATAATGATTTAAGATATTTATAGGTTATAATTAGATAATTATAATTTATAATCATGGTATTTAAACTCTCTTGTTTTTATGTATGATTTAATTATTTTGAGATATTCATAAATTTATACTTCAATTATTGGAATAATATGTGCTAAAATTATCAATATATATAATGCAAAGTGGATTTTTTGTCCTTCAATTTTATATCCTTTCTTAATAACAAGAATGATGTTTCTCAATTCTTTACAATTTTTTAGTTAAAATAGTTACTTGATCCCTTAACAATATTTATCATTTCAAAATAATCCTTTAAGTTTTAAATGTTTTAAAGTGGTTCTTTAAGTTTCTAAATCACCTCATAAAAAATAATTTTAAATAAATTTTATTAAAATATTAACACCATGTAATAATTACATATATATATATTATAATTAAGGTAATGATTTGACTCCTAAATCAGCATTTACTTAAAAATTATAGAAACTTTTTTTTAATTCCAAACGCAAAAAGAAATTCCAATTTATATACAGGAAAATAGTGACTTCGGGGATTACAATTATGAAAGGGCCCAATCAACAAGTTAGATCATTTGATCTCAATGGTTCTCTTCATTGTCATATAACGAATAAGTTCCAAAATGATAACCACCACTTTGTTTGATTCAACATTTTCATGTGAGTCTTGTTTGCAATGAGAAACCTAAAACAATGTTTATAATTAGATTGTATATATTTTTATCCTAGTATGCTAGGGTGGCCATCTCTTCTATAACAAAGGTCAAATTGAAGATTTCTTAAAATATTTTCTGGATTTGTGGTGAAAGATTAATATAATAATTATTTTATAATAATATCTACTAATATATATTTTATATATTTGTTTTGACATATTTATAATTCTTTACTAATATTTAATATATATATTTCATATTTTAATATATGATATGTAAATGCATTTTTATATATTATATTCCTTGTGTTCACGATGATCCTTGTTGACTATCATGAAGTCTTGTCTTTACGACGGTCAAAGATTGACCGTCGTAAAGACAATCCTTAATGACGGTCGTTTGCAATTGTCATTAGGGCTGTTAAATTATATTTAATATAATATATATATTTCATGTATATTAGCAAATTATATATATTTAATAAATTATATTTAATATGATATGTATTAATGTAATATATATTTAACAAACTATTAATCAACAATATTTAATAGATTTGATATTTAGTAAATTATAAATTAAAAAATTTAATATTAACACAATAATAATACATATAATAAAAGAGAAATACCAAATTGATCATTTGCCTCTACATGCAAAAAACTGTGACAAATTAGTCTCTAAAAAATTTTATTTCATGTAAAACCAATCCTTTATTACTACAAATGGAGGGACTGATTTTATACAAATTTGAATTTGTAAGAGACTAGTTTTGTAAAAATTTAAATTTATGAAGGACTAATTGGGTACTCTAGTCTATATACTAATAATAATATATATACTAATAATGTGTATAATAATATATATTTAATAAATTATATTAAAGTACTTATTTATTATATTAAATTATTAAATATATATATTTATTAAACTATTTATTAAATTCAATATATGAAATATTTAAGTTAATATAATAATTGAATTATTATAAATTAATAATCAAAATTAATCATTAATTAATTAATATATTCAATAATAATAATTAGAGAATATTAAAATATTTTATATCTATTGAACATTGAATTTCTATTTTTATATTCATATGGTTAGATTTAATTAAATATATTAATTAATAATTATATAAATATATTAATTAAATATATATTAGTAATTAAATAACTAAATGATTAAGATTTAAGTAGCAAAAAATATAAATTAAATATATTAATTGGATGTATATTATATATAAAATTAAAGTATAATAAATATGTAATATAATATAATGAACATGTAATATATATATATATATAAAATCATAAATATATATTAAATATTTAGATATTTAATATAATAATTATTTTATAATAATATTAGTTAATATGTATTTTATATATTTGTTTTGACATATTTATAATTCTTTACTAATATTTAATATATATTTCATATTTTAATATATGATATGTAAATATATTTGTATATATTATATTCCTTAACTTCACGACGGTTCCTGTTGACCGTTGTGAAGCCTTGTCTTTATGACGATTAATCTTTGACCATCGTAAAGACAAGCCTTAACGAGGTTATAATAGCCTTATATTGAATTTTGACATACATTCAGATTCTATTCCTTTTGGCATTAGGGCGTTGACTCTTGAATTTTGAGAGTTGTGCTCCATTTTTGCCTCTTTTTCCGGAAAGAAATCATGTGATTCTTTTCTCAATCAATATCAACAAAAACTTTTCATATTGTGTATGAAATCCACGCGATTCTTATCCAAAATTAAGATATTTGTTTAATTAATGTTTCTTTAAATGACTTACCTTAGAGAGTTATCACTCCCCAAGACTTGAAGGTTTGCTACTCCTCAAGCAAACAACATCAAATAATATTTCTACATCATCATTTTTACGCAACATTTGAGAGTTGATTTGACTATCTATAAGCCTTTTTAAACTGCACTAATCTTGATCATTTAGTCAAAGTACGTATTGAATTCTTAGATAGAATGCAATCTACAGATTCTTCTTGCTTCTAGATTTTTCATTCCTTTCGAAAACACACATTAATATTTTATCCTCTTTTGAAAGTTTACTCCATAGGCTTAATCTTCACTCTACTCTCCGCACTACCTTAGAGAAATACATAATCGTGAATCATTAGGTCTTTATAAGATTGTAATGTCAGGCTTAGGTAGGGGTCGGTTGGGAGGAATTTGTAAGCTTAGTCCATATCCCAATAGACATTCTAGAGATGATAATGCTTTTTTTTAGCCTTTCCTTTACTAGGGGGCATTCTAATATCTCTCTTCCCATTTTTTTAATATATACTCTTGCCTTACAATACTCATATGTAGAATTCTCAGCTATCCATAATTTTATTTCATTCTTCTAAGTTTGTTATAATGTTCACCTATGACCCTATTATGTCTCTATGATAAGATGGTGTAATTGAGGGCAAATATATGGCTAGGTGGTTGGTTGTGGGGAAGAAAAAAACAACATAAATCAATTAAGGCTCAACAAGGGAATCTAGGGAAAGAGAATTTCAGGTTGGGTAAACGAATGGCAAAATCTGTCTAAAGAATGCCTAAATCCTTTTCCAGACAATGTGTTAAAATTATGCCTAAAGTGATGATCAATTAAGTTCTATAATATAGTTTAAGAAGACAAACAAAAGTGCATGCATTTGATTGTTCAGAATTATCTTTGAAGTAAGTAGACTGTATGTCATGCATTTTATTTTAAGTTATTCCTAGCACTTGTTTTCATCATGACAAGTAATTAGCCCATATGTAATCAATCTCTTCTCTTCTATTATACTATAATAGTGAGTTTGAAGTTATTAGAAATTGAATGTTATTCTTGCAGAAACAGATATTGAAGTTATTGATTTTATATACTATCAATGCCACTGTTTCAATATCCATATGAGTTCATAACCAGTTCATAACCCCAAAGTTATCATAATTCTAAAAATGATTTCATAGAAAGATTAAAATGACTAATGCTTCCCTATCTATCTAGAGGTCTGGCTTATCATCATCTTTTGTTTCCTTGGAATCTTTTTTGCCAGAGCTCCCCTTTTCCACGTTTGTGCTTGTGTAAGTGCTAAAAGATTGCCTTATCAGATGTTGGAACTCAAGTGGGGGCATAGGCCTTGCAAGCATCATGTCAGATGACATACCTTGAAAAGTAGCTATGGCTATAAGGAATTCAACTATGGCTAGATTACACTGAATCTGGTATTTGTTAAAGCGCTCTTGTCCGACAATCCTTTTCCCCGTGGTAAGCTGAGATAGGTGAAGAATTGCTATGGATTAGTGTCTTAGGGCTGCAGGTCTTCCCTTATGTTATGTCTCCTATTTTGAAGGCTAAAGACATTTAGCTCAGTGTGAGGCATTAATACCTTTTCACCTTACTACCATTTTAACCCTGCCCACTTGCACATCTTTATTATGAGGGAGGGGGACCGTAAGCTATCTTTAACGTTGGTGGACACCTGTATCATACCTTTGAAGATATAAGCCCCCATGTCAAACAATCGCCTTATCATTATGCAATATAAAAGGATGACTATATCAGTGGTGATTTCATTGATGTACTGGGTGGGAAAGATTCTAGAAGTTATGAATTTAAACTAAAGTTGGTTCTCTAAGGTTAGTCGACTAACACTGAATCTCATATGCTTATATTTTTTAATCACCCAGTGGGGGTCTCCATTTCATAGTTGTCTCCCCAAGTCTTCTAAGTCCAGGTGCTCTTGCAGGAGTTAGGAGTACCCGTCTTACTCAATATTTAGGAGGCCAAATATTTTGTTGATTTCGTCCCCCTTAACTTGTACCTTCTACCCACGTACCAACACTCAAAAATTACTTCGGTCAGGGAGGTTTTCATAGAATTCCCTGACCATCGAAAGGATTGCTCTTACAGACTGTTTGTAAAATAGTTCCCAGCCTCATTGTCGTATCTTATCCCCGATAGTGTGTCAATATCACTGCCTACCTTGATTCCACCTTTCTTGACAGGCTTCTTGTTCATAATCATCATTTGAAATTTGTGCATTGCTTCACGTAAGGCAAAGTGAGCATTATCCATTGGCTGGCTTGATTTACTATGTTGCTTTTTCTTTGGAACCACGATGCCTACAATCAGAGGTGTTCAATGTCAATGATGTTTAAGCTTTTAGGGCAATGTTCATTAATGATATTCAGATATAGGATCCTCATGTAAAGCATATTTAACAAGAATGTTCAAAATAAATTGATTAATTCATGTAATGATGTTGGCAATTATGATTCAAAGTGAGAAAACTTATTAAAATTACCCTAGTCATTTTAAAATCCTTCTTTCATCACGCTAAGGTTCCCAAATGAGTAGAAATGTTAAGATGTTCGGTAAAATCAATAGGTTCATGCACTACATGCTTGAAAATTGATCATTTACAACTTATAACGGTAAAATCCTACTATTTCTACATTATAATTGCCAGAAATCAACGTAATCATGCAATGTGAAGTAGCCAACACCGAGATAGATGGGGTTTCGGTACTTACCTAGAGAAATCACACAAATCTAACTGAATCAACACGAAATTGGTGCGTATGGGAAAGGGGTTTTGGCACACAAACTTCTCCAAGGGTGTAAGAGAGTGTGTGTGGTCTAAATGGTGTTGGGCATCATGATTTAAACGAAAAAAACACGATTATCAATGCAGCGCTTGGGCGCTTGAACCATAGTGCCCAGGCGAAAGGGTATTTTTAATCTCAGTGCCCAGGTGAAGAACAACTGTCACTAGGGTGTGACATGTCCTGAGGAAAAAGCACTTGGGTGTAGTGCTTGGGTGTTGATATTCTGAAGGTGGGATGAATCTAATGACACCTGGGCTCCAGATTTTCTGCGTTGTGCTTCCAAATGAATTCTGGGAAATATGGCACATGGGCACTAGAATTTTACTTGTCATGCTTAGTTCCTAGGGAGTTTTGGCGCCTAGGCACCATTTTCGCATCGCCTAGGCATGTTGACAGAACCGATGTCTAGTTTTAAGAATTTAATAAGTTAATTGCAATTGACAAAGGGATTTTTGCTTCTTCTTTTTTTATAACATGACTAGGACTTATGTTATGGGTGATTACTGTTAATGCTAACTAATTGGTACATTTATGTTTTGAAATTATTTCCTTTCCTTCCCATTTCTCATGGTGGTGATCACACAGTGGCCCTATGAAGAACAATTAGATAATAAGAAATTTGGATGTCAATGATGGACAATGAGCAAATGTGTGTCTATTCTTTGATTTAAAGTTGATGTGTTATACTTTTTGAAAGTCTGATACATGCATGTAAGTTTGAGTGGAATATGCGGTATGATTATTTTTTAGTTTTAGGCTAGAGGTACACTTAGACTTTTTGAAACCAAACGTAAGATGTGAAAGAAATGGTAGGTTTCAAGAGGAAGAAATAGGTGTGTCGACTTCAATGGCCGTATAGCTCCTCCTTTAAACCTAAAAGCTTCAATTCACAAGTTCATATAGTCAAAAGGGATGGTTTCCAATGTCACACACACTGTCACCCACCAAGTTGTAATCAACGAATAAAAAGTCCCAAATGACACTTTACTTTCAAAGTCAAGAATTGTAAGTATTGAGCAGTAGCGTAGTATAGAGAGACCATTTTGTCTTTCTTTTTAATTTGCCAACACAATTAAAAGAAAGAAGAAAATGAAAGCAATTAAAGTAGTAGCTACTTGAAATCAATAAAGATGAGTAAATAGAACATTAATGAGGTGTAATGGGAAAAACTCTAGAGTTATATGTTCCTCCTTTCTACATAACGATATGCATTCTTCGTCAAAGCATTCAAATGTCCAGCTTTGACACTTCTTCCTCAATGGATTATCTTCCTCTTTCTCAACTACTTCCCCCTGCATATAAAAATGCATACTCATGATTTTTGTTGCAAAAGAAAAGTGCTAAAAGGAAATAAAGAAAGCTCTAATTGAGATGTTATACTTGTAACATGCCCTTGGCTCGTAGGTTATTGTTGTAATTGAAATAGTAGTGGTAGGTCGAGGACTAATAGTAGTAGTGGTGAGACCAAGACTAGTAGTATAATTAGTGTTCCATTTTTGCTTTTGTCTTTCACAGGCTTTATGGTTTGAAACCACTAGAAAACATTCTTGCCTTTAATTTTTCCATACTTAGAGTTCGCATCCCACCTCTATCTTTCATGGGCTTTTATGATATGTTCTATTTGTTAAGCATTTGGAGTTTGCATCCTACCTCTATACAACATCTCCAATATCCCTATATGCTCTTGTGATTGATTCCACCTTATCCCTCCTAATTGTGTTCCCACTTGCGTATTCACGTTTGTCAAGCTATATAAGTACTTCTTCTCTTTGAGATTTCACGAAGTTGAATTATATACATTATGAATCATTACTAGATGGTGATCGATGCTATCAAAATTTCAGTGTACTTATATATATATATATGTGTGTGTGTGTGTGTGTGTGTCTATATATATATAAATATATACCTAGGAAGGTGTATCTTTGTTGACACTAAGGTGAATGGAAGGGAGTTTTCTAGCGCCACTTTCAGGTCTGATAAAGGTTTTGAGATTAAAAGGGGCAACAGAATGAGAGTGAGTGTTGTGAAACTTGGGAGCAAAAAGATGTAAGCGCTTGCATCTAAGCATAAGGGATGGTTCTTGCTCCCATAATCCACATGCCAACTGATGCACCTTCATGCTTCCCATGGTGGAGGACTGCATGATAACCTCCTCACTAATTATATAGACCACCCTATAACCAGAGTGACTCAATGGGAAATGAGGAGGTTCTTTCGAGACCAAATTATAAGATGCGGTTGACTTACCAATCTCTTCATATCTCAATATTTAGGAAAAAGAAAACATGAAATCAAGTAGTCATTGGACAAGACACAATTTATATAAATGAAATTTTAATGTAATAACAATGTACAGTGTAGAAATAGAAGTGAGGGGATGTGTCCTGTGTATGTTGGCACGTCAAATTGGGTCTTTTTTTTTTTTTGTACTTTCATGATAAGGTGTGCATGCTTTTCAGTTGCCTCTCACACACACACACACACACACACACACATACACATATATATTCTTGCTTTCTCTCTTTCTCTCATAATAAAGTGAGGAGAGAAAGGGAGGAAAGGAAGGACAAGAATTATAAAAAGATTCAACCAATCCCACATAACATTTGAAAATGGAACACTTGGGATTAAGTTTTTTTATTAGATACAGATTTTAATAGGAATGGAACTATGAAAGAGTAAGAAGAATGGTGTGAATGTCATCTTTTCTGATTGGAGTGGTAGAGAATGTTGAAAAACATAGTCTAGACCATATCTGAAAGACTAAAACCCATACTACCCATTTCCCACTCCAATTTCCCAAATACTTTTTTCTCCTACCTATATTAATTAGCCTCCGTCTCTCCACCTAACTTTCAACTCTATCCAAATTAGTTTTGTTGGATTAATTAAAATATATAGGAAATGATGATGATGGAGTAACACATTTACATATGTAAGACAATATTCCTTTTACTTTCTACTCAGCAGATAAATAAAGATACATATATGATTGAGTTGTTAGAGGATATAATGACAATTTGCAATCAGGCTTATCACTTTTATCTATTTTGATCATTACCACAGTAAATTAATATGCAAGTGTAGTTCCCAACATAAAGTTATACATGTGCTATTCAATATGTGTGCATAATAGATACACACCATACATATGTCTCAGTTAAAATACATGATGGTAAAACATTATATATAGTCATGCAACTGAAAGCCAGCTCATCGTGAACTTCCCTTTTTCTCTCCTTACCTACACTAGCTCTCTGCCTCTCATCAATTTGTTCCAATTTATTTTTCTTCATTCTTTTCATTAATTTTAGAAAAAAAAACACCTAATATTGAAAACTGATTAAAAAAGTGTCTAATTGTTTGTTAAAGGGTTCATTACAGGTGCTTTTAAACCCTATATCAAATTGAGTTTAAGTGTGTGTGAATATGTATAAATAAAGCATTCAAACTATTTAATTACCATATACAATAGGTAATAAATGGACCTTTAATGTCATTAACACTTTACACTATATCATCCCCATAATTGACTAATACACACACACTATAGTTCTTTTAAACTAAGTTTACCACTTCCATTTAATATGCAAAAGGCTATTCCATGAAAGTGGAAATTAAAGGGCAATTAAATTTCTATATGAATGTGGTGTGTTCATCTCCTCATTAGAAAAGCATCCGATTAGCTAGACCCACTACTATACATCCACATTGATATTCCAAAAGCATGATGTGAAAATAATATGACTTCATGTGTGCATCCACATCGATCTCTAACTGTATTAAACAAGGGCTAAGCATGAAAGAATTTTCAATCGTGATTCTAGCTATCCTAGCCTTGGTGTCACCCTCTGGAATCTCCTTAATTAATTTGATCTTCCTCTCTGCAGTTTCTATGACCTCCTGCTTATCAACTCATTATGATTTGTGAAATGCTTCCTAATTAGTTCTTAAACATGGGTTCTCATATAGTTGTACCTTAATATGATCTATTACTTTACCTTTTATCTTTCGTTGCCTTTTCCTAGTTCACTCGCCTCATTACTCTAATTTTATGCCATGTGTCAACTAAATATTGGGATATATTTATATATGTGTGTGTGTGTATATATATATATATATTTCATGAATTTTTTAAAAATGATTTAAACATATAACAATATATAAAAATAAAACCATGAAGTCATGCAACAAAAATGAACTCGAGAGAGCTAATTATGAGCAAGAATAGTTGCGCTCTCATTATATATATATATATATATATATATATTATATGAAAGGCATGATCATGAGAAGAAATATAATAATATTTAACTGAGTTGCATGATATAACTAAGGTAGTCACTTTGCAATTTGGATCTAGTGGGAATATAAGGTCATGTTCAATCATGATATATCGTTGGATGGAGATCCAATGGTCTAAATTTATATTAAATTAATATAATCGCTTGCAATTATATTTTCAATTTACAAATATGAACCATTAGATTTTCATCCAATTGTCTATTATAATTAAACATGACACATGTTCCCATCAAGATCCGAATTGATCACTTTGAATTATTAATAAGGCTAAATAAAGAGAAAAGATAGGAACCTTTTTAAATGTGGTATGTGATTGGTGAGATGTCACTTTATCTGGATGGGATAATGATATCAAAGTTGACAAAGTGGAGAGATATATAGTGAGGTTGAAGGGAGGTCCTCTTATATATTAATTTAGCTTTACATAATCTTTAGATCATGTATCTAATTGCACCATATTTATATAGTCTTCCTTCAATCACAACAACTCCATATTTTCTTCATATATCAAACTATGCTAATTTTCATGCCTACCTATTTCCATATCTATCTTTCTAGCTAGCATTAGCATTTCACATTCACCGCTTTTAATTTAATTTATTTACAGTAAAATCTTTAGTGCATTCATAATTTTGAGTTCATTAATGCACTCAGTTATAATATAGGAGTATAGTTGTAATAATATTACAATTATGCACATACATTATAACTGGATGCATTGGTATACTTAAAATTATAAGTGAACGAAAGATAGTACCTTAATTTATTTGTACCACCACCCCAATCAACCAAACCTCCTCACATTTCAATGAATACTATAACATACGAATATTTATGGTAATTAAAAATAATTAAATAAGTATAAGGTTTTGCTAATAATTACCCTTAGGATACTGAATAAGGAATATTTATTATTGTTTTTTTAACTACTGTTCATGACAACTAATTAATGATTTCTTTAATTAGTTTTTATGACAATAGTACCTTTTATTTTTTTTCCAAAAGGCATTATTAATATTTTAAAAATAAATTTATAATTAATTTCTAATAAATTTTTATATATTTATACTTTTAAATAATATCTCTACATTACTTTTTAATATCTCATGAAACTTCATTTAAAAAGACAAGTTTTAAAATAAAAAATAATAATTTTTTTAAGAAAAAATTAGGGATAATATAAAAATACTACTTAGATGTATAGAGATATAAAAATTATTAAAGACTAATCATTTCCTTTAAAAAAGATGAAGGGTAATGTTGTCATAAAAATAAAATAAAAAAACTATTAATTAAATATCATCAAAAAAATAGTAAAAAAGCAACAATTATTGATATCACAATAAATACTCTTAACCAATATCCTAAGAATAATGATTAGTAAAATTGATTAGTATATTATGGAGAATTAAATATGTACACACAGTCACGTCACCGCGTATCTGTGTGTTCTCACATATGCATGCATGTGCCTGTAATTATAAATGTAACATTTTCAATGAAGTCCATATATTTAATCTTCGAGCAAATGCATATCAACAAAAGGTTATAAAAAAAAATGCATATCAACAACTGTTGGATGTGTTTGGTTTAGACACCAAAACATATCATTGTTTTATACACAGTCTTACTTGATTTGTTATTAATTTTTTTAAATAATGCTTGCTCTTTGAATTTTAAATTACGCACAAACGAAAAATATTTATTTTTTACGTGAGATGAATTATATTAATAATATAATTTATTTTTGAAATATAAATTAAAACCCTACAAACTTACTTTTTACTACAATCAATAATAAATCAAATTCATCCAATATTAAATTTGCACAATCCCCAATTAATTAAATGAATATTTATAAGAAACTCTCTAGTTACATATCAACATGTAATTTATCAATGTTTATAGAAATATATAATTTATATGAATGAGATGAACAAATAATTTTAATGTATCACAATAAATAAATAAATAATGTGAATTTGCACAAAAAGTTTTAGTGTATATCAAATTAAACCAATGAAATATATGAAGACCACAAAGAAAACATGTTAGAAAAAAGGTGCTCAAATCGATACTTGCATTTTTTTATAGTGTGTAATTAATAATTAGTTAGATAAAACGGATTATATAATATTTAGTGTAATAAGGTTGGATTTAGATGAAGGTTGTGGCAAGTGTCTAGGTAAGAGGATTTGTCATTTAGCAAAAATGGTGTGGTTTAAGAAGTAAAATAGAAATGTTAAGGAAATGTGATTTTAAAAAATGGGTAATATAATATTATGGGTCAAATATAAAGGCAATGGTCATTGGCAAAGTTGGGTCTCATGATAGGAAGTGGATCCCATGTGGTGGAAGAATTGGTGGAATTCCATCATTAAGGGAAGACAATACCATCATTTGCGTGTATCTATGAACCATATCTTTCAATTCAACAATCATATTATATTGTTTCGGTTACATTATAAAAGGATTTAAATTTAAGTTTAAATAATATAGTATTCATTTCTCATAATCTTTGTATCTATTTTTACATATATTAATTAATATAGTAGTGATAAAAAAGCATTAAAAATATACCAGTTAGATATCGTCTTGAATTATATTAATAATGATTTGAATATTTTTTTTCTTGTTGAGATTTTATCTTTACGAACCTTTGTAAATATATTTTAGCTTGAAACAATTAATTTAGTATAAAAAACTTTTGGAGTAAATAAGCCCGTATATAAGAAATTAATGAGAGTAAAAAATTTTCACTTGATAAATATAAGTTTACAATAAAAATTATAGTACTTTACTCATATTTTTAAATTAAATATGACCCTCATTGAGTTAACGCTCTACATATATTGTACACCAAACCCTTGATTTGTAGTAAGAAAAGACCACAATAGAAAAATTATTTTCATGATTGAATATTAAGTAGTAATTATGATTAATGAAACTTATCGAAAGAAATATGTGTGGCTTCATAACTCAAAACAAGTGTGTTTTCTATTTATATGAGAGACATGTCTAGTCTATAAACTTTAGTGGTAGATTTCTTAACTTCAAGCCACAGTAATCATTGGTATCATTTTATTACACTTTATAACATCCAGGTAACATTTCTTTTCCTCTAAGGAGCTTTAACCCTGAATAAAATATTATCTCAAAACTTAACAAAATTACCTATGCAATCAATATATAGTTATTTGTAAGCTTTAATTAAAGCTAATCCTAGACCCAAATTGCTTGTTGAAAGAGAATCTTAAAAACTGGGGAGTGCTCTCAGGAATAAATCATTGTAGCTGTCAATATAATTTTGTTAACAAATATTATTATGACACTGATTAAAGGTTATTTATTGTAGGAAATAATTTTTAACTGATGAAATAGTTAAAATTTATATATTATACTCACTAATAATAATAAATATTAGACAACTAATTTATTATCTTCAATACTTAATTTTTAATCAATATACAATCTTTTACAGCAAAACTCAAAAACAAACAGAAAGAGTAAAATTAAAATGTCATCTTCAGCTACTTTATTGTGTGGGGTTAAGTGAATTCTCATTACCATATTCCTAGTTTTCATTTTGCCTGGAAACCTTTATAGCATGGAAAATGAGGGAAACAGATTGAAGATGCCAATAAAGTGATCAAACGCTAGAAGCATCCTTGTTGGGATGGAAATATAGTCCCATTTATAACTAGACTTGGGCATCTTTGTGTACACTTACAGTGTTCATTCCTTTTTTTTTTTTTTTTTTTCAAAATGAAGAAAAGGAGTTGACGAGAGATGCCAACGAGCTTGCATGATGGCATGAACTACTTGTCATTTCATGCAAGGAAAGTGTAGACAAATTTGTAGGAAAAAAGGGTTTTGGTTTTGGAAGGTACGTAAAGGGCCAAAGTGAACATGGATGAGAATCGAAACACAATTGATTCACTTCATGCCTTTCAAACTTCCTTCTTCCCGATACAAATTGTTTTCTCTAATATAATAAACATATAATATAAATTATTATGTAATAATGTCAATTAATATATATCTCATATATTTGTTTCAATATATTTATCTTTTTGCCTAGTGTTTAATATATATTTCATATATTAATATATGATATCTAAATATATTTTTATATATTATATTCCTTAACTTCACAATAGTCCCAGTTGACTGTTGTTAGGGTTGTTAAATTTTATTTAATGTAATATACATTCAATGAATACTTAATATTCCATAATAATAATTAGAGAATATCGGAATCTTTTATTTCTATTGAATATTGAATTTCTACTTCTACATTCATATATTTAGATTTAACTAAATATATTAATTACTAATTAAATGTGTCTATTAATTAAATATACATCGATAATTATATAATAAATAAATATATTCATTAAATTAGTAACTAAATTATTAAAAATATAAATTAAATATACTAATTGGATATATATTATTTATAAATTTATCATATAACAAATATAAACATATAATATAAATAAATTTATATAAAAATATAACAATAAATATATAAAATAGTTATATATTTAATATAATAATTATTATGTAATAATTTCAGTTTATATATATATATATATATATATATCTCTCTCTCTCTCTCTCTCTCTCTCATATATTTGTTTCAATATATTTATCTTTTTTACTAGTATTTAATATATATTTTATATATTAATATATGATATCTAAATATATTTTTATATATTATATTCCTCACTTTACGACAGTCACTCTGTGATCGTCGTAAAACTGTCTTAACAACAGTCATTTACAATCGTTGTTAGGACTGTTAAATTATAATTAATACAATATATATTATATATATTTTAGTACATTATATATTTAATATAACATATATTATATATATTTTGAAATATCTTTTAGGTTTTATAGCTCAAGACTTTGCCAAGAGCCCCTAGCATTTCCTTGATGCCTTGGGTTTGGTTTAGTAATCTAGTGGGGTTTGTGTCCTCAAGCTTTCCTGAAAGCCTTTTGATCTAGCTCTGTTGAGTATTGTTTGTAATATCCAATGAAAATGGTGGTTCCTTCCAATTTTGACATCGTATTCTTGAGATGAACTGGATCTTGCCCGTAATTATGCTGTATTTCATTTTCAAATTTCATTGTAAAGTATTTTATTTAATCAAGGTTCCCAATTTCACTTTTGCCTATTGTTCTCGCTCTTTTGTTGCTGATGAGTAGAAACCCCTTAACTAACCTGAGATTTTAGATTTATAACATACGGAATTATTTTTTCTAGTTTTGATTTTGCATCTGAGTAAAATCTAAAGTTTTCTACTATTTCAGAAAAGCTAGTGCTTAGGTGCTATTTTGTTTGGAAAAGTTGGCGCCTGGGCTTTGTAATTCTGGTGCTTGGGCTATATTTTTTCGGAATTCTAGAGTTTGGGTGTTGGAATTCTAGTGCCTAGGCATTTTTTTTTTCAGAAAACTGGTGCCTAGATGCTAAACCTTAGATTGTGAAATTCTAAAGTGCACGTTTGGCACCCAAGCACTGGATTTTTGTCGCTCGGGTGTTGAGTCTCTAGAATTGTTGCCCAGGCATTAAAATTCTAGTGCCCGGGCGCTAGAATCTTCTTTATTTTTTACTTTTCCTCCCTTCTTTGCTAGTGCTTTTCCAGCTCAATTTCCTATAAATTCATCACAAAAAATGCTTAAATCTTTGCTTAATAATGGTCAAAGGTAAGTTTCCAAGTTATAGATGAAATTTCTTTGAAATCAATGAGACTTTATTTATAATTTAAGTGTTTCTGCTATCAATATTATTCTAGATAACTTTTTTTCAGAGAGTTATCATGTAGGGCTATAAAGTCAAAAATGGGTTCCACATGCAACTTTCCTCTTATCTTAAGTTAGACAGATTCTAGTTGTATCATGAAGGGACCAAGGGATAGGGATTATGGGATGGATGTGCCTAAAAATTTATTTCCCTACTTTAAAACGTGAAAAATATAGTACTCATTAATTGTGGCTTCCACAAATTTATTTACCCTATTACCCTCTACCACATGTTCCTCATTGGTACAAAGTACAAACTATAAACAAAACCTTAGAAGGGGACTGCTAGTTGCTTAATTTATTAGTACAAAGTACCCTCTACCACGTGTTCCTCATTGGGCCATTTGAAATTTTAGAAAGAATTAGAGCAGTGGTGTAGTATAACTCTATCTCTGTAACTAGCTGGTGTACATCCTGTGTTTCATGTATATATGCTTATAAAGTATTTACTTGATCCATCTTATGTGCTCAAAAACCAAGATCTTCAGTAAGATGCTAGGTTAGCTTATGAAGTTCTTAGGGCGATTCTAGATAGACAGGTTATAAAGCTTCGATCAAAAGAGATTGCATCGGTGAATGTTTTATAGCATAATGATTCCTAAGAGGAAGTGACATGGGAAGCAAAGAATGATATGCGAGCCAAATACCCCTAATTATTTCAAAATTAAGGTAAGTAGATGATTTAATTTTGTTACCGAATTTCTTAAAGGCGGAGGAATGTAATGTCTATGAAATTTATATTCAAATGGGAATTTAGATCCTCCTCATTCTTCTGAGTTTTAATTGGTGGTTGCTCTATCTTTGTAATTGATGTCCTTGTGTGTTTCAATTTTTGCTTAATAAAAACTAATTATTACATTGCCTAAAAGAAAAAGGGCAAAGCTAAACAAAATGGATTAGAAGAATGGTGATAGAACCAAACTTGCATTAGTCAAAACATGTTTGAATGTTTTCTAAATTGTAAAAAGCAATCAATTTAGAATGGAAAACGAATGTAAAAAAGCTTTAAATGTTAAAGGTCATATATAATCAAAGTTTTCTTCAAGAGAGATTTAGTTGAAAGAAAGAAGATAAGGATTTAATTAAGTTAGAGGTCAATGGATGGTAAAAGTACCATAGATTAAGGCAAGCCAGTATATAATAGGAATATAGGATGATGTTGGTTAACAAGATCATAAACTGTAAATAAAGAACAAAACAAGGGTTGTAATACTAAATGGTGCCATTAACACTATCGTTGAAGTACCTAAGGTTGGCTCCTTTTCTTAATTATAGGTTTTCAAAAAATTTCATGTACTAGAAAGCAAACATTTCAAAGGAAAAATATAATAAAATTCTAAGCAAACAAAAAGTAGATAATAAAATAAACAGTGAGTAATGTTTCACAAACAAAAGTTAGCATATAACCACTTTCAACATAAGTTTAACTTATCACTTATCAGTAGTAAGCACATACAACAATAACCAATTTCACTCCTTAAATGTTAAAAAACACATAAGGAAAGCTTATGAATACAGATTCAATAAAAGTATAGAAAATTAAAGGATCATTTAAAGCAAATGATTAATTAAGAGTTTGTATTTGTCAAATATATCAATTAAGAGCTACATATTAAATCATAAATGATTAATCTTCTTCATTTTCCATCAATGTCATTAGGATTTCCTTTGAGCTCTTGCTATAAATTCAGTTCATCTAAGGATAAATCTATAACTTTGATGCTTCCAACCCCATCAAATGTTTTCCAATAATCTCTATTAATATCCCAAGAAAAAAATATTGCATAACAATGATCATATGAAAGGTCAAGTTGATCCCCAATGATCTTCATTATTCCCTCATAATGATCATATATATCTAGTTACATATATTTTAGGATGTTACATTTCTTCCCCTTTTTTAAAAATTTTGTCATTAAAATTTTTCTTCCTTTGAATAATATTGGTTACATCTTCCTTGTCTCTTCTTTAATTTCCCAAGTAGCTTATTCAAACTATAATCCCTTTCCCACCATTTTCACCAGAAGGATTACTTTATCCCTCAGCTATTAAATCTTCATATCTATTATCCTATCTGGTGTCACAACAAGAAGCAAATTGTCTTGCAGAATAATATTTTCACATTCAATGATATATGAAGGGTGATGCAAATACTTTTTTCAATTAGGAAACATGGAAGTCATCATGTATTTAGGCTAAGTAAGAAGGCAAAGCTAAGCGATAGGTCATTTGCCCAATTCTGGCTAAAATTTCAAATTGACTAAGATATTTAGGACTGAGCTTTATTGTCTTCATTGGCCAACCTCAATGATTGAAGAAACTTTGATAAACACATGATCTCTTATTTCAAATTCTAATGTCCCCTTCTTTTATCTGCATCAAATCAAGTGACTTCTTATTTCACTTGTAATTTTTTATATTATTTATTATTATTTATCATTATTATATATACTTTTATTTCATTATTATTATTGTTTTAATGTTTTTGACTTCCATTGCACCTATAAAAAACGTGTCTCAATAGGAATGCTTAGGGTTTTTCTTCCTTCTCTCGCATCGCTCACTTTCTAGCAACTATGGTGAATTCTCATCTTAATGAGAAATGGTAAGTTTCTATTATCATTTCTTAGCTTGATTATCATTCTCTCTTTCTTCTACTAATCTCTCAATTTTGGTCATGGTAGTGACAACTTTGTCGATCTTTGCACCGAAAAATTTCAAGTTTATCTTCTTATTCTTCTTCTTCATCATCTTCTTTTTCTTCTTGTTATTATTTTTCTTTTGCAACAACTACTTCATTCAAATGGCTGGATCATGTAATTTATTTCTTTCTTGAATCTTATTGCCACTATTGATATCAATATAGGGTAATTAATATTTTGTGTTATATATACTAAAAATCTTCTTTATGATGTTATGATTATTTTTATACCTTAGCGCCCAACTTATAATTCTATTTATAGCTTTGCAATGAGTTGAATTTAGTGGATACTTGGAATCATTCTTGTCAAATTGCGAGTTAACTTGGTAAACTTGTTGAGTTAATGTTTCTACCTGCCCAAATTGTGTTAACTTGCTTCTAAACTTGCCTTCACTATAAACTTGGTCCAACTTGCTCCTAACTAATGCAAACTCACTCCTCTAACTTTTTATAGGATTTGTATTATGTAATACACGTGTTTTTACTGACAATTTATGGTAAAATTACTATGCATCACTCTTAAAGCTTTACTCTTATGCTAACATCATTAAGACCTAAAATATAGAATTAACATTTTTGAATAATTTTTCAACTAATAAGGCATGGTTATATGCTAAATTTAACGTGTGACAATTAGGCAAAACTATTAAGGTAAAGGATCAAAAGCATTTGAATGATTCTCTTAATGAATTGTGTTATCTGAATAACAACCCATAAAGGATATAATAAGTTATGCTTTAATATGGCTTCATACCCAAATAAGAAAAACAAATTAATTTTCATACACATATATTACATATATGGTTGGTGTTTCAATTGTAGTTTTTTAATGATAGTTTTACTGATTTCACTTTTTCATAAATGGATAGGTCTTAGATTGTTAAACCTCGAAATACACCTGAATACTTAGAAAGACTTAATAGTTTTTTAGATTTTAATTTGCTAATGGGGATATTGAAGGTAAAATAATATGCCCCTGTCTAAAATGAAAATTTAAAAAATAGCAAGCTAAAGAAGTCATGTGAGACCACTTAATTGTTAAACCATTCCTGTAAGGGTATACTCTTTGGGTAAGGCATAGGGAAACAGGTAGAGATTTACCTCATGTACAACTTGCATCAGTACCACAAGTAGGTGAAGAAAGAACTTTTAGGGTTGATCATGTGTAAGACATGGTCTATAACGTATTGGAGTTCATAATTCTAATGAGATGATGGATGAAGTTGAAGTCCCAGCTCCATCATCTTTTGACCCAATGATGAATGAGGTGGCAAAAGAGTTTTATAAGTTAATTAGGGATGGGCAACAAACTTTGTATGATGGATGTGAGAAATATTCAAAGCTATCAATTTGGTGAAGTTGTATCACATCAAATGTCTGTGTGGAATCAGTGATAAAGCTATGTCTTTGATATTAGAGCTGTTAGTAGATGCCTTTGTGAATGCAAAGATTCTTTCTTTTTTCTATAAGGCAAAGAAAATTATTAATAAATTGGGACTTAATTATAAAAAAAATTCATGCATGTCTTAATGATTGTGTGTTATACTAGGGAGAGGATGAAGCCAAAGATGTGTGTAAATGATGTAACACATCTAGGTGGAAGCCAAAGAAAAAGGGTAACAAGTGTAAGAATATGCCTGCTAAAGTGCTTAGGTATTTTCCATTGAAACCACGATTGCAAAGACTCTTTATGACCCCTAAAACTACTGAGCACATGAAGTGGCATGTAGTAGATAAAAACAATGATAACATGATGAGACATCTAAGGGATTCCAAGGCAAGGAAGAAATTTGATATAATGAATGATCAATTCACTTTAGATCCTTGAAATGTACATTTAGGGTTGGCCACTGATGGTTTTAATCCATTTGGCAACTTGAGTACAACCTATAGCATTTGACTGGTGATACTCATACCTTACTATCTACCTCTTTGGATGTGTATAAAACAAAGTTCACTCAATAATTATTTTTAGGAAAAAAACACTAGGAAACAAGATAGATGCATATATGCAACTACTCATAAAAGAGCTAAAAGAATTGTAGGATGTGGGGGTTAAAACATTTTATTCTTATACTAATGAGATGTTTAAGTTACGTGCAGCTATCATATATATGGTTAGTGATTTTCCAGAGCTTGGAACTTTGTCTAGGTGGAATGTCCATACAGGGTTAGCTTGTCTCACTTGTAATTTTGATTCTATCTCCATCCACCTTCCTTATAGTAAAAAATGGTGTTTCATGGGTTGTTGTCATTTTTTGAGTCCAAGACATAAATTTAGATTAACTCAAAGTAAATTTAATGGAAGAGAAAATAAAAGAAACCCCTTATAGTAGTAACTAGATCAGAAATTTTAATACAGCTCGAGGATGTTGAGAACAAATTTGGAAAAGATGTAGAAAATGAAAATCGAGTAAGAAGACCTCAAGGATCTGCTGATGTGGTTTGCGATCCCCACTAATGGCGTAAAAAGAGCATATTTTTTTCAACTTCCTTATTAGGAGAACCATTTATTACGCCACAGTCTTAACATCATGTACATTAAGAAAAATGTTTGTGACAATGTGTTGTTCACTTTACTAAATAAGGTTAGAAAATCAAAAAACCATTTAAATGCACGATAAGACTTACAAAAGATGGGCAAAAGGTCTGATATATGGCCAAATAATAATGGTAGATATCCTCTGGCTTTACTCACGTTGACCAATGCGAATAAAGATATCTTTCTGAAGACTTTAAAGAATGTTACTATGTCTGAACGTTATTCTACATAGTAACATATCCAGATGCATTAATTTAAGGCAAAGTAAGATAGATGGTTTAAAAAGTCATGACTCGAATACTCTTATGGAACAACTTCTGTCGTTGGCAATTAGATGAACACTACCTAAGTAAGTGTAAGCTATTTTGATTAACTTATGTTCATTCTTTAGGCAATTGGTTAATAGAGTGACAAATGTAAATGAATTTGACCAACTCCAAGTTAAAGTTATTCTTACATTGTGTCATTTGGAGTTGATATTTTCACCATCATTCTTCACAGTTATAGTGTATTTGATTGTACATTTAGCTGAAAAAGCTAAGTTTAGAGGTCTTGTCCAATATCGTTGGATGTACCCTATAGAGAGGTAATGACTAATGTATTTATTATTGTATTACAATTTCCTCTATGTCTCCTTTTGACTTAATTGATCTGCATTATAATTAATAGATACTTGGGAAAATTGAAGTCCTTTTGTACAAAATAAGGCATAACTGGAGGGATCAATAGCTGAGTGTTACTTGGCCTAAGAAGTTTTAACTTTTTGCTCAAGGTATTTAGATGGAGTGGATATTGTATTAAATCGACCAAGACGTGTTAATGATGAACTTGATGTGGGACCATCCAAATGTCGATTCTATGTTTCCACAAGTTGGAAGACCGATTGCTGGTTTTGAATACTTTACTTTATCTCCTATAGAAAAGCTACAAGCACATCGTCATATGTTGACCAATTGAGGTGCAGTATACCTATTTTTCCATTAAGTAAATTTTAATCACTGGATAAGTACATAAAACCATAAAATCTAATTGTCATAAATATATTTGTTATATAGGGAATTCAGAGACCATGTAAGGAGACAATTAAGAAGACATTCATAATCTTCTTCTGAAATAGATAAGAGGATTCACTGGGAGTTTGTTAAGTGGTTTTCTCAACGTGTAAGCACTTATACATCATTGACAATTGATTTATATTCTGTATTTGTTTGTTACATGGTTCATAATTATTTTTTAAATAAGAAATTATGTGAATACATCCCATTCAATTGATATGAAGTTCTTTGCCATGGGCATTGGATAAAGCCCGGCATTATAATGCATACAACGTCAATGGATTCAAATTTCAAACAATGAAACAAGGCCAAGGTTAAAAACTCAAAATTATGGAGTTTTTGGAACATTTCGTATAAAAAGCTATTCAAGTAGTAGTGATGGTCAAATGAGGTTTGGAGGTGTACCATATTATGGGAAATTGTTTGATATAATTGAATTAAATTATCATGATCAGTTCACGATTTTCCTGTTCAAATGCATGTGGGCTAATACAACCACTCCTAGAGGAATTGCAAAAGATGAATTAGGATTCATATCTATCAAATTTTCACGATTAATACACACGGATAATAGTGAAGATGATGAGTCATACATCCAAGCTTCATAAGCTCAAATGGTATATTATATGGAAGATGAGTTTGATAAAAATTGGAGTATGGTCGTACATATAAAGCCACGAGACTTGTACGACATGGGTAATGAGGATAAAGATGTTATTTATGCCAGGGAGCCATTCCATGTACAACACTTGGAACAATTGTTCCCAGATGATGAAAATAATTTACGCTTGTCCAAGTTTGCATGTTCCATTTATTATATATTTGATAGATTTTTCATGTTTTTGTAGTTTGGTTATATATGTTCTTAATTTGAACTAATGTTACTTTTAGTCATTAACAGGAATCCTAAAAATTAAAAGGTTCTTTAGGAACTCTAAATTAGACACTATTAGTGGACGAGGTTTACCAAGCATTAGCACTTCATTGCCAAGCACTGTCATTTCTAGTAATCAATCTATATCTTGGCCTCTAAGTACCCTAGCAAATGTTTCAAATGAACAACCTACCTTACCAAGTACTGCTGTCAATATTAGGGAACAACAAGAAGAGCATGTTTCAAACAAACAGCCTGCACAGCTTTTACCACGACCACGTAGGAGATTCAATGCGATGTTGGTTCTTGTATGTTCATATATTAACTTAAACATTGTAGATGAGAATGGTCAAGTTAAGAGTAGGCACTTAACAGTGCATGATGTTTGGACTCTTTTGAAGGGTCAAAAGGTGATTGTACCATTCAATTCCAATAACCAGCCCACTGGAGAAGGAGGTGGATTGTTGGTTATCTTTCTTGGGAGCATTGTAAAAGATTTTAATAAGTTATCCATTAGTTATCAAAAATGGAAGTTGGTACCTCTTGAATACAAAACTTATATATTTAAAGACCAAATACAGGTAACAATGCATTTGTTATCTAATTTCCATATGAATTCAACAATTTCTTTATTAATTTTTCTATATATATATATATATATTACAGGCAAAGTTTGTTGTTGAGGAGGTTCATAAGAAAATTATTCCTGAGTCCTAGGGATGCAAATGGAAAGATTTTCGCTCTCGATTATGGACATACATAGATGATGGAATAAAAATGAGAGATGAGATAATTGTCTCAACCCCAAATGGCATTCAAAGGGAGCAATGGGCATCCTTTATCGATTATCGCCTTGACCTAAAAACTAAGGTATAATTAAACCATATATATATATATATATATATTGTCTTTGTATTAATTTTTTATAATCTAATTAATATGCTTTGGTCAAATACAAGGCCATTATTGCAAAAAAAAAAAAAATAGAAGGAAGCAAAATATCCCACGCATTGGTGCATCGAAGAGTCTTACATGGAAAATAGTTGAAATGGTGAATTTATATTAGTAAAATATATTACACTCAAATGTTGTATGACTGTTTAATGTGTTACATTATGAAAAATAAATGTAGGAAGAAGAACGCAGGGGACTAGTTTCTCGGGGAGAGGTTTGGACCACAGTGCACAAGAAGGTTGATGGATCATTCATAAATGATGATGTTCAAGTTATTAGTGTATGTTTATGAACTTTGTCATGTTATATTATTGAATTCTAACTCATTCCAATTGGTTTAATGTTGACATGAGTTATTATCCTTTTATTTTAAACCAATATGTAGGAAAGGATAGCTGAGTTTGAGGCATCCAGCTCTTATACGCAAGAAATTTCCTTGCAAAACTCATTAGCATGGGCTCTAAGGACTCAGGAACATTCAGGGTAAGTTCGAGGAATGGAAATGGGTGTTTTCCCTTCCTAAGTTTTTGGATGTCATGCTGGTGGGATTCTGCCACCTAAACCATCTTACCATGAGCTACAAATAGAAGTTATATCACTTAGAGCTTAAATGACATAAAGAAACTAAATAAATGCACAACAAAGAGCTCAAATTGCTAATTTGGTAGTAGAATAACAACAAACAAATACAATTGTGTCTTTTCTCCTAAAAAAGTCTAAGGAGATTTGCCCACAAAGATCGCACGCATATTATCTCGTGGGTGCTCCTCTAAACATTTATATTTTGTATAAGTCTTGTTTTGTAATGTTCTTTTATCTTTATTATTCAATTTATTGCTTATCAAAGTTTGTCTTCAATTTTTAGGTACCTAGTGAGCAAGGCAGTGCAAACCCACCTTCAAATCCATCGTCAACTCCTTCAATTAGGGATAATTAGCTAGTTAGGATGGCTTATTATTGTTTGTTATTAGACTTTGTAATTATTTAGTATCTTATTAAGAGTTGATTATGATTTCATGTTCAACTTTGTATGTAGTTATGTTTATAGTTGATTATCAAGTGGGCCTTGTTAGCTTTGAGTATCAGATTGTGTTGTTGCAATTGGTGATTTATCATATTTGCAGGATATTGATTCAAGGAAAAAAAAATTGTAACAAAAAAAAAACCTATCAGTGGCGGTTTAAACTGCTACTATAGAAAATATGGCACCCATTACAACGGTTTAATCACAACCATCACAAAGATGAGTTATTACGACAATCGAAAAAACTATCGTAAAACCATGACATTGCGACAATTTTTTAAACATCGCAATAACAAGTGATTGTGAAGGTCAAGAGGGTCAAGCAAGTCATTATGACAGTCATAAAATTGTCGTAAAACCATGACATTGCGATAGTTTTTTTAAACGTCACAATATCAAGTGATTGCGAGGGTCAAGAGGGTCAAGCAAGTCATTATGACAATCACAAAATTGTCGCAAAACCATGACATTGCGATGGTTTTTTTAAACGTCACAATATCAAGTGATTGCCAGGGCAAGGAAAGTCATTACGATAGTCCTAAAACTGTCACAAAACCACAACATTGCGATAGTTTTTTTAAACATCGCAATGACAAGTGATTATGAGGGTCAGGCGAGTCCTTACGATAGTCGTAAAACTATCACAAAACCATGACATTGTGACAACTTTTTTAAATGTCGTAATGGTAAGTGATTGCCAAGGTCAGGTGAGTCATAATGATAGTAGCAAAATTGTCGCAAAAGCATGACACTGCAACGTTTATTTTAACCCTTGCAATAACCTAGTTTTACAATGACTTTAACGAGGATTTTTTTTACCATTGCAAAGACATGCCATTTCGACAACTACTACAAGGGTTTAAAAAAACGTCATCATTTCATTTATAACGGTGGTTTTTTTGACAATTTTACTGACCATCGTAAAACCACTTTAGGATAGTCATGATCCTCGAAAATGCTATTGAAACTTTTTTAGAAATCCACATGGAGAAAGAATGAAAATGGAGATTCAACTGAGATTTAAAGAGAAAAGGAAGCAAGAAGTATCACTCAGGGATGAAGAAAAGATGATATGCTTCAAGGAAGTTCAGATTGAACAATCCTGAAACAAGTAAATAAAGGAAGAAAAGATAGAACAACTAGCAATCTCGGATGATAAGTTTGCACTCCACACTCAAGAATACTAGGTTTGATTCACCACACTCTAGAGTAGAAGAGGGAGAGTAATAAGAATCGGGGATAATTTTGCCACTAAGTTTAAGAAACTTAGATAAGAAATTCGCATATAAGAGGCTAAGCCAATTTTCAGAGCATTCAAGGTTTCATTTCTCATTGATAACTTCCATATTTATAGCCAAGAACAACCCTCATGGCATAAGTCCAAGATTTATCTAATTCTCACCTAATTTGGAAAAACATGCATAGAAATTCACCTAACATAGACTTTTCATCTAATGTAGATCACCTAACTTATCTAACTTAGACTTTCAAAGAAATATAGCTCACCTAACTTAGACTTTAACCAATACTTATCACATGCATTCATCACATGCATAATTGACTTTTCATAATTTATTCATTATAAAATATGATCAAATTGGCCCACTCGAACTTGGGCTCCATATAGAAATTGGGCTTGGATCCTAAATGGACTGATTCCATTTTGAATTGTTGGACAACCATGGCCTGAATCTTCTTAGCCATAGAACGTGTAATTGACCCAGATGGAGCTCCTTGGCCTAAGTTAGCCTCTTGTTCAACTTGAGGCTCATCAAAAGATTTGACTTCCTTTTTTTTATTTTTTCTAGTTTTAGGTTAAATGTTAATGTTGCCAAATCATTACTTAAATTATAATTAAAAAAATTATGTGGCTATTACATCAATGTTAAAATTAACAGTATTAATATCTTAATAGAATTCACTTAAAGTTATTTTTCATGAGATAATTTAAGAACTTAAAGGACCATTTTCGAATAATAAATAAAATTAAGGAACTAAGTAACTATTTTAACCGATTTTTTTAATGATTTCAACCATTTTCAAATAATAAATAAAATTAAGGAACTAAGTAAAACCAATTTTTTTAATGATTTCAACTGTAATATCATGAACCGTTCAATTCAAAACTACTAACTTTATGAAATTATCAAAATTTGTTAGACTTATCTATTTATTTTGAATAATTCACAGATAGAAATTTAAATTTTTATCTCAATTCAAGAGATTAAATAAACTTATAATTTAATAGTAAAAAAAGTTTTTTAAAAAATCAGATACTACTTGTCAGTAATACAGAACGTCATTAATTTGTGTGTGTGTGTATGTGTATATATATATATACACATATATATCTCTCAGCATTTTGAAATACCAATTGTTAGCATATGAAAATGCCGTAGTGTAAATAATGTGCGTATAAAATGATAAAACCCCCGTAAGATATTTAATTAATCCAGCTAACAAACAAATATTATCTTTATAAGAGCTTTATAATTATCTCAAACTTATTTAGTTCGAAAGTCCAGCCATCCTTAATTAACAATATTACTTATATACAATGTTTCGTGATTTATCCACACCTATTAGAAAAGTTGTATTATTTTGTGTCTTAATTTTATTTTATTTTTTTAAAAAAGAAGTTATATTATTTTAAAAAGTCGTTGGAGATCAACACTTTCAAAAGAAAACAAATCAATTATGTCATTGACATTTTGATTGATAGTTTTAAAATAATTCATTCATTCCTAATATTATTTTTTTGACAACTAAAAAGATTGCATATGGATTTGAAAGAAAAAACAACTGTAATTAGTAATTATTAGTCAACTTATTTTAAAATAAAAATTAAAGCACTGATTCACTATCACTTACCTGGCTTCCCCCATTTGTACGTATCTCAAAATTTTAGCTGATTCATAATGATTTAAGATGAGAAGATTTAAAAAATATATATTTATTTTTATTATTTCATACTTCAATAATTATTTAAGATCCCTATAGATGTATTATAATTAGATAATAATAAATTATCAGTAGTTAGGAGTTATATAACTATTCAAACTCTAGATATCCATAAACTTAAATGATATGGGTTTAAATTAATAATCAATAGAATTAAATTTGTTATTTACAAAAGATACGATCAAAAACTTTCCTAGCATAAGAAAAGAAATCATTATATATCTTATCCATTTATGCATAACTTGAAATATTTAATTCATCCATTACATCATCCACTGATCCTAAAATACCAAACTTCATGAATTTTTCAATGTGCTGTCATGCGACGAGAATGATTCGGAGAGCACCAAAGCCTATAAACACTCATCAGTGATGATCTGATACTCACGCTAGCTTCTCCTTCCTCCTAGCCATTAACGATCTCAATCTTCTGCGTTTGTGATCAGATATGGCAGCCAACAATTCTTACCCCGTAGCCCAAGCGTCTCCGCAGTTATATTCCACGTCTCCAAGTCGATCATTACTCATTACCTCTGTGCACTACTCAGACGAAGTCGACTTGTGGAAGACACTTGACGCATACGGGGACATCAGAGCCCTCCAGACGGACACATTGCCCTATGGATTCATTATTGTTCATTATTATAATCTCAAGCATGCTGAGACGGCATTTTCTGCCATTCGCAACTTCTACCTCCAACAATGCCGTTCACTTTTCCCTCCTCCTTGCTGGGTGTACTACGTTGTCGACGTTCCTGACTTTCATTCTCTGCCAATTTCTGATCCTCAAAACCTAGGCACCATCATCGTCTTCAATCTTGATGAGTCTATCTCCTCTCACACTCTTCAGCAGATTTTTGAGCATTATGGTAAACATTAGTGTTTGGTTTAGTTAGCACTTTTAGCTAGTGTTTTGATTACTGCGAATGTTAGATGATCCTAGTGTTTTACAGGTCCCGTAAAGGAATGCAGATTTATACCAAGGAAACTCAGCCATAGGTTTGTGGAGTTCTATGACGTGAGAGATGCAGCTAGGGCTTTAGAGCAGATGAATGGGAAGGAAATTGCTGGTAGAACTGTTTTTATCCAGTACAGCAGGCGAGGAGGTCAGGGGAAGAATTTTATCAATGGTATCTGTGCGCCTGAGAAATCAAGAAAGCATGAATGATTATTCTTAGTTTCACATCAAGGATGAGGTGATTCGGGGTCCAGTTCAAGAGATTCAAGAACCACTCTCATGATCAAGAACATACCCAACAAATACAGCTCGCAAGTTTTTCAAATACTTGATATTAATTTTACAAAGTTTAATGGATTTTAAATGATTGTAAATTTGGATTTTGAATTGGCGCTGACTGGAGCAACTATTGGAGATGCTGGACAAACACTTTATTCAGTGCAAAGAGGAGATCGGGGAGAATGATGACCGGCCTCTGTCATCTTATATATAATTGTCAAACTCGTAAATTTATTATCTAAGTTTATTATTGTATATAAAGAAAATGAGTCAGATCATTATAAATTCAAACTTAGTATAAATTTGAGTAAACTCATAAGTTGACTTATCGAGTCTACCGAGTTTATGATTTTAACGTGTTAACTAACTTGTAAAATCAACAACATAATCATTTAAACTCAAGACTAAATAAAATATAAACAATTTTTTTTTTCATGAAGTCTTTACAATTTATTTTATTATAAGTTTGAATATACATAAAAATATAATAAAATTACATTTAATATGTACTTATTAAATAAAATAAAATAAATATTATTTAATTAATTATATTGAATAATTATTTTTGTATGACTATCTTAAAATATTCATATTGAGTATTACAAATTATGAAATATAAATAACTTTTGTGTGATTAAGTATAATTTGAATTATATTTGAATAATTTTTTAATATATATAGTATTTAAACTATAAAATTACATATTTTGATAACTATTCATTTGAAGCAAACTCTTACGAGTTTATATTACAAGTTTATTTAATCTCGCAAACTTAACAACCTTGATCCTATAACTTTGTTTACCTTCGCATTGATTTTGAGTAACTCATTCACATACCTAATCTTTTTTGGTTCTTTATTATGGATTTAGTTTTATGTGTGTTTACTGAGTGTAATATTAATGTTTTCTTTGAATTAAAATAGACAAAAGTGTAATGTGGGATATGGGTTTGTGAATATGACATCCCCTCAGGCCGCACTGAGGCTCCACAAGGCCTTCCACGGTCGAGGTTGGGAGGATTACAATTTGAAGAAGATTTGTGAAATCACCTATGCCATAATTCAGGTATTTTATTACATCCAAATTCTAGTTGTTTGATTGGATATTCTCCTTTCATTGTTTTCAAAGAAGCATATGATACGTGCAACAACTGGATATGAAATAACAATATAATACTTGTAGTTTCGATTTGGATTACTTGATGTCTACATATCGCTTAAATTTAAAGATGTACATAAATTTTAGAAAGAATAATTTAATTATAATAGATGTTATTTTTAAAAAAATATATCATATGACATATTAATATTTTGAATTATTTCTTAGATAAAATGACATCTCGTTAAAGAGAATAAAATAGATTGCAACACGAAAGAAGTTTTTTTTTTTTTCTCTTCATCAGGATAGCATCTACTATAAAAGAATTATCTAAAATGTTAACTTGTTTTGTGATAATTAATTTTTTAAGCTAATAATTATTAAAATTGAATTATATTTAAAAAATTTATTTACATCTTTAAATCTGGTTCATTTCATCCAAGTGATCCAAATCTCTCAAGCTCTACCTATACAAATGTAGGTGAATATTTTTAATTTATTTTAGAATAAATTATTTAAATAAAAATTAAATTCATAATTAATTTTTTAAAGTGAAATGTTAAATAACTTCTATATCTTCATTTACTACTATTAGTTGATGTAATTATATTGAATTTTTTTTATTCTAAATTTTTACAACTATATGACTTTGAGATTAATAATTAGCAGCCTTTGAAGAAGATATATATATATATATATATATATATATATATAGACAGACACATGCACAAACTAATATAACTTATGTAGGAAATATCTGCGGTGACTTTGTACCAGAGGTAATACTTGCAGTTTTTTCTCTAAACATTAACTAGTTGGAAATTAGCTGGGATTTCTTTGACCACAATTAAGAAACCGCAGCTATTTTTTTTTTAATAGTGAATTAATAAAATTGCATGCCATACAATTTTTGGCACATATTAAGAAAATTAAGTATATCGGTGTAAATAATAACGCGTTCAAATGTTTAGCAAAATGTTTTTATTAATTGCGTTCTCAAAATAGGTGCTGGTAATTATAGATATCATTTCATTACTATATAGTGATTGTTTATCTGTGTATCAATGAATTATTACTAACACATTTCTATGAATTACATGGATAATTATGAGAACTCACTCAATTCATTAACTTATAAAAATGTTGAAGGGAATGGAAGCATTGAGGGAGAAGTTTAAGAACACGAAGTTCCCAAGTGAGATGTACATGCCAATGGTGTTTAGACCACGACAGGATGGTAGGCAGATGACAGAGCCACTTCCAATAGTTCGTTACCTGCAACACCAAACGGAACCAGTCGTTTCCAACTCTGATGTCCATATAGCTTCTGATTGTGATGCCCATAATCAACGCGGCTCCAATTCAACTGAACCAGTCGATGATGAAGCAACACATAGTAAGCAATTGATTCACACGGGGGCAGATGCAGATGTGTCTGACACGAGTTCTTGGGATTCAATTTCAACTCTGACTATTCTAACCTATTATAGCTTGAGCCCTAAGCTCTAGCTTTGGTCTCTTAGCGATGGACTAGAATTTAGACCATTTGTATTTAGTGGTATGTGTGTCTCAAGCTTAATTAATGTTATATGTGTAGAGTTGTGACTTGTGTCTCATTTAGCAGAGGTTGTGGTAATTAGTGTTGCTGTGTCGGCATGTGTGTCGTTTAACACGAGTCTCTGATAATAGTGTTATTGTGTCGGGTAGTGTCTAATCCTTTATACACATGGGCCCAGAATTTTTTTGGTTTGCCCAATTAAATTTTGTAGGCTGATTGTTTGTTAACAAATTCGAAAATTAAACATTTATTAAAGTTACTTATTTTACTCCTAATATTACATGTTGGCTAGTTTTCAAACCTATATATATAGATATTCTAACTATATTCTGTAAGTTACAACACACATGAAAAATCGTTAGCTTTGCTCTTGAAATTGTTCAAGCAGGTCTAATCAATTCAAAAGAATTTTCACACATTCTGAGGCAACAAAATAATCTTCAAGAGTGTAGTTGTTGGTGCCTATGAAAAAGAAAAATTTATTATTTAGTTACATTTGGTGAAATGAGATTTTGACGAGAGCCACACCTGAGTAAATTTTATCTTTGTGGGTTCCATCCCTTCATTCTTGTGCTTTCCAACTAACGAGGGATTTCAATAAAATAGATATTTTAGTATTCATTGATATCACATTTATTTGTTTTTGCTATGAATTGAAAGTTGTGATAAATTAGCATGTACATGTTTCTTAGTATATATCTTAAATAAGAGACTAGGCATCTTTGGTATAAATTATCAAGATTATGGCCGTATAATAATTATCACCTTTGTTTTGATTATTAGATTAATAGCTTATTTGATATACAATATAGTTAAATAGTATAAGATTTGGTGGCATAAAATCTAATAAATTTTAATATTATTCACAGTTGGTATTTAGAGAGACTGAGAGAGATGATAAAAGGACATAGGATTAAATTATAGTTTCCTATTTATTTTTTATACAATTAAATCTAATCAAGCAAGTGAGAAAGGCCATATTAAGTGAAGTTGATTGAAATTAATTATATAATTTTATACAACACTGTATATATACCAAATATTATATAAAATTTAAACCGCATTGTATAAATGTATGTAATCAAACCTGTGTTTCATACTCTATAAAGAGGGTGTAGGTTGTGACTGCTTTGATCAGAAAATAAGGAGAAACTAAGAATCGTTTAGAGAGGCCAAAGTTCTAATTTTAAAGTGAGGTTTGCTTTAAGGTGTTCATATTCCTTCAAGGCATACCAGCACTTCCAGGTGAGGAACAACTTGGATTTGTCACCAACTCGGCATCGCTCAATAACCCCAATTCTTGCAATCTAACGGATAAGATAACTCCATTTGGTAAAAAGGTGGCCAAGCAAAATGAAATCCATGTGCTCTCTCTCTCACAATTATATCATATACATACACACATTTGTACTGTTTTCAAAGTACTTGCTACAAGGATACCTTTAACACGTAATATTAAGGACTTACCATTCAGCTATCTAATTAAAATAATAATAACAAAAAGCCTTTATTTTGTTTGAAAGACTTAATTACGCGATACTGAACCGTTAAACAAGATCAACTTATTACGATTTTATTGAAGAACATATCAAAAAAATATAAGGACTGTTATTAAAATTTCTCCTTAACAAAACCAAAATATCTTTGAGGCGTAACATGCCACAAGTGATATAAACTCAGCGGAGCAAACAGGAAAAATATATATCCATAACCACAAGTAGGAAATTGATGTCCTTCTGTATACTAATCAGAAGAGAACCCGTACTTCTCCATATTTCAATGATACCATGCTCAAAGATATTAATCATCTTACAAACTCCACTATTGCATGCAGGAATTTCCATATTAACAGACAAGGCTTAGCAACGAGTATCATCTACTTCACTTCTGACATCTTTCTCTTAAGGCCAGAAAAAATTGTCAAGGTTCTCTGTGGCCAAAGACTAATTGTAAGCATGCAAATAATACCACATCATTGAGATCATATACAAGCACTTCCGCAATTCAGCACGTGGTTTTCTTAAAAGCCAACAGAATGAAAACGCTTGCCTTTTAAACACTCCAGAACATGATCTGCAGATCAGCTAATCTAAGAAAATTACAGGTATAGGATTACCAGCACCATGATGAACAGGCTCTAGACAGGAAAGTTATCCTCATAAATAAAATTTTATTTTTCGTTAAAGAGGCTCTATTACAGACATCATGTGCTCACAGTTAATAAGAAACCATATAAATACTTCAATTCTAATTCATAACCTGAAACAAGATAAATTATTCAAATGAAATGCAACAAGAGGCCATATATTCCAATGAGTAATGATAAGTAGCATTTTATGAAACGAGTTCTTGTGTCAATGACAATGATGGATATCCACCACCAGAATAAAGTTGGTACGCTTATCAGTAACAAATCGTATCCGAGCATAACATTAAATTGAAAAAACAAAAAGCAAAAGAAAATACAGTGAAAATGCCAACACAATTACGACATTTTCATGCAAGAGAATCCTTCTGGTTGGCCTGCTGCCGCAATAATTCTTCTCTAACTCTTCTGATCTCTGCTTCCCTCTCCATCCTCTCTTTCTACAAATAAAAATACAGAGCCAGCTTCTGAAGGGTTAAAAGCATTTAATTTCACAAGCAGTGGTTACAAAGATTGTTGCACACCTTTTTGAGCTACTCCAAACAGGGTATATGAATGTGCCATAATATTATCAATTTATAAGAAATGCGGCAGATTGACAACAAGGGTCAGATCAAACGTTGGGACAAGCATAAAGCTGATATATATCAACTTCAAAAATTTTTTATAGATAAAATTTCAAGTATATGGTAAAATTAAGATGGCCAAGCACCACAAAAAAGGCAACCAGAATGATTGATGATGTCAAGCATTAGAAGTACATATAATTTCAAGAAAAAAGTCTATTCGATCTGATTGCAATTCACGCATATTAGATGAGGAAACTAATCCAGAATTAAGGATGCCACAGATATAAAGAAATACAAATTAAAATAACATGATATCTAGGGTTTTCTGATGGGGGAAGAAACGGAATATAATCAAACTGAAATAAGAGTTGGAAAGATAAAAATTCAAACGAGTTAGAAGAGGAGAGGCACTTATTATAAAGCCAAAAAGGGAGATGGAGAAGATGAAGCGAAGGAACAAACCTTTTCGTCCTGATGGAGAGCGATCCAGACATGGACCTTCTCCATGGACTGCCAGAATACGAAAGCTCCCAGCGACATTGCGAAGTACGTTGTCACTTTCACCATCTTTCTGCTTCGATTCGTTTCCCCTCTTACGCACCACTGTAGGACTACCGATTATCACTTCTCCAATTCAATCGAAGAAAAGGCGAAAAATGATGGAACCCGAACAGTTGCAGCTCATACGGGTCGGATCATCCAAAGCTTTCATCCTTTAAGTCCTTGGACCATGGGCTTGGACTAAATCAGGCTTTCGGCCCAAAACTTTCTCAAATATGTTATCATTTTTCAGTAAACAAAAATTGAATGGCATTATCGTTAATATGTCAAAAATAAGGGTTAATCACTAGCTGCGGTTCGCTGTGTGCCTCTCTATAAAGCTGGTGGCTTGCCTCTGTAAACCCTAAAGCCGAGGGGTGCTGGTCTGGTCATCTGGTGGATGTGAACTGGACGGGGTAAGGGGCTTCGAGTTCTTGAAACCCTTAAGGTTTCTGGTAAATTATGCTAATTTTTTTTCATTTTTGCTGAAAGAAATTACATTGAATGATCGCTTTCGATAGGCGTTGCGTTCTTTTGTTTGTTTTACAATGGCAGAAGGACGCGTCAACGAAAGCGTAAATCAATTGCAGCAGCGACCTCATTCTTGAAACTACTACGTATTGTTTAAATCGTAGTTTGTTATATGGTCGTGCTGTGCCATTCTGTTGTTCGATTTGTTTTATATTTTTTGGATTGTTGCTTCTTACTGGTGAACTCTCCCTTTACAAGAGTGGAAGATGTTCATGTTTCCGAAGCATAGATTGATCTGATTTACAATCTTGCCAGTTTTAAACAGCGTGGTGTAAATTTCTTTAGCTACACCATGCTACCTGTCTGCTGGTACATTTTTTTTTAATAACTGCCATAACTTGAATCCTGGATATGTGGGAAAGACGTTCAAATCTTGTGCATTCAAATTCTTTCGTAGGATGATAAGAATCATCTTGAACTGTTTTTTTAAAGTAAAATAAATTTACCAAAAAACTGTTGGGTTCAAGCAAATATTAGCTGTTATGCTTGCAGCTTCTGAAACTAATCTAAATAAATGACCGCCGAATTCCCTTGGTCTTCATCGAAGTAATCAGAAAACGTTGAAGTCTGATGTATTTCTGTTCAAAGTTCCGAGTCTATAAATATAGTGAGACGAGAGAGGAAGGGATGAGGATTTGGTAGACTTGGGCATCCTTATTATCTTGAAAATTTCTTGCATATCTTGGATCGCATACAATAACTATATCTAATCGAAGAAGGTTTGTTTGATTTTATTACTCTGGAACTGAATACCAATTTTATCCTAGTTTAAACAAATTTCGAGTCAGTCCTAAAAAAAAAAATTCAAGTCAATATGCATTTAACTAGTTTATTCCCAAATTGTTCGAAAACATATTCAGGCAGAGTTTAAGACACAATAAGAAATAAAAAGAACAAAAAGCAGATTCTTGAATTCGATCATTTTCTCTTCTCGACTTCAAGAGAAAAAGCGGGAGCTGGTTACGGCTAATAAAAAGAAGTTTTTTAGGGGTGGGGGGTGTTTGAATATATTTCCTCATTGAAGTTTCAATCCAACAATTGCCGAGTTAAAGACAACTTTGAATGTAAAACTATTCATGGTTCTGTTCACACGTACACAACGTACTTCTTCATTGGACGCTTGCATACTTCACAAACCGGAGTTTCTTCAACCTGTCCTTCAGCAGAAGGAACCAAGTAAGAGTGACTGCAAGGCCCTTTAAGAACTGGAGGTTCAAGGAAATTTCTTATGGCTCCCACCAATCCCAAATACTCCATGTTGTCTACCCACTCTGCATATTTGTTGAAGCATTCCATAACCTGCCTTCCATGAAGCCTTATTATATCAGTTGAACTTCCTCTTCCAATCACCACCCAACCTTCATCTCTGTCATTTATATCTAGCAATGCAGATAACTCTGCTAGCACGTGATCAGAACTTGTCTTCCCAAGTCTGGATTTCGACCTTCTCATACTCTCCAATCGAAGCCAGAAGAATTGTAACTTTGTCAGGGAAAGTGAATTCCTGAGATCAAATTCATTGGTAGGTTTGTCTGGATTTTCTTTTACATGTTCACTTAAATGGTTCGTGCCGACATATATTAATTCCAGTTGCAGACCTTCTCTTTTGAGCTTCTCTATTTTACCATGGAATTGTCGAGTCCAACCCAAGTTGTCACTCCCATAAAGACAAAGATTTTTGCCTTCTTCAACCTGACACAGTGCAAAATGTTAGAGCTTTTCATGTTACTTAAAATGAAGCTAAAATAAAATCTGAATCAGATTCATACCCAGGAAGCAAGGAGAAGGTTGGTATCACCTAGCAGTAATTTCATTGTCAAATTCTCATTTTGCCAGAGCTCTGCCTCGTTCGAGGCCGAAAAGGGATAAGCTCGAGATCCCCATATTTTGACCATATCAATTGCATTTGTATTAATAACCTTGCCATTTGAATCCAGCACTACCATTAGAGGCACCTCCTTGTAGTTCCATTCTTCTTTGATATACTTCACTACTCCTGAGCTAAGTAGCCTTGGTTTCCGAACAGCATACCAACATAAGTATTCTGATAGAAAATTGAAACTAGTTTCTTCAGCATCACTCCAAGTATCAGAAGATGGAAGGGGGACCCATATGATCTTATAATTGTCCTTCAACTTCTCATACAAAGGATGATCATATGTTTGCTGAACCAGTAAGAACGATTCCTCCAGGGTGACCTGCTCTGGCTTTGAGATCAGCAACACAACTATCTTATTTTTCAGTTCAGAAACGCCAATCTGTAGGTGAACAGAGAATTAAAACTAGATTGAAGAGCCGAAAAGCTTCAAGTTCCCAAGCTTTTGTCAGTAAAATTAGGAAGTTCTTGTTGAGCAAAGTGCCTTTTGTAAGAATTTTTCTGAGGAAACAAATGAGTATGAAAGAGAAAAGTACATTTTCTTGTGTAGAGCAATCCTTGAGTGGTAAGAAATCCTTCATCGGAAATAATAAACTGAGAAATTCTTGATTATCAATTTGGACGTCATTGGCAAGATTGAGTAGTCTGTTATGCAAGTTTTTCTCTGAAAATTCATGTCAGCACTGATATTAGCGAACAAAGCAGAATTGACAAAGAAAAGTTCCCATTATAAGCAGTCTTATGGAGCTGAAAGTTAACCTATTTCTTGGTGACACAAATCCACCTGCCCTTTAAGAATGGTGCATATGTTGCTTAACCTGTAAGCCAAACTTGAAAGCTCCCAAGCTGCAATTATTGTTGAATCTGAATACCTGAAACAACTAAATACATCAAAACAACATCCTAATTCAACCTAATATGTTGAACTTTGCTTTTTTAAGTAAATCTAAAACTATGAACAACTTTAAATCACTGTGCCATTCATTATAATTAATAGGTAACAGAAAGAATTTTCTATGCTTAAAATAATCGTTGTATAAGTCAATTGAAGGGATAGAAGTAGAACATGCACTTGCTCATGTTTCTTCGCTGTGAAATCTGTGACTTGTGAAAAGCAAGCAAAAATGCTTCTGGTGATCCAATACACAGCTACGTAAATATGAAATTTTGTTACAAGGAAAATGTCACTGCCCAGCTCTACATATGGAAATGGGAGGGATTCAAACTTGATGATACACTTAGCCACATCCATCATAGTCTTAACCAACAAGCTCAACGCCTTAAACCGCGGTTTCAGTGAACATAAGCTGATGGGCAGCTGCTTAAGCCTCGCAATTGAAACAGCCAATGCATTACAAGGATATAACTGCATAAGTCGACAGAATTCACCATATCTTGCAGCAAAAGCAGCAATAACTAAAACTACTTTGGCATCCCATCTAAAGTTCCCTAGCAAATCAAACAAACCCATCGTTTTTGCATTGATATCACCTTCCCCAGAGCATTTGGACTGTATCTGCCAATCAAATTGATAGATTAATTATTAGATGAATGGATGGAGTTGCATATATACATCAACATAGTTAGAATTAGGAACATGGAAGTACCTTGCATGAAATTTTACTGATGATATATCCAACTGGTTCAACACAACCAAGTAATTCGATTTCGCTTATATCATCCTTTGAAATGGATGTAAAATGTAAACTCGGAACCCCCTGAAACAACATATCGCTTTTACTCATAATCTGAAAACTGCAGCACGGGTAATATATGTGATTATATAATATATGAGAGGTGTTATAATGCTATACTCGTGTTGTAGAAGCATGAAACATAATGTTTCCCACTGCATGAAGCATTGTCTCAGAATCCAGCCAACGACCATCTGGATCATGTGTAAGGAGGAGCTTTTTCATCAGATTATCATCTCGTATAGTTGAATTTGAAAACAAGCGGAGAGATTCGTTTTCAAGGCAATTCATGGTAAAAAAAAAATGGTGATCTACATCACATGAGCATGGTTTAATGAATTGTATGAATCTTCCACTCGCAGATATCCTTCTGTTATATAATATGCTTACGTAATGATTAAGCTGGCAGATTTGCTTCTCTTTTGCTTTAATATATTATAATTGTTAGTGGGGACCATTTCATTCTCTGTGTTCTCAGTCTCAGGCATTGCTTATACTAACGTGGGAAAAAAAGGGGGAATGTTTCTAAGCTTTTACTTTTTCTCTTTCTCTTTCTCTTTATTTATTTTCGGACTTAAAGTTCCTTTGGGTCCACGCATATAAGCGGTTCCCAATTAAAGAATTTTGAGCTTCAGGTGGAACAGGAACCTAGTGGATTTGCACATTTTCAGGTTGTAAGCAAAATAAGACAGATTATTTAGATTATTTATATGACTTTTTATCAGAACCTTTTCTTTCTTCAAGGTGAAATTATAAAATAAGGATCATGTTCACCGGAAATTCGTCTCTGAAACGAATGGGTTCTTCAGACAGTAATTACGTGCTCTGCATAAACATCACATTCTCACTTGCTCAATTGTAATTGTAAATTTCTTGGTTAATGACTGAGAGAGATGGTATGGCAATAAAAGTAGAATGAAGCCGATGCAGTAACTCTCCGAAATGTAAGAAAGGCACAGAACAGTTTATGAAGAACTTAAGTGGAACATATACAGTGCATAAAAGAATAAAACATTCTATTTCAGAATCCCTTAAAGTGTGCGTCAGACCAGGCAAAGTGGGATTCACATGTCCATGAGGAATGGATGGGGGCTCTTTTATTGATGGGGAAGATATTTCTAGACCGAAAACAAAATCTTCTAAGTCACCTAATTTCGTAAGTATTTGAATTCCTTTTTCTCTTTTCAAAAGTTTTCTTCTGAAATTACACAACAAAATTCAAAAATTACTGAAGGCATTAGTGCAAAAGATGTTTTCATCAATGAAAGATTCTCACTTTCAATTCAGACTAGCTCTTGGACGAGCTATATACAAGTGAGTGGGGCACAAATTTTGTTTCTTATTTATATAGTATTAGGATATAATTTTATGCTCAATGTATTTTAATTTTTTGAACTCACTAAAATTATTGCTTTTAATGATTAGGTCATATTTTTTTATTTTTGGATATTTTAAGTTAAACTCACTCGAATCACATATGCACATATGTATGATGTATATAATTTATACATGAAATTTATGTGTAAACATTTCATATATTTTTATAAATAGTAATTTTACAATATTTGAATAGAACATAAATCAAGCTCAAATATTAATATGTTATTTTAGTTAAACCTTAAGTAATTGTCTTTAAAAATATTGTAAAAATTTTAGAAACGTTTATAGATAAAATAATATTTATAATACTCTAGAAATATACTATTTTTGCAAATTGACAATTATAAATTGTACTACTCTATCATATAAATTATTTTACTTCCTTTAGATTTTAAAATTTCTCAAACTATTATGGTGTTGTCAAGTAAAAATATATTTTTTAGTGTATCATTGTTACATATTATATGAGTAGTAAATAGATATAAACATTCTCATGATATTTGGTAATGAAATTAATATTAATATAGAAAGAATTATATAGCACAGTCTCATTCAAATCTAAACTTATTTTTAAATTTAAGAAGAGGAAAATAAAGATATTGTTAGTAAATTAATCTCATTTAATTTAGGCAAAAATATACTCTTAATCATTTAACTTTACTTCAAGTTTTATTTTTGTCTCTTAACCTTATTTTTAGTGAATTAATCCTAATTTGGTCTCTTAACTCTGCCTCAAATCCCATTTTTATCCATTTATTTTATTTTCTTGTAATTTATCTTTCATAAATTATTCATGTATTTTTGTCTCCTTTCATTATTTTTTTTTTCATTTATCAATTGATATAAGTAAGCTCCAGTAATTTCTATTTGAAGGTTTAATTCTAAGTTTTATTATTCCACAAACTAAATTTATTGGTGCTTGATAGCTAAATTTAATTATTTTTGTTTTTCCTCATTTTGGGGTTACTTGCCCAATTTGATTTTGGGCAATCTTAACTATTAATTCAATCAAAGTTTAAATATATAAAGTTTTTAATTTGGTGATGTTCAAAAAGAAACATTTGAGTAGATTTTTAAAAGGGCCAAATTAAAGTAAAATATTATTAAGGGATGAAAGTGAAAAAAAATTTAAGGAATTAAATTAAAATTAAATAAATTTAATGAACAAAAGTGAAATTTAAAGTAAAGTTAAATAACCAAATCAAAATCAAATAAAGTTAAGAAATAAAAATAAAACCTAAGAAAAAGTTAAAGCACCAAATTATAACTAATTAAAAAACAAAAATGAAATTTCAATTAAGATTAAAGGACTATATATATATATTTGCCTTGAATTAAAAAGAAAGAATTTTATGTAAACATATAATTTTTCAAAATAAAATATAAAACAAATTTTTTTCGCCCCACTAGTTCAAGATCCTGGCTCATTATGAAGGTCGTTTATTATTATGTTGTTCAATGAGAATAAGACTATTAGTCGGTCTGTCTGCTCGTGCAGACTTTCTTTTCTTCCTTAGACTACTGGTGATGAAGTGTGAAACATGATGTTTCTAAGGTCCCTGTAATTCATTAGTTCTTATTCACAATTTCTCGCTGAGGACAAATAAAGAAAAAGGGCACAGACACAGCAGATCCGTAGAGTTAGGGAAAAAGTATGATAGCAACATGTCAACCAGTTGTTTCACTGTCACTGTCTACAATCTAATACTCATCCACTTCATTCTATCCATTAATTTCTTATAATCTACGGCTTGTCAAATTAAACCAACCTGAATATTATTATGTACGATCTTTGAAAAAGTAGTAATCGGCAATTTGGCATACCTTATAACCAATCAGTCACATTCACACCATAAACAGAGTTTCCTCCTAGGGAAATAATTCCTTCTCTTCTTACTTTGTGGCTGGAAAAGGGGAATTTAATGATCATGATCATCATTCTAGGTCTGATTTACGTGCACTTATTTGCCTACGTTCTGGTTTGGTCATTGGAATGCATATGCGAGAATCTGTTGGACACATGGGCTATCTCTGACGTCCTTATTCTGGCTATAGGCGAAAGATCGCTTACCGGCACCTTTAGAAGAGAATAAACCCCACTTGTTCGCTGCTTTTGAGGTGCTAAATATAAAATATGTGATGTTTTCTTCTCTTTACCTGTGAAGATCTCCCCTCTCCTGCAAAAAGGAAACCACATTAGAAATCAACATTCCCATCCTTAGTTTTGCTTTTCGTCATATAACCTACCACGCTGACCCGTTTTCTTCTACATGGTCAGAACTTGTTCTCGTCATTAATCACACTGGCCCCACTAATTCAGCTTCAATGGCTTAAATAAAGCTTATTGATATATATACTTGTATGCCACTCTTGCTGCTAAGCACGAGGAATCATGCACCGTAATAAAAGAATTTGTTGTCTACCCACTCGAGTGGGTTTGTGCCTATTTACATTGTTTGGACATATCCATAGCCCTTCTGGGACTTTTCCTCTTCACTTGTCTAATTCAGAGGCTCAACAGCAAAGGCCCAATGTTATGGCCATTTTTGGGGATCGTGCCTTCACTGTTCTTCCATTTCAACCGAGTGGGGTACAGAGTCTTTCATCCAAGCTGGTGGAACTTTTCACTTTAAGGGCGTGTGGATTGGAGAGGCTCATGGTATCATAACCTCTCATCCTTCAAATATCGAGTGCACGCTCAACACAAACTTTACCAACTTCCCCAAAGGTCACTCCTACGGAGATAGGTTCTATGACTTGCCTGGAAACAGCATTTTCAATTCTGATGGTGAATCATGGAAGGAACAGAGGCGAAAAGCAGTCTCAGAGATGCGCTTATGAGGTGTTATTAAGCATTCCTTTGAAACCATGCAAAATTCGGTGCACCACAAGATACTGAAGTTACGCAAAGTTAGGACAGGAGAAGCGCCTCAAGGAAGCAATACGAATCGTGCATGGTTTTGCCGAGTAGATAGCGACAGAGCGAAACAGAGACTTAACTGAACGTGACTACTTAGACGATTGCTCTCACCTTATCTAGACTCCTGGAAAAATTCCTTCAATACAAGCATGTAATTCCTAGAGATTTCTGCGTTAGTTTCATCTTATCAGGACGAGACGAGACACAAGCTCCGTGGCAATATTATGGTTTTTCCAGCCAATACACACAAACCCAGAAGTGGAAAACAGAATTCCGAGTAAACTGAGGAATATTTTATGATCCCGTAATGGAGAGCCAAATGAGATAGTGTCACAGAAGAAGAGCTGAAGAGAATGGTGTATTCACAAACTGCAATATCAGAATCGTTGAGGCTGTATCTATCAGTTGCAATAGACTTCAACAACTCCTAGAAGATGATACTTTCACCCCGTGGTGAAAAAGGGTGGTTGGGCTCTCTATTTCTACTTACTCGACGGCCAGAACAGAATCCATAGGGTTGTCTGTTACTCTTAAGCCCAGATCGGCAGGCATTGCATAAATGCATAGTTTTTTGCGTATAATAATCGTAAGAATCTTTATCTTTTCAGGTTAGGCTATCATAACCGTAAGAATCTATTCAATATATTTTACGATGTTTCATTGTCATGCTATAATTATCATAGACAGGGAACACGTACTTTAACTGTATATGGTCAGAGACAGAGCAAAAACTTAAAAATATTGTTGAGATAATCTTAAATTGGATTAAATGATTCTAAACAAAACCACTTCTGGCTCTGGATACATATTAAACATCGAGTTGAATAGGTGGTGTTCATTTTGTGGAGATTGAACCCCTTGTGCTGTCAATTAGTTTGAACCATTGGCTCGAAGGATCACATGTTTGATCCGTGCTCAAGCATTTGCAAGCACTAGTGACAATGATGTTGTTGGAATCCACATCTAGACAAACAGTGGAATTGTCACTAACTTTAGAGGATAGATGCATCTTAGAATCTGAGATCATTGCCCATTGTGAATTTGGAGCCGAACAAGTTTCTGCAAGTTTCACTGGCTTCCCTACTTGGTCTGCTTGCAAGCACAGATTTCTTCCCTTTATTGACACTATCTGCTCGTTTGTGTAATCCCAGGCATAAGAATCAGAGCAGGGTCCCAACCTTATTGCTTCCAGCCCTGACTTTCTTGAGACACAGAGACCCGTCAATGGATGGAACATCACTTTATGCGGACGACCTCCTCCTGATACCCCAGGCCCTGCATCATCGCAACATGAAAAAACTTCATCAATAATTTAATATCTTCGCAGCTAAACCATGATGAAAGAGAGAGACTTGAAGTGACCTCGAAAAGGAGTTTGGAGAGAAGAGATCCTCTGCAAGAAACTTGGACTCCTAACCTGGGACCACTCTGCATCAAGAACCCCGAAATACTCGACCATGCCCTTGACTCCTTCTCTTAGGTAGTAACTCCCGACGAGAGACCACAAGGCCCAATCGAAGTCAAGCTCAGCCGCCACAGCCATGAAGCAGGTGAAGTACCTGTTGTCGTTGAGGTTGGTACCTCTTAAGTCCAACCCATACTCACTCACAAACAATGGGTGTCCTTGGTCTAACAGAAACCCTGAATTCCTCAGCACATTGCCTGCTATTTGAGCACAAGCCTGATTAAGGTTGGTGGATACCCACACCTGACCGTCCGAGAAGCTGTACCAGTGCGCCTCGTACACTAGTTTTCGGCTAAACGACAGATTCACTGCTCGGTCACGAAGGAAGGACAAGTTCTTGTCGAAACTCAGCCCAGACAGAATGACGACAACGTCCGGATTTGCCGCATGCACCGCCTCCGCTCCTTTAGGCATATACCTTCGCTCATTATTTCATCACCAAAATCATTCCAACAAGAATTCATTAATTTAATAATCTAAGTGGGCTGTGTGTGTGTGTGTGATTGTGTGATTAGTTATTTTTTTCTCGAGTGGTAAGAATGAGGAGGTGGCTATACCTGAACCAATCTGGGACATTCTGTCTGGGGCCTCTCAGCTCATTCCTCAAGCTCATGCCAACCACATTCGGAACTCCACGGAAAATAGTGGCCATCTTGGTGAGGCCCTGCACCCACAGGTCAGGGTCGAAATACTGATCGCCGAAGAACCCATTCCCGTCTGTGCTGCCGCAGCACCACCCCGGCCGACTCACGTGATTGTCCAAAATCACCATCACGTCATTTTCCCCCAGCTTTTTCACCACGGCCTGACACAATCATTTCAATATTAATACTCACTCTCTTAATCTTCCTTGTTTAATATTTTATTGTTATTTTTAATTTATTTTTTATTCATATAATCTCAATTTAATTTTATCAGTAACATATGTAATTCTTTAATTTTAATAAATTAAATTAAATTAAATTGATAATTAAAATCAGTCAAAAAAATTAAAATTAAATTAATAAATAAATAATAATAAATATGAATTAAAAATATTGACAAGTTAAAAATTAAAATTGTATTTTATTCTTATTTTATCACCATTCGCCATCAATAGTCTACTACAATTGCAATCTGTCAGGTAATTCATGTTTCAACAGTTCCCGGAAAATCTGTGTGCCTCGTTTCATTTTCCTTTGATGTGCCAGACCTCCCCACCGCCAATCAATGTTTGACCCCTAAGATCACTAAAGACATAGAGAGCTAGCATTCGTCTGCCACATGCATCGCTTTCAAATTACTGTACTGCTTCCACTAAAATTTGGACCATAATACCGACAACCTAACATATGAATACATTTATTTTCATAATAAAAGGAATCCAGAAAAACATGTTCGGAGTCATAAATTACAGTTTGGCATATTCAAATGCAGTTCATGAAGATGAATCCATGACAAACGTATTTATTGTCTGTTATACTTTGAACGATTCGAAAAAGATTCCACCTCAACCTTTTTTGACTTTGTTCGAAACCCAAAGAAAAGTAGGAGACGTGGAACAAATGGGTGGGAGGGTGGTTGGTGATTTATTACCTGGAAAGCTTTAATGAGGGGAAGGTCGACGATGTCTGGGTTTTTGGCTTCAACACCGGCGACGACGTCAAGCAAGCCAAGCCTCTGAAACGACTGCCTCACAGTGAGGGAAGCCAGAGAATCATTAGTGACCAAATAAGTCGGCCACGTGAGCCTCACGCAGTTGAACCCCATGGACTTGATCTTCTTCGATATAACATCAAGAGGCTGCTTATCGAGTCCCTCAGCCACCACTGCCTCCAAATGCGACACCCAGTTCACGCAAGCAAGCTTCACTCTCTCCCCTCCCTCCTTCACCACCCACCTCGAATCTGTGTACAGTGGTGCACCTCTCACGGGCATTAGTGCCAAGGCGAGACTGAACAAGAACATAAACAAAGACAGTGAAAAGCTCGCCATGGCTATGATACTGTGTGGGTTTTTTTGATGTTGAGAAATGAGAATGAGCCCGTGACTAGCAGATATAGGGACGTGAGTTCACTGTAATCAATATGATGTGCTTAGTTAAAAGTTGCGAAGGCTATTTTTGTCTTCATACGCTCATCATTACTGCACTGATGTGGATCTGGTAGGTTGGTATTTTGGTATGGGTGTCTGGATTTCTTCCTTAATTATGAATTGATTTGGGTTTAATTAACTTTCCCCTTTTGTTTCTTTGTAGCTGTTACAGATTCGCATTTAATTTTACTCATGCATAGAAGGACCATTACCAACAACCGTAAAGAAGTCTCTGTCAGAGTAAATTATGTTTCCTTAACTGATACTTAACTTTTAGATTTGGTTTTCCAAATAATTAACATCGGCTTTCCAATGATTTTAAAATTATTTTCATCTTTTATTCGTTATAATTAAAAGACAAAAATAATAAAAAATATTGAAGCATTAAATCAAAAAATTATCTTTTTAATGATAAATTACAAAAATTAGTAATAATTAATATTTTTAAGTTCAAAAAAATTATTATTTTAATTCTTAATTAATCTATAATTCTTTAATTTCTCACTAATATAATACATAATTAAGATTCAAAGATTAAATATTTCAATTTTTAAATTAATAAAGACTAAATTAAGAATAGACTAAGAGTAAGAGGATAAAATAAAAATTAAATAATAAATAATAAATCAAATTAATACTTTAATAATTAAAATTTCACAAATATATGGAGTAATGGACTGATATGGCCGGCCTACTAACTATAAAGCTTGGGATACGTGAAGGAATATTGATAATAAAATGACAACAAACCTTCCAGTGTCTTCCCATTTGTGGTAATTTCTTTTATATTTTTATTTTTCATAATTTCTTGTATTGACATGCATTTATTAAAATCCAACTACATATATAGTAGTGTATTGACATCTATTTGGTTTAGCTTCGAGGTAGTGAATAGAGTCATATGATATATTTTTATTTTGTCAATTCATGTATGATAATAATTTAGGACTCTTTTAATGTATTACCAAGGAATTAAAATTACATTCAAATATCATATTTTAAGTTAAAAATATATATTTGTTATGATAGTCAAAACATATTATGTAACTTTACATTACAAACTAGAGTGTAATACAAATTTTATATGTAATTCATTTTATTATTTTTCATGATAATTAACTACGAACAAACTTCCTTTATAAAAAATAATAAGTAAGTAAACTATATAAATTTTCTTTAATAAAAATACATGATGTGTTATTTTTTAAAATTACAATAAATTACATTTAACATTTAACATTTTTCATTCTTTATTTATTTTTGGCACATAGTAAAAGTGGTATAAACTTATAACGTGTAATTTATTTAAATTAAATATATATATATATATATATATATATATATATACATTTAGAAATTTTAAGAAGTAGATAATTCATTTAAATGTGCAATCAAACATCTGGAGCACAAGATGCCACGAATTGCTTTAAGAAAAATTGGTGTCATAAATATCATATGATATCTTATACCATAATATGTAAGATACTATGTAGTATTTAAGATCATAGTATTTAAAATGCAACAAAACTTAAGTTTTTATATTCTCTTGTTTTATTTTTATAATAGTTATTATTTTTTATCCATACACAACTAGAAAATTAGTTTTGCACTCATCTTTTCCTTTTTGACATATTTCTTATTTAACTCAAGTTTAAAAGTTCACAAAATTATAAAATTATTTATACTCTTCGTTAAATTTTTCCATCTAAATTGTATTTCCATATCTCACTTCATGCCTAGGTTTCATCTATTTTAAAGTTGTTGTATTATCTCTTTATAATTTAATTATTTTAATCATAATAGTTAAACTTTCCTCAACATGGTTATGTGAATATAATCACAAAATTTGATGCAAAGGAAGCCCGGAGAATTAAAAGAAATTTAAGAGACAATTTAAGAGAAAAAATCAAAAAAAAATTTTATGATAATCTTACAACAAAAAGTTTTGAAAACATTTTCACACAAAATTCTAAATGAATTACATTAAAATTGCCAAAATTTAAAAAACTTTAAAAGCCTCAGAATTCATGAAAAATGGTTGCATTTGGATCTAAAACTAGATTCAACCAACTTTACTGTCGCCCTAAGGATCGGGCTCTGAATTTTTTTAAAAAAAAATGATATTGTAAACTTGAAAATTTATTTTTTAAAAAAGAAAAATTTCACTCATGCTAAAAATCATAAATCTTAAAAGCCAAATTGCTGTCTTGTGTTCAGACTTTTGACAATCAACTTAGTTCAAATATATGTTACACATTCTATTTTATAAAATCTTATATTGATGCATTATTTTTCTTTCTTTTTTTTACCAACTATATTTTTATCTAAACTATAACACTATATGGGGGTAATTATTAAGAAAAGGAAAAAAAAAAAAAGTTTCCCAACAAATAAAAATAATTATTAACTTATTACTTGGAAATCACATATCTATCATGATGTTTCCCTCTTAAAGGATCGAAGAGTGGCGTTAATGGGAAGGCATACAACTGCAAACTGTGCCTGGTCACACACACCAAGTAATTATTGGATCAGCGACCAGGCATTACATAGCAAAATTGCCATATATATATGTACGTACCTACGTATGTATGTATCTTCTTCCTGAAGAAAAATAATATGGAATGTTGGTGGCAGCCTAAGTCTTGCAAGTTTGCTCTTAAATTAGTATTGCTTCTAAAATGAAAGCAGGTAAGTTAAAGAATCTTTTTTTTCTTCTTTTCTCTGTGTTTTTGGGTTGAAGCAAAATTTACAATTTTAAATCGTTCATTTTAGTGCTTCAAGTTTTATATAAGGCTTCACTTCGACGTTTGAAGAAACTATTCTTTCAGTTTTTTTTAATTTTTAGAGGTCAAGATGGTATCAGGGGTGTTTAAATAAGGCCTGGTGTTGGGTTGTTTAAGTTGGTTTTAGCTAAAGGGCCAATCTTGAACAAACATTTTGGCCCAACTTTAGAAACAGAGCTGGGTCTGTTTGATTAACGATGACAACATAATATATGATTTAATTTAATTTTTTAATTTTTTATATTTATTATATATAAGTAAAGTAGATTCTTTTTAATATAGAAACTCCATTTGACAAGTGAAAAGATTCCATTAAGTAAACTTTTAACTCTTAATAAGATGACTTTTCACTTTTCTCATACATGTATTAATGATTTTTTGAAGTATATAAATTTCTTTGTAATTAATGAAAAAATAATGAAATAATTTTTAAATAAATTAATTAACCATCTCTTAAAATAAAAAAGCTTCAAAGTTTGAAAAGTTTTTGGAGCAAACGATAATTATTTTTCTAAGTTTGCAAATAATTTAAAGTGAACACAAAAATTAATAAATTAAATAACTGTCTTTTAAATTATGAATTATTGAAATTCAGACACTATTTGAAATCAACTATAAATATAATGAATTAATAAATTGTATCTTAAATTATTTAAGTAAAAAACTATAAATATAATTTGATATTGTCTAAAATTAAAGTTAAAGAAAATAATATATGATTTAGGGTTTAAGGTAATACCTTCTTAATGAGTTCATTATTATCACTTATCTCTTATTAATCTTACATACCAGTTTTATGAACATTTTCTAATTTATTGTATATTTTTCATATCATAATATGTTACTGCATGCAATTTTTTACTACCACTTACAAATATTATTAATTTAAAATATATTAATATATAATAGAACAAGCTAATTTTCTCAAAGACCCATGCAATGTGCAAGCAAATAGTTTAGTTAAAAGCTTAAAACTAACTCATGTATTTAGCTTTTTAATACGTTTTATGAATTTGGCTTCTTCAATTAGAGTTTCTTTAATTTGACGTTTCAAGAACTAAAGTATTTGTTTGCACTTCAAAATATAAGTTAAGATTACATATAGTGTTGTTTTGTTTTAATCTAAATTTTCATATGTTCATAAATTAAAAAGAACCTACTTCTTATCTTAGATAAACTATATTAGTGGACAAATCTACTTTTCATATTGAAGTTTAAAAATATAAATAAAAGTTACGCAAATAGGACAAGTTCAATATTACAAATAAAACTAAACATGGACTCATACCCTGAAATTAAAATAAAGTGGAGGTCGAGTTAGGGTTTATGGAAATGATTGTGATAGCCTAAACTTACCTAGTTCCTACTATGGGCTCCCTACGTGTATCATGCTCTCCTCTCTTACTCATTTAACTATTTTTTTTATATATATATACAAAGACTACAAGTAAAGAAAACAAAATTTAGGGCATAAATAAGTTATGAAATTGAATTATAGACTCCTATTTAGCGAAGTACTCATCCCAATACAGCTTGCAGTCCTTGTGAATAACCCTAGTAGTAATTTCTTTACTCTTACGTGTAAGTTGTGCAAGATCATAACCAAGAGCATAAGCCTGTGGTTAATGTCAATGGGGGAGCAAAAGATTCTACAATCTGATATCTTTGTGAAGAGGATCCTAATGCATATAGTATCGGGAAGGGACATTGATCGTTCGAGAATATCCATTGAAGAATGTATCTAAATCTAATACAAATATAAGCTTTTTGATCCCCTTGACTTGGGAATTTCTAGCACTAGTTACTAATGATTCGTCCATTAAGGAGTGAAACTATTGTAATGACTAGAAAATTTCATAACTTTTTGATCTTCATAATACGAAGGATGATGGTCCAACCTCGAACATTTTCATTTCTTTGTACCTAGAATTTTTGCTGGGAGGGGGGAGGAGGATCTCCTAAGGCTTTAATAGTGTCCCAAAGCAATCAGAGCTACATGGATAACATTCTTGATTTCCAAGATGGTAGCTATAAGGTTAGGGGTGATGCGCTTATGAGTTACCCTATTTCTAGTGTTCCAAATGTTCTAGAGGGTAAACATGATGTAATTGGTGAAATATTCGAGCCTTCTGAGCTTCTTATAACCCATAAGCATCCAGAGATGCAGCTAGCAAACAATATCTTGATAAGCAAATCTATCCACTATAATACCCATAAGGGATGCAAACCAGATAGCGATGGCAAATTGACGAGAGTAGATCCACTGTTGTAAGAGGTTTACAGCATGCTCTACTGTAAATAAGATCGGAACCCTCCATTTCATCCTATGCTTATTTTGCTACCATATGTGCATGTTTTATTATTGAATTTCAATAAATTAAAAAAGTTGAGAATACAATAAAACCAAACTGATATGTTATTTGTTAAGTTTAAAGCACATGCAACCCAAATCATAAGCTTTAACTTCATTTCTACCTCTTCCCAAAAAAATCTTCGATTTACTCACACCATTTCACATTAAAACTCTCTTTCAAAATAACATCTTCTTCAACGGCGCCAATGTCAAACTTCCTTCCCATCTTATGGTCCTCCAAATCTAATTTTACAATCTTGATAACTATGTCTTCTCTATCAAAGTGAAGCTGGTAATCTCAAATAAAACCAGACAAATCAAGGAGAACGAAAAGTCATTCTACCTCGTGCTTGGTTGTACTTGCATCGTAGAGCCATGGAGGCTCTTTAGAGTTGAATTGTCGAATTGAAATTTGAGTTTGAAGAGACATTATGATTTTGGGTCTAGCTATGAGGTAAATTATGAGAATTCTGAGCCAAAGACAGCCAAGAAGTTATCAAAAGAAATTCTCGAAGACAATAGAATAAATTATTCTTACTCTCAACCATTTTAATTTACTGGAAGTTAAAAAATAAAACATGCACACATGGCAACATAAGAAGCATTAGATGAATTGAACAGTTCAAATCTTATTTTCAGTAAAGCAAGTTGTAAATCTCATACAGTAGTGAACTGCTCTCAAAATTGACAACTTAGAACAAGTGATTGATAGACTCATTTCTTCATTGCAGATCTGGCAAGCTGTAACTATTTTGAAGTGGTGGGCTTAGAGTGAATGTGGGGTCATAGAAAAAAAAATTTAATAACTAAAAATTAAAATAAAAAATTTTGTATTTATACCAACCTAATATTAGCTAGTGATTCAGATTCGCTTGGAGTACATTACCCGTTACAATGACCTTATTAAGAAGTTGTCAAACAAAGTTAATTATACAGAATGGGAGTTTGATTTTCCATAGGGCAAGCCATTTCGAAAATGTGAATAGAACATGGTTAGCATTATAAAGCCAAACACTCAATTAACTAATCGAGTGGTATGCCCGTTTTATTTTATTATGTGCTTTATGAAGATGGAAATATACAATATTAAACATATATATTTAAAATAAAGCACAATAAAATTTTTATCATTTAATTTTTATTTTAATATTTTTACAATTTTTTAACACCGTGAAATAAAAATGTTAAAATTGGCGAACATGAAAACATTCTTATTTTACATAGGTGACAATTTTTCTGATTTTATTTTTAACTGAAATTTAATTATATATTTAATACATTAACTTTAAAGCACAATGGAATACTTTCTATATTACTAAAAAAATGAAAACCTTAACTCATAATTTTATTTAACTTAAATATATGATACAAAATGTTATGTTGTATTTTAAAATTAATATGCTAAAATTATAGAAAAGCTCTACGTTATATTGTTCAATTACTCAATTAGTATATAAATATTAGAACATAACAAAACACGTTTGGATCAGCATTTGACGTTTGATACTTGTATACCAAGATCAGATTTTAATTCAAGGATAGAATATAGTTTTCTCCTAATTTATAATCAGGCCAAAATTTTAAAAATTTCAATTGTGTCAAAATAAAAAACAATACCACTAACTTTTGATAATTGTGGATGTGTTTCCAGTTTCGTCCTTCTTTTGAGTTGCCTCACCGGTAAGCGTTCAGAAGGTCGACCGGCCAACATATTAGCATCAGTCTCTGTCCTCAGGTGACTTCGGTTCCGTCCTCGGCTGTCGATACGGTACTCTCTCTTTCTCTCTCTGCCGTATATTCTGCTTTCTTTCTCTGAATTCATAATGTTCAAGATTATATATGTCTTATCAAAGAATTGGGGAATGAGTCTGCTTGTTTTATCAAAACAGGAAGGAGAAGAGTATTCCGTAATTTGTTTCTACACAATCTGCAATTTTCAACAAAAGCCCCTACTATTCCAGCTTTTGTTACATGCGTTGGCTACTAGATTGTAGCATTCATAGGACGCCCATGTGGCCGTTTCTTGACATTGCAATTTGAAAATGGTCGGAGCTTCTGAATTCTGATGGTGCTTTTCATTTTCTGTGAGGATTACCAGCTCAACCATTATTTATTTGGTACAACTGCTGAGAAATAAACGCAGTCTATCAAGTCTCCGTATATTAGACGGCTCCTTCGAGTACAGAACAATGTAAGTTTAACGTCTCTCATTGATATTTTTTTGTTGGTGTTAACGTTTCTAAAGAGACGATTTTAATTATTGAGTTCAACTTAATTCTACTTGATTTGATATCCAACTCATGGAAAGTTTCATGCTTCAATGGGGTTTTAAAATCAACTAGGTTTCAAATTTACCCTGTTCTCATGTGTGAGGAGGTGCTATTAGATCCAATGGGCCTTGTCAAATTGTTGGCTGATCATGTTTACCTGATTTTCCACCTTCATTTGATAAAGAGGCTCATTAGTATCTGTTGTCTGAGAAGCCAAAATGGGATACATCATAGGTGTACCTGACTTATCGGTCTTTATTTGTAGGGGAGCTGTCAAATTAGACCTTCGTTGTCCTCAAAGAGTGGATGGCATTACTGCTGAACCTGAGCCAGATTGGAGTTTTGATGCTCTGATCTCGGAGCTTAATGCCTTGGAGACAAAACTCACTGCTCCTTTTCCCACTAAAAATATATCCAGGTACCATATTCTTAGCTTCCCTTATGTGTATATGTTTTATTTATGCTTATAAATGTAAGAATGTATGATCTTTCCATATGCGGTTAATTGAATCCTTTTAATTTGTGCTAAAGAGAATGTGTTATGTTGGTGGTCTAAACTTTTCTATTCTACCCTTGTTAAGAGGCTTATCTAGTGGGAAAGAAACTGAGAGAGGTAAACCTTTCATATTGCATGCCCCCGAGTATGAGATGGAGGACATTGAGACTGAAGTTGAGCAGGGCAAAGCTTTAGTCGCTGGCAAACGGTTCGGCTGTGATGAACTTTATCTCAGGTGCCTACTCTTTGATATCTAGCTTTATTTGGGGATGTCACCTATCTACTTTGCTGTGGTAACCATTGACTGATAAGAAAATTTCCAAGATCTAATTAGGTTAATAATTTATTCATATTATTTGTTTATCAAAGTGAAAACCTTTTATTGAAAGCTTTTATAATAATATTTGCACTTCATTTGATGTTTCAGTGACAGTGATAATTCTGACATTGTCTCAGCATTTGAAGTGCAACCTTACTTAATGGATGAAGTGGGAGAGGTAGAAGGTGCCTTATTTGAGCTGACACATGAACATCAGCTTCGAGTAAAGGTGGGTGATCAGGATGACATTCATACACTCCGTTATCTGTTTGGCTTGTTAGTTTTGTGCTGAAAAGTTGTCATTCTTGATGACCATAAAATATAGTCAATTTGGTCTGTTTCATATCTGTATTGCAGACTTACTTCTGACCTTCTGGACTTACAGGATGAAATTAGGAATCAGATCTCAGCACTGGAGACAGCTCTGATGAATGAAAGTGAGAAGTCTGCTTCTGCCCTTCTTCGAGTAGAGAAATATAAAGAAGCAAGACAGGAATCAGATAAAAAGTTTGATACTCAATATCAACGACGGATGTAAGATTGCACTGTCTCCTCCCTCCCACTTTTTCTTTCCAAGGGTTTTCAATTATTTTCCCTTTCTCCTACCTATCTGTCTTTTGTCACAGTTTAATATAAGCAACAACTATGAATTGATTTGTTATGCACAAATTGAGCAACTCTGATATCATGTTAAACTTCTCATGGTGTCTTAGGAGAGCTTTAAACGGTTGATTCTTTGCATGATGCAGATTTTTTTAATGCATAATGCCATTTGTGGATATCTATTAACATTCTTTTTCCTTTTTGGGTTGAGTGGGGAACATGATTTGATTATGTGGTTAATTTGTTTTTTGAGAGAAAGACTAATTATGACTTACATACCAAAAGAAACAGGCAATGGGAGTGTAAGACTTTAAGAGATAAGAGGTGCTCATTTGCAAGAGATGGCTCTCTTGGGAGACTCTGAGGGTGTTGATTATTATTATTATTATTATTTTCTCTGGTTTCCAAGATTGCATCTGTTTGAAGCTGGGAAGTCTGGTTTTATTTGATGATTCATTTTTATGTCAGAATCAATGTTAAATTTGATTGTGCTATGATATTATTGATATTTTTCTTCAATAATAACTAAACTTTAGCATACAGAAGAGCTTTTCTACCAGTATCCTACCCTTGAAATTATTGTTCTATTTTTCTTTCTTTATTTTGTTCAAAGGTTGCTTTATAGATCAGATATATTAGTTTGTTGAAATGAAGAAACTGATCTTGGTATCTCCCATATTTTGCAGTGCAGAAGTACTTGATAATCACTTGACAGCTGTTCAACAGGACCGTGAGCTCAGATCACAAATAGAAGAAAGGAAAATAAGAAGTGATGCGGCCTTTGAAGAGGCCAAAAGAAAGGAAAAGGCTTTACAAGAGGAAAAACTACGACAAGAAAAGGCTAAAGCTGAAGCTGAGGTGTATCACCTTTACCTTTTATTTGGTTGTGTTTTGGCTAAAAGGTCTTTTATGCATTTCTTTTTCACATTCCATTTCAAATTGATGCTGCTAGTGTTTGATGAGCTAGTTATTATCACCTGTTTACTAATCTGCGCTTTTTGTAAGAACTCTTTAGTATTTCCCCCTTTTTTTTTGGTTTGCTTGTTTTGGAGTCCTAAAATGCACCAAGAAACTTATTTGTTACAATGTTTTGGATTATGTTTATCATATTATCTGCTGCTACTTGTTGGTTATATTCACACTGGTATTCATTTGTCCACTAATGGGTATTGATATTTGATGCAGATCTTTTTCTTGCCAGTATCCTGTACCTAAACTTCTGCCTTGATGTTGCTCTAGTTGTTAATTTTCAATTTTGGAGTGCAGGCCAAGTCTAGAGCTGAGGAAGCAAAACGAGCTGCAATGGAAGCTGAGAGGAGAGCAGCAATGGAAGCCGAAAAAAGAGCAGCAAAGGAAGCTGAAACAAGAGCTGCAAAGGAAGCCATTGATAGGAATGTTACACAACAAGAAGCTGCAGCACACCGAACAGATGGTGCATCTAGACTATCAAAAACTGAATCCAAGGAATCTGGTATTTGTTGTTTTTATTTTTTTATTAATAAATGATAAAACCATTTAAATGTTTGGTCCAAATCTAAAATGAAACAAAGTTTTGCTTTCTTATTATTACCATATACTTGGAAAATGTTTAATTCCTTTGATATTACTATGCTATTGAAATTCAGTTTATTCTTCCTTGTCTCTTTAATATTGATCTGATGTAGCCACAAAAGTGATTTCATTTAATTTTTATCTTTTTCTTCATTTAGCACACTAAACAACAAAATTGCCCTATTCATCCGCCATTTTTTTTTAATTAAATTTTTGTTGTCCCTTTTTCTTGCATTATGTTTGATTGTTTTGTTTGTTGATTGCATTTGGTGTTAGTCAATATGTGGATGGGCCCTTGACTGACTGGATCTATATATTGTATATAGTTCAAAATTGTTTGCATCATTTGAGATTTCAATGCACTTACACTATGTTAGGTTACATATACCGAGCGGCAGATGGTGCTTTGAAACTTGAGGATGAAAGGCTACAGAAACTGAAAGAGCTATATGAGAGAAATCAAGCAATAAAATCAAGTACCAACAAGGTATTGCTGGAAGTAGATACTAGAGATGTTAATAACCTCCTAATTTATGATCCTTCATGCACTAATTATTGATAATCTTCAATTGCCTTTGTCTAACATATATGTGATATTATATTTTTATAATTGCACATTTTTTCTGATAATACAATTTATGTTTTTTCATGGTATATGTGCACCATCATTTGGGGTGTACATGTTCTGTGGTACATGTTAAGAAATATGCTTATCCATTGTTATAGTCAAGGCTTACTATTCCTGTGGCTGACTGATTCCTTGATACAGTGACTTGTTTATTTATGACAATTGACAACTTATTGTGTGTCAACTTGTGTCAGGATTATACCCCTAAGGAAAGTCATATTGCCAGATTGATAAGGCAAATAAGGGGCGTAACAGACAATGTCAGGTGGGGAACATTTATTTTAGCAATGCATAATCAATTTGTTATTCTTGCCAGGAATAAAATTTTATGTTACTGGTTCTCTCCCAAAAAAATCATATCACTGACATTTTATTACTCTGTAAATTTGCCTTTCAAATTTGTTGTACAATCGATGCTTTGCAGATAAATTTTATGGGCTTCAGTTTGATTGGTCAATTTTAACTGCAATTCAAAGTTTTCCTGGATGCGACATTATAGTTTCCCATTTAATAATATATTTTGAATAAACCTAGTTGTATGTTTAGTAGAAAAAAAGAAGGATACCCATTTTATATTCTAAGATTTAGGGAGTGAGTGTGGTAGTGTTTCAAGATATTACTTTGCTGCATGATATGAAATAACATACATATAAATGCACTTGTTCTCTTTCTCTTTTGACAAAAAATGACCGTTGTGTTGCATACAGCATTTAAGGAATTTTCCCCTGCCAAAAATTTACAAATATATTTGCATAAAAATGATTCTGATCAAGGATTTTATTTTAAAGCAAAGGTAGTCCAAGTCCTTGTGCATGAGTTGCTACTTTACTTCTTTTACACATTCTGCAGGTCAAAAGCGAGTGATCTCATAAAACTTTTGAATGATCCTCAATGTCCTCAATCCATCAGCATTGAAATATTTGCCCGGAAGGTAGCTTCATATTATTGGATTAGCCACTCTCCTGTTATGGATTCTTTCTGCTTTATTTGACTTGAGCCAAGAGCATGAGGTAAAACATAGACTACTCTTAAAACTGGGTGAATAAATCAATTTAAAATGCTATTGTTGAGTTATTAGTAGTATATGGAAGCTATCAATAAATCGGACAAAGTATACAAAAAACAAATTATATTACACCCTGTTAGGACCCTGAACTTAATCCTGTGACATTGTAGAAAAAGAGTAGAGAAGTGTATCTGGAATAAAAGCTGAGTTTTGATACAACCAAATGAATATCACACTATAACACTCCAAATGCATGAAACTAATAACAAATATCAACCCAACTCAGTGATCCCTGGAAATCCAAAGGTTACAAACACAAATCAACCAAAGGACACATAAGGAACCATGAGAACCAGCTGGTTTTCAAGAGGCCAGCACTCTCCCTTCCAAAAGCTTCTGATCCCAAAAGATGCTTTCTGCATCACCTGAGCCCCAAACAAAAGAACCTTCTCCCCTATCCCCACCTCCTGCTCAAATTGGCATCTCTATGTTAGACTACCTTTTCCCTCCCCCTTTTACCTCTTCGGGTATAAACTTTCATAATTTGAGTGGGTCCATGGATTGTTACTCCTTGCTGTCCTGTCTCTCCCTTTTGTCTCCTGCAGTAAACTTTGGTAGTATGGGGTTGATTGGGAACCCCATCAATGCCCCCCCTAAAAGTTTCACCTTGTCCTCAAGGGGAAATTGACAAAATTGTCCTCTTATAACCTCCAAACCTTCCCAAGTGTTCTCAAATTCTGGTAACCCTTCCCATTTAACTAACACTTCCATCTTACCATCAATATGTTTCCTCACTTTTCGGATGTCTTGGGGCTGTACTTGCAGTTCCGTTTCCTCTGAAAGTCCAGGGGGCAATGTCTGAGTAGGAACTGAGGGATGCAAAGATTTTTGTATTGTGAGATATGAAAAATGGGATGAATCCTTGCTGTGGGTGGCAGCTTTAACTTATAGGCTACTGCCCCTACCTTCTCCAAGACCTTAAAAGGTCCATAAAACCTGGGGCTCTGCTTTTCATAGATTTTCCTTGCAAGAGATTTCAGCCTATACAGCCTAATTTGTAAGCAAACCAAGTCCCCCACTTCCAATTGGACCTCCCTTCTATGTTTGTCAGCTTGTGACTTCATTCTCTCTTGAGCCTTTTCTATGAAAACCTTGAGGGTAGCAATGATCATATTTCTGGCTTGAATTTGTTCGTTCACTGCTTTAACCGCAGATGGCCATCATTTAGCTTGAATAGCGTGGGTGGTTCCCTGTCATATACTGCCTTGAAGGGGGTCATGCCCGTAACGCTATGGAAGGTGGTGTTGTACCAATATTCAACCCATGGTAGCCATTTCAGCCATTGTTTGGGTTGCTCACTGGAGAAACATCTGAGATATGTCTCCAAACCCCTATTTACCACCCCGGTTTTGCCCATTCGTCTCCGGGTGGTAGGCGGAGCTATAACGTAGATTAGTTCCTGACTGCTTAAACAATTCCCTCCAAAATTGGCTAACAAAAACTGTCTCTATCAGAAATTATGCTTCTAGGAAATCCATGCAACTTCACTATGTTTGACACAAACAATTCAGCTACATCCTTGGCTATAAAAGGGTGTGAAAAGGGCAGAAAATGTGCTTATTTAGTTAGGTGATCAACAATGACCAAAATGGTATCAAACCTCTTAGACCCTGGAAGGCCCGTGATGAAGTCCATGCTAATGTTTTCCCATAGTTCTTGTGGTATGGGTAATGGTTGTAACAGTCCTGCAGGGGAGAGGGCTTGATACTTGTTTTTCTGACACACATCACATTGTGCCACATATTCCTGTATGTCGCTCTTCATCCCTTCCCAGTAAATTACACTTGCAAGTCTTTTATAAGTCCTTAGATATCCCGAATGGCCTCCCATTGGCCAAGCATGGAACTTGGCCATTAGGATGGGAATCCTTGCTGATTTGTGTGGCAGCACTAGCCTTCCTTTGTACAGCAAGCACCCTTTGTTGAGGTTGTACCCTTTTCCCCCTTCTTTTTGAGTAATGAGTTGCTGCCTTATGTCAGTCAATTTTGGATCAGCCTGAACCTCTTTTACCCATTCTTCAATCTCTCCAAATTGCCATAATGAGAAGGCCCTTAATTCCATGAGTTCTTCTTGTCTGGAAAGAGCATCTGCAGCTTGATTTTCTATTCCAGGCTTGTAGATTATCTCGAATTTAAACTTTATCAGCTTAGTAATCCACTTCTGCTGGCTTTCCTCAACAATCCTTTGTTCTAGCAGATACTTCAGGGCCTTTAGGTCAGTCTTCATGGTGAACTTGTGCCCCCACAGATAGTGACGCCATTTTTTGACTGCCATTACTATGGCCATTAGCTACCTCTCATATATAGAACACTGTTTTGCCCTGTTGGACAATTTCTGGCTGTAAAAGGCGACAGGTCTGCCTTGCTGCATTAATACAGCCCCCACGCCCGTCCCGGAGGCATTCATTTCTAACTCAAAGGGTTGGGTGAAATATGGCATTGCTAATACAGGTAAAGTTGTCATGGCTGTTTTGAGCTTGTCAAAGGCTTCCATGGCTTGCTGGTTCCATCGGAAAGAGTCTTTTTTAAGAAGGTCAGTAAGTGGAGAAGCTATCTTTCCATAGTCCTGAACAAATCTCCGATAATATCCCATCAGGCCCAAGAATCCTCTTAGGGATTTTACATTTCTTGGTGTGGGCCATTTAACCATGCCTTCCACCTTGGATGGGTCTGCTTGGACTCCTTCGACAAAGATGATGTGCCCAAGATACTCTATTTTACCTTGAGTAAAAGCACATTTTTTTAGGTTAATCACAAATTGATTCTCCCGTAGTAGCTTAAATACAACTCTCAAATGCGCCATATGAGTTGAGTTATTTGGGCTGTAAATGAGTATATCGTAAAAAACTACCAGTACAAACTTACGAAGCTGCTCCTTGAACACCTCGTTCATCAGGGATTGGAAGATGGATGGGGCGTTGGTTAACCCGAAGAGCATGACTAAGAATTCATAGTGTCCCTCACGTGTTCTAAAAGTTGTTTTATGCTCATCACCAGATTTGATCTGAATTTAGTGGTAGCTAGATTTGAGATCCAGTTTTGAAAATACTGAAGCGCGCTTTAACTCATCCAATAATTCATCTACCACGGGAATGGGAAATTTGTTGGGTACTGTGATTTTGTTCAAGGCACAGTAATCTACACAAAACCTTTAGCTCCCATCCTTTTTCTTCACCAAGAGCACTGGGCTGGAGTATAGGCTGTCGCTTGGTCAAATAATTCCGGTTGCCATCATTTCCTTCACCATTTGTTCTATCTCGTTCTTTTGTACATATAGGTACTGATATGGCCTGGTGTTGGGGGGATTTTTCCCTTGATTGATTGGGATAGAGTGATCCTTTGGGCGGCATGGTGGTAGTCCTTCATAGGCTTCGCAAACCTTAGGGTATTGGTCGAGTAATTCTTGAATTTCCATGGATGGTTGAACCTCTACTGTCCCCTCTCTGTTTGTCTCCCCGAATTCCATCATGAACCCTTGTCCTCCCTTCCTTAATGAACGTACCAGGGACTTTAAAGAGACCAACGCTTTGGTGAGTGCAGGGTCCTCTTGTAAGCAAATGGCCTTCTCTTTCGATCCAATCTTCATGGTCAATCTGCCCCAGTTAACCTTCACTTCCCCTAGACCTTTCAACCATTCTATCCCCAATACAATGTTGACTATGCTTAGGTGGAACAGATAAAAGGATTGAGTAACACTAAGTCCCTATAACTGAAGTGTCAGCTGGTTGCATTGCTGGTTCCCCTTAATTGTATATCCATCCCCAATAGAAACTCGATATTCTGCAACCTTGTACATGGGCAAGTTCAATTTCTGCACCAAGGTTGCAGAAATGAAATTGTTTGTTGCACCGCTATCTATTAATACCACCACTTCGTGCTGATGATTGTTCCTTTTAGCTTCATTGTATGGTTGCTATCAACGCCCGCAATGGAGTTAAGTGACCGCTCCATGGGTGGCTCACCTTCTCCTTCCTCCTCCCTTAAGTTCTCCTCTCCAGTCTTGTCTTGGCGTGTAGGGTCAATGCTCTATGTTTCATCATCCTCGGCCAAAACTAGTTTCTGCAACTGCTTGTTCTTACATCGGTGGTTAGGTCCATATTTCTCCTAGCATTGGAAGCACAGATTGAGCTCTCTCCTGCGTGTAGGCTCGGTATCCGACAACCATCTCGTCGTTCCTTCCTTTTTGTTCGTTGAAGCCAATGTCACGCTACTGTGCGTTTTAGAGTCTGTGGGCCTGGAGTCTACTGTCTTGCTCGAACTGGTGTTGAAGGAATTATTGGGCCGGCTTAGCTCTGCTCCAGTGGTGACTTGAGACAGTATAGGTTTAGGATTGCTCCATGTTGGGCCGGGTTGCCCCTTCTAGTTCTTAAGGATCTGACCCTCTTTGCTCTTATCCAGCACCATGTTTCTTTCTTCCACCCTCTAAGCCAATTCCATGACTTCCTACAGCGATCCCACATTAAGCATACGCAGCTTAGCCCACACCTTTTCCTTCAACCCATTCTTGAACGCCCCATTGAGCACCTCATTTGAAGCATCCTTTAGTGGCGCTAATACCAGCTCGAATCTTTCTTTGTAATCTAGCATCGTAGTTTCTTGCCTCAACGCCATTAACATTTCTTACCCGTCCCCCAGCTGAAAGTGTTGAAACCGGTGGAGGAGCTCCCTCTTGAAGTCTGCCCATCTAGAAATTGGATATCTTGTTTCCATCCAGTGCATCTAGTTCAGTGCCTTACCATCTAAGCACACTACTGCTGCCTCCATTCTTTCCTCCTCTGACATTCCTTTCACCTAAAAATAGCGCTCCACCTTAAACAGCCACCCTATCAGGTCTTCACCTAAAAATATGGGTGACTCCAACTTCCTGTGCTTGTAGACTTCTGTCTCACTGGTAGTGCTCGTGTCAGCCCCTGCCTCCACATGTGCTAGTCGTTGTCCCTGGAAGGGGTTGCTGCTCTGAGGGTGAGATTCAGACACCCATTTGCTTCTTCCCTCTAACCTTGTCAACGTGTCTTTCATCTCCAACATCCATTTCTTCATAGTTCTCACATCCCTGTCTAGATTTCCTATGCTCTCCTTAAGTTTTGTCACCTACTCATCCAACTCGTTAACACGCCTTTCCATTTTATCACCTGTTCCCTTATCGACCACTCTGATACCAAATTGTTAGGACCCTGAACTTAATCCTGTGACATTGCAGAAAAAGAGTAGAGAAGTGTATCTGGAATAAAAGCTGAGTTTTGATACAACCAAATGAATATCACACTATAACACTCCAATGCATGAAACTAATAACAAATATCAACCCAACTCAGTGATCCCTGGAAATCCAAAGGTTACAAACACAAATCTACCAAAGGACACATAAGGAACCATGAGAACCAGCTGGTTTTCAAGAGGCCAGCACTCTCCCTTCCAAAAGCTTCTGATCCCAAAAGATGCTTTCTGCATCACCTGAGCCCCAAACAAAATAACCTTCTCCCCTATCCCCACCTCCTGCTCAAATTGGCATCTCTATGTTAGACTACCTTTTCCCTCCCCCTTTTACCTCTTCGGGTATAAACTTTCATAATTTGAGTGGGTCCATGGATTGTTGCTCCTTGCTGTCCTGTCCCTCCCTTTTGTCTCCTGCAGTAACCTTTGGTAGTATGGGGTTGATTGGCAACCCCATCACACCCCTAATTCATATGTATCCTATATAATTTTTTTAATACTTTGTTTAGCACAACATCAAAGGGCCCAGTACTACCAAGACATACCAGAGAAGGAATAGGCAGGCAAAGGGTGGTCAAGACGTGTGAGTTAGTTAGAGGAGAGAGAAAGGGTTTTAGCTTGGGTGTCAGCTTGAGGGAAAAATTATGGAAGTTAGTTAAATTTGGAAGGAGAGACTCAGACCTCTCGAATGTCTGAGAACATTGTTCATTCCAGTGTTATTTTCCTTGTTGAGTTCCAGAGCTCGATTACCAGCACCTACTGGAAATCGCCTGTGTTTTTTTCATTCAGTAATACAGTTAGAGTTATTTTCACTGGTTCCATCATACTTTTAATAAGTTTCAGTGATATCTTGTTTGGCATTGACCAAATAAGAATATGGGTTAAAAATGATTTTGTTACAAATTATTGGTAAATATTTAGAGAAGTTGGAAAGGTGTTGCTTTTATATTTCTAAAAACAGATTTGAAGAGAAATAGTGTATATCAAATATTTACTATGTACATGGTAGCAAGTCATGGTAGAATTTGGTTACCTGCCCATGACTTCTGCTGGTAAATTGTGTTACTTGTGAAAATCTCTATGGTTATCTACTTTTTTCTTTAGCTTGTAACTTAATGTAGTTTATCATCATCAATATGACTCAATAATGTAATGCCTGTGTGACATACTTTACAGGTTGTTTCCTACTGTGAAAACCCTGGTAATGCTGCCTTTGCAAGTGGCTATGTCATTGTTCTTGTTACCTCTCAGGTACAGCATCTTTACACTCTAGCCTTTGGACTGAGAAGATAGTATAACCAATTGAATTTGATGCTTTACTTTTGGCTATGACAAGCCTTCCGAACTTCTGTTAACATTGGACAAATGATCTAAAGCCTACACTCTGCAACATACTGGCTCTTCACTTTTGGACTGAAGACTTGTATTCTTTTATAATATTTGTTGATAAGCGCTTCCAAGCAAGCAGAGACCAGACATAATGGATTTTTTTATCTCTTTTCTTTTGGATTTTGCTATTTATGGTTTGTGAGGCAGGTCCCACATGTTATGGACCTTTTGCTAGCTGAGTTCCATAGAGCCTGCATATACACTGTTCCAAAGCACATGGTTTACAGAAAGGTAACTTGTTAGAAATATTAATGGGATATTTTTTTGTTGCTTTCTTATTTTCTGGCCTTGTTATGGAGATTGTGATGCCTAGGGAGAGAGAGAGAGAGTTTTGTGTTAACAAGAGTTAGGAAGAAGTGAGTTCTTATTTCTTTCCAATGGATAATCTGAGCTCACTAATCCTTTTTTTTCCCTTTAAAAAGTTCAATTTCACAGAGAGAGAGAGAGAGAGAGAGAGAGTTGTGTTGACAAGAATTATGAAGAAGTAAGAATTTTGTATTTCTTAACTGTCTTAAGTTTAATTTCTTTCCAACTGATAATCTGAGCTCACCAATTCTTTTCCTCTGTATTCTTAAACAATGGGTTTGATTGCCCTTTTATTAATCTTTTAACTGCCGCAATGTAAACATGAGCTTTTAAGATTTTCTGTTTTAGCTGTCACATATATATATATATATATATAGAGAGAGAGAGAGAGAGAGAGAGTGTTGTGTTGACAAGAGTTAGGAAGAAGTGAATTTTGTATTTCTTAACTGTCTTAAGCTCAATTTCTTTCCAACGGACAATCTGAACTCACAGATCCTTTTCTTTTTTCTTCTCCCTTTTTTCTTAAATAAAGTTCAATTTCAGAGAGAGAGAGAGAGAGTTTGTTGACAAAAGTTAGGAAGAAGTGAATTTTGTATTTCTTAACTGTCTTAAGTGCAATTTCTTTCCAAATGATAATCTGAGCTCACTAATCTTGTTTTCTACCTTTCTCTCTTTTCCTAAATAAGGGGTTTGAGTGCCCACTTACTAATATAAAAGAAGCGATATATTAGTCCTTTAACTACAGCAATGTAAATATGAGCTTTTAAGATTTTTTCTTCTAACTGTTACAATTGCTATCGAGAATGATCAGTGTTAGAATAGCAGTTTTTGCTTAATTTCTTTCCCCTTTTCCTTTACTTACTAGCGCTATTTCTTCATTGCCTTAAATATTTCAGCTTAAATTACTATTATTTATTATAGTGGAATGATAGTAATGCGTTATGATGAGATGCTCATGCATTTGTTATCCATATATAATTTCGTATGCATGGAGAACTCCTACGGCTGCATCTAGATTCTGAGCTTTTCCTCTTCCTATCTCAGTCCACCTTTGAATCAAAAGAGGCATACTTCAAAAATATTGGTTACCGGGAATATGATGGAAAGATTGAGAGTACAGAAGATTATTTAAAGCGGCTAGAATCTTACATCAAGGTGTATGGTGCACTAGTTCAGGTTTGTCACGATAGTCTCTAAAGTTGTGACATGTTTTCAGTGATCATATAGATCAGAGGATTTGCAGTTTTACCAACTTCTGTCTGATCAGCTCACAATGCTTTGTTTTAACTTTTAACAGACTGAAATTCCGAATGTTCAAAATTTACATGGCTTGCAAGAAGGTTGGGCATGGCTTGCTAGGTTTTTGAATACTCTCCCAGCCAATAAATATACTGCTGTTTCGCTCAATGCATTCCTGCAAGTAAGTAATGTAAAAGGCTGATTTACTATGTTCGAGGTGGCTGCTAAGCTTGACAAATTTTATATTGTCAGATGGCAGGATTTGCTCTCCATAGAAGATATAAATCTCAATTCGTGAAGATGCTGAACGTAATCTATGATAACTTTTTGGTTGCTTTGAAACAAAAAGAACCAGAGCTGACAAGGATCATCGTGGAGATACAATCTTACATTGAAGATAAGAAGTTCCTTCAAGAGCCAGAAGGAAGGAGCTTGCAGTCTAATTTGTTATCAAATATATGGAAAGCTTAGTTTTAGGCTTTAGCCCCAGAAAAAGGACATGGGTAGTAGTTAAATTACTTGTTAGTTCTCAACAAGCAAGTCAACGATTGTAAGTAATGAGACGAGTTGCAATTTACCCCTATCAGGTAGTTAGCCTTGAAATATTATCCTTTTCCCACGGTTTTAGACTTCTAGTAATGCAAGTCATCTGTAACCAAACATAGAAGTGAGTTTAAGATGAGCGATTATAATACGATCCTAACATGTCTAATTTCAATGTGATCTTGCTGGTGCACAGTAATTTAAATAAAATCAAATTTAAATATACGGATCTGGTTTCTGATGCTTCTATGGAAACAATTATTCATAGACAGACTAGAAGAAAACTAAAGAATTCAAATCCAAACGATTTTTATACAAGTAGGTTCCATAAGGCCATAACGACACACAACTTAGACATGTACAGTGGTAATAGCCCGTGAATTCCAAGAAAACCTCTCTCACCAGGCATATCTTATAACAGTTCATGCCTCAAAATTGCGAATGCAGATTTTTGAGTTGAAAGTAAGAAACTTATCCATCAATTTACAGACCAACCCCTCATATCTTTTTACTAAGACATCTTGAATTATGGTATAAATTATTGGGCCAGCAGAACACGCTTTCTTTGACCATCAAACTTTCATGGCTAACTCACTAGCTCAATGGCATTTCCACTAGCAAAGCATGCAATTGCCACTGAACAAGCAGGCTTGCAGTGAAGCGAACTAGTAAAGCCTTATTCTAGTTTGGATTGTGCTCCGGCAAATTGGGCAGAGTTGGAGGTCTTCTCCACAGTCACAACAAGTCTGCCATGTGAAGAAATACAATAAAACAAAGGGAAGGTTGATACATACAAGTCCTTTTCATACAGCCTTAAATTCAAGATAATCAATGAGCATATACTTACCTGATGCCCACAACCAAAGGCCATATCTTTCCCATTAGTGAGACAAATTGGGCAAACCTACAGTTAACAAATGTATCAGGTAAAATATTACTGAAACTGACTCTCAGATTACGGTCATGATGACAACATCAAGGCAGGAAGGTTAACCATGCCTCAGGAAAATATAAAAGAAGCCTATTAGGCTGGAGAATATGGTCTTAATACCTTATTATCATACAAAACGCTTGAAGATGGTTCTGCACTAACTCCAGTATCATATCCAGTGTATTGAGGTGCTCTCTGCTGAAAACTACTTGAGCGATAAGATCTTGGACTGCTGCTAGAAGAACCTCTATCATAAAGAGGTGGGGGTAGAGGAACCCTGTCTGGTGAGTATCCCCTCCGTGCACTACATTATCAGCGAGGACATGAGAGAATTGTGGCTAAGTTATCGCCCCAGTATTCTATAATAATAAGCTATAAATATCATGTTTGCATATATATATATATATTGATTGATTACCCTAGTAAGCCAAGCTCTAAGGTTGCCTTGTATTGAGAAGGTATCTCCATCAAAGCTGAAAGAGCAAAGTCTGTCTCCTTTCTGGCTGAACTCACATTTCTTGACATTATTTCAGTGAAATTCACGAACTACATTCAGCCAGGAAAAAAACACATTTAGTCACAGTTCAGCATAATTCTTTTTGGGATCAACATAATCAAAAGTTTTATATATTAGTTAATAAAGCAGAAGTAAATTACAACATATATTAATGACCTGAAAATTATCGAAGGCCCGGGCAGGGATGTTATCATCAAATTCCTTCATCATATCCCATGGTCCATCTCCAACTCCCACTAAAACTATTGACAGGGGATACTCACTGCAATTTGATGAAAACATAAGAATGCAGGCTGGTACTCCAGTGGAGAGATAACCAAAGATTTACCTTGCTTTTACAATTGCATCAATTGTCTTCTGTTCCTGTGGACTTAACATGCCATGCTTTGTGTCAACGCTTCTAGTCACCTGTGGCAATATTCTGAATATCAATTTCTAAGCCCTAGCATGGCAAAAAAAGGGACTATACACAAAGTGCAGGGAATATAAATACTTCAGACATATCAAATGTTTGCAAATCTCACAATGGCTGTCATTATTTTCTTTTCTGCAAGATACATGTGATTAGATGTGTATGGGTAGTAATACAATGAGCTACGTGAATAATAGCATTACCAAGGAAAACCAAACAAAATTCTGAGGTCAGAATACAACTATGATACTTGGATTCATGTTTTTAAGCCAGCAAGATTATAGCATGTGATACATTTGATGACTGATGCAGTGTTGGTCTACATAAAAGTGTACTTCTTAGAAGTTTAAATTCTGAATTTAGTTACCTGTCCATCAGCAATTATCAGCAAAACATGATATTGGCCACCACTTTGCTCGACTATAGTCATGGCCATTTCAATAATAGGGGCAAATGAAGTTGGTCCTGTCAGATAAAAGCTGAGTTATGCAAGCCAAACTGAGAATTTTATCCAATATTAAAAAAAAGAAAAAATAAGTGGAGGGAACACCTGCTAGTCGGAGTTGAGGAACAATTTCTCTGTATCTTGTCAAAACTTCCTCAAAACCATTGCAGAATCTCTCTTCTGAATAGAAACTGAAGACATCTTGATCATGTGTTGACGCTGATGGGAAAAAGACAAGAAAGAAACACAATCAGGTCTGCAGTCAGGGAAAACAAACAGCTTTATGGAAAGGTTGTAGATATCATATGTGACATTACCGTCTCCAAATCCAAAACAAGGAATCAAGTTATCTTCATCAAATGCAGACAAAGTTTTCCCAATAATTGAGATTGCTTGTTCATAAGGATTATGACCGCTTCCAATGTGATGCAAACTCTTTCGGTTGAATGACAACTTTCCTGATTTTGAAAGTAAATATTTAGTGTCTCAACTCACTGAAAAAGATCTGAGCATGAAAATGAGAGTGAGAGACTAAACCTGTCCACTCATTACTTTTCGTGAGATCAATGCCAACAATGAGATTAGAAGATTCCAGGCCAGCATGTGCAAGAGCTTCAGTAACCTGTGTCCAATTACCTCATTATTTGACAATAATAAAGCAAGAATCCTCTCTCTGGAGATTTCAGAATGGCAACTGTTGGGACTTGGGAGAAATAGCTAATATATTATTTGCAGGAGACCCAAATATGCTGTTTCACTATAGGCATCCATTAACTCTAGGAATAGCTTCTTTTTTTTTTTATGGATTAGTATTTCTTGCTAAGATACTTATGTAAGTAGTAAAGATTTATGAATATTTTTATCAAGTACATCTTAGTGTGGTTAATATCATTAATTTCATCAAGTACCTTGCATATATCCAATGAGAATGATAGAAAAGAAAATGTTAGGCAGTTAGCTTCTTCCATATATTTCTTAAAACCATCCATAGCTCACATAGTATGATTTTCTCACAGCACTGAAAAGACTATCTAGGGTTTATACCATGTGTAGCCCAACATAAACATTGATGACATCTATCCAGCTAGGAAATACAAGAGATTGAATTCTGGGATGTTCAACTCATGCATATTGATCCACACCCTATTGTCTATCCATATGCAATTGCAGTACTATTTGCAAGTACCGAAGTAAAGCATGGAGAGAGTACAGGGGAGGGAAAGCAGTTGCATCCATGACCTTCAGAGCACCGTTTCTTTAGCTACTTTGTTTCAGCAGAGTTTGTTGCTCTAATTCATATGGTTTAAACTAAAAGAATCATGCCATATTGTAAGAGATGCCAAAGTAAAGGATAGAACATACGCATAAAAATTTTATCAGATAGGATGAAACAAAGATTTTACTCACTGTAAAGATGCAGCCAATTCTATCACACTTGATTGTGAAAGGCAAAGGCTTGAAAATAACAAGTGAGGCTTCTCATGATGATTGCAGGCAGAACAATTTACACTTTACAATGTCTTCTTTGACTTAAATAGAATATACAGATTCTCTTTTACCTTTTTGTTTATCTTTTGTCCGAGACTCAAGCTTTTATTACATGACATTCACATTACCTCTTCAGGAAATTATGAAGACCAGCAGTAGACTTGTTTAAGTAAATGATAAATATATAATTAATCAATAACAACCAAACAGAAGCGAACCCTGGAACCCAGGCAAGCCAACATCAGAATCTCAAACTTATGTCAGACTCAAGTGTCATGCCTTATAATTGGATCTTAACAAAATCGCAAACATGGTACAAACAATCTAACCTCCTCCAGTGAACGATAATCATCAGCTATCCTTGAGTATCTCCTATCCAACCTCCTATTTGGCCGGGGCGTCTGAGACCCATAGTTGTAAAATGGAGCGGGCGCCCCGGGATGCTGAGGCGTGCAGCATGGATGTTCATGAGGGTATGGTGATGGCGGATATCCATAGTTATCCCATCCTGAAGAAGAAGACGCAGACCCATATGACGACACGTGTCTCCGGCCAGACTCTTTTGAACTCTTACCTCCCATAAGCGTCTCCTTCAGAACAAAGCACAGGAAAAACAAAATGGCAACCAAAGCCGTCCAAGTCTCCAACTGCAAAACCATATTAATATGCCTTTGTTCGTGAAAATCAAAACAGAAATAACGAATAATAGGGAAATTGCTCACAACTTTGACCAGTAAATATTTAATGTAGCAGATAAATCTTATGGGAAACCCGAAATTGATGAATGACCTGGAAAACGAAATTGCGGGGTGGAAGATACCAATATGAGCAAAAAGACCAGAAAAGCGGATATGCAAGCTAGTGCTGATGACTTATTCAAAGACCGCCGACCAAATCAACTTTTCAATAAATATGAAGGAAAATTAACCAGTTTTTCGCGTACCTCCAGGTGCATTGATTCAAGAAGAATTGCAAATGATTGTGATAGAAGAACACGACAGGTGTTAATTATAGTTCAATCACGCAGACTAACTCTTGCTTATTGCCCAAGCAGAGGGCAATGGATGAAGACGGCTAGCGCTGGAAGGAAATTGTTGGTCAACTTCAACTTCTGCAAATTTTCTTCCAATTTAAACCAGTATATTATACAATAATGGCCTCCACTGTAAATACAAAGATAGACATTCAACAAGTAAATTTCATGCTAACAAGTAATCGGTGTATTTGGTAAAAGCTTAATCATTTATCCTCCTTCCTCGTAATGCAGGTGTATATACTTAACTGCGTTGACCAATACCAGGCCCACGGTCCGAAACTCCCAAGAACATACCTGTCAATAAAAGTCCATGATTATCTAGAAACACCAAAATTCTAATCCGCTAATAATTGAGGAAGGAAAGAAATTAAGTCCGACCCAATGGATTGGGACCATAAAGTTGCCCTAAGCTTTTAATGAGTAGAATATTCAATTTTTTTTTTTCACAAAAAGAAAAAAACAAGTGTGCATAAAATTTATAAATTTAGATTTTTTTTATTATATTAAAGAGAGATAATGAATATTTACATCTTCAAGTTAAATCTATTACTTTTAAGTAGATTTCACCTACTCTAAATCTACTTCTCTAATATAATAAAAAAAGAAGAAGAAAATCCAGATACAAAATTCAATTACCTAAATTACTTGCACATTTGATTAAGAAATGTGTCAAAGAATAATAGTTTCCTCAGTAAATACTTCATCTGAATTAGTCGCCCTTAAGCAAATGCAAAAACTCGAGTTACTTTAAGAAGGTGATCAAGACACGTTTATACTTGTAGGTGTCTAAGATTTTTCTTGTAATTTGATAGGCTACTTAAATGATGTTGTTCGCCTTTAATCGCCAACTAATCCCATGTAAACAAGTGTGGTCAATACCCAAGTCTTGGTCTTTAGTTCACACATCAAGCAAAGTGACTTTTAGAGGCGCACACACGTCTATTATTTGAAAAGATGGATTTAATACGGTTTTCTTTAAAAAAAATAAAATAAAAAATTCATACGCAATATTTAGACGCTGATAAATAAAATGAAACCAAATAATATGATTGTCCTCACAGAATATTTTATGCATATATAAGCTACATATAAATTAAATCTAAAATGTTAACTAGGCACAACACTTCATTTATGAAATAAATGAATAAGTATTATGTGAAAAAAAAGTAGTCCGATGTATTATGGGGCATTGATTTAATATATTAATTTTAATAAAATTATTTAAAAAATAAAGACCATTAAAAATATAAATTTATTAATATTTAAATAAAAATTTTAATGTATTCATAATTTTAAATACATCAATATATTTAATTATAATATATAAATATAATTAATAATATTATAATTATATTTTTATATTATAGTTAAATATAATTTACACTCAAAATTGTATAAAAAGAATACTTCAAATTTATACTAAATTAACTATATTACTTAAATATTTACAAAAGAATAAATTTTTTTTTTTAGCATATGCTCCAATGATATTTGAAAATAAAGGAGTCTGCACAATTAATGCTTTGATAATACCGTAGTTTTAGGGAGAATAAGTGTTTATATTATCATACGAAATTGACTATTAATGCATACGTTGTCATTTGTCTCTTTGTGTCCTTGTCTTCTTCCTCGCAATCAGATTTATGAGTCGGATAAGGATTTGGTGAAACTGCGGGTGAAGATGAAGATGAGGGGGCGCCGTGACGTGGAGGTATGCGTTGGTGGTTCGCCCAACGGTGCCGGTGTTCGATTTGAATTGACCTTGGATTTTGATTTCTTATTGCGCAAGAGTTGCTCCATAAGATGCTATGCATTCAAATAAAATTTTAAAATGCAAACAAGAAATACAATTCTCGAAAAACAAATAATGGAATTTTAATCCTCCACTTATAATTTTAAAATTAATTTAATTTTTTTAAAAAATTTAAAATTTTCTATTGTAATTATCTAACAATCTATACTAAATTTACACATTATTTAATGATACATATTAAATTAAGAGTTACTAACTTTTTTGTTGACAGTAAAACTCCATGAAACTTTATTAATGAAGGAAATCAGGAAATACATTACACACCTTATAGTTCAGGATAATGTAACCCAGGACTCGAACCAGTAACATCCAGGTAATAAAATAATATGTTTTTACTAAGTCAACGTTGTTATTCAATATATATGTGTGTTGTATTATCTATATTTGTATTCCATTTTCTTAATTAAAAAAAATATATCTCTTTATATTTAAACCCAAACACTTAGAATAAGTTCATCACCCATTACCACATAACTAATAAGAACTTTATATTTATTATTTGTAATGCATTATATATATTTATTATTGACTTTTTTTTATAGAAATTTTATTTTGAATTTTTCATTAGTCATGACTTGAAAAGTTATCTATTATTATATTTTGACCTATTTTGATAAAGTAATCTTTAATAATTATATTTATTACTCTATAAATCATTTTAATTCAAATTTAAAATTATTAGTATTTGATTATTAGTAGTTATTATATTTAGATTTAAATATATAAAATTTTAAAAAATATGTATATTTAATTATCACTTATTCAATTATAATCAAACTAATAAACTATTAATCATTGCATTCAGTAGTTTTAGTTATTAGTTTAAATTTAAAAATATTAATTTTAATTATATAATTGTATATTTTAATAATTTTTTTTTATTATATGTAAACTCTTACAATTCTACATTATAAATTTACCTTCTTTAAACGATTTTACCTAAATTCACGAATTTAATAACTTTAGTTTACATAGCTTTTAGCTAACAAATGTGATTTTCTATTTATCATTCTAGTAATCCACTTGACTTCTATAGTCATGTTTGGTACCTGGGAATGACCGTTCCTTTATAAGTTCGATATTCCTGTGAATTGTGATGATAAAAAGACCCATATGCCTTTTCTTCCATGTTCAACCACTTCTCATTTGCTAAGCTCCCGACCAGACCTCTTCTCATTTGCTATCGGAGTTGTCAACGGCAACGTTGTCCATTGTATCGTTCCGGCAGGCGAGAATGATTCTTTAAAAATTAAAAGAAGATATGAAAAAAATAAAAAAAAGTGATGCACTCTGTCATGGGTAACACTTTTTTTTAAGTTTAATTTATCTTACATCTATTCTTATCTTTTAGGGTATAAATTAGATTGACTAGTGAATTTTTTACAAAATATAATAAAAATTTTTAAATTATATTTTTAATACTCAACCTAATACAATAATAATCTTTATAAAATAATAATTTAACTTTATGTTTGCGTGCACTCAAAAACAAGTTTGATATTGTTATATGTTTGTGTTTTATGTTTATTATTTAAAAAATAATAAAGAAGTAATGGTGATATATTTATATAGATTATAAAGTGGTGTCTTAAAAATATATATTTTTAAAAAATATATTTTTAATTAAAAATCACAATTATCTGTTAGTTCATAAGCTAATATAACCTAAATAACCATAGATTATTTAATAACTTTTTCAAAAAATTACACATTTTTAATGTATATAATTTCGATTAAATAACACAACTTTTCATTAAGTAATGATTACACATTATTTTATAGATATTTTTTAAAATTAAAGAGACACTATTTTAATGTCTTTTCATGTTATAACTTTTTACATTGACTCTTCGTACAAACTTATTAATTTATACGACATTATGCTGGAATACATCTATTTTATTTTAAAAATATTTCCACAATTTCCGACACCAATAAAACTCTTTTGTCCTTTACAGGTAAAGTTTCGTCATCCTTCACCAGTAAAGCTCCACTGTCTTCCACCATTCTATCTATGTATCACCATTTCATCCAAGAACCCCTAGATCTTTCTATTTTTCAAGAATCCATATTCAGATCGACTTAATCCATCAAGTCTTTTAGAAATTAAAGAATAGACCAATGGAGGAGGCCTCTGTTCATCTTTGTTGCAAATAAATGACGCTGAATAGTGGAGGACTATTAGGGCTTCATTGTGATTCGTTTTTCCTCAAGAGATGAAGGGGCGATTATTTCATTTAATATAGTAATTTTTTTTTTTAATAGACCATGGATATTTTGGTCTTTATACTTCAATTTCTAAAAAAAAAAAATTACCATTCCCACACCTTCCTATTTATATTAAATATAATTTTGAACTATCTGATTTCTTCCATTCTCATTCCTACAATCCTACCAAACGAGCCTTATGTTCCTTTAATCATGAAGGAAAATCTTTAAGTCATTGATGATAGTACCCATAGGTACCCAGTTCCGGGTCATCCTCTTCCTTCAAGTGTAGTTTGGAGACAATGGATTGAGCATCAGAAAAGATCATCCCCCTAGCATCAAGGTTAGCATGTAACCATGATAAGGCCTCTTGAATGGCCATAGACTACCTTCTCAACGTGTCAAGTACCCCATCATAGAAACCATATGGAACATTTAGAAAAGAATAGACCATTTTCCATATAACTATACCAAAGCTTGATTTCCCCTCTTATCTAAAGTTTGGTGTATTTGTATTGCAACGCCACGTTGACTGGTTATTTGAGGTGTTAAGTGTTAACTTCTGGTTAAGCACAGTGGTTTGAATTTGATGTAGCAATGGAATCAACCTGTTTCCAATTCCATAAACTTTTAGTTCCTATAACTTTTTGAAAATTTGATTTGAAAGCTATAAATTCTTTAAAAACTTAATCCGATGGTTGTTGGTAAACTTAACAACATCTACGATAAATGCCTCCTACAACAAAGGATCCAAACTTCTTCTAAAGATAGAGAACATCATATATTCTTTCAAAGATAGAACCTTTAAAAAATAAAAGTTTTTTCTTACAGTCAAAGAGATCAAGTTAGTTATTTTTTTTTTTATATTTGGATGACTATTTAAATACTTGCTTTTTTTAGAAGACCAAGTTGATCTTAAAACACAAAAATTATATTTTTCTCATACTACACAATATTATTCCCGTATAAGAAAAAAATCTAGAGTATTAGTATTATCATTTCATTTTTATATTTTAAAATTAATATTTGTTGAAATTTATAAACAAATACAAGAAGGAAAAAAAAAGCACACTCAAACAACATCTTTTCGATGCACACCCCTTGTTATGTTATGCATTGTGTACCTCTTGCATTGTCACTTGCAAGCTTAAGTTACTGAAAACTGTTTGTTTTGTGTTGAGCCTTTCGGACATAAGCTAGTTGTGGGTTAGATAGCTTCGTCTGTTAGAATAATTTTAATATTTTATAGATTAATATTAATTATTTTATTAGATTAATATCTTATTGATATTAGACAATTAATGTTATAATTTTGTAAACTATGAATAGACTAAGTTTTTATTTTAATATGTAGATAATTGATGATGGGTTCGATTATCCATAAGTCCATTAGGCAGAAACCCAACTCACAACCCAAGAACATTAGTAATCATCCCGTCAGATTACTAATTTGATATTGTTACCCAGAGAGATTTAATGGGCTTATTTTTGTAATTAATTAAATGAGAAATCATTTTAAAGATTCTAAAGTATTTTATTTTAATAATATTGATTAATTATATCATTAAAATAAAACCCTATAAATAGCACGCTAAAGCCCTAGTTTTGAACACACAAAAAATTACTATTATTCTTTCTGCCGTCAAACATTCTGAGAGACGCTCTTAGACATTGAGGGTTGAAATATTCTGACTCAACCAGTATTCATAGCAATAATGTTGTTTTCATCAGGTCAGATTATTAATATAATTTATTCTCTCCATTTGTGATCATGTATAATTTACATACTCTAATTTTGTTTGCAAATGGTATCAAAGCAACAATTTTATGATTATGAATTTTTCTTCTCTAAATTTTGTCCTCATCAGCTTTGGTTTTATGAATTAAAATTTATTCTTCTTATTTGTGATAATGTATAATTTACGTGGTCTAATTTTGTTTGCATCTTTTTCTCGTGCTCCTCTACCTTTGATAGTTGAGTTTCAAGTTATTTTCACTCTAAATCGAGTGATTTGTGGACCACTTAGAAAAGCTTATCTTATAACTTCTAATTTAGTGGTAGGATCATCCTTTTGAATAATCTAGTTGGAAATATTATGATTTTGATTGCAACTCAATTACTGACTTCTGACTTGGGGGCAAGTCAAGTCTCCAAGGGGAGTGTACCGATACGTACATATCATCAAGTCCAAATCTGAAAACTTATTTTAAGAAAAAATGGAAAAATAAAGAAGAAACACATGTGACTAATCTAATGGCAGCAAATATATTTCAACTTTTAGCACAGTTGAAAATTAGTTATTATCTTTATGTACCAGTGTACATATTGTCGGTCAATATGTATTAGTAATTGTCTTAGGAGTTATTTTGTAAATATGATAGTATGATAGATTATTATGGCTTATGAATGAATTGTGTATTTTTAAAATATATCTGGAGTCTAGTCCTATTTGAATCAGACTCGCTATGTTGCTTCAAAATTAAGATTATCTCTCTGTATCAATTCATAATTTGTATGTTATTATTTATTCCTTACTCAACAATCATTTGAAAGATAGATACAAAATAAAAAATTTTGCGCAAGTGATAGATTGTATTTAAAAAGGTGAAGCCCACATAAATAATAAATTTTATTCATTTTATGTCTGTCTGCGAAATTGATAGAAAATAAAGAAAATTTGAGAAGTAATGATGATGAGAATTGGTTGCTTAAAGAGTTACCTAATGTCCTACTGAAATTTTATTCGTTGGATATGCAAGTTGGGGGTGTGTAGGGTATTTCTTATATGCTTCTGTTGGATTCGCAAGGGAGTGGAGTGGACTATTTCTAGATTGTAGATGGAATCCGTGGTCTCAACGACGTCGTTTATCAGAAATTTATGTACAAAGATAATTTATTCAAGTAAAGATTGTTATCAAAAATCTATTATATATTCAACCTGAATTTGAACAGAATGAATGAATTGAACAAAAACCATATTATATGTTTAAACGTAAATATACAAAATACATTTTTGCAACGTTGTTGGAGGAACCAAAGTCAATCAAATTAAAGAATCATTCTTGGAATTAACAATTACACAATCTAAAGGTATGTATGGTGGCATACGTATCAAGAGAAGGGATCACGTTATTGGAAATTTTTTAGTAATGTGTGGATCCAATGGCTTCAGACTTGTCTATCTAAGAAAAATTTTAAAATATAAAAATAAATATTTTTAAAAATAATAAAATATAATATTTTATTATTAAAAAATAAAATACTTTTTAGTATTTTTCAAAATAAATTTTTAATGTTTTATAATTTATTTTACACATCTCACAATATAATTCAAAGAGATTGGATTGTCTTTAATAGAATTTAAAATAATATATTTTATTTTTAAAATATTTATTTTTATATTTTAAAATTTTTTTTATATCTATTAAATCTAGAGCTATTAGATATTAGATCCAGATCTTATTGGAGAATCTCTAGTAGCAATATTTTATTTTATTATTAAAAAATATAATAATTTTTAGTATCTTACAAAATTATTTTTAATATCTTATAATTTATTTTACACATCTTACAATATAATTTAGAGAGACTGAATTGTCCTAAATAGAATTTAAAATTTTAATATATCTTATTTTTATTATTTTTAAAAATATTTATTTTTATATTTTAAATTTTTTGGTATCTATTAGATCTGGAACTATTGGATCTAAATCCAATAACTCTAAATATTACTGAAAATTCTCTAATAACTCACATGACCGGAAAAAATTCGGACTCTACTTATCAATTATAGCATATATATTGTAAAGTAATTGTTCATATATATTTATATATATATATATATATATAATTTAACCCAAAAAAAAAATGATTTGAGTTCCCGTGTGTCCGTCCCTTCTGCCATGAGAATGAGAAAGTCCAAGAAAATTGCCATGGCTTATGGTTTCAAAGGCAATTGTTACTGCAATACATGTTACAAACTATCGCTACAATTCGTGTGACAATTAGTAGAGTAAAAACAGATAGTATGAGTCTGATAAAATTTTTACATTATGCAGTGTTTGTTATAAAAGAGAAAATAAATGACAACTTAATATTATAATACGTTTTTAAATTTATTATTTGTACAACTAAGTATAATTAAAACAAATAAGACTGAGATACAGTAATAAACTATATTAAATGAAACTAATTGGAATTAACTGTATAATATAAAAAATAGTTGATAAAAGTGAACTTGTCAAATTTTACAAGTCAATTTTATATGTTATACTAAACATAACTTTATATATAATGTGGGGTGCATAATTAAAAGAAAGAGCTTCATTATTGAGATAGATGATTAGTCGTTTGATTAGATTCAAAACATACATCATATGTCATATGGCACTTAGATAGCTATAAACATTTTGGATATTAATTATATTAAAGTCAGAAGTATGTCTTTCACCTAACGAGGATTGGGGATTTAAAAATATCATGATATTTTGCGTCCTAAAATACTTTAATTTAATGTTAGTTGTATAGCCGATGAAAGAGTCAAAGATTAATTAAATTATTTTATATATATATATATATATATATATCATCTATATAGTATATGAAAAAAAAATTGATTTTGGTTAATTAATATATATATATATATATATATATATATTGAGAGTTTATATCATGAATCAGCAAAAATTGTTGTCCAGATACAGTCATTTTTAAAAAAAATTATTACCACAATGTAAATGAAATATTAAGTAATAATAAAAGAATAATTGCAACTCACATGAGAAAATTATATATATATATATATATATATATGTTTGTGTGTGTATATACATGGCAACTATTCTTCAAAAATGATAGAAGAATATGTGCGTTATAATTAAAAAAGTTATAAAAAAGGTGCAGATGTGTTGTACAGAGTGAATAGAAAGCATGGATAAAAAATGAAGGTCTCATTAAAAAATAAATAAATAAAGGCCTTAAGCATGAGCATAGAATGAACTATAAAGCATTAAACCAAAAATTAATAAATTATTCAACTAAAAAAATTGAAATGATGACATTTTTAAATAGTTTAAGTATTTGAAAAGTGTGCAAAACTTGAACAATAAAAAATAAAATGTAAAAGATAAAGTGAAGGTATGAAATGTAAATAGTAATACTAAGTGTTAAGTCTACTTAAAATTGTACGTATGCTTATGACCTGGTGTAAACAAAAGAGTGAGTATTAGAAACTTAAAATAAATAAACATGATAAAAATATGACTCAACTAAAGTTAAATAAAGATTTTAAAAGGTTCTAAAGAAATCAAGAGTAGAGTATAGAAACACATGGGAAAAAGTTAAAAGGAAATATTAAATCTTGTTTTCTTTAAAAGTTACCATTTAATATTTTATAAATAATGTGGGGTTTCAAACAATAATTTTTTCTTTTAATATATGGGGCCAAAATCTAATTCTCACACCTATTATAGATACACGTAGACGTATATCTTGAAAGTTAGAGAGCCATGGCATATCCTAGCCCCTATGTTTGAGTGTATAGTTTAATTTATATTATTTATTTATTAAAATTTTATATTTAATTTATTTAAATTTAAATAGCGTACATAGTTTAAAAATTGTTCTTTTTACTATTTTTATATAGAAACATAATTAAAAATTTTGTGTATTGTAATATTTGATCATTCATGTAAAAATAAAAAATAATATAATTATATATATATATATATATATTATTTTACATACTCATATTTGTTAATAAGTACATTTTAGAGTAGGGTTAATTATTTTGTTTATGATGTCATACTACAGTGTGATTTCAGATATTATTTTATTATTATATTATTAAACAATTAATTAAAATAGTGAGTTGGTCCCTAAATTTATATATTATTTTAAAATGGTAACTTAAATTTAAAATATTTTAAAATAATCCCTTAAACTTTAATTTTGTCCCATGAAAAACTTTTTAAAATAAAAACTGTTACTAATTTAACACCTTTAATTTATTTGCTTGGAAAGTATATGCATAATTTTTTTCACTTGAAATAATGATGTGGCATTCAATCATAATTTAAAACAAATAAAAATTACAAAACGCAATCACTGTAACTTATACCATGTTGTGATTGAAGAATGCTCGCTGGTGTCCTGAGCACAGATTCGCTACAATAACTACAACAAATCTGTAATATAATATTATTAAATATATAAATTTAATATATTTTTATTAATTTAATATTAATATAATTTTATAAAATAGTAATATTTAATATTATTTAATTACTAGATCTGCTACAGTAACTGCAACGGATCCATGAAATTGGTGCCCCTTACTCTTTCATACTGCATTATTTATTTTGCTCAGCAACTACGACAAGTGTTTCATATATTTTACTAAAATAAGTTTGTCGTTATAATGCTTCTAAAATTAGCCTAATGGTATATTTTTTTATGTTTATTTAAGTAGTTTTGATTTCAAATTATAATATGGACAAATATTAAATATTATATTATAATAATAAATTAAAGAAAATATAGATGGAACCATTACCTATAAGCCCATTATAACTAGATGAGAATTGGTGCAAGGTGTTTAATTTCCAACATTTATCAATCAATGATTCCTTTGGATTATGGATGAGCCCATTTTTTTTTTTGTCAAAGGGATTGATTTTGTGGTTAAAGCATGCAACTTGGTAGGTTATGGTGACTACGTTTTTTTTTTTTTTTTTTCACATCATTTTTTCAAATGTAAAAAAATTACACGTATAGCTTTAAGCAAAAAGATTAACAGTGTTAAATTATTAACTAATTTTACTTACAAATTTTTTTAAGGAGACAAAATTAAAATTTAAGTGATTATTTTAAAACACTTGATTATTTTAAAATAATAAATAAATTTAAAGGACCAATTCCATATTTTAACGTAAACAATTTCATCTAATTATGATATGTAAATTATTATTATACATAATTGACAATGTCAAAATTCCAAAATTAGACGTAATTATGGGCCGGGTTTTCATAAAATTAAAGATTTGGGTTGAATTTATGATCAAGATTTTTTATGACTTTGGACCCAATTTGAGTAGTGACCAAGTGAGGCCAAAATTTTTTCTTAATTTTTAATTTATAAAAATATTTTTATTAATAAAGATATTTTTTTGTAAAAAAATAAAATTTAGAATGAAATAATTAATATTCTAAGATTTTATTATAAATAAATTTAAAACATTATAAAAATAAATTTTATAAAAAATAAAATTATGTGAGGCTGAGTTCTAAGCAAACTCAAAATTTCACCCAACCCCATCACAATTCAATTTTTCATTTTTCAATTGTGACCCAATTCAGCCCATCCTAATATCATTGAGTTAGACCAAATTGAACGGATCCATTGAGTTTTTGAATACTCCTGCCTAAAATACTAAATATCTCCAAACATAATATTTGAAAATTTTTGGTAAATAACTTGACACTCAACTTTCTTAGTTAAACTCCTCTCCTAATTCTCAAATGACAATAGAGATTCATAATAAAATATTATTAACATTCATTATACATTAAGAACATTCTGTTACATTATTTAATGATTTAAGAATAAAATAAATAGCAAAACATTGATAAAAATCATAAATAAAATGAGTATAAATATATACACAATAATATTTGTTGTAAGTATACAAGGTTAATTGCAAAGAAAATTGAAACCAAATCATATAATAAAGAAAATTTGAATCCTACGATCAGTTTAATTAAAAATAGACGAGAAAGGAGACTGGTTGGTAGACGCTATCCATCGGTCTCCTTTGGAATCCAGGTTCGATTATCGTCTTACAAGTTAAACTTCCTTCTCGATTCGCCATTATAATCCACAACTCCAATTTAATCTGTTAGATTAATATTAATTACATCGAATCGTAATCCAAGTGTTCCTTCTGAATTGAGCTTACTTAGAATTTCCAAATTAATATAAGATTTGATCCCTTTTCATTGCCCTCCTCCCTCCAATTTCTAGGGTTTTCGATTCGTCTTAATGCTTGTTTTTGCTTTCTTATATTGTCTGCCTCATTCGTTGTACCCTAAAAGACCAATACAAACACTGGTGATTCGGTTTTAGTGAGAAGGAAGGTTTGCTTCCTTGATCGTCAATAGCATTTCGCCTTAGTAATTGCATACATGATATATAAATGGCGGGCGCCGGAAACGAGGATGCCGATGCGGTCCTTAGCGATGTGGATGAGGGTGACGAGCCAGCTTCGATTATGATCAAGAATCCGGCACCAGAAGATGTCTCCGTCGACAAAATTAGGGAGCTTCTCGCCGAGCTCGATCGTGAGCGCCAAGCCCGCGAGGCGGCCGAGAACGAGAAAACTGAATTGCAAGTTTCATTCAATCGGTTGAAGGCGCTTGCTCACGAGGCGATTAAGAGGCGGGACGAATTCGGGAGGCAGAGGGATGATGCTGTGCTAGAGAAAGAAGAGGCCTTAAAATCGTACGATAAGGTTTCGGCCGAATTAGCTGAGACGAATAAAGCCAAGGATGAGTTATCAAGGCAGAGGGATGAGATTTCCAAACAATTCGATGAGGTGGTGAAGGAGAGAGATGGTCTCCGATTAGAAATTGGAAATTCCACCCATATGTTAGTGACTGGGATTGAAAAGACATCTGCCAAGGTGAGTAATTTTAAAAATTTTGCTGCTAATGGATTGCCCAAATCACAGAAATACACGGGTCTGGCTGCAGTAGCATATGGGGTAATCAAGAGAGCCAATGAGATTGTTGAAGAGCTTGTTAAACAGATTGATGCAACTGCTAAATCAAGGAATGAGACTAGAGAGCAGATGGAGCAGAGGAATTATGAGATTGCCATTGAAGTTTCTCAGCTGGAAGCAACAATTAGTGAGTTGAGGGAAGAGGTGGCAAAGAAAAATTCTGTTGTTGAGAATTTGGAGAGAACTCTTGATGAAAAGGACGAAAAAATACATGAGGTGGAACAAGAGATGTCAGAGAAACTAAGTAGGGAACAAAATGAAGTTTTGGAGTTGAAAGAGTTAGTTAGTGAGTATGATGACAAGTTGAGTAAACTAGAATCGAAGATGGAATCACAGAGGCCTTTACTAATTGATCAGTTGAGTTATGTGTCAAAAATTCATAATCAGATTTACAATGTTTTGAAGATAATTGATGCAAATAATTCGGAACTGTCAGAATCCTTGTTTGTCCCTCAGGAAACAGACATTGAAGAGAATATACGTGCCTCTTTAGCAGGGATGGAATCTATATATGAGTTGACTATAATTGTTGTTGAGAAAGCAAGGGATGTAGTTGAGGGGAAGAATCGTGAAATACAGACTATAGATGAAACAGTGACTCGATTAGTTAGGGAGAAAGATCAAATTGGTTCTTTACTTAGGAGTGCTTTATCAAAGAGAATGACCTCTGATCCATCTTACAGAAAAAATGAATTGTTTCATGCTGCAGAAAAAGGTTTAAGGGAGGCTGGGCTAGATTTCAAATTTAGCAAGCTTCTAGGAGATGGAAAAGATGCAGCTTCAAATGATAAGTTGGGCATAACTGGAAAAAAAGAGGATGAAATATACTCTTTGGTAAGTATTTAAAAACGTTTGTTTAAATCATAATTTCAGTATGCATTTTGAAGAAGTTATTTATACATCTATTGTGTATAGGCTAGTGCTTTGGAGAATGTTGTCAAGGCGTCTCAGCTTGAGATCATTGAGCTGCGGCATACTGTGGATGAATTAAGGTACTTAACATCAGAGTCAAATACTGATATGTTTGCTATGTGCCTAATATGAAGCTGGCTAATTTAAAAGAATTCATTCTCGTTACTCACTGAAGAATATGTACAATTCTAGTTTCTAGTTTTGCTGACCAGGTATTTTTTTGGCTTTGCATATTGCTTAACTGCATTAAGGGCAGAGTTGAGTTTACTTAAGCAGCACATGGAAGCTCAGGCCAAAGAGCTTAACAATAGAATGCATCGGATAGAGGAACTTGAAGCTAAGGAGAGAGTGGCTAATGAAAGTGTAAGCTTGTGTTTTCTTAGAAGTTACAATTCTCTAGTTTACCAAACTCTGGTTGGTTTGACATGATATCTGTATTCTGTATATTGTTAACTGTAGTTTATGCTGTGTAGCTTCACAGTTGTTGATTGTCTGACAGTGAGATTTGATTATCAATACTTATCTTCCTCTGAATATAACTTGGCCTGTTTATGATGTAGGTTGAGGGTCTGATGATGGACATTACTGCTGCTGAAGAAGAAATTAATAGATGGAAATCAGCAGCAGAGCAAGAAGCTGCTGCAGGCAGAGCCGTTGAACAAGAATTTGTTGCACAGGTAAACTGTCTGTCAGTGATATTCTGTCATTAATAGAATGAGTTTCGTAACTGGGCTGAAAGCAATTCTTTTCGCTTTTTTCGGGTTTATTTCTGGATTTGAATGCATTTAAATATAGTTTTCGATCATTTTATGGCACTATGCCCAGCTTTGATTGTGCAATGGGGAAATGAGGAATTCAAAAGCTATGGATAACCAGATATATATATATTAGTTGCTAGAGATAACTTTTCTCCTTGGATTCCATCACTAACATTAACTATCAGTCATTCAAAGTCCGATGCCTCTTCCTTTTAAACATTGGCATTATGGTCCTTCTTGAAGTAGTTTATTACTTTATTATTGTACTTTCAGCTGGCTGATATTTTATGTAGACATTACAGAAACCTACGTCATAAAATTACTGTTCTGGTTCTTTAAATATTATTGGTATTCATTATATATCCATATTCATAATTGCTGAATCTGCAGCTGTCAGCACTTAAGCAAGAACTTGAAGATGCAAAGCAGTCTATGTTGGAATCAGAGAATAAACTCAAGTTCAAAGAAGAGACCACAAATGCTGCCATGGCAGCTAGAGATGCAGCTGAGAAATCTCTCAAGTTGGCAGATTTGAGGGCATCTAGGCTAAGGGACAGAGTGGAGGAGCTTACCCATCAGCTTGAAGAGTTTGAGAACAGGGAAGACTCAAGGGGCGGAAATAGGTCTAGATATGTATGCTGGCCATGGCAGTGGCTTGGCCTGGACTTTGTAGGATTTCAACGGCCCGATACACAACAACAGACTTCTAACGAAATGGAGCTTTCCGAACCTCTTTTATAGTTGTAACTTTTAATTCTATTTCTTTTTGTGTATTGATTTTTATTCCTTCATTTTTCACGAAATTGTAGCTTATAGCATCAACATGAACAAGATTTGTTATTGCTCAGCAGTGTTGGTGTTGATATATAAGTTCTATGTGATCCTTAATGACGTTTGATAACCCTAATTATTTTGTAGTACCGGAGATGATTTATGTTTTATAAGATGTTGCTTGACATTCATGACATAATTTTTGGTTTTTTAAGATGTTGCTTGAACTTTGCCTTTTTGGGTTTGTACCTTCCCATATGTTTGTCAAGTTTAATGTCGCATTTTATTTTGATTGAAATACCAATGGAGTCATAAATTAAAGTTTGGAAACAAAATAATGGAACTCTGAATTCGACTATACTAATCTTTTTTTTACCTATTCAACTTATCAAATAGATTAATTCTTCTCTGGTGTAACTCCCATGTGACAGGTATGTATATTATTATTGTGTCAAGGGCACAGCAACAATGCTCACTCTTCATTGGCCCCCAAGTAGGGGGCAGTTTTCTTCTTTTTTTGTTTTTGTGTTTTGATTTTTATTTTCTTTCATTTCTGTAGTGCAGCATTAGCTATACTGTAGAAATTTCATTCTCCTACATACCAGGGTGCTCCCAAAAAAGAAAAAGGTATTATAGAGGCGTCATCTCCTCACTTTTCTTAAACCTCAAGCTCCTGATATACAATATCTTCCATTTTGATAGAATAGAATTAGGCTATTAGCAAAAACCAAAATTAGTTAGTCTTCATCATAAAAACATTTAGATGAATTCATAAAAATAATTATTGAATTTAAGTAAATTGTTTAAATATCTTAGAAGGATGAATGAAAGTAAGAAATTAATACTTTGAATTTATATAAATTTCTATAGAAGATCCTTGAGTAAAAAGATTTATTTAAAATCCGTTATCTAAAACATAGTCATTTTAATAAGCCAAACGAGGCCTAATAAGTGTAAAATGAATTCATTTTGCTGTTATTTTAAAAGATAAAATTTTAATAAAATATTTTATGTATTCAATTATAATATAAAAATATAGTTGTAATATTATTATTTTTTAAATTAATAATATTATAACTATAAGCTTAAATTAACATATTTTGATATTTAAAATTTCCATAAAAATTTTAAAAATTAAAATTTTAAATCTGTATTGAGGTGCTAGAGGTGGGCCGTGTAGGCAATAAAGAAACGAACGGTCTAGATTAACCATCAACGGAAAACCGAAGGACTGGAGAATGAGCAAGGAGGATGGTGTAGCCTGAACCTGATTCTAATTCTGAGAACTAGTATAATTCAATCCGTTCTTATCTTACGAATCGATCTATCAGTCAACCTGGCTGAGGGTTACTTATTGGATGGAGATGGACTACGTGACAGAGTTTCCTCACTCTCACATGGATCGGCGTCCCAGGAAAAGGGCTAAATTAGCATGGGAATTTCCTCAAACCCACTCCAAGGTAAAAAAAAGCTCTGATTTTTATCTAGTATAATCTATTCTAGGTTCTTCAGATGTTTCTTAGTCTTACTTTTCCATCGGAGAAGACTTCCAGCATGATTTGAAAAATCCTTATGGATCTGCTCCTTTTGATAAAAATTGAATGATGTAAAGATAGGAACCTTCTACATTTCTTACTCTGTTTCTGTTGGAATTTGGAAAATCGACGAATTTTCAAGAAATTTTACGAAATATGGGATGCGCGAATGGTTAATTTCGAAGACTTTTCTTTTCAAATTGCAGTAAAAAGAAATTTAATTTGGATGGGAGGATATTACATATTATTTTTGTTATAAAATTTGAGGAAGTGTACATCTAACACTTCATATAGGGGGGGGGGGGGTGGCGCAGGAGGTGGAATAAGTGGTAATCATTGAAGCCATAGTGCTTTTTTTATTTTTAATTTTCTTGGTGGCACAGCATGGGTAACATATAGATGCAATTAGCTGAGAAATGACTTCTTCTACCTCTGGAAATTGGCAGTTTGTTTGGTCTGACTTGTTACCATGAATCTGTGTTCAAGTCCTTATAGTTTTTGGCCTGTGAGATTTGCTGAGAAGAATCAGTAAACGTTGTATGTAACATGGATTATGAGTTTTTGGTACAGTTGCTCTGAGCCTATATTGGTTACATAATTTGTCAATTCTTGAGAATGTCCGATTAGAAGCTTAGGAAATTATTAAGCCTTCAAATTTTATCCTACATTCATACTATCAGAGCTTCAGCTTTGGAAATGCTGTCTTGCTGTGCGTCATTAGATTAAATAATTTCTTGGCTGGTATGTAACTATTTACTATGCCTGCTGAAAACAACGGGATGTTGCAATACAGTTTTATTCATAAAACCATGACTTTTGCTATGTCTTCTTGATTATCTTTTTGCCAAAATTACAAATTGATGTTGATTATGTAATGTGACTTATTAGATACATGCTTTTGTTTTTATACTATTCTGCAGATAGATGTTAATTTGAATGATTGTAACCATTTTATCAAATTGTTGGAAAGTCAAATAGTTTGTGGGATAAATAAGTATTGAATTGCTGTTTATATAGTAACGTATGAGTAAGTGGCTGTGTGTAGGCTCATTCGGGGATATATTATGGACAAGATGTTGCAAACATGACAAGCTTTGGAGCATCGAGGATAGTCCCTGACCATGCTGGCCTATTTGTGAAGGGGTTGGCTGAAAAAGGTTCCCCCCCATGGCGAGATGATGACAAAGATGGACATTACATGTTTGCACTTGGTGACAATTTGACTTCTCGATGTAAATACATTTAACCACCATTGAAGGGCTTTTCTCTTCATTCCAATTATTAGACTTGCTTATGATGCTTGGTGAATATTATGCCATACAAGGACAGAACGTGATAAAGTTTATCAATTTGCTGTAGGAGTGGTGCATTTACCATCTATTAGCATCTTTTCAACATTCACTCTCTACTATTTTAGATCTTCTCATAATTATATTTTAAAGTAGTGATCGTTACTCATAGTATAGGTCTTGTACATCATTTCTCTCTACGAAGTTGGAATTATCTTCCATATATGCAGACATCTTGTGTTCAATGGTTGCATGACTATTCAATCTTCTACTATCCAATTAATGCCTGAACACTTTTGTCTCGTGTTATTAAACTTTCCGTTGTTGTTAATTTAACATAATAAGCTCAGAAGATCTTTTAAAATTCAAATCAGTATGTTGTTTGAGATTTCTTTCCATATACACATGATATGATCAATTGACATCAGTGTAAGCCTTGACATATTTACATCATCCAATATCATGTTGTAAAATTTGAATTTCATCAGATTAACTGCTGAATTTTAAGTAATTATCACATTGGTCTTGGATGCCAAATAGACAACAATAAGTACGTAATTAAATAGTTGATATTTTCTTATGTTTATATAGTACTCTGTACATTAATACCAAGGTAAATTGATGGAGTACAAAACATAGATTAATGTGAATTCCTATCAGCTTGATATGTATGATTGGATTTTTGGGAAATTTATTTTATAAAAATTTATTTAATGATGTCAGATTGAGTTTGTTTTGATGGCTTCATTTGTATAATTATTGATGCCCTTGTGATCCTCATTTAGCTTTGTTTCTGTCCTTGCAGATAAGATCCTCCAGAAAATTGGAGAAGGTTACTGTCATCATTGTCATGTTGACTTATCTTGTTTTTAATCTTATGATGAAATTTTAGTTGTAATTTCCTTATACTCGATGTTTTCTGTTTTCAGGTACTTTTGGTCAGGTTCTGGAATGTTGGGATAGAGAAATGAGGGTACTGGTTGCCATCAAAGTTGTGCGAAGTATTAAGAAATACCGTGAAGCAGCGATGGTAGAAGTTGACGTGCTCCATTTACTTGGGAAGTATGACAGGAATGGCTGTCGGTAAGTATATTTTCATTGATAATATTTTCTTGGTTTACTCTACTACCAGTTATGAATTGAAGTTCGTGTTGGTTAAGTCAATTTATCCTTTGCAGCTGTGTTCAAATACGGAACTGGTTTGACTATCGTAACCATATTTGTATTGTGAGTATCTGATTGACATACGGTGACATCATTTCTAAACTTCATGAATATTTCTGGGGGTTAAGACTTGTCAGTGAAATTTAAATGGTCTTAACAGGTGTTTGAGATGCTTGGACCAAGCTTATATGATTTTCTACGGAAGAACAATTATCGCCCATTTCCGGTTGATCTTGTCCGTGAGCTAGGCAGACAACTGTTGGAATGTGTAGCATGTGTGTGATTGTTGCTTCCACTTGTTTCTGTTCTTTCCAAAACTTGGTGACAGAAGTCATATAAGTTGCATTCTTCTCTCTTCCTTAGGAAATTCATGATAGTTTCAGATGCCTTTTGATTATTAAATTTTCTTCAATTGTTGACCTCCTCTCCCAACAAACACCCCCCCCCCCCGGCGGCTGCCCCGCCCTAAAAAAGAAGAAGGCTTTTGTATTTCTTCTCCTAATATATGATATTAAGCCATTACAATTGTTGTGGAGGGATATAGAGATCCCTTCTCAATGCGGGAGTGGGAAGAGAGGCTGGGAGGAAGGTATGCAATGTTATATAATGATTATGTTGGCTGTTTCTGAACTTGCAGTTATGCATGATTTGCGTCTCATCCACACTGACTTGAAACCTGAGAACATACTTTTTGTTTCTCCAGAATATGTAAAAGTACCTGACAACAAGGTATTTTGTGCTTTCATGGTATTTGTTTCTTAGATTGTATTTTAGCCTTTTTTTTTTCAAATATAGATGTTTGTGATGTGATTATCACTAATTGAAACTTGCATATACTCTTTCCTTTGTTTACTTCCAGGTTACATCCCGCTCTCCGAAAGAGGGAACCTTTTATAAGAGACTGCCAAAGTCAAGTGCCATTAAGGTCATTGATTTTGGTAGCACAGCCTACGAGCACCAAGATCACAACTATATTGTCTCTACTAGGCATTATCGGGCACCTGAGGTTATTCTTGGTATGTTAATATTTCTGTTATACAACTACCATTGTTATGTTCACGTCCTTTTAGGTTTTTCTTCTTGCTACAAGGTTCAAAATTTATTTTATTTTTCTTTTCAAGGACTTGGGTGGAGTTTCCCTTGTGACATATGGAGTGTTGGATGCATCTTGGTTGAGTTATGTTCGGTATGTTGGCAAACTTAATAGTGGTTTGTAAGCTAGACGACTGGTCTAAATTTTACCAGATGAATAATGTTTAGAACTTCAAAATGGCTGCAGGGAGAGGCTTTGTTTCAGACGCACGAGAATTTAGAGCACCTAGCCATGATGGAGAGGGTTTTAGGCCCAATACCTATGCACATGTTGAAAAGAGCAGAGTGCGTAACCTTCTGAAGAATTGATTTCTTTTGTTGATTGGTTTAATTAATTGTTCTTTTAACCTTCTGGATATTATCCTAATAGTTACTAAGGGATTCTGTGTCTTGTCATATTGCATAGTCGGCATGCAGAGAAGTTTGTCAGAAGGAGTAGATTGGACTGGCCAGAAGGCGCAGTGTCTCGGGAAAGCATCAAGGCTGTCTTAAAACTACCTCGTCTTCCTGTCTGTAAAATTTTATTTGTCCAATTTAATGCCTTTTGTTTACCTTTTTCTGGTCCTGTTCTCTAAACGTGTTTCTTGTTATGACAGAATCTAGTGATGCAGCACGTGGATCACTCTGCAGGGGATCTTATTGATCTCTTGCAAGGTCTACTTCGTTTTGACCCCTCCGGTAGATTGACAGCTCATGAAGCGCTCAGGCACCCCTTCTTTACCAGGGAACATTACAGGAGATTTTGAGATAACTCTCCCCCCCCTCTTTTACAATTCAGGTGTCTCCGCGGGTGATTCGATTTCATGTTTGCTTGTATGTTGTATTCGGTCATAATCGAGTGATGATGTGAGTTATAGTTATGCGAATGGTGCTTCATTTTTTCTTGTTTTGGTGCATGAGCAAGGGTTTTGCCCCTTCTGATCCGTCTAGCTTTTGTAGATAAATTCATTACCTGGAGAATCTTTCTCCGTGTCCAATTTTGCACGACCAATTTGTATTGTATAAGCATTCCACTTTTTTAGGACAACTCTTGCTTTCATCATCAGCCGGCCTGCTGTGTGTGATGAGATTTAATTTACAATATTTACTTTAGCCATTGGCCAGCCATGTTACGTTAAGTAGTACTTCAGACGTTGTGACTTTGAGATTGTGTATTAACTAATTAAACATGATTAAAATCAAGAAGCAAATTACTATTTGAAGAACTGATCGCGCGTAGATTAGCAAGGTTAACCCACTATGTGTTATTCAAAAGAGGAACTTAACAATTAGCAAAATCAAATCCCCAATTCCCAAGGACAAAAAAAAAAAAAATTAATTTCGCAATGTGTGGTGCTACAAAATTTGCTGCTTTAGCGTTTCGTTCTGCAGTTTCTTTTGATCAAAACCCCTCCTGGGGGGCGTGTCAGCATGATGCTGCAATAGCCATACAGATTATACGAATACCTTAAGATGGTTCCCAATTTGGATCTTGCCCTGAATACCCCTTTCACTTCAAGTATAACTCCGTTGCTTTCCATCTGTTTGATCAGGCGTTGAGTCTCTGCCATCGGAAGCTGAACTTGACTAGTGACCATATGGATATTTGCGAACCTGGACTCTTTCTTCGCTGCCGAGAATGGTTCAACATATTGAGTAGCGATAAGGGTACTTCCGTAGTAGAGATAGATTAACGTGGTGCTGAAGTCCACATGCACCTTCTTGTTCGGATTTGTGAAATTTGCAAGCACTGTAACATCAGCATTGAGTAGATAGCCCAAGTCTAGGTAGGCTGCATTAAGGGTAGCACCAGACACTTCGAAATGAGGACTCTGAGGACGAAAAACAAGATACACTATGAGCACTATTAAGCCTCCTATGATTATTACGAGCCAAAATATCACACAGAAGACCGCTAAGAGCCACGTATGCGGTTTGGTTCTCTTCTGTTCCGGTACTCTGAACGCACCCGGACGATGACGTCGGGGATCATGGTGGCGTGGCTGCGGCTGTGAAAATGGACCAGGCTTAGACTCGCGAGGTTCGTCATGTGGTGATGGTGGTGTTGACGGTAGTGGATGTGGCTGTGTCAGTGTGGTAGGTGATGGTGGTGGTGGCGGCACCGGAGAAGGAGAAGGAGAAGCACGTGGCTTACGGGACTTACGGCGTGGCTCCTCGATTCTGGGTGGCTCATCAATTCTGACCCGTGGGGGTTGATACGAGCGGGGTTGTTCTAGTGGTGGTGCTGGTGGTGTCACTACTGGACCAGGTGGCTGCGCACGATCTCCATGCTGAGGTCGCAATGGTCTTATGAAGTGAGGGTTGGTTTCTCGATGAGACATGGTGGCTATAGGAAATGCATGGCAGAAGATGAAGACCAGAAGAAGCGCAATACTATGTAGTTGGTATGAAGAGACACCCCGAATAAGAAAAACAAAATTAAAAGATATAAAGGGAATGAGGATGACTTGGGGAGAACTTCAAGGATGATTAACGTAAAGGCAAAGAATCAAACATAAGCTAAGAAGGTGGGGCAACCAACGCTGTACTTCTGTTTCTATTTCCTTTAACTTTTTAGACATTGATTATTCGGAGAGTTTAATGCGTTGATCTTGCCGAAAGTGAAGTCTTGGGCTTGTAATATACACTGGCACACAGCTGCTGAGAATCTAACATCTCCCAAATAGAGAGAACGTTCTCTAGAAGAAATAAAAGGATGGACTGGAAACTAAAGAATTGATCAGAAAACCCCTTCACTTTCTGATTCTTGTATAACATGCAAGACTAATTGCATAACTCACCATACCTCCCAATTGTTCATCCACATTTCTATTCTCCAGCAAATGAAATTTGACAGGCAGTATTGACATCCATTCCACCTTTAATTACATTGATTGTAAGCTCATAACCTAAATTAACTTTTTTAACCCTTCTTTTACATAGCGCCATATTTGAATGGCCTCGTATGAACTATTAATCATTGAACCTTGTTTGGGAGGATAAGCTCAATTGTAGCCTTTGTCCACTGGACTGTTTAGATAAGCCCATATCATTGGGGCATTCTTGATGGAGTTTCAGCTTTAATTAGGTCCAAACACAGTTCATCAAAAGTGATTTTGATTCTCTATTTATTTTTTAACTTTGCTTTATTTTAGTTCTTTATTTTTCAAAATTTAATTTAACATAATTTATTTTTAAATTATATAAATAAAGGTTATTTTAAATAAAATTTTAAAAATAAAAATTATTTCAAGACTTTTCTAATTTATAAAAAATTAAAATAAAATTATATTCAAAAGCGAATAACTATTTTAATGCAAACTAAAATTAAATTAAATTAAAAAATAAATAATTAAAATAGTTTTTTTTTTTTTTTCAATTTTTAAACTGATTTCATAATTTAACCAAACCAAAATTCTAGACTGGGTCGGGTGAGAATATGTTGTTGGGTTGCTCGAAATGATACATAAACATTACTGATCACTCAAGCAACCTATACAAAACGGTATTTTTTGGGGTGAACTTAACTAATGAATACCTAGGGTTAGTCGTTTGTTTGTATTTTGATTGAAGCCAAATCCAATACTATAGAGATAAACTGATTTTCAGCGAATTCCATCACGTGTTTTCTCAACGAACTTTTCATAACTTTAAAATCCTAATATTTTCTTGCACTTTTACATATCGCACATGTTGCACATGCTACTTCATTCTTGCACCGAGCCACCTTCTTCATACAACCCCACTCTTATAACTCTTAATTAATTACAAAATAAAATATCTATATATACTTATTTATATTTTTTTTGTTATATTGTTCTTTAATTAAAATATGACAAATATATGATTCTTCAATTATATCATCATGATATGCGAAACAATTTTAATATTAAATTATATATTTATTATGTTTTACTTGTTCACAATACACTATTTACTGAAAAAAATTAATAACAAATATAGAAAGCTTATAATTCATAAATATAAGATACTCTATTACACTGGTTAATTATACACTCATCATGCATTTATTGAAAAGTCTAATAATAAATATAAATAACTGTATTTAAGTTTGATCTATAACTTCTATCGTAGAGTGCTAGACATGAATTTCATTAATGTTGCCAGAAACGAAGGAGCTGGCTCATTCTAGAGACATAAACAAAGTGGACTTGATCAAGCTGATTGAGTACGAATATTTACGAGACAAAACTAGGGTTGTTGTATAATGTATACGTACTTCAACTTGTATAAATGAAAGGGTATGTATGTATGTCTCACATAATGACGTCTTAAGGAAGATAATTCCAACGAAGGCTTTGGATGAGTCAGTCATGTGGTGGACCAGAAAGCAACACTACGCAACTCATCCCCTTGTTCCTGCTTCGCCACTATTTTTGACCTCTATTTTTAAAATATATGTCACATACTAAGTATCCTTATTTCTTTTTTTAACAAATATATATATATATATATTATTTTTTTTTCCCATTCTTGACCGACACAGTATTGGCCACACATCTCTTACATGTTGAAAGGTTCGTAATTGGAAACTCACCAAGAAGCTCGTTTCGGCTCCCCGGCCAACTACCAACGAACCTTTTTTTTTTTTTGACGTTAATATTTCCAAATTAAGGTTTGTGATTAATTGCTTGCTTGTTTGGTTCTGATTCACAAATTGCAGATCCGTGAGTCGCAATTTGGGAGTGTGCGGTCAATGAATGCACCAAGTTGCTGTAGAATTGGGAGGCTTACCTTACCTGTATTTTACTTGCTGGTTAAGGATTTGTGCAATTTTATTTATGGATTCTGCAATAGGATGCTATACAGTGAAAATCATGTGAATTATGTGTTGCCTTTCAAACCTCTTTTAAAAAAAGTTTTGACTGGCATATAGTGTTTTCTATCATCAAAGAGCGAAAATCAAGTTTAATTCTAACTAAAGGACCTTTTTGTTAATCTTATGATGTATATAATCTGAATTTAAATCTCTTTATGTTCTTGAATTTTGATGGAACTAATTACCTTTTTCATCTAAGTTTGATTTTATAAATACATGTAAGAATGAATTTAAGGAGAGCGCTTAATACTCAACAGTCGACAATGTTCAACTGTTTTAGAGTTTTAAAATTTTTATATTTATATGTAATTTTATTTTATATTTTTAATTAAGTTATTTAATTTATAAGAAATCGCTCTATTGGATTATAAGAATTTGTCAAATTTGATTTAAATCATTGATCCAAATTTTATCTTAAAAAGAGAGAGCGCTTGAAGGTGTTCAACTTCTTCAAAATTTTAAAATTTTTTATTTTATATATAATTTTATCTTATATTTTTAATTAAGTTCTTCAATTTATATAAGAACTTGTCTCCATTAAATTATAAGAATTTGTTAAATTCATTGATCTAAAAAATTGTTATCCCCTTATAATCAAATCATAAATCCATCCATGAATTCATATATAAGAAGTTAATAAAAAATTATTAAAATGAAGTTTTAAAATAATATAATTTATTAATATCATATGCTGATTTTAACTTAATTTTACTCACTTGAAGCACAAAAGATAAAGAATATATCTTACTAAAAACGAACTTTTGTTTCCAAACTATTTCAATATAGAATATAGAATTTTTTTTCTAGTTTTAATTTAGAGTAATAAGTGATTAATGGTATTTCGCTATTTTCTTTTTCTTTGGTCAAGGCATTTTGATTTATGGTTAAGACGAACATGTGCTTTGAATACGCCGACGTCTCAATATTCTACCTTTTCACACAATGAAAAATAATTGATAATTAAATACTTTTATGTCATACGAATTTACATGTGGATTCCAAATGACATATTAATAATACAATTTCATTTTGCTTGACATGCATGTCTCATGCGCTCTATATTTACTAATAATATTTGTAAATGATGGTCTTCTCCGTTTGTGATTAATAAAATTGTAAATCATATATTTTGAAATTTCGAACGGTGACATTATTTAAAGAAAGGTTCAGACTTAATACAATACATTATATTTTTATTATCAAATTTTTTTACTTAAATTGACCAATAAAAATTGTAATATTAAATTTGAAAATGATATAATTTTTAACAATAACTATACATCTATTTTAATGTAATTAAGAAATTATATACTTATAATATTTTAATTAGATAACATTATGACAAAAATATATAAAAAAAAATACATATAAATATTTAACTTAAATAAAATGCACGTATTAGAACTAAAAAAAGACAAAAAAAAAAAAAGCCCAAGTTGTTCATTGAGTCACAATCTTGGGTTCAAAAATTCAAAGGTTCATCAAACTGTGGAATGACGACTTTAGTCCGCCATTTGGGTAATGTTTTTCACCTACTTTACTTACCAAATTTAGCATTTGACTGAATTAAATTTTCTTTGCTAAGAATTGACTAATATAATAATTATTATTAATAAAATTTTTAGTGCACTTATAATTTTAATTGTATCGGTGCACTCAGTTATAATTTAGAGATATAATTATAATATTATTATTTTTTGAGTTAATAATATTATAATTATATCCGTATATTATAATTAGATGAAATAATATACTTAAAATTGTAAGTGTATTAAAAATTATATTATAATTATTTTATATAATAAATTGATAAATATTATGGATATTAATTTAATTTGTTTAAATATTCTTTTATTATATGATTGGAGTATTCTCAAATTTCTTAATAATAATTAGGTTTTTTCAAAAAGGATTCTATGACATATATGGATATTCTTTTTCTCTAAAACTCTACAGAAAATTTACAAAAAACATGTAGAGAATAAATTCACCCTTGAATCAACTTAAATGTAAGAAACATATCTTTTTGACTACTAGACCGACCTTTTGAGATTATAATTTTTATTTTAAAATATTTTAAACATTCAAATATAAATTAAACTCAAACAAATTGGTATAAAATGAAATTTATAAGATACACGCACTTACCCATCATATGCACGTTTAAAACCCTAAACTCTAAATCCCCTTGTCCCAAAATTGTAGAACTTCAGTATTATTATAGAATTGACAGATGTGCATCTACTCTACCACATATATATATATATATATATATATATATATATATATATATATATATATAAGGCAAACAACCTCCTTCGATGGTTGTATAATTTACTCATCTCAACTTTAAAAGTTTCCCATTTTTTTTTGGTCAAACAAAAGTTGACCATATATACTTTGTGCAATTTGATTTTTTTTAGTCAGTTATTTTCATTCAAAACCTTAATGCTACTTATTTATGTAGACAAAAAAATATAACAAATCAAGGCTTTTTTATTACAAAAAAAAATTAAATGACGAAAAAACCTTGTTTATTATTTAAAATATTTGGTTTGATGTATTATTGTACTGATTTATTTATTTTTAGTCTGCATGAATAAATGATGATAAAATTTAAAATAAAAGGATTTATTAAAGAGGTATATAGGACAAAATTAATAATCTCGAAGCTTATAATCAATTATTTTAAAAAGTTAAATATCATGATTCTTTGTTTTTCTTTGACTGAAAAAAAAAAAAAGATAGGTCCGAAAGTTTTAAAGAAGGAGTTTTCTGTCCTGACGTGGCACTTTGACGCATTCTGTGCTTCGGGTAAGACCATGACCAGAGAGCACCTACGCAAGCAGCCTGTTCATAGTAAGTTGGCGAACTCTTCGTCCAAATATGAAAATGTTGAAAGAGTTGCAATGCTCTTTAATCTTGTAGACTGTGGTGGAGGTGGCTGCGTTGAAAGGGAATCTATCAAAGTCTCCATTTTTATTTCATCCTCTCCTATTCCTTCCTCCGATACTGCAGGACGGCGAGAGATCGATCTTTCTATTTTCATAAGCCGCTGGCATATTCGTATTTGATTTTTCCTCTTCCATCACTTCACGAAGAAAGGGTCAAAGAGAGAGAGAGAGAGAGAGAGAGAGAGAGAGAGGGTTCAAGGGTTTTAGGTGAGAAAACCAAATAGGTAGACTGAAGCTGCAATATCTACCATTTACGGCTTGTAATTGAAACCCATTTGCTTCTTCAACTCTTTGCCCTTCTCCAGAGGAAAATCTCTTCATGGGTGTCGATTAATTTACTCATACCGTTGTTCTTCATATATTATTGTGAAGATGTTGGGAGAGGAGGGTAAGGACCGTCCCACCGCCACGGCCGCCGGTGGTGGCGGTCGGAGGACATATTCACGCTCTGTCTCTTGGACTGATCGGTCTCCGACGAAGATTAGCCCAAACCGTCGGCCGCCCACAAATAGTAAGCCTCGGCCATTATTGCCTCCTCTTCAGCCTCTCTCCATCATAAAACGAAGTGCTGAGGAGTGGCCTAGCGCGGGATCTGATGATCTTGGAATTTGGCCGCTTCCACAAACCCCAAGAGGATCCATTAAAGCCTTGGAGAGTTCTGATTCGGGTCAGCCCACAAAAGAATTTCAGTTCAAGAGGGATAAATTAGCCTTTTTTGACAAGGAGTGTTCTAGGATCGCCGAGCATATATATTTGGGGAGCGATACAGTGGCGAAGAATCACGAGCTTTTGAGGCAAAATGGGATCACGCATGTGCTCAACTGTGTTGGGTTTGTTTGCCCTGAGTATTTCAAAAGCGATTTTGTGTACAAGACACTCTGGTTGCAGGACAGCCCCAGCGAAGATATCACCAGTATTCTCTACGATGTGTTTGATTACTTTGAGGATGTTCGAGAGCAAGGCGGGCGTGTGCTTGTGCATTGTTGCCAGGGAGTTTCTCGATCATCCTCTCTGGTCATTGCATATCTTATGTGGAGGGAAGGTCAGAGTTTTGAGGATGCGTTTCAGTATGTGAAGACTGCACGAGGAGTGACCAACCCAAATATGGGTTTTACTTGTCAACTTAAGCAGTGCCAGAAACGTGTACATGCTATGCCCGCTAGTCCGAATTCTATTCGTAGGATGTATCGAATGGCCCCTCACTCACCCTATGACCCTCTTCATTTAGTCCCCAAAATGATAAACCATCCAGGTGCTCGAGCGCTTGATTCTCGTGGGGCGTTCATTATCCATGTTCCTTCTGCTATTTATGTGTGGAGTGGAAAAAATTGCAGTTCGGTGATGTCATGTAATGCAAGGGCTGCAGCACGTCAGGTCATCCGTTATGAGGGGGCTAAGGGTCCAATTCTGACCATCAGTGAAGGTGAAGAGCCTCCGGAGTTTTGGACTGTTCTTGCCAACGAGCAACTCTTATTAGGTGAAGAAAGCGTGGAGCTTGCTGAAGCTGGTATTAGTGAGGGGATTGGTTGGAGAAAAGTAAGCGAGTATGATTTGGATTTTGAAATTTTCCACAAGGCGCTTGCTGGTGGGGTTGTTCCACCTTTTTCTGTTTCTAGTGCTGGTTCAGAAACTTGCCTACCTGCCAGAGAAAATGGATGGGGAAGACTGAGGAGGAAGTTTGCTAATGGTTGCATGAAAGGATTATTCATGTCATCCTCTAAATGGAACTGCAAAGCTACTACCACTAAATCCATAGATGAATCCAGTGTGATTATGGAAGAAGAAAACCAAGATTCTGTACTTGATCCTAGTTCGTCCCCATCATCGTCGACCTTTCCCTGTGGTTCACCTGATTCTTTTGAATGTTTTCCAGATAACAGCTCAGACAGGGCAAAGGATAGTACCACCATAGAAGTCATGGATCTCTCTGTTCCTCCCACATCAGATTCTTTTTCTTGTTTTTTAGGAAGCAGCCCAAAATTCAGTTCCAAGTCCCCAACACTCTCACCCTCCAGTTCTGAGTATGCCAGTTCGTTTACATTTTCACCTTCGTCTACAAATTGGTCTGACTTGTCATTTGTGTCTTCTAGGCAGCCATCACCTTCTAGCCTGGAACCAGCTGATCCTTTTTATGTCAAAGATCTATCTTTCTCAGAAAACTCCTCTCTACTTATCAAAGAAGCTGTCTCCTCGTCTAAGGAGGAGGCATTTTCAGCTAATCACACATTGGGAGGCGCAGACACCTATCTTCCATGTAAAGGGCCTTCCCCTTCCATTGCGGAGCGCAGAGGGAGTAATCCTCCACCTCGTATGTTGCTATCCTCTGTCAACGAATCATCTCACGACCACACCAACCTGGTACGATCACAGTCATTCTCTTTACCTGACTTACATGGTAATGTGATGTACGATATTAGTTGCAAGCAATCTGATCATGAAAACAATGGAAAAGGGCCAATAGCAGATGCTGATATTAGTTCAGGCGGTGAATCGCAGAGGGACATTAATGACAGCGAGGATCATATGGTACTATGTTATAGACATAAGTAGAACAGAAGCTGAGGGGATTATAACAAGATTTCACCTTCGTCCTCTCTAGTCATGGTTGAGCCCCTATAGACTAATGTTGGAGGTGAATTCCGCTCTATCTTTGCGTGGCTGTAAAGATTTGCCGTAGCCTGATCAATAAATAACTATACAGGTGGCATCTAGGACGTGGATTTATAGCATTTCTAGTATGTAACAATGATTTATTTTAAGTGAATATAGAGCCTCTCTTTCTCTCATATTTGGGATCTCTATTTTTCCTGTTGATTAAGGTGCTCATCATCTCATCAAGCACTCACTATATTTGGTGCGTAGAGGTCACCTTTGCAGGATATTGACACAGCAAAAGTTATTATAGCACACATTGTCATGCCATGTTAACATCCTTTATTAGTTTCTGCTTCCACTCATGAACATAAGAAAAAAATCATTTTTAATTGACATTGCAATTAGTCTTCCACTGAAACTATAAATGAGACAATTACAACAATGATTTTATGACAAAACCACTACGGTTTGCCAATTAGATAGCAAGGTTGAATGCTAACCAAGACCAGAATCACCAATTGGCTATCACAGTGGCTAAAAGTAATCGCATGTAAATCTGTCATCTTAATTAAGGGTGGCATTTCATTTTTAGTCAAAGTTGATTTTGGAGTTTGAGATGGGGGGGCGGATACCAATGGCTAACACCCATTGGCTATTCTGATTCATGAATAAGTTAATGCATTTTTCTGCCTGGTTTACAGGAGAATTGCATCTAATAACATCTTCAAAGGATGGATTATAAGAATTGGCACCCAAATCTCTATCCCACTGTTATGATGGAAACAGGACACATAGTATTCATGGCAGATGTTATGTCGGTTATATGTGTGTTCCATGGGTAGCGAAATACATCTAATCGCAACGAAGGAAACACATTAACACTAGCACACACATGGCCCTATTCTTGGCTTGTTTCTTCAAGTCCATTTTGCGCCCTTAAAAATGCCATTGTGGGACCTAGCGCACTGCATCTCAAAGCTCTGTGGGACCAGGACCGCGTGCCTGAACTCTCCTCTTTACTCCATCCATTCTCCAGAGACAGTTTGGCCTTCTTTGCTGTTAATGCCTCGTTAATTTCATCCCACACGTTTAATTCTCCGCTTTCTGCAAATGGAGCAACAAATGACGCTAGTTTAGAGCATCGAGCTGCATACATGTTGCCATACGCTCCAAATTTCTAACATATATCATGAATTCTCTAGCAGACATTACCTTTAGCTGGGTTATGACCTTCACTTTCCTTGTGTGGCTGGCAACTTTCAGTGCGATCGCCCTCAAGTTCATCAGTCCTCCTTCTAGTTGCTTTTGTTGGATCAACCAAAGCATCACTAAAGCCAATTGCATTTGCTAACTCTGAGTTTCCGTGCTTAACCATTCGCACATCAACAAGTGATGAATAATCTATCTGTGGAAGGGATATACTGTTATTAATATTGCGTGAATAGTGAGCAGCATGCTTGTTTGATTGTTAGAAAAGAAACATTCAGTTTAAGTATATTATTCCGGGGAGTAGGGGCGTCAAGGCCACATGCAGCAGACTCAAGATCTTTTATATGAGCGTGACACAGAATTGAAAGTGTGTAAAGTAAAATAAAAATGTTGAATAGCTACCGCATAAGCTCGATGCCAAAACAAAAGTAAAAATTTCAATGGAAGAATACCTCTAAAGAACCATCTTCCCCATAGGAAAATGAATCGGACTGCAAGGTAGATACCTCCTCATCTATTTTCTTCTCAAAATCAAAAGGATATTCTAAAACTGGTTCTAGCCGAATCCTATTTGATTCAGGATCATACCATGATATCTTCCCAACCTAAAGGAAAAAGAACATAGCAAATTAAAAACTTCATACGCAGAAAATTTGTATACCGGTTGAAAAGCAGGCTTAGTATGTACTCTGAAGGAGGAAATCTCAGGTGTCCATGATGATGATAATTCAATCAAACGATATGCTATTAAATCACTTTCCTGCAGTATATAGAGAAGCGATTTAATAGTGCCACAAAAATATAGTGGGACATAAGTTACTGCTTGATAACGAAGAATAATAATAATGGAGAATCCCCATGGTAAAATAAAATGCAGCTAGAAAGCTTACTAAAAAAGAAAAAGGATAGAAAAAAAAACTTGTAATACAATTTCAGGAGTTTATTATCTACCTCTAATGCACAGAAGTATGGTAATAACCCTGAGCGCTATGGAGTAGAAAGAACAAACCTTAGGCAAGCTCGTATAAGATATAAGCTTATTAAAGTCTACGGGCATGGCTGCCTGTTTCTCTTCAGCATTCTTAATGTGGGAGCACTCTTGATTGGAACGTTTATAGCCATCCCCTTTATGGAATGCGGTCTTCTCTCTACCCCATTTCTGCCCCTTCTTCTTGTTGGTAATTCCATTCCACCTAAATGTTTCCTGAAGCATCCAGATGACACGTCAACGTCAATGAAATAAAGAATCAAATGGCAGTATATCTCCTGATACTGAAAACACAACGAATAAAGAATCAAAATAAATAATAAGTCATACAACTTTGAGGTTGAAACATTCCAAGCACAAGTGAGAACCATAACCAGGATCACATGAACTTTCATAAGCCAAATCTTAAACTATCCGATGTACAGGACAGTCAGAAGGAAAAATATAAAAGCTAAAAATTGATTTCCAGCAACAGTTTTGATTCCTTCAACAGGTAACTCAACAATATGTTAGCTCCCTCCGCTTCTCTCCATTACCCATCAGCCCAACCTACGACCAACATCTTGTATAATATGATTATGAGCAAAACTAACAAAAATTATCACATCAGATTTTATGTTGACTGTATAAGAAGGGGAGTAAAACAGAACTCAGAAAGGTAAGCTTCGTAGAGACAATTTGAACTAACCACTGGAAATTGATTTTGGGGCACTGCCTGATCTGCATCAAAAAGACCAGGAGCATACATCAGAATATGAAAGTCATTCTAAGCAACATACAATACGACTATTTGATAAACTTTAAAAGCCAGTAGAAAGAGAGAAGTAAACCTTTGCTGAGGGGCTCGAAGCGAATGTGTCCTGGCCTAATTTCCACAGGAACAATGTCATCCTCTCCATCACTTTCTTGAACAGGTTCTTGATGTACATCAGAAACTATGCAACTACTATCTTTGACAGGTAATGCTTGCCCATCCTTTTCAGGCATTGGACTCTGATGGAGCTGCAAAATTGGAGGAAACATAATGACCTTCTAAAATAATGATAAATTAAGACTAGTGGTCTCTAAGAAAACTAATCTATGATTTTAATCCTCATATATAGGAAGTGGACATCTTATTAACCAGATTAAAGCACACTAACACCATCCAGAAAAGTAAATTCTTGTGCATATATGGCATCAAGATTAAATCATTTTCCCAGGCTTCATGAAATAGGAATACCTTTTCCTTCTCTAATTTTAACTGTTCCCTCAACCAACGTCTCTTAGCTTTCTTCCGTCGAGCACTTCTGCTTGGCAACTGGCGAAAAATTAAAGTCAACAAAAACTGAAGTGTCTAAAATTGATATTCTTTTCTCCCTCCTTTTTTAACAAGTCAAATTGTGCAAGAATAATCATAATAAGATAACAATTTATCAGTCTTGTATAATTAAGTGGAAACAGGAATTACATTTCTGTTTCAAACAGTGGAAGTTCATTGTTACCTTTTTAGCTCCGCTGAGTGAATTGGATATAACATTGCCTTTGCCATCATTTTGAGGCTGACAGAACCTATACAATAGTTGGAAGAAAATTAAAGAAAAATATTTTCTCATCCTTTCACGGGGGTGGGGATTAAAAGTTGGATTAGGGCATGGATTCAACAGGAAGAATTCAGTAATCAAACAACAAATACTCGAAAACCCAATGTAAATTTTTCTACTTCATTGGAGAACATTTATCAATCTATGAACACAGACAGATCACCAGAATTTGTAAGGAACAAATAAAACATCACCAAACATGAACACTAGAATCATCTGTGACATTTTATCAGCTAATTATCTCACCCATAGAATGGCCAACAGTACAAAGAAGTGCACAATTCAGAAAGGATGTAACACACACCAATTAATAATCATATACATCACAATGTAACAAAAGTGTACCTTGCTTCATCAGGCACAGGCCCACTGATTTGATTACTCTGTTTTTTATTATCAACAATGATTGACTTATCTGGTTGACTAGATGAATTAGACAACTTGCCATTGTCCTTATCAGCTGAACTCAATTGGTGATGAATAACACAGCCTTGAAAGCTTCTATTTTTCTCCACAGGTTCCACAGGAGTGGCTGCCAACTTTTCAGCAGAAGATAACTTAATCTTCTTCTGCCTAAATTGAAAAATAATGAGATCAAGTTAACAACACAAATACTGTTTGAATTCCCCAATAAATGCTCTTGAACTCCAAAGTTCCGAACAAAATGTTTTGAATGGAAAAGGAAGATCCATTTGGAAATTTTGCATTTTCACAGCAACTTCTTCAGTTGTCAAAACAAGTTTGACGGGACTATGGAGTTTGAAATCTCCAGGATAAAATTTGTGCAAATAAAGTTCCTTTTGGTTTTCGTTTTCCAACTGACAACTTGATAATGTCAATAATACAAGTTGAAGTCATTAGAGGGTAGTTAGTAACTAATCAGGCTGTTAAGCAATAACCAACTAGCACTGGATAATAAATAAGCATCGTCCCTGTATTAGAAGGCAAATAATAACAGAATCAGACTTTCTAGTGCCATTTTGCCATCTTATTGATAGTAAGTGTATCACAAATGCTTAGAAACAAGAATTAAGACCCAGTGTTTCTGATTCAAAATGGCCTCTCCCTCCTCTGAAAGCATATGTTTGCAGAATGAAGAGAAAGGTTTCAGACCAAGTGGGGCCTGGAGAAGGTGACAGTGGCAGTTAATTGATGGTTCTGGGTAGTTATTGGGAAAGAGAGACAGTTTTTGTTATTTTATGTTATTATATAGCAGTTAAGGGAGTAGGCAGTTATGAAACAGTTAGTAGTAGTTAGTATGTCAAACTTATAAATAAGTCCAGTAGTAATAAGGGACAGACATTCAGATGATTATATGAATTTGTATTTTGGAGAGTAGTCCCTTCCATATGGACTAAGAGTGTTTCAGATCCTAACACTCTATTTTCATCTTTAATGAGTGTTTCAGATCCTGACACTCATCCATCTTCACATTTTTCTGTTCTGTTCATTTACCAGTTTAACAATGAGGGAGCCCCAAACTTTAAAAAGAAAGTAAAATAAAATGTAAAGAGAGGATAAACTGAAAACAAATTTAAGATATCAGAATAAAAGGTTTAGTAACACTGCCTTAAGATTACAAAGATGAAATTTTAAGTTTACTAGTTTGGTCATCTCACTGATGCACCATGTTTAAAGATAACAAGGGCTTGTTTGGAAGTTGGAAGGGAAAGGGAAGATTACATGAAAGAAAATATTTAATCATAACATTTTTAGTAAATTAAATATCTTCCCTGCAAAAAACCTGTGATTGTGGGCCACCAAAAAAGTGGGGATCGGTGGGGTTGGAGAATTTAATAAAACACCTTCATTTCCATCATCTTCTATTTTTTTTTTTCAAAGGACAAGGACCACTTTATCCAAATTGCCTAGTATATGATTTTAAAACTCCTCTGATGCATAAGTATGGAGTAGACAGAAAATAGCTAAACAACTTTGTTGATGTGTAAAGAAGGTACAGTCACAAAAGATAGTTCAACAGAGTTAAACTCTGAAACATTAAGAAGAGAGAAAGATCCCTTAGTAGCACTGAAACCCTTACAGGACTACAGCCATGCACTGATAACAACCAATGAGGTTAATTAAACAAACCTTGGATCCTTGAGCTTCTTGGATGCTTTTCTTTTCTTTGAGACTGCATTTCTTGGTGATTTAGATTCAACATAAAGTGTATCTTCAAATTGATCAATGTTATCCTCTTCAGACATGTTTTTATATCCTCCAGTTTCCCCTTGAAAGTTCTCATTTGCTAGAAGCTTGGGAAGCTCTACACATTGATGCCCACGGGGTGCAGATGCCAGCATTGCAGCTTCAGAAGCAGTTGATATGCTTCCTTTTTTTTTCACACTGTAAGCATAAGTGTAAGAAAAAACTACCATGACAACAATAAAGGTGCTGGAGAAATAGTCAACCATAAACACACCAGACAATGTCTTTGTCCCTCAAAATACGTCGTGACTCAAAAGGCGGTAAAACAAAGTCATCCATCTGCAATAAATTAGAAATGGAACAATGGTTATGTAAAGAATCAATCATCAAAGTACGGGTAAATGATTGAACAACCACTTAACAAATTCAGACTGCCTTCAAACAATCTTACAGAATGTTCATTTCAATTTCCAGATAGTGTTGGCATTATGCCCTAGAAGGTTTACTTTCTCAATTTTCCACCAGCTTAGTTAAACCAAGCCATTGGAAGCTAATCACAGTTGCCATTCCAGTATTAAATACCGAATTAAAAAATGAAATTCAAACTTTAATCCACCAATTTGCAGTACGTTTGTGAATATTTTCTTAAATCACCGCCATATATGGCTTCCTTTCTCAATAAAGTTAATATCCATGTATTTCCGTTGTTCGAGTCAGACACTACGATCCGAAAGGTACAGAGCATACTGAGAGGATGATGCCATTGGGGCAAGTTCGGTGCAGGCGGAAAGTGTCAAAAATATGAACAGCTAGATCAGAGATGGTGTTGGTTTGGGGTTTTAGCAGAAACCAGCTTCGCTGCAGCCCCTCCTTCTTCCTTGACTTATTCAACATGTGCTGGTCCTCGAACACCAGACGAAGTCTCACCGTCTCCGCCATGATCACTGGCGTAGCGAAAGTGACGGCTACTGCAGCAATCGCTGATTTCGCAATGCTCTGTTCGGCTTCTTAAACCCTCACCAAGCCAGTAACTGAGCTGATATATTAGCCACAAAGCCAAGTTTGAGCTTCGAATAGCCTTCTGTTTATTAAGTCGACATCTGGCAGTGGCCAAGCCGCGCCGCTAACCCATTCTTTTTCATATTTATTTGGGAATGCAATGATTTTTTCAAAAATTGTTGTTTCATTTTTCTTTCTTTTTTCTTTATCATATTCATTAGGAATGCAACGGTTTTTCAGTTTATTTAAAAAAAAATTTTGATAGGAATTAAAGAGATAAGTGATATTTAAAATAAGGATAATTTACAACTTTATTGTGTTCTTTTAGTAAGAATATCTTGGTGAATATTGATTGAATTGGAGCAGGTAATCAACACCGACAAATATTTGAGCGGAGAAAAACACCATTTAAATTTCTCCATTTTTTGCCTACACGAAGAGACAAGTGGGTTTTTTTTTTTTTTTTTATCAGGTTATGTCACAAACATAATTATTTTTGATATACTCAATATTACATGCATTTTTAAACCCGAAATCCAATTAAACTAAGTGAACCTACTTTCTCACATAGAATTTCTCTTGCACAAAATCATTACCCTCCCAAATCAAATCGAATTTATTTATTTATTTTCGTAGTTCAATTGGACTGGAACAAGTTAACAAATTATGCATCCTTTATGTATTAACTAAGACTAAGTCTCTCCTAATTATTTTAATAAAGCATTTTCTATGTATACGTAATTTATGTACTAATTATAAAGTTTGAACTGAGTAATTAAAATAAAAAATAGATCCCTTTAATTGTTAGAGAAAAATATATATAGAAAATGGGAAATATGAAAATTGTGCTAAAAATGTGTACTCACCACATTCTCTTTAATGTGATTTTTGTCACAATTATATTTGTTTGATGATATATAATAAACCATCTTTAAGATTTATTTTAAAATTTATCTCAAGTACTCTTAAAATTAATAAATAGTAACTTTTGTAATTTATTTAAAAAATTAAAAAACTTTAAAAAATAAGTAATAATGTCTTATCAAATTAATTATTAGATTCTTATTTAAATTTTTAATATATAATCAAGTCTTATTTATAATAAAATTTTATAAAGATATAATGTCTTTTTAAAAAATCATAAATTTTTTTAATAATTATATTAATACATAAATTTATATATTTTTAATTTTAAAGTTTAAAATAATTAAAAATTTTAATTTAATTAATTTAAACAATTGGATCAATTTTAAATCAATGCATAAATAACTTAATTTTTCAAACCATCTATTCCCAACAATCCTTAGACTAACTTGTAGAGTTTTATCACGTTTTGAATGAGTAATTGATAAAATAAAAAAGAATGAATTGCTTTTGCTTGAAACTAAAACTTCAATAAATTGTGACAGCAATACAAGAAATTCTTGTCGACATTTAAATATTTAATACCCAAAGTTATTGGAAATCTGTTATCCAGTATGAATCATGGTCTAAGGATGACGAAATACAAATATTTCCAGGATTAATTATAATTCTTTATAGTGTTTGGAAAATAAGATAATGTTTAACTTATCATTCAAATGCAGTGGAGGTATTTATTTAGTGGGGATAAAATTAAATAACATATTTATTAAGCTTATGTAAGAATTAAACTTTAAAAATTCAAGAACTCAAAAAATAAATTAAACATTTTTAACCGTACAAAAACAGATTTTTTTAATTCTTAATGGCCAAATAGTGAGGCAACCTGAAGTGAGGAGTGTCACTCGTCCAGTGACTGCAAAATGTCCTCGAAATATAATCGTAATTACCAATCTCATATCTTGTCCTACATATAATAAAAGTTTTTATTTCTAATTATTATTACGCGTGACAGAGAATTACAAGGAAAGAATAGATTCACCGGCAAGTAAAAAATTAAGTTAAAAAAAAAAAAAAGTTTCACAACTGGATCTGAATTCTCATGGACTGAGGAGGAGAACCTTGATAAATCATGATGCATTCCACTCGCGGGAATGAAGCAGAGCAGATCGGGAAAGCAGAAGGTGCAAATCTGTTATACAGTCCGAGGCGGGCCATGGCTGAGCTGAGACACTCCAGCTCACTCGGAAGCCGAGCCTCTTCTTCGCCGTTGAAGCGCGACGGCGATTCATCGCCTCTGATGCCTGATAATCAGCTCGAGGACGACGACGATCGTGATCGCTACTCTTCGAAGGATCGTGAACGTCCCCTGCTTTCTCATTTTCAGTACCTGTGCCCCTTCTTCAATGACGATGCTAGGGTTTCTCCGCACAACTCCAGGATCTCGCTAATTTTAGTCTTTCTTGTAGCTCTCGTCGGTTTGGTCTCAATATATTCAATCGTGAATAAATTGGTGAGTTCTCTGCTTCTGTTCCGCTCTACATTGTCAGTTGTCGATGTATTTGTCTACAACTTTTGCTTTTGATTATACCGTTTGCTTGGTTACTCAGAAAAAATTGTGGAAAACCAAAGATGACCAGATTGCATTGCTTTGTATTATGTATTCTGTAATTTTGTTTCCTTGAAATTGAACGAGTGTGACATGATATTTGGCAAACCAGAGGGAGTAGACTTTTTTTAAAATAATAAAATAAAATAAAATTATAGGGTGATACTTAGCCTATTCTTCCCTGGGTAACTACCAATGCCATTCATGGACTTGTTGCCATAATAATTTAGCTAATCTAGTCAGAAGTATTCTTCTCATGAATTGCACTACTAATTTCGCCTTCAATTTGTTGTAGAATGCCCCGTACTTGTGTAAAAAAGATGGGATTGTTCTTCACTGCCCACATGTAAGTTATCAAGGACTATTGCATTAGTTATTCATTTGCTCCTTGTATATTGTCTCACAGTCTTTTTGTCTTTCCCATATACTTAGCCTGTGTTGTTCCAATTTTAGGTAAAAGAATCACCATCACTTTGGGAAAATCCATACTCGGCCACAACATCTTGGAAGCCTTGTGCTGAGCGCCGGGATGGTGTTATTTCAGGTTTCCTAGGGTTTTTCTTTTGTCACTTAATATGTTTTTTAGCTTACCATCTCATCAACATTGCCAAATGCAAAGTGCCAACCACAATAGCAGGGATATTATCACTTAACGTTATATTCGTCAGGAAATTTTGAACTATTTTGCTCTTATCAACAACATCAACAAACTGTCAATGCATTATTGTAATTAGATTATATAGAAAGATATGTGTACTTTCAATCCATTATAGTTCTTTTTTATAATCACTATGATGCTATTATTTGTTAACGAAGTGGATGGATTCATGAACTTTTCCATCTCGTGTAACCCTTTTCCTCTCCATCACACTAATACACGCATCCATACCCATACTTTACAAAGTAATCTGCAAATAGTTATTTTTTTCCTTCTTCTTTTATTATGTTACTTTTCTCTTATTTGATCCACCCTTTCCTGTGGTTATGTGGTTATTTAATATATTAATACTAGTGCTGTGCCTATTAATTATTATTACCACTATCATTAGTGTCATTATTAATACTCTTATACCTCCATGTAGAACTTCCTCCTGAAAATGAAACAAATGGCTATATTTTCATCCATGCTGAAGGTGGATTAAATCAGCAAAGAATTGCGGTATGAGTTAATTGTAATAAACTCTAGAATATTTTCCTTTTGTGGAAAACTTTTTCTCAAGTTTTGTATGTTTATTATTGTTTTTTTCTGTCTTATCCATACATTGCATTGTCATTTTTCTCTGATGCACTTTGGTCAAAGAAAACTTTCTACGATTAAATAATTTGGAGCCATTGTGCTTTGAACAGTGATATAAGTATAAAAAAAAAACAATTTCTTGGTAGAGTTTTTGCATGCTACCCAATTTTCTGGTACAGACATATGTTTTAAGTGATAGAATCCATTAAAGATAAGATACTGGTTCAAACACTTTCAAGGAGCCGCTGCATTTTTATCCCAAATAAGGACTTCAATACTGTTATAATTCCAATATGGTGCACTAGAGGAACAGCTAGAATGTTAGGACCCTGGACACTTCCCTGCATAAAAACTCAGAAATAATGGCACGATAATGTCTGAAAGTTCTTGGGTTTTGTATTAACACTTCAAAATTATGCCATATCAACCCAGTAGCTATTCTAAATTGATATTAGCCAAAAACCCCCCAAGCTGTCCCCTTACATTTCCAGTGGTTACAGATTACAAAAGAATGCAGAACATCTAAGGAATAAGAGCTATACTGGCTTTTGAGAGGCCAGCTCCCTCCCTCCAAGTCCAGAGTCCCAAAAAACTACTCTTCTGGAAGGATTACTGCTAAACAAAATGCCCCCTTCACTGCTGTACCAACTCACTGATCATGGGATGTCTTAGTGTCAGTCTTCTTTCCTTTTCCCATCTTACCTCTACAGCTATAAACCAATATACCTTGTGTGGGTCCTTTGGTCATTGTCTGTTGAGTCCCTTTTCCCACCTCGTGTCTTCTGTGATAAGTTTTAGGGGGGGAGGTTGACTGACTCTGATGGGCATTCCCATCATAGAGCTACCATTTAAAGTTGGTTCTGATGTGATGAGTTCAGTTATTGCATGTAATTCATGATACTGACATGCAGCAGTGGCTGTGGCAACTGTTGTATAATGTGGTTGTCAATTATTTACTTTGGCCCATATTTCCAAATGCAGATATGCAATGCTGTGGCTGTCGCAAAAATAATGAATGCCACTCTTATTTTACCTGTGTTGAAGCAGGACCAGATTTGGAAAGACCAAACGTGAGTATTCTCCAATAATTATCTCATTGTTGTGCTTTGAGAAGTTTAACTGCTATTGCCAATGTGCAAAGCGTGTGCATGAAATGTAGCATAATCAACAAATCTAGAATAGATAATATTTTTTATAGTTACTTATTGGTCGTCTGCATTCTGTTGTTTTGTTGACTTCCTAAATTTTGACTAAAACATAGAGATTATCAATAGGTGGTTCTCACAGCTCTTCTTTAATATTTCTTGGCGTCACACCAGTTTGCAAGCCAATTAGTCTATGGTTCCTTAGCCAAGCTATTGTCTGCTAATTTTCTGATACCTAACCCCACATTTTGGCTTAAGAGAGATGCTGTTGACACCAGAAAATAATACTAAAAACCTCTTTACTGAATGATGTGGCTGTTCCATCATCTCTGGCTTCAAGTTCATTCCAATCATTTTCATGAGATTGAGTTACTGGTTGCCACAAATTATTTAAAATGCTTTCAGTGCAATTTTTTGGAATAAATTAGGATTTCTTATTACCTACCCCAATTTACAGAAGATTGTGGCCACCCTAATTTCTACAGCATTAGAGCTATAATTCTGACATTACAAGCTTGTGCCAACTGCCAAATGACTTTAACTGTTATGAGCCCAAAATAGTAATTCAAATTCATCATGGCTCACCTACAGTCTGGAAGGCACCGTGGCCTGCATCTTGCTGCCCCACTTAGTTTCTTGGTACCTGTTCCTCCTTTAACTATAATATTCCAATTATTGTGGTAAACACCATTAGCAACAGATTAAACTTATCACTTGGAACTCAAATTTCAAACATCAAGTGCATAGCTCTTCCTACTAGACGCCTTATTGCTGCTGCTTCTGCCTCTATTAACCTCCATGACCATCTTGGCAATTAACACTATGCATCATCCTATTGTGATAAGTGCCATTGGCATCAGATTAAGCTTATCTCTTTGAACTCAAATTTCAAACATTAAGCGAATAGCCCTTCCTACTAGATGCATTGCTGCTGCTGCTTCTGCCTCTATCTAATCTCCATGACCATCTTGGCAATTAACACTATGTATCATACTACTGCGCTGGGGCTTTTAACTTGGCTATAACATATTTGAATATCATGGCAATGGCTATAGATTGTGAAATTGTGGTCTGTCCTGCTGATCTTGATGACACATTACATGGTTTGCAGGAAATTTGAAGATATTTTTGATGTGGACCACTTCATTGACTACCTGAAGGATGATGTGCGCATTGTCCGTGATATTCCTGCATGGTTTACTGATAAAAATGAGCTATTTACAAGCATAAGGTTTTATATCTTCCTGTGCCATGGATCTGACAATTGAAAATAAAAATTGAGTTGCTTAAAAGAGATAGATTTACATGGGCCAGTATTTTGCCTGTATTCTGTTCATGGACGATTTGTGTCAGGTTTTGATTGAGTTTCTGGATCTTGTGAATAGCAAGATAATAAGTTTTAATCACTTGTTCATTAAGCATATCCTTATTTATGATGATGGAGCATTGTCTATGGATAGAGAGAGGAGAAGAAGCACCGTTCTTCCTGAAACTTCTGATAACTTAATAAGAAATTAGTTGTCTCACAAAACTATGTGATGGAGTGGAAAGGCAAATGGTCAAATTACTTCTAGACAAGGTTTTATTTAGCATCAAATTTTTTCCTTGAACATTTTTAGGACAGTTCATTGACAGAATAATTAGGGAGGTAACTTCAGGCCAATGATTGGATGGGATTAGCTGATAGGACTTGATATGTTCTGAACATACATTTTTTTCTCTATTTCTTTTTCTTTTGTTCTTTATTTAACCTTTTACATAACTCATCTGTAGGAAATGCTTGCCAATGATGTCAACCTAGATTAATCTGAGATTTGGCATTAGATTATAATGGCTCTCTGGTTGGTTGCAACCAGCTAGATTCACCTTGCAAATATGTTGTGTTTTTCAGACGGACAGTAAAAAATATTCCAAAATATGCACCAGCGCAATTTTACATCGACAATGTTCTGCCGCGAATCAAGGAGAAGAAGGTTATGGCTTTGAAACCTTTTGTTGATCGGCTGGGGTAGGTGAAGGATGATATATATGCTATCCACTACTGTTTACAATATTTGTTGTTTCTGTTCTGATTAGAACACTTCTCTTGTTTCAGATATGACAATGTTCCTCCAGAAATCAACAGGTTGAGGTGTAGGGTTAATTATCATGCTCTAAAATTTCTTCCTGATATAGAGCAGATGGCTGATTTGCTAGCATCAAGGATGAGAAACCGAACTGGCAGTTCGAATCCTTATATGTATGTCACATCCGTGATCAAGATCTTGCTGAAGCTGAATCTGGGTCTCATTTTTTAGTCAGTTATTTAACAGTTTTTCCATGAATAGGGCTCTGCATCTTAGATTTGAGAAAGGAATGGTGGGCCTATCATTTTGCGATTTTGTGGGGACAAGAGAGGAGAAAGCTAATATGGCAGAGTACAGAAAAAAAGAGTGGCCTCGACGGTATAAGGTGCTGTATAGTTAAATTGTTAGTATTAAGTGTGAGAAGCTTCAATTGGAAGAGGTTGTTCACATAATCTTGGTTAAAAATGCAGAATGGTTCCCACCTGTGGCAGTTGGCCCTACAGAAGCGAAAGGAAGGACGATGTCCTCTGGAGCCTGGAGAAGTGGCTGTTATTCTTCGGGCAATGGGCTATCCTAAGGAAACTCAAATTTATGTTGCTTCTGGACAAGTGTATGGTGGACAGAACCGAATGGCACCACTGCGGAATATGTTCCCAAATCTGGTAAGGCCTGTCCACGTCCTATGAATTATTGAAATTGAGCTTGGTATTATTGTATCCTGAATAAATTTTGAACCGTTTTTTCTCTTTAAGAGCATCCTTCTTATGCAGTGGATAGTGATTCGTGAGACAGGATTCTAATATCTCTGTTGAGGCTACAAGGCTTGACTATGATGCAGTGCTCTGCACGAATATTATTTTGTTATATTTTTTATACAAATGTTTTAATATTTCATTTTGTTCAACTCTTAATTCACGATAAAGTCTCATGATCCTATACATTGTGATTGATCGTTTCACTTTTAATAATAGGTTACAAAGGAGGAGTTAGCAACCAAAGAGGAGTTGGATCCTTTTAGAAAGCATGTGACGAGTCTTGCAGCTCTGGACTTCTTAGTATGCTTAAAGTCTGACGTATTTGTGATGACCCATGGAGGCAACTTTGCTAAACTGATCATTGGGGCCCGTAGATACATGGGTCACCGTCTCAAATCAATCAAGCCTGACAAAGGACTTATGTCCAAGTCTTTCGGGGATCCATACATGGGGTGGGCTACTTTTGTAGAAGATGTTGTTATTACCCACCAGACACGAACTGGATTGCCAGAACAGACTTTCCCTAACTATGACCTCTGGGAGAACCCTCTGACTCCTTGCATGTGTAAAGCTTGATTACAGCAATTTTACTGGTACAAGTTTTACACTACTTGGTCCATGTGCCTCTCCAAGAAATGTGCACCATTTCAAAATTAGGTGTTTTCTGTCCGCGGGTAAACTTGGGATCGGCTGTGATTTATGCGAGTGTCTAGGTGGTGATGATCACCGGAAACGTGGATAGGACAAAAAGGGGGCCTTCAGAAGTGAGACTTGAGAGTAAATTACTTTCTTTTTCCCTCACAAACCATTGTATTCTCTGGAGATGGCACCTGTATTTCGTCTCCTACATCTAACATGTAGCAGTTTGGTTATTTCTTCCTACCGAAAAGTAATTGATATATTTTTTGTACCAAGATTTTGTGGAATTTGTTAGGGAATACAAAAGTCGTTAGGTTCCTTTTGTCGTTTTAACGAGTCCTTGTGGCAAAATTATTTAAGAGCACGACTTCAAAATCTTTTTCTTAGCAATCACGTTGAGAAATGATACTCGCACACTACGCGTGTGATTTGAAAAAAGAAGGTTTAACTATCTACAACATTGTCTAAAAGTGCTTGAAATAATTGTAAAGATGTATTATTCTCTATCAGATTAGAGTGCCAACAGTAAGCTTAGGGTTTAAAAGTGGCAGGTTCAGTTTAAATGATTGATCACCGACGGGGTAGAGTATTTGAATATTTGTACGCCATGTAGTGTTTCATGCAATTAAGCAATTTTTTAATTATTATATCATATTTTATAGTATCTATCTTTAATAAAATTTGAATTTGCGATCACTTAAATAAAAATAAGAAGCTTTTACCATTGGATTATTCTTCGATCAATTGAGCTAAGTTATTTTAACAAAAGAAGTATGATTTTATTAGCATGTAAATTGCATCTGTTACGAACGAGACACTTAAGAGGGAGGTATTGTCACCCAATAATAAGCCACTTCCTAAGACTTTAACAGAATATTGGTTGGTTAACGACAGTGACATATATGATAATCAAGTACCATATCATTGATGATTGAACTATCATGTTTTAAAGACTTTGAATGATTTTTATTTCTAATTTATTGAGTAAAGAATGAGATCCGAATGCAAGGCCGGTCACTATATCTTATATGAGGAATTTACGCGCGTGCGCTTACCCTGCCTTCTAGACATAGCTAGTAACAAGCCTAATGTCAATCTTGAACGAGATGGCATGTGTGAAACCGACCCCTATTTCACCACACTCGTAAAAACATTTGCCCTTGTTCTTACAAAGCCTGGAGCAAATTATTCATGGAAATAAAAGTTGAGCTTATCCAATTGTAAATGGAGGGAATACCATCGGATATGTTTGTTCTTTTTCTCCACTCCCCTATTCAAAATTTTGACAAAGAAAATTTTCGCAGGAAAGCTGGAGCAAATAACCCGTGGCAATTGAAGTTGACTTTATCCAATTCTAAACAGAGGAAATCCCATCAGATATTGTTCCTCTTCCATTTTGATATCTATCTTTGAAGAAAACCTGGTAAAATGATATATTGGGATTGCGTAAAAAAGCACAACGGGTTGATCAAGTGGCGACAAGGAAAATGAGCAAATGCAATACGACGAAGAACGCAACAGCACTAAAGGTATAAAAAGTACAGACGTCCCCGCTAGGTATATGATTAAAAATCTTCTTTATTAATTTTCTTTTCCAATATTTACTATTGAAATTTAGTATTTAGCGGTCCTGAGCTGTTTGCTGGAACGTCTGTCACAGCCACCATGAAGTGTTTCTCTGTGATTTCTGTCTGCTTTCTCCTTGTTCTCTGTATTCAGAGGTATGTGAGCATCTTCTTCTCTTCTTACATCTAGTTAATAATGAGTATCAGCTGCATATCTCTGTACGACATTCTTTTTACTCTGGACATTGGGAGACAATTTTGATTGGAAATTTTACGGCTTTGACTGATTATTTCTGCTGAATTGATCGGTTGAAGCCAAAACCCATGAATGTTTAAGCTACCATTACCACTGCTTTCCACTGAAGAATGTTAAAAGATCATGCATATCGGTTTCATCATTTTAAAGAGAATTTATAGGCGCAGAAACCGTACAATTTAGCTTATGCTTTCATCGATATTTGAACTTCTATAGCTTTCTGGAACTACGAAGTTGAAAGTATAGCTGAACTGCTAGTATTAACTAGGTTCATATTACTCTCATAATGTAATTTTTATTTATTTGTTTAGCGTCGGTATGGATATATATTTTCGCACTCTTGAACGAATATTCTACTTGCACGTTTGCTTTTGCCTCAAAATTGGTGAAAAAGTATGTTCCAGTGCGACCCAAACGCTTCTGTCATTTAGTCCCCCAATTTTATGGAACTAAAACTGATTTTGAGCCCACATATTAAGTATTTTGGTTTTGCTAGGTGCATTTCAAGAGCTTCTATTTTGCTTTTATAAGCTGATTATTTACTAGTTACTATCAAAATGCCATTGGGTAGCTACGGCTGCTTTGAAAATGGTTTATGGTAATCATATATATATATATATATAGACACTTCTAACATCAATAACGTGATGTCAGTTTTGCCTAAGGTCCTTTTATTACATGAAGTCAATTCCATGAACTCTGGTTCACTTTCATTTATGATTATGGGGAAGCAGAACAATCGGTATAGACTAATTGAACGAGTCAGGAACATTTCAATATTTGTGTTGATTATTTAAATATTGATGTGAATGTTACAGACAAAATTTTCAACTTGAAAGGCCCTATGTGGAAAGAATAGCTATCATCTGGTGGATTTAATGTTACCCTAGTTAAAACAGAAAATGTATATATAAATATTAATCTTACTCTCTTCCATCATATCCAAGTGCAACCTAGAGGAGCCTCATGTTTTGAATGCTGTTTCCGTTGTTGGTTAACAAAAAAGTAACGGATGATGTAACATGATGCAATCTTATCGATAATTAAAACATCTGGTTAGACTTAGAAAGATTCCTTAACCAAATCTGTGAGCATAAGGAACAAATAACATTTGTGAAAAAAATTATTGTTCATTTCAGCTTGTCATCTGAAAATATAACTGAGAGTGGCCAACAGCGAGCTAGCTTCCCACCGAGAGGTTGGAATTCCTATGATTCCTTTAGCTGGAAGATTTCTGAAGAAGAATTCTTAGAGAGTGCTGAAATTATTTCTCAGCGTCTCAAGGATCATGGATATGAGGTATATATATAATGCAGAAGCTTATGATGAAACTTTTATGCATTATTAGTACTTTGCTAGATACAGGTATGATTTCTTTTTTTCAAACCCTTGTAGTATGTTGTGGTGGATTACCTCTGGTATAGAAAGAACGTGAAGGGTGCTGGTACTGATTCTCTTGGACTCGATGTAATTGATGAATGGGGCAGGATGATCCCCGACCCAGAAAGGTGGCCTTCTTCCAGAAGTGGGAAAGGGTTTAGTGAAGTAGCTGATAAAGTACATAGCATGGGTTTGAAGTTTGGGATTCATATTATGAGAGGGATAAGCACACAAGCTGTCAATGCAAACACCCCTATCTTGGATACAACAACGGTTTTGTTCCTTATTTCTGCTATGACTTTTATAACTTTTTCCTTGTAATATTCAACATTAATAGTAATAAATTTATATTTAAAAAATATATCAGAAGTAAGCTATGCATTTATTTGCTTAGAGGATAGAAAGGAAGTTTTCTGTTGACATTTGTTCCTCTAATTAGAAAAAAAGGTTTTTTTTTTTTTTTTTGGAAATATTGTCGTGTCTCAAACTTAAGTTCTTGTTGACAATTGATTTTGCCCTCTTGCAATTTGCTAGGGAGGCTCCTATCAGGAATCTGGTCAAGTGTGGCATGCAAAGGACATAGCAATAACGGAAAGGGCTTGTGCATGGATGCCTCATGGTTTCATGAGTGTAAATACAAAGCTGGGAGCTGGAAGAGCCTTTTTGAGGTCCCTTCATGAGCAGTACGCTGCCTGGGGTGTTGATATTGGTACTTCGACTACTAAAACATATTCTATTTATCGTGTACTAAAGCAATATATATGTTAATCATGATGTTTTCCAAATGTTTATAGTATTCGAGATATCACTTTTCCTTAATTTGTACAAGTGAAGCAGTAGTACTGTTTGTATCATAAAGATGATCCTGAGGGCTCTTTTACATGGTGTTGCTATTTTAGTGTTCCCTTTAACTTCAATTTAAGTTCTGTCATCGGGAGCTTCTATTTCCATGAAAGTTCAGATTAAATTAACCTGGTTCACTTACTAGGGCCACACTTATGAACCTGGTCGACTTGAGGCTTTTTTGGCCATCCATTCTAGTATACTAGAAATGCCTATCTGTAAAAGATAGATTGATCACTTGGGGTTTACAGAAAAAATGTACGCATAGGACTCTAGGTTTGTGGTACAGATATGTGCATAGAAGCAATTCTTCCTATAATTTTCCTGTCATTTGATGGATATGGCTTTTATATTTTCCGTGCAGTGAAACATGACTGTGTGTTTGGTGATGACTTGGATTTAAATGAAATAAGCTCTGTATCAGAGGTATTATGCAGTTCCCCCTCGCACTTGGCCACTCCCTATCTCTTTTACAAGTAAACAATTAGATCAGTAAAAAATTTGGCAAAGATTTATAAAAGAACTTACCATATGAAGTGCCATGCCAGATTCTCAAGGATCTTGCTCGTCCCATTGTATACTCTGTATCTCCTGGGACCAGTGTGACACCAGCAATGGCTAAGGATGTCAGTGGACTAGTCAACATGTATCGTGTAACAGGAGATGATTGGGATAATTGGGGGGATATTAAAACACATTTTGATGTGGCAAGGTGATTAGTTTTTCAATTCAATATATGGTATCTCAGTCTCCAGAGCTTGTTATTGTTACTCCATCTGCCTTCTGCTATCACCATATTATATAACTTTAGTCCATTTAATTCTGAATCAGGGATTTTACTACTGCTGATATGATAGGAGCAAAAGGTTTGATGGGAAAATCTTGGCCTGATTTGGACATGCTACCATTTGGATGGCTAACTGACCCAGGTTTTAAGGCTGCACTGCTACTTCCCACCCCCTGCCCCCTAGAAAGAAACCATGACCATATTATGAATGGGTTGCTGAGTGAACAAAAATATCTTGCAGTGTGGAGCATTTCTGAAGATTGATTAATTCTATTGACTCAAGGACATTGCTGATGCCCCAAAATCTTTTTTTAAAGCATTAGAAGATTTAAAAGATGTCTCAATAATTGCAACAAGCTAGTTTAAATTTTAAGATATTTGGGAATTGGATCATAAAGTACCTCTTTTCTCTCTCTCTCTCTCTCTTATAGGTTCAAATGAAGGTCCACACAGATTTTCTAAGCTCACTCTAGACGAGCAAAAATCTCAGGTATGCATAGAAGCACAACAGTGTTGCTTTCCTATATGTTATGTACCTAGTTTGGCGTGTGAATATTCATTGTTGATGATTCCAAGTATTCTTATCTTATAGATGACTTTGTGGTCCATGGCAAAGTCTCCCCTTATGTATGGAGGGGATGTACGGAAGTTGGATGATACCACATATGATCTCATCACAAATCCTACCTTGCTGGAGATTGATTCTTTCAGCTCAGATAATATGGAGGTACGTGAACCATCTATCGTTTTTTTGGGAATAATAGGTTTGTCAGATACATATTACATCACTATTATCATTGACAGTTTCCTTATATTACAAGTCCAAAAAACTTCAAAAGTGAAGCAAAGGATCTTGCTGGAAAAGTGAGAAGATCCAGGAATGATAGACAAACATCATATACACATTCATTAGGTCTCACTGGCTGTGCTGAGTCAAAGGCAAGTGGTTGGTCTATCGAAAGTCTAGACCAAGATCTTGAAAGAATTTGTTGGAAAAGGAGTTTAGGAAACAAACAAGAAGCACCTTTCTGCCTATACAAGAGAGAACTTCACTGGGCTTCGTAATACTGCTTTTTCTTTCTTTGACCTATTTTTTCTGCATTTTTTTTCAATCGTTTGTGTTGTTAACAGAAATTGTTATATTCATGCTGGTGTAGAGATGAGGACACTATGCGTCAAGAGGGCTTTCGAGGGAAACATCATTTAGTTGCAACTTACAGAGTAGAATTTTGTTTGGATGCTTCGCCAACTAGAAAGCTTACTTCTAAGGAGTTCAAAAGAGGGACATTTTCTCCTTGCAGATGGGATGCTAATCAGGTATTTTGTATACTGTATCTCATTTACGAGGGTGGCATGAGGCCCTTATTTTCCTTGGAATAGACTGTATATTAGTATATTCAGTCCGCCAGTGTGTAATCTTTTGTAGTTTGTCTCTAGGGTGAATAGTTGGATAGTGAAAAATACAGTGATAAACCTTGTCTAAGCAACTAAAATGTCCACCCCTTATATAGATTTAATACGCCTTGGCTAATTTCTTGTATACGATTACCATTAGACTTGTATATTCCTGATCTTTATGAATTCTATTGGAAGCTGATCTATCTGCTTATGTTAGATATGGGAATTGAATCCTAATGGGACCCTGGTAAACAGTTATTCCGGCCTGTGTGCAACACTAGATTCTGTAAAAGGTGACAATTGTAATTAAGTATTCAATTCTATAATGACTCAAATAGTTTCTGGCACTTACTATGTTTTCTCCTTTTATAGTTAATTCTGGTGGGATTCGTTCTTGGATTGCTACAGGAAGAAAAGGTCTGATACAATCAAACACTTTAGATCAAGATTTTTTGTGTTTTCTTCAAAACAACGAAATAAAAATTTACTCATCGTGATTCGTGAGCATTCAAGCACTGCAATGACATATAATGGTCAATTTGCATGTATAGTTGTTTACATTATATCAATCTCCTCCTCTCTACTACCTTAAATCCCAAACAATGACCCTTCCCCAGTATGCAGGGTGGGAAGAAATTTATCACTGAGGCAAATTAAGCCTTTACTTTCGTGTGTATTGTGGGTTTCGACAACTTGTCGATCTTTGACCTCTTCCAGCATTTTCATAATAAACCGCATGCCGCGCAAAGATATCTTTCATCCATCATCTTTGACCTCTCTACTGCTGCATGTTTATGTAGGTGAAGTGTACGTCGCTTTCTTCAATCTAAATGAAGAGATGACAGTGCTATCTGCGGAGACGCCAGACCTGGCTAAAGTGCTTCCCGGTAGAGATTTCAGTTCCTGTAAGTGCAAGGAAGTGTGGAGTGGAAAAGACATAGTAATAGTGAAAGGGACGCTATCAATGGCAGTGGAAAAGCATGGATGTGCACTATATGTCCTGAATTGCAGCTAATATGGTGATAATAGATTCTCTCATCTTCCTTGGCTCATTTATTTTTTTGTCACGTTGAAAAATAATATATAGAGTGAATCAGATTTATCATCCAAGTGGATCTCACTCAATTTGTGTACGTCTCTTTCCACATGAAAATATGAGGAAAAAAATGAGAGTCCATTCTCTTATATGATGTGCCCAATTTTCCAAATAAGACAATTTCATTGTTTAATGCTGGTTATTTATATGTTGTTCCCACTTCTCCAACTTGAGGAGGATTAATTTAGATGTAAATGTAATGTAATGTGGCGCCTGACGGGTGAATTGCATCTTCTAATACTCGAGGTTTATCTTTGTAATTGTTGTGGCGATTAACTTCTTTCTTTTGAAAACATCTACTATACTAATAAAAATTTAATATGATTATCATCCTATTTTAATAAATAAATCATTTTACTTCGAATTAATATTTTAATTCAACTTTGATTCAAAACTGGATTATATATATATATATATATAAAAATAATTTTTTACCCAAAATTAAATTATATTACATGATAAAATATAAATACTTATGATACTGAATACTCAATAATACGATATGATTATTGAGAATGAACTCATTTGTTCCACGTTGGGATGCGTTATATAATGGGTGAGATGCATACTGAGTAATTCTATCTTTTGGTCCTGTGAATGTCTTTTGCAGATTAATATATCACAAAACTTGGAAAAAAGGACGCAGTTAAATGCTTACCATTTGCACCATTCATGGATCTCCGTTTTTCTTGCTCGGCTCATTTTCCATGTTCGGTTTTCTCCCTCTCCGTTCCGTTTTACTATTACTCCGTCCATTTTCTTTCCATTTCAAATCTCAGTTATGCTAAGCATGATCTCTGCAACCTCATTATTCACCACTCCTGCTTCCTCATATTCCTCTCTCTGGGCAAGCTCCTCTAACAATTACATCTTTTCTCGTAAACCCGTATTCCAGTTCAAACGCGGGATCCATAGGAACCGAGGAAAACACTTTGTTCAATTCGTTTCCCGATATTCTATTCCCAAATTGAACGCCCAAAGGGTCGTTGCATTCCAAGATGTGGTCGTCGCTGATAAGCTTCGTCGGCTGGTATCGGAATTTCAGTCTCTGTCGGAGCCAATCGATCGAGTGAAGAGGCTTCTGCATTACGCGGCACTCCTGCCTCCGCTAGAGGAGTCGGATCGCGTGCCCAAGAATCGAGTGACGGGCTGCGCAACGCAGGTGTGGGTGGTTGCGGAAATGGACAAGTACAGGAGAATGAGATTCAAAGCCGATAGCGATTCAGAGATATCGAAAGGGTTCTGTTGGTGCTTGATATGGATGTTGGATGGTGCGGAGCCAGAGGAGGTGCTGATGATGGAGACAGAGGATCTGGCAGATATCAACGTGGGGTCGCTTGTGAAGGCAACGTCAAGAGTGAATACGTGGCAGAATGTGTTGTTAGGCATGCAGAAAGCTACCAGGACTTTGGCTGTGGAGAATGATGGAAAGCCACCCCTCCAAGCTTTTTCCTTCTCTGATTGTCATGGCTGATCAGTTCCTTCAACAATGGATTTTTCTCGAGTACCCTCCTTTCTTGGTGATGCTGAGTCCGTGTCTGTGATAAATTTCTATGCCTACAGGAAAAAAATGAGCAGAAATGGTCCATATGCATCCAACCTTGGAACTCTGGAAGTTACGTTCTGAAATATGATTTACATGTGATGGAATCATATACAAAGTACTCCGATGGGGCTTCGGGGGGAGGTTATACTTTCCCAGTCCATGTTTTCAATTTATAGTATATTCATAGGTAAACTAATTATTTAGTCTGTAAAATAATATTGTTCTTTTAATATAGTCTTTTAAATGTAACATTTCTCAAGTTAATTTTTAAGAGATTATTATTCTATTATCAATTTGGTTTGTTAAAAATAAAACTCCTTCATTTAGCCTTCTAATTCTTTTTTTCTTTCTTTAAATCAAATTAGTTTCATGTTAGGGAAAAAAAATAGAATCCTATATCCACTAATTCTTATGTCTTCAACTCCCAAAGCAATACCGTTTTTATATAAGAGAATCCACGAAGGCCCTTTGAAAGGATTATTTTGATTGGAGGACTAAGTTGATATGTTTTAATTTCAGAGCATCAAATTTTTTTTTCCAAAAAAAAAAAAAAAAAGGAAAGAATTTTCAAGAGACTAAAATAAAATTAATCTTCAGTAAAATCATTGGTTTACACTTCATCGGGTGCTATCAAAATAATGAAACTTGATCTAGAGAGCTGACGACCTTCATTTTAAGCCTCATAATAGATTCTTACAAACCAGCGTGCAAATACCTAATTAGGTCGTTAAATTGTTGTGGTAAAGAGATGACACTAACGAATCTGTCTATTAGTATTGTAAAGGCAAGATATGGAACTGAATTCTGATGATGCATGCCTGCTTGGATGAAGGGAAATGAAATTGGGCCTCTTACGAATTATTATAGGTAATGATTTTAGAATAATTTAATTGCTACAATTGCTTATTGGAAACTGAGGAACTCTGCGGATGTACTTGAGAACAAGAACAGATCATTTGCATATTGCTTCTATTTACCACGTATCTTTCTCATCCTGTTCATTATAGCCTAAGCAACTGTAAAATTTTCAGATGTGTGTACAGAAAAAGTATGAACCTCTAACTTTCATTAATAATTTAATCTCAGATGTCGTTCCTGAAGTGATTTAAATCAATTATCATGACAGTGATATCATCCAAAGTACCCTTCTTCACAGCAAGGTTCACAAGCTCCTTACAGGCAGCTAGAAGTCCAGCAGATGCACTTTTCTGGCACGTGTTGCTTTCTTTTATCGGTGTCTCTTTTTTCATTCTTACTCGCCCTTTTAATGAAATTCTTCGACATTTTGATGGAGGGCTTTCATTTTCACATGCAAAATCATCATTCCAGCTATTCAATGTCTTCTTGCACGTGTTGCTTTCTTTTGTCGGTGTCTCTTCTTTCGTATGTACTCGCTTCTCCAACGAAATTCTTCGAGATTTTGATGAAGGGTTTTCATTTTCACAAGCAAAATCGTCTTCATCAGCTTCTTTCCAACTATTCAATGTCTTTTTATAACACCTTGGCTGCTTTACAAGTGAAACTCTCCGCAGCTTCGATGAAGGACTTACGTTCACGCAACCATAATCATCATCAACACCGTTTTGTAGATCTCCAGAGGAATTTAGCCTCTCTTCATTTCGACATAAACGTGTCACAGTATCAACAGCTTCTTGGTTACCAACCTAGGCCAAATATGTTAACAACATCGGAAACTCAGAAAGTGTAACATGTGTGGATGCTTTGACATCAATCTCAATTATTACAGGGGCTTTTGTGTCTCACCTCTTCCCACAGTCCATCAGAAGCCAAAACAAGAAACTCCATGTCTGCAGTCAATTGTAAAATCTTTGTATCAGGCTCAGCCACCACCCAGTCCTTCAGATGAGCATCTCCAATGCTTCTAGAAACAGAGAGTACCCCATGAACTCTCCATACTCCTCGATGAATCTCCACATATCCTCCCTTCGAATATTAAAAAAAAAAAAAATGTTATTCTACTCCATATATATATATATATATATATATATATAAAGTATATCATTTTCTTGTCTTGAAGTCTTGAATAAGTACCTTATCTTCAATTCTTCTCCGTTCATCCTCCAGTTCCGCTCTGTGATCTCTTGTGAGAACTTCAGCCACTCCACCTCTGGAAAGAACAGCCCGGCAATCTCCCACATTTGAAACAACAATCTCCTTCCCTTCTATCAGGGCTGTTACACAACAGGCACCGCTTCCAATTCCCTGCATGAAATCGGCATTTCCACCGTCAACGAAGAATGAGATTCTGGAAATTGAAAATTTTCCAGAGCGACTTATAATTACTGTTACTATCCTTGAGTTGGTTTTCTTGAGCTATTCAAATTAACTTGATTGCTCTGGTATTATTTTTATGCGTTCCATCATCAAATAATCATTCAACAGCTTGTTCAAAATTCTAACATATGCAGTCAATGGCTCAGAGGACAAAATCTATATAACTAACATAATAATTCAATTGGTCCTCTAATCATATGATTTGTAGCAGAATCTGGTGAATGAATAGCATAAGCATTTGGGGAGAAAGAGAAACATGGAAAGCACTTGCCTGCTTCAGGAAATCTTCGTCTGTCTTTAAATACCCAGCTTTAACTGCCTCTTCCTTAGCCTTTGACTCGTCAGAATTCTCCATCATTTTGAGAATGTTGGTGTGCAAGTTCTCAGCGACAAACTCTGCAGCCTTTCTGCCACCATGCCCATCGTAGACGCCAAAAAATCCCTACACATAACCAACATAAGCTAACAAAACAGGAATAGGAAATCAAAGAACTAGAGAACAATAAAATGTAATAAAATATCTCTTCTCTAATTCTGCATGACTAACTTTCTTCGAGTTGCTCTCTACTGAGGAAACAATCTTGTGAGTATCTTCCATGCACGATTTCTTGCCTTTTACAGAAGAAACCCCAAACCCAATTCCACTAAAAGAAACATTCTCCTTCGACGCCTTGGAATCATTAAGCTTGTCTATCTGGATTTCTTGCAAGATACTTGGGATCTCAATTGTGGGAGGCCTCTTCCGCTTCAAGGAGGAAGCATCTGCAGAAAGTGAAGATGAAATAGGAAACTTCAATTTTGGAATGGCATCATTGGGATCAGGTAAAAGTAAAGAATAGGTAGCCATTGTTGCGATATCAAGCAGGATGGGAGAGACGAAGAGAGGCTCCAACGGCTATAAACAGGCAGACGCGAGAGAGTGAGTCTGAGTGTACAGTCAAAGATAATATTGTACGGCAGTTGGGTTTGTGGGGGTCAAAAAAAAAAAAACATGATTTGGCTGCGAGCCGTTGGGGTGATTGGTCAAATAGTTCGTACAGATCGTTGAAGATTATTCCGTTGCCTATAATTGGATACTTCAACGTCTCTCGTGTTTAATTTGCGACTCAAAGTCAAAATGCATAATTGGGAATTCTAGATCTTAGCAATTCAAAAGACGATTTTTTGGGGACAATTTCTTGTAAAAATAATTAATCTTATTAGTTTTATTTTGTAAAACTCAACTTTTTCCACTCTGGCCCAAAAATAACAAAGTAAAAAACTTTTTCTTTCATCCCCCGTTTTCGGTAGAAACGGTCCGTTCCTTACAGTTGCCGTTTCTTATTCCTATTCTGTTTCAAACATTTTCTTTTTATAAATCAGTGAGATTGAGTCAATTGAATTTAAATTTTTTATTTTTCAAATAAACTCAACAAACTTGGTCAGGTGGGATAGAGTCAATGGAATTTTATTTATTTCAAATGTCTTATGAACTTAACAAAGTTGATTATTTTATTCTAGTTTTTTAATTATTTTTTGTCATAAAATTTTCTGTCATATTAGTTAATGAAAAGTTGCGATGATATATTATAATTGATTTAGTCTCACTATCATCAATTGAGTCATAATCAAACAATTTATTATCATCAATTAATCTTCGAAAAATTCTTATGACATCAATTTAGAACTAAGTCAAAATTAAAATGATGCATTTCTTAAAACATTATGACTAAATTAATGTTATTGACTTTTTAAGGATTCGTTTGCTGATATCAGTACCAAAATGGTAATTGATTCTTCATTATATAATAATTTATCTTGGAAAGCATGATAATTATTTTTTGTTATATAATCTTTTGGCCTCGCGAGTACTAGTATATTCATTGTATGAAAAACTGGGATGGATGCAGTTCAGGTTAGAGCTGTCCACGCAACATGCGATGGTAACACTGTAGGTTATTTTTGAAACATTTTAAAATGTTCGTTATTAACGTTTTATATGTAATCTTACTTAATTGTAATTTGATTATTTTGAAATTTTAGAATGCATAATCTAAAAATATTTTATTTTTAGATATTTATTTGAGACATAATTTGTTAATATTCTATTTTTAAATACCTATTTGAGGTATAATATGAGAATATTCTTTTATTTTAATACCATTTTAATGAGAAGTGAACTTTTATATTTCTCTAAAAATATGAGGGTCCCTGACTTTATTTCTCACGTCAAAATTTTTTTTACTTACACCATCTATAGATTCAGAAGAGCTCATATATAATGTGTGTGTTTTATTACAATATTTTAAATTCTAAAATAACAATGGCTGGAGGATATTTAAATGTTAATTTTAAAAATTACAATGAAAAATAAAATAGCTCATTCCATTCAATATCTTTATGGGGTAAAAAAATAAAAAAGAAGAATCAAACAAAAAAATGCATTTATTATCTTTATTAACAATGAATAATAATGGAAGTGCTTCCTTTTTTCGGGAGAAGACGCATTCTCATTGAATTGCTAGAAATCTAAACAACATAACATGGCCTTTTATTGATATTATCCATTTTGAAACTAGAAACACTATTTTTTTCTATCCCCATGAATCGCAAAATACAATGTTATTTTCTATGCTTATATTAATACTATTTACTTTGTTAATTGGGGTCATAGGAATTTCTTTCCATCAAGAAGGACTAGATTTGGATATATTATCCAAATTGTTAATTCCATCCATAGACCTTTTACACCCAAATTCAAATAATGCTGAGAATTGGTATGAATTTGTCACATATGCAACTTTTTTGGTCAGTATAGCTTTTTCAGAATATTTATAGCGTCTTTTTTCTATAAGCCTTTTTATTCATCTTTACAAAATTTCAATTTACTTAATTTATTTTTGAAAAATGTTTTTAAAAAAATTGTTGTAGATAAAATAAGAAATATTATATATGGTTGGTCATATGGTCGTGGTTACATAGATGCTTTTTATAGAATATCTTTAATTAATAATGTAAGAAGATTAAGTAAACTAAATTTTTTTTTATAGACAAGTAATTGATGAAATTCTAAATGGGGTGAGTATTACAAGTTTCTTTCAAGGAAAGGGTTGGAATACCATAAAGAGAAAGTGTACCCATTAAAAAAAGCAATTTTTGTAATTGGCAAATGTTTTGTTAAACCGCCCATAAGAACCATATTTTGACTTTTATCTAGAGAATATCTAATAATAGCTTCCATTAAATGAATAATGGATTTGGATCCTAAAAACAACAATACTTTTAAATAAGCATGAGTAATCAAATGAAATAAAGCAGTTCGATAAGAGTCCATACCTAGAGCTAACATCATATAACCCAATTGAGACATTATAGAATAAACCAAATTTATCTTAATATCCTTTTGAGCAAGAGCTAAAGTAGCTCCTAATACTATTGTTATTATGCCTATCAAAGTTATTCCATCCATTATGGAAGGTATAACTATGAAAAGAGGAAGAAGCCGGGCTACAAGAAAAATTCTCGCCACTATCATAGTAGCAGCATGGATAAGATCGAAAATAGGGGTAAGCCCTTCCATAGCATTTGGTAACCATACATGCAGGGGGAATTGCACGGATTTAGCAACTGAACCACCAAATAACAAGAAGGCACATAAAGTAACTAATAAAAGATTAACCTCATTATTATAAATCAAGTTATTGAATACTTCAAACAAATCTTGAAATTCCAAACTACCCATTATCCAATAAAGACCTAAAATTCCCAATAATAAACAAAAATCCCCTACTCGATTAGTTAGAAATGCTTTTTGACAAGTATTTGCCGCAATAGAACATGTAAATCAAAAACCTATTAATAGATAAGAACACATTCCAACCAATTCCTAAAAATATATAAATTTGTATCAAATTAAAACTAGTAACCAATCCCAACATTGAAGTATTAAAAAAACTCATATAAGTAAAAAACCTCAAATATCCTTCATCATGAGACATATAATTGTCGTTATAAATAAGAACCAGAATTCCAATAGTAGTGATTAATATTAACATAATAGAGGTAAGTGAATCGATCAAGTAGCCAAACTCTAAAGAAAGATCATTATTTATAGTCCAAGATCATACATATTGATAGATAGAACTATTATTGATTTCATGAACAAATATATCCACCGAAAAAATCATGACTATACTTAAAAATAAAACACTAGGAATAGCCCACATATAGCGAATATTTTTTGTTGCCATGGAAAAAAGGAGAAGTCCCACTCCTATTAACATAGGAATAGGAAGTGGAATGAAAGGTATGATCCATGAATATTGATGTGACTCCTATTAACATAGGAATAGGAAGTGGAATGAAAGGTATGATCCATGAATATTGATGTGTATATTCCATACAAAAAAAAAATGGATTCTTAATTTTTAATGAGTTATGTTTCTTATTTTATTCACCAATTTTATCTCTTTTGAAAGGGTTCAGTTGATAAAAATATTAAGATTAAGATAGAAATAGAATTTTCTATTGTTAATTATTCTAAATTTTTGTCCAATATTTCCAATAGTCGAAAGTATGAGTGCAAATGAGTCAAATAATATGGCCAAATTACTAGTGAAAAAGAAACTTTGTTTTTCCTTTTTTCATTTAGTAATATTAAGAGAGTATAAATTGGAAATTATTATTATACAATAATTTATATCCAAGAAGGGAGGATAAATAATTACACCAAAACTAAAAACATTAGTTTATTTTGATATGAATCATGAAACAATCCATATGACTCAAAAAAATAAAATAAAAAATTTGTAGTTTTTTATTCTGAATCATTAATTTGTTTTGGCACCAATTGATTATTTTCCATTCCAAAAAAAAGACATCCATCTTTGCTTTGGAAAAATTTTTTAAAAAAGGTTAGGATATTCAACAGTTTACTTTAGATAGAAAAAAGGAATTAAGATACATGATTTTTAAAAATCATGTATCTTTTAAACGACCAAGTAAGCAAGATAAAGATAAGGGTTGGGTTCTTCAACTTTTTCGATGTATTTGATTTAATCATGTATCTTTTAAACGACCAAGTAAGCAAGATAAAGATAAGGGTTGGGTTCTTCAACTTTTTCGATGTATTTGATTTCATGTATAAATGCAACAGGACAAAAATAGACCAAGATATAAGATATAAAAAGTCTTTTTTTTGTAAGAATTGCATAAAGGATTACTAGGAACTAAAAAAAGATTGATTTTTACATTTCCACATCTTTTATGAAAAGGAGTAGAAGAGTATAATTTAGAAAAACAAATAAATAAGATAGATATATGGCTAATTAAAGAATAATTCATTTTGATAAATAGATGTCTTTCACATCCAACTAGAACAATGAATAAACTAGTCTAATTTTTGAATGATGGCTTTAAAAAAAAATGCACTTCTATATAATAATAATAATAATAAAAAGGATTCGGAAAACAATTTGGAAGGAGAAGGGATATTGGGCAGCATTGAAAGCTTTTTCGCCAGCAAAATCTCTTTCTACGGGGAACTCAAAAAGTTTTTTTGTGCAACAAATACAAACACTGGAATAATCTAAATTAGCTAGATTCAAAGAATAGTCTAATTTCAAAGAAAAATTTTGTGTATATATATATTGAAATTTTTTTATAATTATTGGTTTTTTGCTCTTTTATATTTATATATTTTATAGATATTTTTATCCAAGCTAAAAAAAATGAGATAAGATATAAGTAATAATTTCTACTTGCTAATGTTTTGAACCGTTCAATATAAGATTGACCCTATTTGAAATTGGCTTTTTTTTAATTAAAATTATTTAATGTTTCCGTTTCTCAAATGCAATATTTGTTTACTAAATTGAATATTTAGTAAACATATATTGCATTTGAATCGACTTTTTCAATCTCGACGATTGACTAAAAATTGGTTATTATGATTTTGAGTAAGCCACTATGGTAAAATCGGTAGACACACTACTCTTAGTAAGTAGTGCTAGAGCATCTCAGTTCAAGTCTAAGTGGCAGCATGGCATCGTCTTTTCTAAAAGAGTAAGTCTTATAATAATTCAATTCCTGATTTTCGTTCATATAATTAGGAGGCCTTTTTTTATTCATTTTTTTATATGATGTTTTCAACTTTAGAGCATATATTAACTCATATATCATTTTCAGTTGCATCAATCGTAATTGCAATTCATTTGATAACCTTATTAATCAATGAAATCGTAGTACTATATGATTTGTTCGAAAAAGGCATGATAGTCATTTTTTTTATGTATAACAAGATTATTAGTTACTCGTTGGATTTTTTCTAGTCACTTACCATTAAGTGATTTATATGAATCAACAATCTTTCTTTCATGGGGTTTTTCCATTTTTCATATAGTTCCAGATTTTGGTTTTGAAAAGTTTAAAAATTATTCAAGCACAATAATTGCACCAACTGTTATTTTTACCCAAGGTTTTGCTACTTCGAGTCTTTAAACCGAAATGCATGAATCCACAATATTAGTACTCGCTCTACAATCGCATTAGTTAATAATGCACGTAAGGATGATGGTATTGGGCTATGTAGCTCTTTTATATGGATCATTATTATCAGTAGCTCTTTTAGTCATTACATTTCGAAAAGTCATAACAAGAAATATTGGTAAGAAGAAGATTTTTTTTTTTTGGGTATATTTTTGCATCATATTTATTTTATATAGATATCTTAATTATTTATCACATCCATATATATATATATATAATTCTCTAACAGTTGGTATCAGAGCATTATTATGCTTATGCCTTAGTTCTAATTTTGGAATTTCACTTTATTTTAAAAATAATTTTGTCATTGGACTATATATATAGAGATGTATCGATTTTGTTTCAAACTTGAGTTATGTCGGGTAGCTCAATAAATAAATATACATGTAAGTACTTTGTTTCAAAGTAAAGCATAATTAAATGGTTAGGATGAATATATACTTCCTTTACTCTCATTCTTGCATTTACTATAGAGATACAAGTATTTAGTTCTTTGTTATAATACTCTTCATTTTGTTATTGGGTTATTTTTGTATATGGGCTACTATAGACCTTCATATTATTGGACATAAAGTTCTTAAATTTGTTTTTTGATAATGGACTTTACTTCATCATTTCTGTTTCTTGCCCACATGATTTTTGCTTCTTATTACTTATTTTATTTCTAAACTTATATAACACTTATGGGCCTTTTTGTTTAATTTTGGACCTGATTGGATTTTTATGTTTGGACCTTTCAATTTTATGATTAATTTGGGTTATTTGAGTTTTTAGATTTTTTTTTTGTGCTTTTGTTAATGGGTCTTTGTATTACCTTATTGGGCTAGTTAGTTTAATAATTTACGAACTTTATTACTAAATGGGCCTATATCATTTATCAGCTTCGTATATAATAATTTTTTTGACTCAATAATACATTGTCTTCTAGTCACAAAAAAAAGTGCATTTATGCCCACTTGGAATGTTGAATGCATGAGGGGTTGATTAATAGAAAAACATCCCAACCATTAATCTAAATCATCTTCATTGCCTTGTTTTGGTATGGAATTACATGAATATGCTACGTCTTTATTTTTGCTAAGATATTAAAAGCCTTTTTACTACATGGACTTTTAATTTTGGACCAATCTTGTTCTGTATTTTGTTAGCATATTTTAAACATCTAAAAAAAATTTACAAATTTTTCTATTGTTCAAAATTTTAGAAAATTTATGTTGGTCAATATGTAATGGGCATTTGGCCAATGATCATTTATGGTTATTATTGCCCTTCATGTACAAATGGGTATTAAACAACCAATCATTAAAAAACTACAAACAATTGACCATAAGCAAGTTGATCCGGTTGTTGAACAGCCACCCGAGCCTATTGAGTAACCAGTGGAAGAACATAATTCTTAAAAGGATATTGATTCAACATTAAGAGGATCAGCTAGGATTAAGAGGTCAGCTATTCCTAATGATTATGTTGTATATCTACAAGAGTCTGACTACAATATAGGATTCAAAAATGATCTTGAAATGTTTTCAAAAGCCAATAGTTGTAGAGAATCCGAATTGTGGCTTAATGTTATGAAGGAAGAGATGGATTCTATGGTCTCTAACAGAGTCTGGGATCTCATTGAGTTGCCTAGTGGTTTCAGGGGCATTGGATGTAAATGGGTCTTTAAGACAAAAAAGGAACTCATTCGATAACATCGAAAGATATAAGGCAAGCTCATGGCTAAGGGATTCACTTAAAAGGAAGGAATTGATTAGACAAAGAATTTTCTCTTATATCCAAGAAAGATTTTCTTTGTATAATAATGGCGTTAGTTGCCCATTTTAATTTAAAATTACATCATATGGATGTGAAAATGACATTCCTTAATAGGGATCTAGAGGAAGAGGTATATATGATATAATCTGAAGGATTATCCTCTAATACTGGTGAACATTTGGTTTGTAAGTTTAAGAAATCTATATATGGATTGAAATAAGCCTCCTGCTAATGGTATATTAAGTTTCATGAAGTTATCATCTCATTTGGATTTGTGGAGAACATCATGGATCAATATATATACCAGAAGCTCAGTGGGAGTAAAATCTATTACCTTGTGCTATGTGCGGATAACATATTATTTGCAAGTAATAATAAAGGGTTTCTATATGATGTGAGACAATTTCTCTCTAAGAACTTTTATATGAAGGATTTAAGTGAGACAACTTATGCCATTAGCATTAAGATCCATAGGGACAGAGCTCAGTACATTTTAGGTCTGTCATAATAAACCTATATCAATAAGGTTTTAGAGAGATTTCAAATAAAAGCATGCTCACCAAGTGTACCTCCTATTATGAAAGGTGATAGGTTTAATTTGAACCAATATCCAAAGAATGATTTAGAAAGGGAACAAATGTGTAACATTCTATATGCTTCTGTTGTCGGAAGCCTTATGTATGCTCAAGTTTGTACAAAACCTGACATTACATTTGTAGTTAGAATGTTAAGCAAGTATCAAAGTAATGCTGTAATGGATCACTGGAAAGCTATAAAAAAAGGTTATGGGATATCTCAAAGGTACCAAAAATTACATGCTAACGTATAGATGAATTGAAAACCTTTAGGTAGTTGGTTACTTAGATTCAGACTTTTTCAGTTGTATAGATTCTCATAAATTAACTTCTGGTTATATTTTTATGCTTGTCAATGAAACAATGTCTTGAAGGAGCACGAAACAGACTTTAACTGTTACTTCTACCACAAAGGCTAAATTTGTATGTTGTTTTAAGGCAACCTTACACTTAGCATTGTTGATTTTATCTTTAGGCCAATAAGAATGTATTGTGATAATTTAGTTACTATTTTTCTAGCTAAGAATAATAAGAGTAGAAGTCGAAGCAAACATATCAACATTAAGTATTTAGCTATTCGAGAATGTGTCAAAGAAAATAAAAGTTTCCATTAAACACATTATTATTAAGTTAATGATTGCTGATTTTTTAACGAAAGGCATGCAACTGACAATGTTTAAGGATCATGTAGCTAAAATAGGACTTGGTCCCATATTGAGCATTTGATCATTATTTGTAATAAAATTCTTAATTTAATTTGAGTTATTATTCTCATTTTATGTGCACATTCATATTAAGAGAATAAACAACATTAAGAAGACAAAAAATTAACACAGGGCTTATTCATTAAGTTATGATAGGTTGAGAAAGCTATGTACATTATAATACGTGGAAGGTAATACTTACATATAGAAGACTTACCACTATAATTCATGCATTTAGTTTTCCCTTATTTGGAATATAAGACTCATGAATTCCAAAATCATTATAGTTAATTGGAATAAGTGGGAGAATGTAAGTTATTTTTAGAATATTTTGGAATGTTGGTTATTAACATTCTAAATGCAATCTTACCTAACTGTGGTTTGCTTATTTTGAGATTTCAAAAGGCATAATTTAAGAATATTCTATTTTTTAATATTCATTTGGGGCATAATATATAGATATTTCATTTTTAATAACCATTTAAGGTATAATATGAGAATATTCTGTTTTTGAATACTACTTTAATGGGAAGTGGGCTTCAATATTTCTCTATAAATATGAGATCCCTAACTTTATTTCTCACACCAAACTTTCTTTTACTTAGATCATATATTAGTGTGAAATAGGAGTTCATAAGAACTCATATATAGTGTATGTTTTATTACGATATTCCAAATTCTAAAAAGGTAATGGTAGGAGGTATGTATATTTTCACATTATATTTATTTTATATGGATATCTTAATTATTTATCGCATCCATGTATATATAGAATTCTCTAATGAAAACTAGAAGGATTATTTTTAATTAGTTATATTAAATTGAATTTCCCTTTTAGTTGGCTTTGAAAATATACTTAATTGTTTACATCCTTATTACCTTGTTTTCTAATTAAAACATGATAAATATATAATCTTATAATAATATCATGATATTTGTATAATTTTTTTGGGGTAAAAAACTGTATAATTTTATGCTATTATTGATTAATCACACATTTGTCATGTATTTATTAAAAAACCAACATTGGACAATACTATCTAATACAAATAATATTCTTATATTTCCCATGTATTTATTAAAACACCTTATATTGTCAAAATTTATTGGACAACATTATTTAATATAAATAATGTCTTTAATTATGTATTAATATATTATACGCAACAAAAGATATTAAACTAAATTCATTCAACTAATTACCAAACAGTTATTACTGTTTTTTTTTTTTTTTGACAAAATATGAAAACAACAAAGCTGGCACATTGTTTGCCTTTGGGTCGGCCTCAGGAGCTCATGAACTTTAGAGGCAAGTTTTCTCGCTGGGGCTCTCTTCACAGTACAGTATTGATGAGTAGCCGCATTTGTGAGCGCCTCCTGTATTGCTTTGGCCCATTTGTGTCTCTCTTCTTTTATTTTATTATTGTTATTTTTTCAAATGTTAAAGTTAAAACCTATCTAGCTTTCATTCCAAAGGTAAAGTTTATGAGTTTCTTTCAGATGTAGTAATTTTATGTAAACTCAATAATTAGGATTTAGTTTATAGATATGGGGCCTGTGTGTACTTAGCAATTGAGTGCATGTACACTAATAAAAAAATTGCTGAACAAGTAATTATCTGAAATTAATAGAATTAAAATTTGAAAAGACACAAAAATAACGCAAAATCTTGTTGGAGAATGACATAAAAACACCGATAAGAGTAAGCAAATATATGGACAACAACATATAAATTGTCTTTAATTTATACATGGGCTTCATGTATATAGATTAGGGGTATGTTTGGTTATTAGAATTGATATAATGGAAATAAAGATGAGAATAAGTATAGGAATGAGAGTGAAAATGAGAATATTAAAATATTATTTAGTTAGAAATAAATAAGAATATACATGTATTCCTTTAGTTCGCTTGGTTAATAAATTATATATGGGAATCAATTAGGTAATGTACATATTTTATCATATTATCATTTATCATAAAACAAAAAAAAAAGTTGATATCTCTTCACATTATTAATTAATAATATAATTATATATTAATATAGATTTAATTAATAATATAATAATTTTATTTAATCATATAATAATATATTTAATAAATCAATTATAATTAATAATATTAATAAAAAATAATAAAATTACTATTAATAAATTAAAAATAATAGTTTAATAATAAATTATAATTTTGATATATTACACGAGTATTTTTGTTTAAAAATTATTATAAATAAAAACATTTTTGTTAAACATATTTTTATTCTTAGAAAATTAATCTCATTATATAATTTTAAATAAAAAAAACTTTTTTTTATATAAAGGAGAACAGATTCTCTAAAGAATGAAAATGAGTATCTATTAACTAAACATAATAATATTAAGAAACACTTCTATTTATATTCTTATTTTATTACTTTGATTCTAATAACTAAATAGACTTTAGATTCTGGCTCAAACACCAACTCCTACAACAAGAATGAATATAACTAATTAAGCCTAACAAAATTGTCATAAAAATAATTTTGGAATGAAAGTAAGATGGGTTCTTATTGGCATTATAGTGATTATACAGCTTGGTTGGATGACTGAGACTTAACATTGAAAATCCACAATTCTATCTTATGACCTAGTCAAGTCATATGGTACGTACAAGTCATGAGAATTATCGCATAGCAATTACGGGTTGAATCTTATGGTTAATTAAGCAGTCGTGCAATAAATATCCGCGTGTCACGCTTTTAATTTTCTTTCAAAACTTTTGACTATTCGTTCGAGATTTTGCATGTGGGAAGTCAAGTACACAAGGATGGAATTTCGTGGGCACACATGCAACTATTGGTGATAATATTTTAATTAAGAAAGTTATTTATTTATTTATTTGTTTTATTTCTTCGTAAAACCATACATGTTTGCAGTGACTGCAGGCTTGACATGCGGGGAAATGAAATATTGTTAGAGAAACGTATTAAATTCTTCTTCTATTTTTATATTGTATAATAATTTAATTTTTTTATAAATATATTATAATAAATTAATATTTTAAAAATTTTATTTTTTATAAAATTACTCACTCATTAATTAAATATAAAAAATTAATTTTGAACAAATTTAAATTTGTAAAAAAATAATTTTGTATAAATTTAAGGTATCATATTTGATATAAAGTTATAATATAAGAATATAATTATAATAATATCAACCTAAAAAATAATAATATTACAATTACATTCTTATATTATAATTAGGTGCATTAATATACTGAAAATTATGAGCGTATCAAAGATTTGATCTAAATTTAAATTTATAAACAATTAATTTGTTATGATTAATTTGTGAGTTATCATATTGTTATAAAGTACAAATATAAAAAATTAATTTTATTCTTTTCTCAATATTATTTCCTTAAATATAAAAAGAAAAAGAAAAAGAAAAGAAGAATGAAATATGCGTAATTGGGCAGCATTATCGTTTTAGTTACATATACGACGAAGTTCTAACGTTAAGGAAGAATAATCATATATTCTCGAAGATATTATATATAGTTATGACATAATATAATTAAACATTACGAAATGAAAGATAATATTATTTATTTATTTTAATAATTTTTTTTAATATAATTATATTCATTAATTACATAAAAGTTACACAAAACTTTTATAATGATTGATTATTCAACATTATAACATATTTAATAATAAATTATATCATAATTAAAGTATAATTCGTTTTAAATCAGCACTAGTATATAGAGCGGGACCGAATTTGTTGAACCTTTCCAAAGAGAGGAAGTTTCGTAATCGTACTTGATTCGAAGGGTGTAATTTAGTTGATGAATTGGAAATTTTGTTAAGAGGTCATCGCCACGTGGAAACATGAGATTAAATGTGACGTTAACAAATGATCATTAATCAGTGATGTGGTTAATGAGTTCGCTGTAAGTCAATAAGTGCAATTTAATGATAAAAAATAGAGTAATTTATAAGTAAGCTTAGTTATTTTCATTTTACCCAAAAAAGTCAATTTTCATTCCATTTTATTTATTTGTTGTCACTGTTCTATTTTAGTATTAAATGAATTAATGTTTCGTTATGGATGAAAATATGTATAATGACTTGTCATTAAGACTCATTTTCATGCCTAACTAACTATAAACTAGACTAAATATGTATTTAGATTAGAGGTATTTAAATTTGGCTTTGGATTAACTGATTTGTAAATTTAATTCTAATTAAAAATAAATTTATATGATTATAATTTATGTATAAATTTTTTTATTTAGAAAAAATTTGTCACTTATATAATTCATTAAATGCAAAAATAAAATTTTAAGTTAAAATATTGAAGCACAAACATAATTAAAAATAATTAACATCAAATTAAATAAAATTATTTATAAAATAAATATTTATTTTGGAATTTAAATAAATTTTTAAACTGTTCAAATACAAAATTAAATACTTATGAAAAAAAGTAATAGCTAATCAACCCTAATAAATTTACAGAGTTGAGCCAATCTTTATAAGGACCGAATTGATAGAACTAGACTTTTAGACACATTTTCCTCCTCCAGTTCAGTACGTTGGCCTTCACTCTCTTCTCGCCGGCTTTGACTTAGTCATTTCACTTTTTTTTTTTTTTAATTTATTGTTAGCAGTTAAATGACGTTTAAATTAAGGCATGATTATCACTGTATTTATAATTTAAAGTGTAATAATATATGTAATTATTGTATAGAGATATAATTATAATAGTATTAGTAAAATAATAATATTATTAAAATTATATTTTTACATTATAATTGAATAAATTAGTACACTTAAAATTATGAGTCTACTAAAAATTTAACTTTAAATTAATCAATTTCTCATCTAATAAATCTATTAAATTTCAATTTAGATTTATTCATATTTTGATAAAAATGTAAAATCATGTTTGATTATATAAATCATTGGATAAAAAATTAATAATTTTAACTAATATTAAATTTTTTATCTGTAAATCTTAAACCATTATTAAATTTTGATTCAAATCAAAATTGATTTCATATTGTTAGGGGATCAGATTGGCTAAGCTCCTTCGTTAGAAATAATTTATTACATACATTGCGTGTGTGGGCCGTTGGAATTCACTCGTTCACCTAATTACCAACCACGCAAAGATTGTGACACTATTTAGCCATTTAGGCACTACCATGATTTTGTGGTCGAAGTAAGCACGCATATTGAAAACTCTCATTTTCAGGTAAGATGGTTGGATTTTCTACGTAGCTTTCAAAGTCTCATGCAGTATGCATGTGGGATGAGTCTTTCGTAGAGAAGGGTACGCCACTTTATTTGGGTGTTGAAAGTTCCTTGAGAATTAAGATATATTTTGTTTATTTTATTTTTGTGAATATTGATAAATAATAGCGTAGTCACTAGAAATAAGCTGCACAGTAAATATGAGAAAGACATAAGGAGGAAAAAAAAAAACATGTATGAAGTCTATCTTTCTTACTATGTGTCATGAAGCTCTATGTTTAGTTTTAGAAAAATATTATTTTAATTTTGTTATCTTTTTTATTTAGTCTTATTTTAAATATCAACAAATTAAAAGTTTTATAATTGTCATTCAATTTATATATAATTTTACTTAAAGAAAAAATATTTTGGGTTAAACTTTAAAAAGTGAAAGTCAATTTGAGATTTTTATGTTGAATTAAAATAAAAAATAAATAATAATTTTAATATTTTTTATTTATACAAAATTAAAATAATATTTTTCTTAATTTGAATCATACCTCACGTTATGTTGTTTTTGCAACAGACACATCAATTGTAGACTTTTCGATTAATATGCATTAAAAACTTATTTTTTAAATGTTACAGTATATAAAATATTATATTATGATACTATAATTTTATGACTAAGATATTTTGAGATTCAAAGTAATTTACTTAGAGACTCAATGTAATTTTTTTTGGAATTCTCATTTTTTTTCTTATTTATTTAAATTGAACCCGAGGAAAGGGAAAGGGAAAGGGAGTGGGGGGAGAAAGAAAGAGAGGGAGAAGGAGAGAGAGAGAGAGAAAGAGAAAGAGGTGGAAGGGGAGAGAGAGGGACGGAGAGAAAAAGAAAAAAATATTTAGTATGTTTTTTAAAAATAATGAATTAATTATAATATTTATTAATGAGTGTGAGATTATTATAAAATTTAATATATTTTTAATGATTTATTTTAAACTAATTAAAAAAATATAATACTATAAAAATATACTTTTTATTACATCTAGTCTCTTATTTTTTTAAAAAATATCAAATTTAATTATATAGATTTATAATTTAGAGTTTAGTAGAGAGCATATATATTTTTATTTTATTCTATTTTAACATATTAAAATGAAAATTAATTTTTATTAAAATATAATTTATTTAATAAATATTTTTTATATAATACTTATATACTACTAATATTTTTTTAATAATTTATCATGAGTCAATAAAAATATAATATATAGATAAAATATTTTTTATAGTATTGAATTTTATTTTTATTAGCTTAAAATAAACATTAAAAAAACTAAATTTTATAATAATTTCATACCTATTAAAAAATATCATATATAATTTTTTATTTTTTTAAAAAATACCAAATATCTTTTTCTTTATCTCTCTCCATCCCTCTCTCTTTCTCTTTCTCCGTCCTTCTCTCTCCTTTCCTCTCTCTTTCTTTTGTTTTCTTTCTTTCCTTCTCTTTCTCTCTCTTTCTCTTTACTTTTTTTCCTCTGATTCAATTTTTTTTCTAAATAATAGTGAAAGTCCCCAAGAAATACAATGAATATCATTATGAGACTCGAATTAAAAATTATAATATCATAATGTAATATTTTATACATTATATCATTTAAAATTTTTTTAATACATATTAATCACAAAGCCTAAATTGTAAATGATTTAATTATGCCCAAAGGTTGCTTCATTAATGAATATATGATACGCATTAAAATAATGACTCAATTAATAAGTGAATTAAAATCGTTGATAAATTTGTTATAATATCATAGAATTTGAATTTTTAAAAAACACATTTATTAAAGAGTTAACTTAAATACTAGCGCACTTACAAAAAGAGACAACTTTAACACTAGCCAAATTAATCTCGTTTGAAAAAATAAAAATATTTCTAAAATACATACATGCACGAAAAGACTTATATGATTTACTCGTCGTAATATAACTTATAAAAGAATGGTATTATTTTATGAAAGACTCATCACATATACTGAGACTATATGAATTTTATAAGTTTTATATGAAATAAAATCAAAAGCATACCGTTCATTACGTAATTCAATTGCTTTCTGTATCCCTTCATTTGAGGAGCCGGTTTTGAAGTCTGCATATATCTATCGTGGTACAAGTACGAAGATTCAATATACCAACTAGTTTTTAATTAAAAAAAAAAAGTTACAATTGCGAATTTTATGATACTCTGGCCGTGAAAGTTAACAGGAAAACCCAACTACCAGTTTCTAAAAAAGAAAAGCAGTTTAAAAATACAGTAAATTGTTTTAATCGAATGGAGAAAAAAAATAAAAATACCAATAAAATTCCAGTTTTATCTCTTTTGCTTACAACTAACTAGATAGGAGGTAGAAAAATGAATTATAATTAGTGACTCTGGTTGAAAAGTCACCTAAATATTCTGAACTTTATCCACCTACATTCCTGCGCAGACAAAACATCTGCTTAATTTTTTTTATTGGGAAAAATATTTCTATAAAATAAAAAAAGTAGTTCTGCTCTCTTAAATCATATAAAGCTTGTGTTCTTTCCAGTTTATTTCGAAGGAAGAAGAGAATTTCTAAACCAAAACTAGAACGCGAACATCTCTCAGTGTTTCACTCCGGTGGTCAAATCTCGAGATCTTGTTTCCTAGTGCTATAATTCCAAACTTCGGGCATTATTCCATTTTGTTGTTTGTTTATTTGGGTTTCGCTGCTGAATTTCTCGTTTATGCGCCTTCTTTTGCCTTTGGAAAGGTCGATCACCAATTCATCGCGCCTCAGATTTCAGTTCGCACCCTAGTTCATCTGATTCTCAGCTTTACGCCAGAATTTCCCTTGTTGTTAGATCTTGCTTCGGTTTTTAGGGCTATTACAGGTACGCTTCACCTTTTCCATTTATTAACTCACTAGTACTCTCGGTTTCTGATTGTCTGCGCTTACAAAGTATAGCTAAACAAACTATAAATACTGCAATAGGATTTCTCGTTGTTTAAAACCCGATACCATAACAATCATCCATATAACCAAACCCAATGTAATTTAATTTTTATTTTTATTTTTTTAAATTTTTGTTGCGATCTTTGTTTGGAGAGCTCAAAACATAGACCTTCACCTTTGAGTTGGAGATAGTGCAACCTGCAAGGTGCAAGCAATCTTTAGTCGCTGCCTTTTTTGGGGAGCATCTCATCTTTCGGCTTGTTTGTTGGCAATTTGAGATTATCTGTCTGAAGTTGCTAGGTGTTGACTACGCATTCCTTCACAAGGTTTTTTTGGTCAATCCACCTCGGTGGCAGCATTCTATCGCGAACGATTCTCCAAGCAAGGGGATTTGAATATTTAATATATGAATCTGAGCAAACTCTCTGCTGATTTTGCTATGGGATTTCGTATGTTACCAGCGACAATTATTTTGTCTTACAAGACTGCTTGACAACTAAGCTTTTCATATATATATATATATATATATATTTCTCTTCTTTCCAGCATTCACTGCATTAGATAGAATTAGAAACTGCCAAATGGTTGTGTAATTTCGGATTTAGGAACTTGGGAATATCATCTAGTTGCTTGCATTTCATTTTGTCAAAGAGGCCACGTGAATTGCTCGATCTGTAGAGGTACTTACGGAGGCAACTGGGGAAAAGCACATGCTTTTCTTCTTACTGTTCAATCACGTAGTTTGAAGAATGGATGATTGCTAATCTTAGATACTTTGCCATTGCTTGTAGCGCGTTTATAAGCTGTGCCTTCTAGAGGTGTCCTTGCTCCCATAGTCGTAATTTGAGATGATGGAAAAATTTGAGTAGTTATCATTCTGACTTACGAAATTCACTAGAATAGTGGGAATATTTGGGGATTTTCTACAAAATATACACTTCTTTTCATAAAGTCACTACCTTGTTGCTTTTTCCATTTGTTTCCGTTCTTTTGATTTGGAAACATTATCTGGTTTTATTGCTTACTTGTTTATTTCTTGCTTCTCTGTAACTTCAGCAGGGCCTGTATTCTTTTGACGAGCATCTTTATTTCTTTTATGGAGCATAAATACCACTTGCTAAGTGGTGAAGAATAGCTCCTGTGTGCTTTTGACGAACATACAGTTAGAAACTTGTATAAAATGGGGACCGCTGCACGCAGGTCTAGTCATTAGAGAAGCTGACTATGTTATCCTGTTTATTGTGAGATTTTTATTTTCTTGGGTACTAGTTAATGTTGTCAGTCACAATCAAGTGACATTTGCATTTCGTTGCTTGCAGTTTAAGTAATAGAAAACCAAGTGAAAGTATGAGGCTTATTGTAACAACTTTTGTTGGAGTAGTTTTTGGCTTCTTTATCGGAGTATCATTTCCAACATTGTCAATAACAAAGGTGCAGACTGAGTTTCTTCTTTCCGTTTATTGCTTATGCTTGAGTGATTATTTATTTATGATTTGATATTATCTAAAATACATAATATACTAACAAATTAATCTTTTGCAGTTTAATCTCCCATCTGGCCTGCTTCCTTCCATTGACCTCTCTTACATTGAAGACAAATATACAGGCGCCTCTCCTTGGTCAATTACAAAGAATAATAGCCACAGCTCATCACAGGATCAATATTTAAATGGTACAAAGGTACGCATCATGACCTATCAGCATTATTAAGGATGTACAATGTTACTGGATTTATAGGGATTCCAGGAAGTTAGTAACTAACCAACCAGGATCCCCCTGCATTTGGGGTAAATGCACCAGGTGCTTTTAGGGAAAGACAGAGTGAAGAAAAAGGTGGGTGGGACTCATTGAGTGATCTCTATACACTGTCTCACTCCTCATTCTGCTTCTCTCTGAATGCACTAGATGCATTTAGGCAGGGGATCCAATGGTGTAACCGCATACCTTCTTTGGTTGAGATGGAAGAAAGAGAGATTTGAATTGGAACCTGGTCCATAGTTTCATCCAAGATTCATGGTAATTGTTTATCAAATGAAGGGCACACAGAATGCTGTAGAGTTAAGTGGGAGAGCAAAATGAAGTAATTCTTATCAACTGGTTAATTTATATCTTGAAGGCTTTGTGTATCTTGCTTTTTAAAGTCACATGGCTTAGCATATACGTTCTCCAGACTAAGTGAAGGGGAAATTTGAAATTCACTGGGCAATTAATGTGTAGAATTTAGAAAGAGTAGTAGGTTTCTGTAGTTAGTTCAGTTGCTTCTCTGCACAGCTAACTTCCTGTTCTTAGAAGGATTTACAGTTGTAAACTTCCCATTCCCCATTTTATGGACCTAAAATCTAGCACCTGGTGTAATCAGCAGGGACGAAATGAATAATTGGATGTCTTTCTCTCAAACGTAGAACTTCCTCACAATCATGCAACCAACTGCTGATCCTAGCTTTTGGTCTAATCTTTAGACAGTTGTCTCTAGTTCTCTGTATGTTCATTATTTGTTTTCTTGAAGCTGCTTATGAATGTAAATTTTCCCTCTATCAAAATGATTATGCTATTGTGAAGAAGAGAATAAGATATTACCAGCACATGCTCTGGTTATGTTACGAAAGAGGAAAAAGTAAATAAAATATTGCAATATGAGAATAAAAAAGTCCGTCTTTTCATCCATCTTCCTTCCTTTCTTTGTTCTTAGCCTTTTGTTACGACAAGTTCCTTGTTTCCATCTTTCTCTGCAGATTTGGGTTCCATCAAATCCAAGAGGTGCTGAAAGATTACCCCCTGGAATTGTCGAAGCTGAGTCAGACCTTTACTCACGTAGATTGTGGGGTAAGCCCAGTGAGGTGTGTATCCTAAAACAGTTTATATGCTCAATGTGGCTTCAACGTCCAAAAGTCATGTAAAAAAAGAAAAAATTGCTTTGTTCTTTAGGAGAGGGTGGAACATTGAAAGCATGTCTTTTTATAGTGACAATATAATCCCGTTAATCCTTCTATTATTGATAGTTAAACTTGTAAAGTAGATCTTACATTTGTTTGACTATATTATTTTTTGGGTTACCTGCTTACTATATCCAAAATTGAAAATGACTTGAGGAATTATCTCAATAAAGAAAAATCAAGTAGCTTTCTACATGTATATTTTCCTTCTAGCTTTATTTTCTGCTGTGCCTTATAGTTTGAATTATAATCGTTGGACCAGAGGTGCCTCTAATCATCTGATGTTTATGTTGTGGAAAGTTTTCTAAATTTAGAGCATTTGATTAAGATGCCTCTTGCAGGATTTGACCTTCAAGCCGAAGTACCTTGTAACCTTCACAGTGGGCTATGATCAGAAAAAGAATATTGATGCAGCAGTGAAAAAGGTCTCCCGCTTGCTGCATGTTTGGTTTAAATTTCGGAGGCTTTATAATCAATTTTCACATTTTCTGAGAAGGCGTGATTAAAATGCTGTAACTTTGTGAAAATGTGGAAATTGATTTTGGAGCCCTAAATCAGAAGTTAAAAAAATGGTGCTTTTACTTTCCAGAATCAATTCTTAAACTTCCCAATTCAGCATATTTGCACAATTGTCCGTATTATGAATTGTTATTTATTTTACATATTTTTGGTACCTTTGCCTAACAATATCCGAACCAAATTTACACTTCAAAATCAATTCTCCTAAATCTAAATTAAAATATCATCTTCCTTTCTGGCTGCAAATTCTTGTTTATTTGTCTTGTAACTAAATATATTTACTTGAACAGTTTTCAGAGAATTTCACGATCCTTCTATTTCATTATGATGGCCGAACTACAGAGTGGGATGAGTTTGAGTGGTCTAAGCGGGCTATTCATGTGAGTGTACGCAAACAGACCAAATGGTAAGGAGCTACTTCTGGCTTGTAAATCCTGCTCATTATGTCTTTTGCAGTTAATATTATACACTATCACTAGAGGTATTATGCTTCAAATATGCTATGATATTGACCATTTTGATTTTTTTTCCTCCCTCCTCGTAGGTGGTATGCCAAACGGTTTTTGCATCCTGATATAGTGGCCCCTTATGACTACATATTTATATGGGATGAAGACTTAGGGGTTGAGCATTTCAATGCTGAGGAGTGAGTATTTGATCTGAAATAATTTGTTTTCAAGGTTTTACTGTTGGCTTTACTGAAGTTTTATGTCACTTTCAATTCAATTGCAGATACTTGAAACTGGTAAGGAAGCATGGCTTGGAGATTTCTCAGCCGGGTTTGGAACCTAATAAAGGGTTGACATGGCAGATGACAAAGAGAAGAGGTGATCGTGAAGTTCACAAGTAAGAACGGTGATCCTGAATCGGTTTTTGTGGTGCATGTTACGCAACAGAATGTATATTAACTATCTGTTCTCTTGATTTTTTTAAATAGAGAAACAGAGGAGAAACCAGGATGGTGCACTGACCCTCATTTGCCTCCTTGTGCAGCGTAATTATCTGCTGATGTATCATCATTTTATTACTTGGTCCTAGGTGCTGTATCTCATCGTGTCATGTCAATGCAGGTTTGTTGAGATTATGGCTCCTGTGTTTTCGCGAGATGCATGGCGCTGTGTGTGGCATATGATTCAGGTTTCAACGTTTACTCCACTAAATCATTTTATTTTTCAAATAAATATTAATTGGCTAGTTGTCTAAGTTAGGTTTATGCCCTAGTTGGCTCTTGCAATAGATTGTACCACGAGCAATCAGTTGTCTCTTAATATAAATTATAATAACTGATGATTGTATTACGCTGGGTATTACAGAATGACCTGGTCCATGGGTGGGGTCTTGATTTTGCTCTTAGGAAATGTGTTGAGGTGAGTAAATCCATTCTACCATTACTTCATCAGATTTCTTTACTATCAAATTGGCCTTTAGGCAAGGCATTTGCGAATTGTGTGATAGACATTGGAACTCAAAACTAATACCCTCCTTCTCTGGTATAGCCTGCCCATGATAAGATCGGTGTAGTTGATTCTCAGTGGATTGTTCACCAAGGTGTTCCCTCACTAGGGAATCAGGTAATATGGTAGTTGTTTTTGTTGGATTTATGTAAATACTTCGACCATAATAGCATCATGCTTACAAGCTTTCATGTGGCAGGGAGAAACGCAAACTGGGAAAGCACCATGGCATGGGGTATGTTTTGCAACTTTCCATTCTTTTGTTGATCTTTATCACATACATGCTGGTTGACTATAATTAAGTACCTCATAGTCTCATGGGCTATATGTTGATTTGATTCTTTTTCCAAAATAAAAAATTTATTACCATAATCAAGAAACTCTGTTTATAATGTTGATATTTTATGGACTTGTTTATAAAAAAAATATTAATGCTCCCATCATCCATGGTTGTGCTGGCAGGTGAGGGAGAGGTGTAGAAAGGAGTGGACAATGTTCCAAAGTCGGCTGACTAGTGCAGAAAACGCGTATTACAAGGCCATGGGAATTGATATTTCTAATTTGACAGCTCATTGAAGGACAACGACCAAAGTTGACATTGTACACTGATATTACCACCTGTTGTGCTTAGATTGTTACGCGACAATTTTAACAAACCGTCCTCATAATTGTTTTTCAAGTTTGTAATATTAGTTATCTGAAATCATAAAGCAGAGCCTAGTTACGACAAAAATGATAAATTCAATGTAGGAAGTCCAGTGCTGACATCGACAGTGAGTAAATTTAGTGAAGATAAATAATACAATCACGGCTATAATTACCTTTTTTGGAACCTAGTAATGGAGCAGAGGGAGGGAGGGGAAAGTCTGAATTGCGGATTTTGAAGAGGCAACATCCTTGTCATCACAAAGAAGAAAGAACGATCGAGGAAAATGGGATGGTGGGTCAATTCAATTGGTTTGGTGTGGGTGTGGGTGTGGGTGTGAGTACTTAGAGGAATAGCTGTATGTGGCTCAACCTTCAATTGACAACTAAATGATGTGTCGTGCCGACTACCATAGTTAAGTGGAGATGTCGACGTTAAAAATTTCCTCAGAGCTGTGAACCTAAAAAGCCAAGAAAGCCTGAGTCATTTTCAAATATCAGTGTTCTGATATGTCCACATTCTCAATCTTTTACATGCGTGAATTTAATTCATCACATGTGTCCACTCTAGAGTCTTCGAAGAGGATAACTACACATGTCTTGCGTAAGGTAAAATAATTCGAATTAGTTTCGTGTCTTCAACTTTGACGGAGTTGTGAAAGGCAAAACCAGTGGAATAGATCTAATCATCACTCATCTGTATTAAAAGTTTAGCCAATAGATGCATCTCATCTGTCTCTAAATACATGATTCTTGTCCTATTTGAGGGAGACATTTTTACGCGTATCCTTGGAATCCAAACTGGGAGTAATAGTCTGATACATGTGTACCAAAAGTTAAGTAATATAAAAGAGATTACTTAAAATGATTCTACCCTAGTAAGAACAGTCCGATATTTCGCTCATTCATACACGAAGGTTATTTATCCTTCTTTTACACGTTTTTGCTTAATCAATACTTTCACAAGTCAACCAATTGGTCAAGTTTGATTTGTGTTAAAACGTTCAGATGTTGACGTACCCACTTTTGAACGTGGCCCTCACTCTCAGTATAAGCCTCCTAGCTGATTATTCTTTCAATCACTTGACTGTTTACACAAATTTATCTTCTATATTTTTTTAGAGGGGCTGATGCTTTCAATGTTTTAAATTCACATTCCCACTCAACTAATTATTATTATTATTATGATTATTATTATTATTGTACAACGACAATATACAATATAAAAAAAATTAATGAATTTTAATATACTTAAATAATTTAATATATTAATTTTAATAATTTTCACTTTTATGTTTAAATAATTTTATTAAAGTTAATACACAAAATCAACTCTCATTTAACTAACTAATACATTCTTAAGAATCCAAGAATAAATAAGATTAATGAAAAGGTAGGGCGGCAGCAATCAAGAACCTTACGAAATCCAAGGGAAGAAAGTGAAAGGCGAGGATGAATGCCACCAGGCAAAACCGGTGTGGCCAGTTCTCTGTTCCGCGGACACGTGAACACTCCACTTGGGTGATGTACTAATAGAACCCTACACGTGTCGCCACGTGTAAACCCTGTCCCCACTCCGGTTACTTCATCCAACCATGGTTACTGTTTTAGTGGTTACCATCATCCTTGTATTTATGAGGCCACCCCTATGTGGTACATCCCTGGCTTCGCATTCCCTCATCGTTCCTTCTCCATCTCTTTCTTCCTCCTTTACCATTTTCTTTCTGGGTCCTCAAGCTGAACAACAATGGGACTCTCCAACTTCCCAAGTGCATCAGAAGGAGTACTTCCCGTGCTGGTAATGAACACAGTCATGTCAGTGGCTCTGTTGAAGAACATGTTTAGATCTCTTCTCCAAGTGGTTGGTGCTACTTGCTCGTATTCTTCTGCAAACCCAAATATCAACATGGAGGCAGATTCAGAAGATGATGAGAGTTCGAGTAGAAGAAGGAGGAGAATCTCAGTGACTCAGTACAAATCCATGAGTAGAGGGTGGGGCATGGTGGAGTGCTGCGTGTGTCTGTGTAGGTTTCATGGAAGTGAGGAGGTGAGCGAGTTGTCTTGCAAGCATTTCTTTCACAAAGCTTGCTTGGACAAGTGGTTTTATAACAGACACTCCACATGCCCTCTCTGTCGTTCCATTGATTGATTAGCTCAGAAATAGGATAGCTCATAGCATGCTTTTTGGTTTGAGTTTGATGTGTATCTGCAATTCCTTTTTCCTTCTCTGTGTTTCGTGTCTCAATTTAGGAACAGAATCAGAGGAAGTTGTGATGATGTTGCTATGTGTGCCTGGAATCCTCCCAAGAGGCTATGGAGGGATTGCTAGTGAATCTCAAATCCCTCGTTTCAGCACTTGATGATTCTGTGGTAAGTGGTGAATGCAGATTATTAGGACTTGTAAATATTTCCAATTTTTGTAATTACTAGCCTTTGTTGTTATCAGATGAAGAATGATGACTGTAATATAACCTTTTTAATGTTTAAATAGGATGTCATGCCCCTTTATTTTCCTGTCCTTAATTGAATTAAGCTCATATGATAGAGAAGTAAAATTAGATTTTCATCATATGACAGCAAAATATAAAAAAAATTTGTATGCAGTTGATTATATGTTTCTCATCAAATTTTTAATCAGTATTTTTTAATAATATTTTGATAATGTATACTTTTTCGCGGATAATTTAATTTTTCAACTAGATTATACATATCATATATTATTCTTAAATTATATACTTACTATATTTTTATCCTCGTAACTTAACAAAAATTTGTAATGTACTTTTTTAGGATACTTTTATCGTTAACATATATAGATAAAGGCTCTTCCCAGAAAAAAAAAGAAAAGAAGAAGACATTTTTGGTTTATCGTAGTTCAAAATTGTAAGATTGTGAATCTAGCCGATGTAACAGAAAAAGAAATGAACAGATAACCAAAAAAAAAAAAAGAAACTAATTAGCGTATTAAATCGGAGAGGTTAATTCATATTATCTACATCATGATGAGAAGTAATTAAGGGTTTCAAGTTAAAAATTGATACAATATTTAAAATAAATAAAATAATGAAGTAGCTTCCTCGTTAATCATAATTAGTTGATCCTTCTTTGAAGATTCCCGGTGGCGGCACAGCACAAGAATGTTGGTCAGAGATGGCTCAGTTTTCATTGGCTAATCGGTAATCACAAACCCAAATCTTTCCGTTTCATACTTTGTTTGATTCTCTGAAATGACTTTTTTAATTCTTTATAGTGAACGCCTTAATCTATATCAAATATGATTTTAACATAACGTAAAAATAATTTTTATTTATTTATTTTAAATGACATATGTAATTTCCAAAATAAAAAATCAAACGTGTGTCAATTCATGTTTAATCGTCTATATAAGTTTTGATATTTACTAAACATAAAATTAAATACACACTAATTCTATTTGCCAAAAGAATATTAGCATGGCTGAGAGTGGATAAGTGCACATTTTCACCGAGTATATAATCTGTTATTTTTTGGCTAGTATTTTTCACATTCCTTATTGTTATCTATATAAGAAAGTAAATAATTGATTTTGATCACTATGTTCTAACTGTTTCAATCTCTCCACCAGAACTTAAGGTGAAAAATTAAAATAATATCTCCATTTATTCTTCCATCTTGTCCACAAAGAATATCTTAGTGAATAAAAAAATATTCTTTACACGTGTTCGTTATGGTAAACACCAAGGTAATGTGACACAATATGAATATGCAAAATTCCACATTGAAGCAGGACACTGGGCGATATACAAAACAGAAAATGTAAAGGAAGAAAAAATCATTGTGGCATTAGAAAAAGATCAGGATTTGGTTATTATTGAATTTTCATTTAAAAATTCAGATTTTCATTTAATAATTCAAATTATATTAAATTTACCTACAGACAATCCATTCTTAAAAGACTAGAAGGTTGAACATTGCAGAGTAACCAGTAAGCTAAGAGTTTATCACATCAAGGGAAATAAAATTAGAAAAGTACTTGTATACAATCTTTTATTAAATTTTTTGATTGAAGTTGAATATATGAGATAACTAATATTATGACAGAATTTTTAAAATTTTTTTTATATACATGACAATAAAGATATAACAAATTACACCTGAGTTTAATCCGTAGAAGCAAGTGGGCAATAACTTGTAAGACAAACAATACTGCAATGGTATTAAGCAAACACCATCAAAATTACAACTTAAAAAAAACAATTATTGATAATTGAGTAAAAGCCTCAAGGCACAACCCTCTATATGACAGTGAGTGAGGGTTTGATGCATTATTATTTGACAGAGATGTGGTAGGTTTTTTATATGTATATAGTCACAGACATGATGAAGCCCTTATAGTATACAGTATACACATCAGGGTTCAGAAAGGCCTCATGGACATGAGCTTAGTTAAGTAAATCCTCCTGTGCTCTAGCTGAATGAAGTCCTCAGCCTCTTGATCCACGTCCTCACCATCATTATGATCACTGTGCCTCAGACGTTCAAGAGCCCTCTCCGTCTCTGCCAAACTTGATGCTTCTGCAACGCCTTCTTTCTTGTTGCTTTCGAACCTGTAACCATGAAGAGGGCTAGAAAAGCTTCTTGGAACTTCAGGCTCTTCCATGGCTTCATACTCGTACACCTGGTACTCGTTCGATGGGCTCCACCCATACTGGTGATGATGATGACGATGAAGATGGTTTCTACGATGGTGCTTGTTGTTCTGGTACGCCATTTTGCAATGAATCTTGAGAGGGTGCTGTTGCTTTCTTTGTGTTATTGGATGGTGCAGTTTTATGATGCTTCACCTATTATTTATAGTTTATAGTTTACAAGTGGATTTTACAGAACTTATTCCACAATGATAAGAGTGAATCTGATACCTCTCCTGTTGGGTGAAAAGTTTGACCCAGAAAAAGGAAAAAGGTAGATGAGGCACCCATAGAATCTATATCTTCGCTGGAAAAGGATTCCAAAGAGCCACCACCATTGAACGAAACACCTTCGACGAAGATACCCATAAAAATTCGATTCCTTCGGCTTTTAGTTAATTCAACATGCTCTAATTCTGGATGCTTCTGCATTTCTTACTTTTTGGAAATATAGCCATGCCCCTATTTCTTGTCTGGGAGATTTGTGGAACGTGCTTCCATTAATAATATGTGCAACGTAGCAATCATGACCAGAATAAACAGCCCCAGCAATTTTATTCAAAAGACGTTATTATCAAACACACCACTCCAGCGTAGCTTCACATTGATAAGTAGGATAGAATAGATATTACATGGAATTGATCACCAACACCATCAAGTGGAATTTTATTACACTCTAAAACAGAGCAAGCAAGCAAGCACACATTTTATTTTAGTTATTAGAGTTTGCATCGACGAAGGAGACGTCTCAGACACCCTTCACTCCCCACTCAACCTTGTGAAACCTGTTCGTCATGTTCCTCTCATGTGGATTACCGTAGAAGCCATTACCACCACCCCAGTTATGGCGCTCGTGTCTCATTTCATCCACCTTCATCTTACCACCACCGTTATGCATCTCCTTGTGACTTTCATACTCATTCACCTCTGAGAAATACCCATTTCCATGACCGTGGCCATGCCCATGGTGGTGCACAGAAGCCCCTCCAAAGGGGAGCTTGTGGCCACCGGAGACATGGCCGTGGTGGCCGTAGAAGCCATGGTGGCCGGAGAAGCCCTGGTGGCCGGAGAAGCCCTGGTGGCCTTCCATGTGCATGCCATGGTGCTTTGAGAAGTTCTGAGAATCATGATAGGCACCATTTTTCATGTGCATTTCTTGGGAGTAATTGTGGTGGTCGTTTTTGTGGTGGCTCCAAGTTTCCTCGTGAACGGCGTAGCTCTGCTGGGGAGCCTCACTGCCATAGCAATGCTGCTTTTGGAACCCAAGGCTTCTCTGCATCTGCATCTTAATGCTTACAACAAGATGAACTGCTAATTAAGTCTCTGTTGAGTTGAGATGTTCAATTCCTTACCAGATGAGTGCCTTTTATAGGCCTGGAGAGGAATTTGCAATCAATACACGATATATCTGAATTTGGCCCTGTCTCATCAAGCATAAATTTCCAGTTGAATACTTGTATTTGTGTATTATTTTAATTAACGGACAACACACGATCGCTTGGTATGATTCCCATTGGCATAAATAATTACATGCAATAATCGAATTCCTCATGTTTGATTATGTCGCTGAATTTGGAGTCACACTAAAAACAAATTCTGACCTGTGGACATTACATATTGATATACAGAACAATTCAAATTTGTGGCCATAGCCATTATTAGAAGGTGATCCTGCAATTGCATTGCCTCAGGCAAATTTGATTATTTTATGGGAGAAGGGGCATCCCATTCCTTATGATCCGTCCACCATGTGTGAATCACATTCTCCCACTACAATCGAGAAAGCTCTCACTATATGCATTAGGCACTATAATCAATCCCAGCCAATTACTACGTGGCCCTGCGCTCTTACATTCATTGTATAAAGAAATATGAAAAAACTCTGCATGTCATTGATCATCAGAGTAATGCTCTGATTTTAACATGTATTTTTTTGAAGAAATGAATATGCGGGAGTAAATATGATAATTTTACTTTTTAAGAAAAAAGAAGAGTGCGAGAAATTAAACGATCCTTTTCTTTCCGCAATATATTTACAGTGGCAGACATAAATTGAAATGTAGAGACTCGGCGGCTGTGATCGTCTGTTAGTTAATGCAAGCACAATCCTTTCCTGTATGATCACATACATCCAAAGATATTCAAATAGCACAATACCACCTAGTTGGCCAGGAGACTAATGTCCTAATAGCAATAACTAGTTTCTATCATTGTTGCTATAAGCCCATCATCACTAGCTAAATTTCTGCAGGAAGTCTTCTGGTTGCATTGTGTTTGAAGCTCTGAACAGCCAATCACCAAGGTCATTGCACAGAAATTTTCATTTTCTTAAATAAGTTCCACAAGACAAAACTTCAGCTAGTTCCAGATCCAAATTGAAATTTATAAAACAATTACAGTCTGAGTCTGCTCAACGAATTATGCAATCCAAAAGGAAAAGAGGGCACATCTGAATGTACATAAGCCAAGATTCGGTGAAAAACCCTAAACCATAAACTAATATATTGCGGAAAACACGGTCAGCAGCGGTATGGGTTGTAAATATAAAGCTATAAACCAAGCAATCAGATGAGACATATATATATATATATATATATTTAGCATCAGTGAAGAACAAATAAATTAATAAATAAATTTGTCTCCGAAACAAAACCTCCCAAATGGGGAAAAAGCGCTGAACTTAAAACTACAACTACTCTGTCTGTATATCCCGGGGATAAGCTACACGCAATACAAAGTAAAGCAAAAGATAGTGCTCCCCGATTCTAAATTATGTACAAAGTCCCCGCCCCAAGAACGAAAGAATTTGTCAGAACTCTCAATGAACTCCCAAAAAATATTACGAGTGACACCGGGTCATCAAAGCTCCAGTTAAAACCTGCATGAAGAGTCCCTCAAGCTGCGCAAGCTACAAGCATCACAAGAAGCAGGTATCACAAATTCCTTTCCAACAATCAACGGCCATCTCTTACGCAGTTTCCAGGCAGGAGGAATTTATACTTGTCTGCATTCTCTAGAAGATAAGCAGGAAGATGAACAGCAGAATAGGAATGGGGTATCGGTCCCATTTTACTAATGATTTCCTTGAAGGTGTACTCCTCAGGAAGCATGTCAAATAAATCAGCCCCCTTACAGATTACTTCTTGAATTCTTTTCGGATCCAAATAATGAGAGAACCTCACTCTATCATAATGGCTGTAAGCTTTCATCTTAAAAATGAAATCACTGATTCGGGGGAAACAAAAGCTACAATGCCAACCAGCATCCGCCAATAGGTCATCAGACTGGCGATAATGTGCATATCTTGTCTTGCCACTCTGGTATCTGTGCACTGAAGCTCTCCAGCTGTTATCGTCAACATGAAACTCAAAAGAATAAAGATAATTCTTCAGCTGAAGATGAAGGATTGAAGGTATGTCATCACACCACTTCAAGAGATTAATAGTGTGAGCACTTGGTATCTCATCAACATCAGACATAATCAACAAATCATCATCTGAAATACCAGCTTTTTTAAGGAGCTGGTCCAATGCTACCCGCTGATAAGCCTCCTCAACAAAAGGGTTTTCACCTTTCTTAAATCTCCCACCAACACTTCCATATGTTAACCGTGGCTCAACAAAATTAAACTGCTTCCTGTGACTACTAAAAACCAGAGGCTTAGGCAATCCGGTGAATGTAGAATTTGACTCAAGGAGAACAAATTCTGATACGTAAGGGTACAATTCCCTCCAACGTAATGTAAGTAATTCGATCTCGTTACTGAACAACACAGCATCATAAACACGTCTTGGGTACTCACGAATTCCCCAGCCATGAAGTCTGCAGAGACTCTCCATGGTAACATTTTCATTATAGTAATGTGGGTTGACATGGAAAGGCTTAGGTGGTTTTTCCCACAATGGCCGCAGAAAGTAAGAGATTTTCTGTCCATGGATATAAATTCCCAAGATGCACATCGGCACAACAGCAAAAAGGAATATGTAGGTTTTTACATCCAAGCCACGCAAAATGCAGCGGATTCTTGACATGCCCGATACTTGACTGGATTCCTGTGTAATGAAAGAACAAACATCTAAGAATATGAAAGATCATAAAAATAAAAGATCATGAAAATAACTTGCCAATTATGCAAATAAATATATTCATAATGAAAATGCCAACTTTCTTTTTTGATTAGCTTAACTTTTCAAATGTCATTTGATGTAACTCAGAAATTTCCTCAAGACCGGAGGACTACAGATAATTTTAATCATCAAGCCTAAGCAGCATCATGAAGAGATTCGATACATGCAAAAAAGAAAAAAAAAATCCCAAAATTCAACTTGTGAATGTGAAGATAGACCCTTATCTTGCGGCCACTCCAATCCCATTAGCAATGACACATCTCCACCTCCCCCCAGAAAAAAGGCCAAAAAAAAAAAAAAACTTGAAACGGGGTGATTTTGTGTGTGTTTTGCCGGTTACCATATTCCCAACGAAATAGTTCCTAATACCAACAGCTAATTTCAGATTGCCGTACGCATATAGACGGAGAAAAAGAGTCAACTCTACGATGATATGGCCTAGATCAGCCACCGAAAGATTACTCTGCATTCATGGTTGTCTAACTCAATATCGAACTGTCTACCACTAAAATTGAATCCCTAACAATAAAGGGCTATGATTTGTGCTAAATGCGCATTGAAGCCGTGGATTAGAATGCCAAAAGATCCACGTATCCATCCAATTTTGTAATTTCCCAGAAACCAAACACACCCAGAATAACAAGGCAGATAATTAAAAGGGGAAAAGGCGAAATCGGAGCCACAGGATAGAGAATCAGAGATCGATGTGTATACGGAAAAGCACATAAACTGAGAAAGTAACACAAAAAGTGCGAGATACCTGGCCACAAACATCGCCGCACAAATCATCGGTCTTTTTAGGGCAGTATTGGCCACCAGATTCTCCCATCATCCACCACATTTTTCCGTTTACTCTATTAGGTGCGAGTCCAAAGCTGTCCACGACCCAGAACCAGTCGGAGAGATTCAATCAGAGCAGATCAACCTTCAGCCAAAAGTTACCAGTATGTTCGATTGCTACTCCGTAACTGATAACACAATCGAATACCCACCCAGATTCGATCCCGTCAACTTCTCAAATCCAGAAGCAGGAACCCTTCTTTCAAAGACTGTTTTTAAAAAAGGTACCTAGGGATCGCCGTCTGGTCGCAGAATGCGGAACGAACGGAAATTCTTAGAAGAGCAGGAACGTGTTGTTTCCGCGGGAGAAAAACAAATAAAGATACGAATAAACGAAGAAGGAAAAGAACAATAACAGTAAAACAAAAATGGTGAAGGCGTAGTCTATCTGGTAATGGGTGGCAGTTGTAAAAGTCTCGCAGAGACACAAACACACAGACGAAGCCTCCCTTCCTTTCCCCTCTTTCGTCTTGATATTCTTCCACCACTTTTGCTTCGTTTCATGCTTCTCCACTACTTTATATATAAATACACCTTTTCACCAAAATTCACAAAACCACCTCCTTTACGGAAAAGGACACGCTATTCTTTGGAAATTCCGCATCCTACTGTGACTAAAAACACTGGGAAATCTAGGGGCGTATTAGTAATTTCACATAAGAACATGTTGCACTGGGTCCTCACGCGCTTCATTGACTGGCTCGCGACAATTGATCTGAGTGACCAAGTTTTTTTCTTTTTCGTTGGCCGAACCAAAGTTTTATTATTATTATTATTTTTTGGGCCACTAAACCAAAGTTTTATTAGCTTGAAATCGTCTAGGCAATACCTGTATGGAAATTATTCGCTGAGGATCACGCATAATTTTGGAACGCGACACTGACACGTGGCAGCCATGTGTTGCTGGGTTTTTTTTAATAATTCAGAGGGCGGATTGGGAGGTAGGTGTCGTCGTCGTTTCCTAGGGGATAATTGACAGAGGTCGGTTTTTTTGGCTGCATTAGGGAGCGCGTTGGACTAATCGAACAAGAGCAGGATGCTTGGGCTGTGGGCCCCACATGTAAGAGTGGCAGATCTGTGTAGTGGGCCCCCACCACGAGGTTGTCTCCTGATTTTGTCCGTTGGATTGTCATGTGGGCCATCCCTTTCTTTTACTACGGCCCCATTGTAACGTCTCCAAAAGCCCTAAAGCATTATTCAGCCCCCCAGCCCACGCTGGCCATGCCAACTCCGAATTCTTTACGTTTAAAATTCTACTTCCAATAATAAGACGTGTCCAATAAAGAAATTTACTAGTTCCCATTCGCTTAATATCGATTCCATTTAGTTACATTATAATTTTATATTTTTATTATTAAATATTATTTTATTTTTCTATTCAATATATATGAGAGAAAAACTGATACCTTTTTGTTTATAAAATTAATTTTTCCTACACAAAATGAATGCACACGAACCTATTTAAGTTTCCTATTAGATAATGCCTAGTCTTAACCTATTTAACTCCTTAAAATTCTGCCGACTTCGGAATTGAAAAATAAATAACAATAAGTTAAATACATCATGTGCGAGTCAGCCCATCTATGATATTTAACTCAATTTCTTTTTAGGTTGCATAATATATTATTTTGTTACTCGCATATTGAGCTTTTTTCCTAAGCAAAGAAACCAAATAAATAAGACGATATTAGAAAAATATATAAATTATTTCTATTAAAACAATGAGGAAGAAGAAGAGGATATGTGGCTAATTAATAAGAAAAGATTCCAAATACAATAATAATAAATCTGTCAACTTGTAAATGGTCTGTCCAATCATCTTATTACCATTTTTAAATAAAAAATTTAACCAAACCAGGTTTAGTCAAGAGGGAATGAAAATAAGAAAAGACGTATTGTAATTTAAAAGATACACATCCAACGATACGAATCAATATAGAAGCCTTCTAATATGAATAGACGTATTCTGATTTTAAAAAAATGTTTTTCGTTCTTGTTCTTCTTACCAATTAAAATTAGCACAATCTATTAAGTGAGAAAGGAAAAACTCTTAGATAGAATACAAGCTTACTCACAAGTTGAAATTACTGGAGATTTATATATAATAAATATAACCACATTTAATTATTAATAAAATTTAAAGTCATTAAATATTCATTTAAGGAACGAAAAAAAATTTTCAGTTGCATAATGTTAGTGGGGAGAATGAGTTTTGCTATTGTGGCAACGATTCTGGCAAAGGCCAAAGAGTGGAAATTTTCAAACTTTGGAACTTGCGTTGCATTTGCACAGGTCAAGTTGTAAGTTTTTTTAAAGAATGAAATGATTGTGGGAAGTAGTGGGATATACACACAGAAGCAGAAGACCAATTAAAAGCGAAGCGTGGTATACTGCAATATTGAAGACGAAAAGTCATTGATGGGGAAAGGGTCTGGTCAATTATTGAGTGTCTACCGCTGCCAAAGTTATTAGCGACTAAACAATGATTATGTGATAAGGAATAGGATAATTCAATTTTGTACACCATAAACAGCATAGTGAATAGTTTCTAAAATTAAAAGCTTTTTCCCCTAATCTTCAGCGTTCAAAGTTATTAAACTTTACACTAGTTGATATATTTCTCTTATCCAGGCAAACTGGTAAGGAAAACCCAGACTTTTCAGTGTCAGAAATTTTCTAAAGTGGAATTCCGTGGCGTACCCAACGACTCACGTGTAATTCTAAATTTACCTTCTTCCTATTATTTTTTAAATTCAGAAAAAAAATTCCATGAAAACAAAAAAAAATATATAAAAAAAATTGGAGTGAATGGCGGGGATGTGAGTGGGACAAAGGAAAGGGCACGTCAAAAGAAAAGACAGGGCTGAAGAAACAACGTTACGTGTTCATCAAATGTTTTTTATTTTTAAATATGGTTTTTCACCATCTCAAATGTAGTGTCAAGATTCATGCTATTCTTATTTTTCTAAAGAGTTTAATTTGCAAACTGAACTTATAAGCGTTTGAGATTGAGAAATAGTCATAACTTTGAAAACGAAGTCAAATAAACTAAATCATTCATATCATAAAGTATGAAGGATCAAAATAGAATATTTGCATGTGATTTTTTTTTTTTTATTATTGAGAAAGTGGGTAATCCAACGCAAGGTGCGTTGCGCAATTATGCGCATATTTCGTTGCCAATTCACAAATCACGTAACCATAGTATATAAAGCTTTTATTTGCCTGCATTTAAAAAAGAAAGTTACCAGCAAAAGTCCTTTTGAACTAACACATGTTCTATATATTATCCCTTCGAAGATATTGGCATCAAAAGGGGGTTCTTCTCCTTTTTATGTGGGCACAAGGAGTTCATCATTTCAATTTAAGAATAAAGTGAGACTATGATTTTTAATGAATAAAATAAAATAAAATAGAATAATGAGAAAGAGAGAGAGAGGGTAATTGGCTGTGCTTCCACGAAGATATCATGTGCTCAAGATTCTGGGTTTTATTCCATTTCTCTCTTTAATCATGCATCTTCATTTCCACAGCTTCAAATAGGTATGGAATTTAATGCAATTGTGAAAAATGACATCTTTTTATGACATTACAAGAACCAAATAACTAAACTCAAATATAACAAACTTGATAATTGAATTATTATTTAAATAACTCGTTCTCGGCTTTTCTATTCTTTGTTGGGTCGTATTTGGAAGAGAACCCAAAAGTGGTTGGGCTATCAATTACGATCCGACAGTGAGTGTAGATTAATGATGGGCTAGAATTGAAAGAACGGGCTTTCGGCCCATAACTTTAATGGGCTTCTAAAAACAAAAAGGTTAGGCGCCCAGATGAATAGCCTCTGGAATTGCGTCGTTGTATGTGCAAATCTGCGAAGAAGATTTGCTTCCCTGAGAAATTGGTATTCAAGAAGCGATTTTAGGCATAATAAGAAACTGATACGTATAGTTATATAGTCACAAAGATTGCTATTATTAGGGTGTAGCTGTCACTTAATTGAAGTAAGCTTAAAGTAGAGATAACCCGACTCGAAATAGAATGAAAATTATGTTGGGGAAAGGCTAGTCCTATTGTTATTGATTGCAATTCAATTACAATTTTTAAGAAGAGTAATGATATAGAGAGATAAACCTTTCTCCATGACATTTTTTCAGATTTACGTAAATGATTTTTTATGATTATACATTGAAGTGATCAGATAGTGAATAACTAAGTCTCTGCTCTCTTCATTATATATGACAAATACTCGGTTTGTAATCCCACGCGTTTGACGTTAAGCGCCATTGTTATAGTGTCCACTATTAATTAGCGTAAGAGTTGGTTTAGCAGAAAATTACGTGTGTTTATCCAGATTCAAGTGATCTGAATCTCCAGAGGCATAACTGCGATCCTTTTTGTTGTATCATACAGTTTATGTGCAGATAATGAAATCCGAGATATCTCAAAAACCCAAGAAATAAAAAATGAAACTTTTCCAAAGAACAATACCGATGAAACCTATATCCAATCGTAATTCGCAGCAAAATGGTGTTCATAATTACACTATAATATACATATTACGAGAACCTTGCCGAGGGGAATCGGATCAAATCAGGAGAGTTGAGAATTGGCCCGGCAAACCGATCTGACTCGCTCGCTCCACGTCTCCTCACAGTTTTGTACACCTTACTCTCTTCTCTGTGCACACCGTCGTTGGCTTTCTGCTTCACTTCTCTCACAACATCCCAGAAGCTCTGTTCCACCACCAATCTCCTCATCTCTATACTCTGTTCCATTCTCTTCAATTCAAACACCAATTCCACGGCTTCACCGAAACTCAGGCATCCCAATCTCTCTCTGAATTCCTTCACTCTCACCCGCACCTCTTGTATGATCAACACCCGATCCTCGCCCACCAAATTCTCTATCTCTTCCACTAATTTGTTCCCTTTCGTGGATTCACAATCGGGTTTTCTTCCGATTTCCTCAATCAATGCCAGCAGAGAGTCTGTCTCTCCCAACAAATCGGCGTTCATGAGACCCGACGCTCTTTCTTCTTGTGATTCTCCGAGGGATAAAGAGTTCGATCCGAGGAAGAAACCCAGGGCTCTGGAAGTGCATAGCAGCTGCTCCATGTATTGGGCGTACCATCGGACCCACGAAGACAGCCCCCAAGAGATGGGACTACTGTTGTCACGGAAATTGGACAGTTTGAGGTAGTTCCGGCCGCCGGTGGCGGGGTATACGGAGAGCTGGTCCTGGAGGATGAAGGAGCCGTGCTTGACTACGTGGTGGACGGCGATGAGGCACTTGAGGGCCACGGCGGAGTTGTGGGTGCTCTGGAGGCGGTCCATCAGGACTTCGATGGCGGCGGCGGAGGTGGCGCGCGAACCGTCGCCGAATGAAAGGAGAGCAGAGAGATTTTTATGGGTGGGAGGAGTGAAGGAGTCGTGACTGGTGGCGCGTAGGAGGGTGAGGGTGGCGCGTTTGGAGAGTAAGGCAGCTTTGCCCCGTGAAGCCTTGTCCTTCATCGCACCTATGAGGTCTCCGAGCTTGGCCATATGTTTGTCTTCCTCGGGGTGATCGCTTTTGGAAATTGAAAGAGCAGTAAAGAGAAGCTCTATTGGCTGACTAGGTGGGGTTGAATAGGTTGATCGTCAATGCTGGTTTATCACTATATTAGGATGATGAAGTCGACATATGAAGGAAGGGGCAGTTTTGACCTTGCTCTGGGTGTCTTTGATCTTGCGATCAACGTATTTTCCTTGTAATTTGTCAGCCAAACTTTCAAATCACACCTGCATGTTGTATAAATTAGCTACATAAATATTTGATTAATTTTCAATTAAAAATTATTCTCACATGTAAAACCAAGAAAAACCCAGTGCCCTGAAAGCACCATAGTGACAGTTGCGCCCACGTCGTCAACGGACAATAAATAATTTGTTATCCAAACTAACTCCCCTGGACTCTGGTCCTCCCTTCATTAATGTTCTTGTCTTTTTTTTTTTTTTCCTAATCCGAACAGAATTTTCTATATATATATATATATTACTCATAAATATGTTTAGACTCATAGCATATGGGACTAATATCATATGACTTCTTTATTATAAGTCTTAGAGCAAAGTCAATTATAATAAAATAACATTAATCCATCCATTAGTATAATTTCAAATTCTAAAGTTCTTTATAATAACTTTTTTTAAATTCATAGTTATCAATTATTATTGTCTTAGTACTTCTTGTTCCTCTACTGCATCATCTTTTAAAATAATTTAACACAACGCATGAATTTGGTGAGCAAAACAACAGAGACGGAAAAGAAAACCCACATCTTAGACTTTCAAATCTTGAAGATTGAAACTCACGCTATACTTATATAGTATTGATGTTTTAAAAATAATCCAAAGGTTGCTTATACAAGAATTGTAACACCAGAAAAAAAATATATTTATATATATGGACCAGCTGTTTCTTCTTAGACCAACCGTAGAATGGTAAACGCATTGTCCTGATGCTCCTCTATTATATATAAATCTCATAGACGGGTCAGCTGTTTTTAACAACAGTGATTAGCCACCCAAAAGCCCTCACAAATTCTTAATTCAATCAAAGTCAGCTCCATGTGGGTCCTTTGGAAAATCAATGAAGCAAGTAAACATCACTTTCTCCTGACTAGAACATTCATACATGCATCCCCAGATGCCAGACCCCACCCCAACCAGCTTGATACAAAATATTTTTTATTTATTTCTTAGTCCACTCTTATATAACTTACTATATAAGATTATCGTCACGGTCCCTTTGCCTTTCCTTTTATTCTTTTTTTGCATACTTTAGGCATGCGAAAATACAAGGCGAATGCGAGTGATCAACAAGTTTAATCCTTTTTCTTTTTATCTTCTTTTGCTGGGTAGTCCTTAGAAGTTAAGATGCATAACCACCACCTCTTTTTTTTTTTTTTTTTTAAGCTACTAATTCATGTCTAAAAATGAAAAGGGTTAAAAATCACGTTTTATTAGTCCATAAAACATAGATAATAAAAGTGTCATTTTATATTTTTCCATGCAAAGTGACAAACTCAACATTGGAGTCTAATCGACTAGGCTGTGCTGTCGCCTATGATTGGGATATTATGCATCTTTTTGAACTGTGTTGCCTTTGTACAATCATATGCACTAGTTCTAGTGTAGCCCTGTACAGTAAAGAAAAGAAAATCTATGACAACAATTAGAAACATGTTTTTCTCTCCTCTAAAAATCCTGAAACATGAAGACCCAGACAGTGAGTCGGCACACGCACCTTTGTCCCGTCCATATGCTAAATAGCTCTGAAAAGACCAAGCCACGCTTTGTAGTAACTAGTGCTGAAGTGAAAATGAATCATTTGTTGTTAGAGTAGTTGTTGGTTGGTAAGCTCGCAAGTTTAAATAAATTTATAAAAAAAATATAAACTTATAATTTAGATTTGTAATGTAAGTTTGTAAGAATTTATTTTAAAATATATAATTTTATAGTTTAAGTATTATATATATTAAAAAATTATTTAAATGTAATTTAAATTATACTAAATTAAACAAAAATTATTCATGTTTTATAATTTATAATACTCAACATAAATATTTAAGATAGTCATATATAAATAATTATTCAATATAACTAATTAAATAATATTTATTTTATTTTATTTAATAAGTACATATTAAATGTAATTTTATTATTTTTTATACATATTCAAACTTGTAATAAAGTAAAATGTAAAGACTTCATGAAAAAGAAGTTGTTTATATATTATTTAGTCTTGCGTTTAAATGATTATATTGCTGATTTTACAAATTAATTGACATGTTAAAATTGTAAACTCGGTAGATTCGGTAAGTTAATTCGCGAGTTTACACGAGTTTGTACTAAATTCAAATTTACGAGTTAACTCATTTTCTTTATGTACAATATTAAATTTGTAAATTCAAATAATAAACTTGCGAGTTTAACAATTATGGGTGCTATAATTAATGTTTTAAGTTTTTTTTGATTTTGTATAGTCAATTTTAAGTTCTTTTTTATTGCGCGCTGTTATTACTTAGACCAAACCCTGAAATATAGAAAATCATATATGTTTTAACCCTTTTTCTTTTAATTTCCTTGAAAGTATGACCATGGGCTAGTAAAATTACCATAAGGGAGTAGATTGGGTCCCTTGATTCTTAAAATAGAAGGAGAAAGAAAGAAGAATACGTTGGTGGTGTCCTGTTTCGAAAATAGCCAAAGAAGCAAAGGACAAGAGTGGAGTAACCAGGCTAGAAAGCAAAGGCCAACCACACACACTGTGGCTTCCCCCACACACCACGCTCATGAGTTCCTTTCACATGCTCTCTTTCACTATATAAAAGACAACCCAGTGTTAGTGCTGCTTTCTGGGTCTACTCTTCCCCACTTTTTTCTTAAAGTTAATAAAATTGGGAGAATATGGTCTTATAATTGAGACCAAAAGGGCCTCCAAGAATCTCCTGTATATTTATATTTGTTGTGCCTAAAGATGGTGGTGTGTTAAATCCAAGTAGAACAGTTGTATCTTTTGGAGTTTTGTGGTGCAAAATCTAATGGGCTGATGATTGGATGATGGGAAATTGGGTTGTGCTTGTACGGTACCCTCCTTCTCATTTCTTTTTCTGCTTTCTCAAGAACTATAAATGTGAAAAGTGAATCACACTGCACTCTATCCTGCTTTTGGTGTGTATGTCCATAAACAATAACAGAGGACGAACCCACCAAAATAAGAATATCTACTAACGAAAACAGTGTAGTGATGTGATAATTTGCCATAATAATACATGAACATATTTATTAAATATAGTAACATGAATATAGAATAGGAAAATTTATTAAGTATATTAAGATCTGACTTGACGAAGATGATATAGTGTAAATTAATTTCTTGTAGAAAAATATGTCAACACACAATACTCTTCAGATAGGCAAGTATAAGAGATTTATCGTTATTTTTAGTATTAGTGCTTCTTTATTTTTAAAATAAGTGATTGATACTAATTTATAATTTCTAGAGTTATTTTATTTTAATAACAATAATCAATTGTAATATTAAAATAAAATAACCCTTATATATATACATATTTAACATAGTTATTATTTAAAAGAAAATAAGCTCATTAACTCTCTCTTAGTAATTAAATCTTAATTAACAATCTGATGAGATAATTGCTAATATTCTTGAATTGTAAGTTAGGATCTTTGTTTCGATAAGCTTGTGAATAATTCAACTTATTGTTGATTACTCACAATAAATATAAATTCAATTTATTTTTAGTTTACAATGATAATATTAATTATCTAATTAGTCATCACAAAAAATTAATTCAATAATACAATTAATATTAATCCATATAATATTAAAATATTCTAACACAATAAATATTACTGGAAGCCAATTTTACAGACGATGATCACTGGCTTGTTTTTATTAACGGGGTGACAAGTGTGTTGTTTGTGTGTAGAATGTTGTTTATTGCCCTTAGTTCGGTTTGGTTTTCTGAATAATTAATTAGGGTGGTTCAAGGAGAAAGGGATGTATATGGTAGACTGGAAAATAATGCTAAGCAGATGACGATAATATGTTTTATTATAAATTATAAATTAATATTTTAATTTTGTATAAAGAAATGTTATTTGCTCTTTCTTTTTCTATACTCTTTCTCTTTCATTCTAAAATTGCCTGTGTGCAGATGTACAAATACAAAACAATATTGTGAGGTTTTGAAATACTTGCTTGTTCTTATCTTCAATAATTGTTAACTGTACAAATTAATCAATGCGAAGGAACAGTACAGTCACGTACACAATGGAATTTTTTTCAATGGTTTAGCATTTTTATTTAATTTAAAAAATATTAAAATTTTAAATACGTATTTATTACTTACACAAAGACATATTGACATTTTAGATATTTTTTTTATGTACAACAATATCTTACTAAAAAATATATATAATTTTTAATAATTTCCGGTCTATTTAATAACAAATCCCTTACTATAAATTTTTTACAATAGAGGAGGTTGTAGTCACAAAAAAATTTGAAAAATAAATCAAGGCATTCCTTGCTATAAAAAATTTACAATAGCAGATCCACTTTTTTATTTATTCCTCACTTCTTACTAGTTATTTTTCTTTCCTTTCAACAAGATAACATCTTTGGATAAAGGAAAAAAATTAAAATATTAATATTAATATCTTAGTGTATTATGATCATTTTAAAAAAATTAATATTTTTTTAAAATAAATAAAAATAATATATATTTCAGATCACTGAATTTTCGTCAAATAATCTAAAATCCCCTACAATAAAATACTGTTACTGTAGGAGATCCGAGTCAAGTGAAACCTCTTAATTTTGTTCACTGTGTAACTAAATAGGGATTACCAAATTCCGACAACTAAACATGACATTAAAATAGAAACAATTGGAATAAAGTAAGAGCAAGAGTTGCGCAATTACACTCATTTTCTCTTAATATAGTCACCGGACTTAGCGGCTTTATATCAAATATATATATTAAAAAAAAGGATGAATACTATTTATCAAATAAAAAAGTATTAAGTATAATCTAATCGAATTTCTTAAATAATAAATTGAACATTATTTCAAAGTAAGTAACATGACTTTATGGTCCATATGACCACGAGCGTGTGGAATTTTGCCGAATTGTAGCAAGCTATGGTGAGAGATGAGATGAGACATTCAATAATAATTTAATAAAAAAAAAACATAAAACTTAGAACTATTCAACTATATAAAGCATCCACACGAGGTCGCAACTCACAAAGGCATACCCATATCCATACCCACACCAATACCGTCATGGGCTTCACCACCGTTCGTGCCGCCACCATCACCACCGTGGACTGCCACAAGCAAGTCCGATCATGGAGGCTCCTCCGTTCTCTGGTTCAACTCCTAATCCCCACCTGCAACTGCTTCTTCCCAGAAGACGAAGACCATGACCTCAAACCCAAATCCCACAACTACCTTCACCTCCCACTCCTAACCTCCACCATTATCACTGGCACCATCTTTGGATATCGCAGAGGAAAGGTCAAATTCTGCATCCAGCCCAACCCCGAATCCACCACTCCAGTTCTTCTTCTTGAATTACCAGTTCCAACAAGCACTTTAGCCAAAGAAATGAGAGGAGGAACTCTGAGAATGGCGTTAGAGAGTGCCACTCCTGGATCTTACTGCAACCTTCTGTCCACCCCACTGTGGAGCGTTCACTGCAACGGGAGGAAGATGGGGTATGCTGTTAAACGCACGCCTTCAAATGGCGATTTAGAAGCCTTGAGCGTGATGCGTTCTGTCGTCGCGGGTGCTGGTATTTTAAAGCACAGTGAGCTCATGTACCTTAGAGCCAAGTTTCGAAGAGTCCGAGGATCCTCTAACTCTGAATCTTTCCACTTGATTGATCCAGAGGGAAGCATTGGTCAAGAGCTTAGTGTTTTCTTTTTTCGTTCTAGGTGACCCTATAATTAATCTTCCCTTTACTCCATTTTTGAGCTCTGCTTGATTATGCAGCATGGCTTTACGGTTCGTGAGAAAAAAGTTCATCTTCAGTACTTCAGTTCATTTACGTTGAGTATTCTCTTGGGAGAGGATGATGTTTAGCCCATATTGGCTTTTTTGTTTCTTCTCTTCCTATGGAAATTATTAATGTATATTTTTGTTTGAGGGCATTTTTCGAAATGCTTATGCAGTTTGTGCTTCGTGCAGTATCACTCTTTGTATGATACCTGGACTTCTCGTCTTGCCTGTAATAATGATGTCATATTCATACCCAAACCTCTTCTTCTTCATTTATTTATCTATTTTTATTCTAATTTCCCTTTTTCCTAACACCTTCAGATCAAACAAATGTATTAGTTGAGATGCGCTGGATTCCCGAAAGCATGAATTATAACGAACTCGTAAGTTCGAAACTGATATATATATATATTTTTAAAGCTCACTTATTATTCCCCCATTATTTGATTTTGTAGGTCCTCATATATTCTTTTTTGGCATCTGAGGAAGATGTTCCCACAACTTCAATATTAATTCTACTTGTTTTCTGGTCTCTGTTTCATATCAGAATAACTTGAATATCGTAATTATATGCCCATATTTTAGTTTCATGCCCAAGAAAGATTCTCTCCAGGTATTTATTGATACATTAACTCTATTACTCTAATAATAATAACTTGGGGCCTTTCTTTTTGTTTCTTCTTTTCTTTAACAAAACATGCCATTTATATTTATTGGATTGTATATAAGTAAAGTTTTTTTTTTTTCTGTGTTTGACTTGTGAATTTTTTTTAAAATAATGTGAAATTGAATTACAGAAAAAATATTCTGGTAATAAAGACCTAAAGTTATTCCCTAGTTTTTTCTATATTCATTTGCAAAGATCCCAAAATATTTTCTTAAAATTTTTACTACTACCCGACTGACAGCTCATGATATTCTCCGTATTACTATTATTGCATTAAAGCAATCTTAGAGAAATTATAGCATTGATACAGCTTTGTCACTTCCCATTTAAAATTAAATTATTGTAAACAACTTAAAAATACCACAATATAATATATGGCATCTAGCAAAGAGTGGAGTTTCCAAAAAAGAAAAAAAAGCAAAGAGTGAATTTGAGAATTAAAAATAATAAGAGAGAGAGAAAGAGGGGGAGAGAAATAATATTTCTTTTGCTCGTTTACCTATTATTAACTTATTTAATAAGTTCTAGCCTTTTTAATTTTGAAGACAAAAAATGTAAATAAAACTATTCATAATAGTGAAGAATGGAGATATTTGATTTTTTAAACAGTAGAAAATTAAGATAATTAATCCAATCCTTATTAATTTCCGATGTTGTAGTACAGTTGGAAAGACTTTTATCCAATAGAAAGTTCATCCATACCATAAAAAAATGGGAGAAGAAAAGAAAGGAAGTAAAATATTTGGATGCTCTTAGATCTTTAAATTTGAAGGATTATAATTGGGTGCTAAAGTGAGCATGGAGGATAAATTATACAAATGAAGTCGCTAATTTGCGGGGTTTTATTAAAAATGGGCATCTAAATCTATTTTGTTTGAGTTGTTTCTGATTCCTTATGTCGCTTCATTCTCATGGAGACACGAAGCCCTGGAAATTTGGATTTTAATTGGGTGTGGTTTTCCACTTGGTCATCATCCTCATTGATAGCACCACTTCGTTGGTTTTAATATATTATCTTAACTTTGAAAGAATATATCCACAAATAAATGGTGTCATTTCATCTTAAAAAGGAAATAAAGTTCATCAGAACTAAGTTTGTTGAAGAGAGAAAGAGGAAAGAACTGGTAGACTGGTTTATATGAACTTTGCCATTTGCTAGATGTCATGGTCTTTCTGGTCTACAACAATGAAAATGTATAAGCTAGTTCATTAAGCTTTCTTTTTCTCAGTTCACAACATAGAAAGCTATGTATGTTTAAAATGATTCCTTGATTGATGTATGGGAGTTGCAGAAAGAGAAGGACGCTGCAAGGAAGAGCAGACAACGATATATCACTGAAGGAGAAGGAGAAGGAGAAGCCTATACTTTCAGTTTCTCTCATCTCTTAGTCTTCTATTTAAATCTTCAACCCGTAACATGCTGATTTTCTGTTACTGTCTCTACTCTTCCATTTATGTCTTTGTCTATTGTTCCTCCATCTTCAATATAGCGCTCTTGGGATGGCCCAAAGAAGAGAAAGTCTAGAAGTCTAATCTTAATTGGCCTATGCCTGTGATTTCTGTAATTGGAAATTTGGAATTGCAATTTCATCACACTCAGTGAAAGACCATGGAATTTACACTTTCACGTTCCAGTTTCTAGTGCTTCTTATGTCAGGTTTCTGGTGAATCTTTTTTCTGAGATATCAATGGACTTTACATATTGATTCATGAAAGACGGCATCATAAATCAAGATTGAATACAGGATATCTTTGCATTGAATAAAGATATTTAGGTAGAAAAATTTGCCTTTTGGCTTCTTGTTGAGACCGTATAATCGATACATATCCAGCAATATTGCGTTCTACAATTTGCAAAAACAATATGAATATGATGGCGAGTTAAAAAAGAAAAAAAGAATCAAGAGCCACATCAACCACATATCTCAAGATATAGATTGAGCAGAACTCAAGCATGACCTGTCATAAATAAGGAACAAGACAAAACCAGGCACATGCCAATCCTAAAAATCCTAAGCCGTTGAAATTCAGTATGCTGGGTGAGTTACCTGCATGAATCAATAACATGTGCATTAAAATTCTGAATATCACCACCATATTTGATATCAATCTTGTTGCTTCTCAAAACTTGAACATATGAATCTATAACTCTTTACCTAATTGAAGATAGTTGTTCTTAATGTTCCATTCAAAATCCCAGTGCTTCCTGTCGTTTTTCAGTGTCCAATAAGACCATCCAAAGGAAGCTGCGTTATATACTTCTAATTGTGCCTTTCCAAAGTCTTGGTAATCCCTTTGAGATCCGTTAGTCACGTTCCACTCATTCACCCATTCCCCTGAAATCACTCCACTTTCAAGTTATAAATCCTCCTTCAAGAGGATAAAAACAATATCTACTGTCTGTATCCACTGTCAAAAAGTAAGGAGACTGGACTTACCGATGTAAACAAGAGGGCCATTTCCATTGTTCAAGGCCTGCAGTTGAGCTTCCCTGCTTTTGTATATGAATTGGATATTATCCGCACCGCTCATATTAACAAAATAATTGTCAAAGAGATTGTAGAAGTGCAAATCTACAACTAAGTTGTGAGAGCCTATGTTGGCCTGAACAAGTTCCAAAGGATCTGCATTGCCAATTCTTTGGCAAACTATTACATGAGCCGATGACGAATATTTCCGAACAATTTCATAGCCCTGTTTGTAGTATGAAACTAGAAGATCTAATGGAACAGTGGCAGCAGATGGTTCATTTAAAAGCTCAATTCCCAGCAAGGCAGGGTGACTTGCATATCTGCAAATGCGAATATGTGTTCAGTGTGATAGCAACTCACCCAGCATGTGCTTAACCCTAATGCATAGAGTTATTAGTGTCCAGTAAAGAAGGGTAGGGGTAGTAATTCTGTTTTTCTTGGCCAAGAGGGTAGCTATTCACAGTTACAGAAAACTATCAGAATCAAAGTTTGATATGATGGTCTTGATGAGAAAGCCATGGTTGACCAATATGATAAAGGACGGTCAGGTATAAAACAGGGGAAATTTGTTTTACAGCCAGCTAAGGTGGGATGAAACTTCAAACTTAGAAAGAAGACTCTATTAGGTCATCATTCACATATTAATCAAATATGAAGTTTTGTTATTCAAAATTTTTGTTTCTTTTACCAAAAGAGTGACTTTGGTAGAAGGCATGTCTAGTGCCCAGTGTATTAATCCATGCTCAGAAGAGGCATATTCAACAGACAGACTTATGGCAAGCATGAAATATCCATGACCTCCAATGAATATTCTAAAGCACACGTAACTTACAATTCCATATTAAGAATCATATCTCACAAACCATTAACACACCTAGAACATACCTGGAAGCTAAAAAATCTATAACATGCAATGTCTGTGCAATGTAATCTGGATTCATGGACCAGCCCGTGAAACCATCTCTGCTTGCACTATGTTCCATACCATTTTGGGAACCAGGGGCAGCATGCAGGTCAATTATGCATTTTATGTCATATTCTCTGCAACATAATAATTATACAAATTGTCAACAAGAACACAAAGTTCCAGAAGTGCTCACAATATTAAGAAAGTACAGATAAAGATAGACCTACTGTGCCCATGAAAATGCATTATCTAAAGCTTCGAGGCTTCCTCCAATAAATGGAGCTGGAGGATCAGGATCAAATGCAATCCACCAACCAACTGGTATCCTCACAGTATTAATTCCATGTCTATACAGAAAGTAGAAATCCTCTACCGTGACAAAGCTATTTCTATGTCTCTGCAGTTACAGAAAGCCAGAAGATCACATGGGAAACATAGTCTGCAGTTTCATCTTCCTGAATTTGGCAGTCTACATATACTTAAAGCAGGAAATAAGGAAATACTTGGAAGTTTTCTTGAAATACAAAATCACAAGAGAAAGCTTCTACTAGCTATGCTATGGTGTCTTATCCTCAATCAAAGTTGACAATCTTGATAAAGATGGTACCATAAGAATATGAAAATGTCAATATATACAAAAGAAGACTTCACAGTGCTAGATAAATGGGGTGATGGAATGAGGGGAAGTTAAAAAGAAATATATGGAGAGTCACATCAATAATTAAACAGGGTTGGTTGCTTAAAGCCTTCAACTTTTTTCTCAGTGCAACATAAAAAATTATTGAAGAAACAAAAAACACATATCACATAATGCTATCGTAGGCACTAGAATGTTAACACATTTTGCCATAACTATTCCCCTAATAGATACTCTGAAAAAAAAAACACACACACACACATGTATACTACTGTAAGGTAATGCAGGTGCATCAGAAGCATATTTGACCCCAGGATTATTAATGACAAAGACCTGTAAAGAGAAAATATTTGCTACATATGGTTTTACCTTAAGAACCTCTTTTGCTTGATCATGGCCATATCCATTTGCTAGCTGGTAATCTCCATGTAGGTTATTTACTACAATCATCATCTCAAATGTGGCTGCATTATTATCCCATCCTGGCACACCTGGATAGTCTGCTGTAAGCTGACCATCTGTCGTAGCCTATAAATATAGAGTATGTACAATCAGGAGAATTTGTCCAAAGTTCGGTATCAATATGATGGATTACGTGGTAAGATAATATCATATGCCATTTTAAACATCACTAAACATAGTATTGGCGCATGAAGCAGATATTAAAGGTTTGAACAATATATCAGGGCTACAGCGGAAGGTAAAACCCATGAACTCTATAACTACAAGATGCCTAACCATTTGACTTAGAGATTATATCATGGATCATCATTAAGGTCTATATTCAAAGGGATATGAAATCTCAATGCTGTGCAACAGAGCCATTTGTAACAGAAATTTCACAACCGCAAAAGCAACAAAATAAAAGATTTTTCAACATAAATGAAAAACATCTGCAATATTACAAAGATTTTGAAAAATCCCAGCAATCTCCAGTGCCTGGTAAGAAACTGTCCATAGATGATTAATACAGAGCCTGAATTTGCACGGCAGAGTCCATGATGAACACCTTGGTTACAGTTCCAGACACCAATATTAGACCATCTTACATATTATTCATTGGATCAACATAATGACAGAAGAGTGCTATAAAAATACATCATCATATTTTACATGCAACCAGATGGATACTTTTTATTATATCTTCAAGCAGAATTGCAAGAGGATGAATACCTGTAGATAGGCCCCATTCTTAGTTTTAATATGAATCCTATTATTATCTTTCTGCTCAATGGAAAATGATTCTGATGTTGAAGGTGATTTTGCTGTAGCAGAGACAGAGCACCCTTCACCATAACATGTTAAAAATTGGCCTTGAGAAGTACGAAATTGAAATTCTAATTCCGACAATCTCCATAACTGCAATAGAAAAAGTTGAAATTGTTGGACAAAACTTATTCGCACACACCACTATAACATAACTTAGAAATTCACAATATCATCTATATGTTCGAAGTCCTGTTTAAATTACTAAGGCTTATCATTTATTCAATTATGCATGGAACAATGAAGTGCAATAGCATATGAAAAAATTGTGAAAATGAGACCAACTCAAAATCACAGCTACTATCATACAACTATCATCTATAAGGATAGAAAAAAACCAGAAAATAAGTTCTCAAGTCAATGACAAATAAAGCCAGTAATTCCAATTTCTTCCAACAAAAAACATCTTGATAGTGCCTGGGAACAGCTAGCCAATCAATGCCTTCCTAGTTTTGGATCCTAAATGCAAATGAAAATGAAATTAAGAAAGAGAACAAGGCAAGAAAATATATAGTCCAACCCCTACTATTGTTTTTTACTACTAAGTGTGAGACTAGAACTTCATCCTTTTGGCTTTCTATAATGCACCAAAACTATCAACCACTGATAGCCATAGAGCAATTAAGAAATGATCTAAACTGATCCAAATAATAGAGTAAACTTCGTCTTCCATGACAAGGACTTGATTGTTGTGGATAGAGCAGCAGCCAATTCCAGTCAGGTCTTGTTTGTTCTTTTTCGCTACAGAATTGAGCACTGTTTATTATGTGTTCTTACCAAGAATATCACATGTATATAGCTTACTGCAGATCATATGGAGAAATTAATGTTTGATTTAAAATTTCTACATGTAAAATTCTTCTTCAGGACTATTCTAAGTCTATAAAAGCATACCCTGTTTGACTATGACTATCTCAGAACAGCGTTATAGTAATTCATCAGAGTCAGCCAGGTTATTTGCAATATGACGTTTCAGTTGGCATTCACCACAAATATTTTCAGATCAAGCGATATTCAAGTATACAAATTCAAAATGATGGAGCATAGTGTGAAGTAGGACATATAAAGACTAAATCAACTGTGGCATTAAATAAGAACTTGATGTAAATGCAGATTTATGCTTTGATCATAAGATTGACACATGCCTATTTCAATAAGTATAATCAATACTTGATGTTCACAAGTAACAACTTTGAGATATTACAACCTCAAGTAAATTTCATCATAAGCCTTAAACCCTAAACCCTAAACAAAGATAAGGAAAATTACAAGCATTGATAATAACATACTGGTACATATGTATGAGAGAGTTCATAAAAGAAAATGGGACTAACAAAATAAAGAAGAAGGAAAGGTGTTAATTCAGCTACAGATTGTATTATTGGATTGACCGTTGACATACTAGTATTACTCAGCAAAATCAGATGCAAGCTCATATATGATATAATCCTTGTAGAATAATAAAACACGAACAAAACAATTACCATCTTACCGTGAAGGTTTCCCATGAAGATGGAACATCTCTGTCAACTGTGACATTCATGCCTCCCCCATTCTCAGCAGATACATACTTCTGCAAGGTTACTGACTTAAATTGTACCTCCGTTCCATCCTACATTATTCAATATCAACTTGCGGTTCAGCCAGATCAATTAGTAAAATCCCGAAAGATCGATTACAGAAAATAAAAATGAAAATACAAACTGTAAAATGTAAGTAACTCACAAGCATGTCTCCATTGGCAATGCCATCAAACAATGAAGGCTTAATCCAACCTTCAACAACCAGCCACCCTCCTAAGTTCACTCCTCTCACTTTGGAATCCCCACCCAACCCCTCCACTTGAGCGAGAGAAACAGGTAAAATAAACGGTTAATGGCATTATGTTCAAACATTCAGGATGAGTTGGAGAATAAATACCAGATAAGGCAAAAATAATACAAATAACAAAATTCACCTGAGTATGCTCCAGAAGTGATGAGCCAACAACAGAGTAGAAATGCGCATGCCCATTTGGTAAAAACAACTTCCATCAAGAATGCGGGCCACAAAATCATCCAGAAAGCGAAAATGCAAAATCCTTCATACGAAAAAGAAAAGCCCCAATTAAGTATGGAAGTTTTTTCAATCTCCTGAAAGTCCCGCTTGGATGAATCTTGGCAATTCCTTCCTTGTCACTCAATTAATACCAAATTCAACTTTGCAAACAAGCATAAAATGATGATTCGCTTTTGGGATTACTTCTCTTAATTCCTTAGTTTATAAAAGGCTATAACTATATTCATAGATCATAGTCCAGACATAACCAAGCCCATTTAAAAAAGAGAAGAAGAAAAGAATAATCTTCCGGAGTGCGAAAGATTGAAAAGGCTAGCAAAAGCGTTCCCATTTAGTTCTTAACCTGAAAAGAGAAAGGAAAAAAAAGGAAACTTTGCTTGGAGTTTTGGAGGTACCTGTAGGAACTGCAATTTTTTTTAATTAAAAGTTTTATTATGTCTTTCATTGGTTGGACGAAAAAGGGTAAAACGGTGTTAGAACGGTTGGAAGAAGTCGGTGACATGGTAAAAGGTACATTTTTGGACACAGTATAAGTTCGAAAATAGCAAGCAAAGAAAAAAGAATGGCAAGCTTTATTGGCTCAACACCTTATCCACATCTTTGTCACTGCTTTAATAGACTGATCAGCGTCTTCTGCTTCCAATTACTGCGTCTTCCAGAGATGCACAGTGCGCGCAACCTTGCCGTTTACAAAGGCAATAGGCTTTCAGCTTTCTTGTCCATTCTCCTTCCCCATAAATATAATTACACCGAGCCATTTTTTTGTTTCGCTGAAACTCCACTTTTCTTCTTCCTTTGTTGAGGGGTGTTCATATTTTTTTAAGAATAATCGACGACGCCGAAACTGAAGAAGGGAAGTTTGAGAGTTCAGATGATCTGGGGTTGCGGCTGCGGTGGATGACGGAGATAAAGGTATCTCTCTCTCTTTTGCACCAAGGCTTCAAAGCGAGTCTTTTTCTTATTCTTCTACTTCCCCGAACCGTCGTCTGTGCCCGGATCGTCTTCAACGTTTTATTGAATTTTTGTTTTGTTTTGTTTTTTTTTCTGAACTTATTGAATTTTTATTTTTCTTTGGCTAATACTGAATTTTAAATGATTAATAGTTAAAACGCAAAACGGTAAATGTCTTCATTCTCAATTTCTCACTCCTCTACTTTTATAAATAAAATAAAATTGTGCATTTAAAAATAAATTTATTTTATAAATATTTTTATTTAATTTAATATTTGATTTTTTAAAAAAATTAATGTTGTTATTTAAATTACACAAAAATAAAATAATCATTTTTATGTTAAATAAATTGTATCAATAATAAAAATTAATTTTTAAATAAAAATTTATAAATAAAATCATTGTCATGCAGAATCATATTTAGTCCAACTTAATTTTAAAAATTAAATTAACTCAAAATCATATTAATCTAACGTAATTAATTTTTTCGGTTGTTAACATTTCACTTATCTATAGATATATGGATGATATAGATTAGATATGTGTAAAAAGGAAGTAATTAAAGAGATGTTTCTTTAGTAAAAATTGTAATAAATTAAAAAATAAATTAGTATATTTATTTTTTTGTTATACGTGTTGGAAGTCTCAATTTAAAATGAAATTGTCTAAGTCTTTCAAATGGTTAGCAAAAGTTTAATTAACTATTAAAAATTAGAATTAAATTTTTTTTTTGGCCGGAATAAAAATGAAACATTTAGAAGTCACAACAAACTTTAAGTGCTTGGAATTTTTTTTTTTAAGTTTTTGTAACATGTAAGAGTTACTTTTTTAATTTCATCAAACTTATCAAATATATTTTCGGTTAACTCTGTCAAAATATATTTTATAAATAGAAAATTAAAACATTTTAAATTACTAATATTATGTTTTCAATTATTTCTGAAATTTGTGTTTATCTTTCTGAAAAATATTTCTAAAATCATTTCAAAAACAACTTCTAATATCAAACATGAATATATATAAATATATAAATATATATATATATATATATATATATATATATGTGTGTGTGTGTGTATGTGTGTATGTATATATAAGGAAAGGGCAACAAAGTGTTTGCGGCAAACACAATAGATAATGAGGATCGGTTTCGTATGCAAAAGGATAGTGGATAAGAAATATAATAGAAAAAAGAATGAAAAAATAATAAAATGGAATGGAAAGTTTTGATACAAAATCTCTTTAAAATGTTGGGAATGGAAATGAGGATGTTGTTGTAAGGTTTGTTTGATGTGATAGAAATAATGATAAAATGAGAATGATAATAGTTAAAAAGACTAAAATGTCCTTATGCTAAAAAAATTAAATTAATACTTCTTAAATTATTTTTAGGGTAGTCTTAAATAAAATAAATAAATTATTTATAATAAATATTAATAAATAATTTTCTAATTTTTTATTAGGTAATAAATATTTTTAAAAAGATTAAAATATTTATATTATTTTAAGTACATATTTATTTTTCCTGTGATGTTATGTGATGTAAATGGAGGCCAACTCTGTAAATATACTAAACTTTCCTTTCATTAACCACCAATTCCATCAATTATACGAAGGAAAGATTTGAACCCCACAACCGGAACTGAAAAAGCTAATGGAACATAATTCTTGCCAACCAAACATCCTTTACCCAAATTTCATCCCCCTCTTCCTCTCCTATACTAGCAACTCAAGCATACCAAACATAGCCCAATGCTTGTAAATCCATCATGAATTTGGAAAGAGAAAAAACTATTTTGATCCCTCACTTATTACTCTTTTTTCATATTAGTCCCCTACTAATCATAATTTTTATTTTAGTCCTTCACTTTTTCCTTAGTTAACCATTTTAGTCCCTCTATCTGCTGACTAGGGCAACTCTGATGATGTGGCATGTCATCTGCTGACATGCCACATTAACTGCCTATGTGGGAAAAATGCTAGCCATGTGGAATCCAGCTCAGCCCTTCACATAATGAGTCACCTAGAACCCTTTAAACCCTTTCTTTTTGTTGCTTTCGACCAATACCCCTCCACCCTCTTCACATTTCTCTTAGGAACCCTACATGCCTAATCTGCCACTGAGCCCCCACCCCAAGGCATCATATATGTCATTGTTGTTGTCACTGACAATCTCGCCAAAATGTCATTCTCTCCCTTGCGAAAATGTCGTGTTGTTCCTTTTGTCTTCTCTCTGGCTGGACAACACGTTCCATGTTTCCTAGTATTGAATCCATAAATAGTGGTCGGGCGTTAAGGTGTGATCTTGGATGGACTTCATAGATGCTCACTGATTCTGTATATAAGTGCTCTATCCTCTGTTCTAGTCATGGCTTGTAGTCAATGTACATCATAAAGAGAGCACAATGCATTGGGCATTTGCCATAGTCAATCCAGGTATTATTGATACTAGGGTTAAGGAGATGTTTAAGAAAAATGAATTTGAAATGAATAATAGCACTCTCAGAGGGGAACAATTTGCGGTGGAAAAGCCAGTATCTGGGTCTAATGGAAGTGAGTAGCATAAGGAAAACAATGACAATTCATTTGACTAAGAAGATGACCATTTATTCAATTAGTATGATTTGTTATGTTTATGTTTAGTTAGTGACAGAACAATTAGTGATATTATTCATCATTAGTGTGTTTCCAGGTACACAAATATTATACCTGTGCAACACAAGTTTAAAGGAAGCCCATATGATGTGATTGCCCTGGATAACATATATAATGAATATAAATCAGAGGAGCTACTCAGTGACATAGACTCTAAGGACGAAAGTCAAGGGAAAAGGAAGATTATTTGGCCTTAGTTTAACAAATAATTAAGCTACAAGGAAGTTTCCTTTGAGGTGGGGATGGAGTTTCGAAATCTCACAGTATTTAAGCAAGCCGTTAGGGACTACGCAGTGAATTTGGGTGTAAGGATGAAATTTGTAAAAAATGATGCAAAAAAGTGTAGAGTAAAATGTGGAGATCCATGTCCATGGCAAATATTGTGTTCATGGTCAAGGGTAAACAACACATTCCAAGTGAAGACTCTAAACAATCACTACATTTGCAACAAGACAAAGAAAACCAAATAAGCAAGCTATAATTGGCTTGTCGTACACCTATTGCCATTCTTACGTTCTAATGCAAAACCAGAGAAAAAGTATGTTGTTGGGAAGAGTATACAAAGCATGGGATAAGGCTAAACTCCTTATGGAGGGTAATGAGAAAGAGCAATACAAACAACTTAGAGGCTATTGTTGTGAAATAATACGAAGTAACCTTGGGAGTAGCTGCTAGCTTGGTACCTCAAGGATTGCTACAAAACTCCCTCCATCTTTAATTATTTATATATGTGCCTTCAGGCTTGCAAGATCGGCTTCTTAAGAGGTTGTTGGCCAATGATTGGTTTGGATGACTGTTTTTTAAAGGATTTTACGGGGGACAACTACTATTAATTTTAGGTTAAAATGGGGATAATTCTTTTTATCCTGTAGCTATAGCTATGGTTGACACGGAGAGTAGGGAGACATGGGGGTGGTTTTTAGAGAGGTTACTTGAGAACATTGGCATACATGTAACGGTTGACCATGGTCATTCATCACAGATAGACAAAAGGCACGATCTTTCTTTGCAAATGCAAGAAATGTGGCCAAGTGGGCCATAATAGCAGAAGTTGTTCATTGTAGGATGGAGTACGTGCTATAATTAGTCTTTACTTCATGTAAGTATTGAAATACTCACGTTGCATCATTGTTTTTGGTGTAGGTTTCAAGTTTCGCACAAGACCATGTGGTGCGACGAATGGGCGAGGTGAGAAGAGAGACAGTTGCAGTATCGGATTCGAGGTAAGCGTTTTTCCCCATCACTCCCTGTCTTTTTTGAAATGCGCTAGACCACCGGGGCGAAGTAAATATTTCTTCACTTTGTCAAAGGCCTTTTGGCAATCCTCGTTCCTTGTGTCTATCTTTTCTGAAAGGCGGGTCTTCCTATCCTAGTGGGCTCGTCACCACTAGGCAGTCATCTTTGATCCTGATCGGCCGACCTTTCCGATCCTTATGTCCACATGCATTAGAATGAAGTTCACTCCTCACTTTATTGGGACACAAGGATCATCTATTGGGGATGGATGAAGTGCATGACGTTGTTGTTGCAGTCACCTTTTGTTCTAATTATTACTACCTCCCCATTTTTTGGGCATTATTTGCTGATATGCATCATTTTTTTGTTATATTACATGCCATTTTGTTTATGTAATATTTAACAATGACACCTTCAAAATGTAAATGAGGAAGGCTAGGTATAGTAAAGTTCAAGTGTTTATGCTAGTTGCTGATACTTGATTTTATTACATGTTATAATGTGTTTTTTATTTGAAGTATACTTGTTATACTGTTAAGTGTTATTTGTCGTTAGTTTTTTGTTAAAAAAATTTAATAGTTAAATAAGTTCTCTTCATTTAATAAATTAAACTAGGCTTTCTTTTAAAAGAATTTTATTGGTTAAATAAGTTAACTTCATTAACTAAATTAAACTAGGTTACTTTTACATAAATTTTATGGGTTAAATAAGTTAACTTCTGCAAATAAATTAAACCAGGCTTTCTATTAAAAAAAAATTTATGTTGCAAAAAGGTAAACTACATTTAATAAATTAGACTAGGCTTTTTTCAAAAAATTTTTATAAGTTAACCTTGCTATTTTGGTTGATTAATTTGCTATTTATATTAACAAAAACAATGTTTAACGGAGTTAGATGAAAAAAGAAATAACTTTGAAGTGGATTTTTTGCATCTAGATTTTTCAAAATGTTAGTAAAGTTAATAAGAATAAAAATTTAATGACTTAAAATTTAAAAAGTTAAGAGAGAGGAGTTTGAAGATTTTAGAGGCTGGGGTGTTAATTTTTGGTCCATTTTTTGCTTTTGCAAGAGACCAAAAAAACACGTCTTAATCTTCAATCATATTTGACTCGAATGAGATAATTCATTCTTAAATGGAATATTGTTTTCATCCTTCGCACATAAAGTATATTTTTAACACAGTCTTATAAAAAATATTTTAACTTTAATATCTGGCATATGTAATATTTTTTTAGTTTGATTTATTATAAAATTTTTTTAAGAACATTATTGATAACAATTTTATTAATAAGATATTAAATTAACAAATATTTGTATATAAGAAATTAAATTGAGAAAATAATTTTGTAGGAGATAAAATTAAAAAAAATTTATTTATAAAAAATTAGATTAAGAAAAACTTACAAAGAACAAAATTAAAAAAAATACTCCATATATAGAAAAATTTAAATAAGATTATACCCGTCATTTCTTTGCGGAACATTCATGATCTCAATCACACAGAAGTTTCGGAACAGAAATGCTCTCGTGATAGCTGAGGTGGATTCACATGCACCTCGAGATGATAAACAAGGACAAGTTAAAAATGTACATTGTAATTCTCAGATGATTATAGATTTGACAAGGCATTATCTCTCAAAAGATTTTAGGATTTTTTTAATTAATTTTTTGATTATTTTTTATTATATTTAATTAATAATTTATTTAATTTTATTTATATGACAGCTTTTTTTAAGGAATATAATCAATTTTTTTATTTTAAAAATGTATAATTAATTTCTAACCATTTTTTTTTTTATATTTTCATATATTTAAATACATTATTTTTAATTTTTGTTAATCTTTAAATTAATATTTTTTAATAAATTTTCATAAAATATTTATATAATATTAAAATATTACTTAGATATATGAAAATATAAAAATTCATTATAAATTGATTATAAATTTTTTAAAATAAAATATATTAATTATATGTTTTTTAAAAAATAAAGAATAATTTTATCATAAAAATAAAACCAAATAAATTATTAATTTAGTGTAATGAAAAATAGTTTTAAAACACTAATCATTGCTATCATAAGGACACCACTGAGTAAAACTCGAAATTTTAAAGTATTAAGTTTATGACAATTTCATTCATATTTTTTAATTTAAAAATTTTCAATCCCGAAATATAAAGGTAAACTAAGAATTTTTCAACGTAAAACTTGGAACTGCAAAGATATGGGATCAGTTGCCTGGTACCCCACTGCCTTCGGGTGCGGATCTTTTCTTGTAAAGAAATTATAAGAGAATCTTTTATAATAATTATAGGCCGTCGAATCAATTTAATGCTTTAAATTTAGCTACGTAAATTTTTTTTTTCTCAAAATATCCATACATAGTAAGTAGCAGTACCAGAGATGCCAGTGGTGTAATAAATGAGGATAAAGATGGTTATGAACTCTATTTTCATCGCCATGCAGAACGACCACTTCGTCAACTCCTCCGTGTCAATTAGCGACATCGACAACAAGTCCTGTTAGTCCTTTGCCAAGAACTCCCCCTACTCTACCATCTCTATATCCTTGGCCATCTTCTCTCTCTCTTAGTGCTATTTATTGTGAATACATAAGGAAAAGGCACTCTGAAAATGGGATGTGGGTGTTTTTTATTCTTTGCCTTCTCTCTCCTTCAATTTACAAGGAAGCATAAGGCAGTTCCAATCCAGTAGAATGCAAATTTTTGAATGAGTAGGGGTATTTTGAAAAAATAAAAATTCACGTGGTCAAATTTAAAGCGTTAAATTGCTTTAATAACCTACAACTATTACAAAAGATTCTCTAATAATTTTCCTACAGAAAAAGATCCATGCCCACTACATTTTTGAGAAACCCCAGAACTTGAATTGAAAATTTTGGAAGTTAAAGTGAGGAGCAAGCAAACTAGCAAAGCAATGCTCAGATTTGGTAAATTTTAAATTTTAAATTCAGGTGATTTTGATAAAATTTAAATTTTTAAATAAAAATTTAATAATTTAAAATTTAAAAAATTATTTTATATATATTAAAATTTAATCTATTTAATAAAAATTTAATGGTAGATATATTTAAATTTTTAAATACAGAGAGAATCTCGAAATCCGCAATGATCGCATATGAACTGGAAATCAATGACCTCCTGTCTTAGTCTGTCTGTTCCTTGCTTCACTCAAATTACAAACCAGTTGATTATTCCCATAAAAATGGAATCTAGGCATGGACCCACTTTTGAAAGCATACTATGGTTGGTGGAGTTTAAACCCTTATATATTTTAAAAAGAAAAAAAAAAATAAATGAGATAAATTTAACAAATACATTTTATAATCGGACTTAAAAATATTTAAAAATAATCAATAAATAATATATAAAATCTAATTATATATAGTGAAAAATAAAAAGCAATGTTTGTGTTTAATTTTATTGTCCAAATTATGTCAGATACAATCATTAAACAATAATTTTATATTAAAAAGGTATTTCTTTAATAGTATATATAGAAAAAATTATTATTTAGTTCTTATAATCTTACTTATTTTTCAAATTGATCCCTATACTTCTTTTTTTTTTTTCAATTCACTCCTTATACTTTCATAAACTTTCAAAACACTCCCTATAGTTACTACAAATACTAACGTCGTTAATAAACAGGCTTACATGGCGATTTTATTGTGAAATGGAATGCCGAGTGGATCACTTTTGCCACTCATAGTCTCATACTACCATCTATTTAAAAACATTTTTTTTTTATATATTTCTTATAAGCTCAATTAAAAGCTTCTTTTGCACTCACACACACCAGTCAATGAATAGTTTATTCACTATTCATTTTTTGTTGCACTACTGAATGAAGTCCTGGATATGGCTCATACGTGAATAAACTCTAGAGACCCTAGAGGAAGAAATAGCATAATAAAAATTAAAAGCTGACATCAACGAATGGCAAGAAAAAAAGCAGAAACTACTTTCTTAGATTCTTAGTGAGTTTGTGCCTCGTACGGGTTAGAACCTCTTTCATATTTTTATTCAAAATTCATAACTGTGCATATCAAAAAGTAAATTAATAGTGAACAGAAATGTATAACTTCGTTTCAAAATCTTGGTTATGATATGATAATGACTAACTTTAACTGTACATGCGAGCTTAATTCGAAAGTACAGAATAATAACTTTGATGAAAGCACAATGGGCAGTGTGTTATGACAAGTTGCTATAATAGAATAATGAACTTGTGGTTATCGACCTATGCATGTGGGGAACACGTGGCACTCGTGGTGAAGACCTAACCTAATTATGTGGACTTAAACATGCGAACTAGGAAAGCCCCATTGCTGTCTATATACTACCTTAGTATATCAGAAAACATATATGCCCGGAGGGTTGTTCCATTGCTGCCTGTATACTACCTTAGTGTAACAGTTAGAGTTGAAGTGTGTTTGAGATAAAGGCTTAAGCTTTATCAATTCAATCCTTTGTGGCATTGGTGGATGTGGATCCACTAATGGTTAATGTTAAAATATCGTATAATATTTAAAAAATAAATATGTTAAAATATTAAATTGTGTACACCTATTAGGGATGTTCATTAAATAAGGATAAAATAGTAATTATAAGAATTATTATTAAATATAACTTTCTATAAATAAAATTAGACTAGTGTACATTGAAAACAACTCATTAGGGAATGAGAGTTGAAACGCTCTAACTAGAATATCTACGAGTATTTTACAGTTATATTTAAGAGAAGATTTAGATTGTGAAAATCCAAGATACACCCAATACATTGTAAGTATCTCATCTGATCAGTGATCCCAACCAGAGATCAATAAGCTTCTACAAATTAGAAGATTAATGTAAGTCTCCTACCCAACTCTAAATTTATATTATTGTATTCTTTTATTCCCTTCAGTTAACTTCCCTGGCAAATCTTTATCAATATGGTCAAATACCAAAGGGTAGTAAGTGCATCTAGCTCTGACCGAAATTCTTAAAATTCTCTCAACTTGTTCACTGCTCCAACCGAAATTGACAGAGAGAGGTAATAGATGGGAATGTTGGGAAGACATGAGCACACCATTGACTGTCTGTGTAAGTGCAGAAGAAGCTTTTAATTGAGCTTACGAAAAAATTAAAAAAAAAAAAAGTTTTAAAAAAAGTGGTAGTATGAGTGGCATAATTGATCTACCTGGGCATTCCATATCATAATAAAATCGTCACGTCAACTTGTCAATTAACGGTGTTAATGTTTGCAATAACAGCAAAGAGTGTTTTGAAAGTTTACAAAACTATAAGAAGCAAAATAAAAAAAAATAAAGTATGGGAACCAATTTGAAAATTCAATGAAATTATAGGGACTAAATGATAATTTTCCCTATATATGTGTATATATATATATATATATTTGCCAAAATATTATGCTTGCCGTGTGCAAGTGATATTGACTACACGAGTCACCTCGAAGTTTATTTCCTCTCTAGATTTTGCTTCCATTGATAGTGCGTTTGGACTTCTTAGATTTATTTGCATGTGAAATTCTGCCTTTTGGATTGGGCCAAAAAAAATTCTGCGTTTTGGAATGAAGCCCATCTTCATCGTGACTACTCATACTCACTAATTTTAAGGATATTTCAGAAATTCTTCATTATTTTGAATGTCTATGTTTTATATCTGCACATTATTAAACCAATGGTTTCTATTACGAAACTAGTTACGAGGTATTAGCTGTAAATTTTTATTTTTAGATATACATAAAAAAATATAGATTATTTTTATTTAAAAAATTTAAATTGCAAAATATTTGTTACTATAAAAATATACAAAAAATTTTCATTTAATATAATTGAAATATTCTTAGAATAATATTAATTTGTATTGAAACACTTAAAATTTCATCTAAATATTATTTATTTTATGTTAAAACTGCAATTTGCTTTATTTTAAATTGAAAAGAAACTATTTTATATTAAGTTATTGTTTCGTTAAAAAAATAATTAGACAAAATCACCTCATGCAAATTGTGTTTTTAATCATGTATTAATATGTCATATACTAATACACACTTATTCTTGCAAATAATACAATACAATTGGACAAAACCACATAACTTGAGTAATATTACGTTAATGTACATTCAATACTTCTTACATTATATAAATAATAAACATATAAATATGTATTTCAATCAAAATATATACAATCGTCGTTATAAATGGTTACTTTCTGATTAAAAGAGAGATGAGTATAATTTGTAAACACCTCTAAGAAATAATTCATCAAAACAAACACCAAAAACATACCAGACATATAATATATATATATATATACCTCATCGAGTTCTTTAATAAAAGTATTTGTTCAAAATATTTAAGGATTTTATTTTTATTACCAACAAAGTCATCAATATAAGCGAATTAGCTTTTAATCTTTTTTTCTTCCTAATTTAATTAGAGGTGATTCATCAACAATCAAGATGAATAACATCTAAAATTATTTAGAGGTGATTTTCCAACATAGAAGGTGAATCACCTATATATATCTATATATATATATATATATATATATATATATGTATATAATATTGGAGGCGACTTGCCCAAACATATTGGCTCTAGCTCCATATGTAGTTAACAATGAGGTTTGCTCTTCAATCCCTCATAATTGACGGTTGGTTGAGAGTGCCTTTGACATAAAGTCAACTAGTGGTTGAGATACTATGTTTAGATCCATTTCAAAAGTGGAGATAAATGAATACAATTTTGAACAACTTAATTGAGATGGAAACTTTAAGTTTGTTTATCAAATCGTTTGCATGTCATACCCCTTCGACCCCAAACATATACATGGTATTATTGAAGGAACATTATGCAAAAATAACGCCCAAAATGGGAAATTGCATATTAACGAACATTGACATGGAGTTGATGATGTGTCAGCCATAGCTTAACTGATTAGTGGGGATGAACAACCCACAAGCTCAGTGTACAGAGAACTAGAGAGCATAATAGAAAGAGAGAGTGAGAGCCACACACACTTGACTTAATGGGAAAGGTTGTCTCTTCCCTTTTATAGTATTCTTTAAAATATTAATAAAATTGGGTTTTATTTAATAAAATACAAACTCTATTTAATTAGCTCAGTAAATAAGCTTAATCTCTCTCCATCTGCTCTTTGTTAATGATTTGATAGGATAATCCGCTGATCCACAGTGGACTGTAGGTTGGAGTCTCTAACCAAATGGGCTTATGGTTAATCTAACATGTCACGGATTACCCATAGTGTCAACAAGGACCGATCCATTCTTGGTTTAATTTAATATTGATTGCCTAATGAATAATTACAAAATTGTTCTAATAATTGGATTAATACTAATCCCTAAAATCTCAAATTATTCCAACAATCTTATATTTGGATAACATTAATCAATTATTAGGAAAATAGATTAAACAACGAAACTAAGCAATCAATGTTCACTAGAACACACAGATGTGTGTATATACTAAACCATACCAAGTTTAAAAATAAAACTACACAAGATTACTGAATTCAATAGGGATATAAGTGATTAACATTATCATAGATTTAGTTCCGATATATGAATAAACTAGATTACAAAATGATATTTTGGTGTCATATTACACCACAAAATCCCCCTAAAGGACTCAACTCAAACTTCCACTAAACCATGCTACATCAAAATTTTTAACAATACCCATATAAGTCACATGATTCTTAAAGACTCAAACAGGCAAGCCTTTAGTCAATAGATTTGCTAACATATGTTGACCAGGTCAAACGAGTCGAGATTCAATAATCTTTTCTCTCACAAACAGGAAAATTACACTAAAATGTTTAGTATGACTGGAGTTCCTGTGATTATGAGAAATGCTAATAACAAATGAACTATCGCAATATATGGTTAATGGATGTGATATAAAATCAACAAAACACATACCAGATATCAAATTCCTTAACCATATGGCCTTGCAGGTGGCCTCATAACTAGCAACATACTCTGTTTCATAGCTAAGGTAGCTGTTATTGATTACTTACAGCTTTTCCATGAAACAGTTCCTTCAAACATCATGAAGATGTAACCAAAAGTGGATTTACGATCATCAACATATGATGCATTGTTTGAATCTGAATAACCTAGTATTTTAAAATATTTAAACTTCTTAAATGTCAACATGTAATGCTTTGTACCTTAAAGGTACCTCATGACTTTCGTTATAGCCTTCCAATGTTCATACCCAGGATTATGCAAATATCTGCTAAGCACACTAACAGTATGAGTAATGTCTAGACGTGTGCTCACCTGGGTATACATCAGACTAATAACAATTGATGTATATAGAACTTTATCCATCAAGGTCCTTTCATCATCATTCTTAGGACATAATTCCTTCGATAACCTATCACCTTTTTGCATAGGCATAACACAAGGAGTGCAAGAATGCATGTTAAATTTTTTTAGTATTCAATCAATATAGGTTATCTGAGACAAACTAAGAATGCTATGAGATCTATCATAGTAAAAATGAATTCCCAGAATAAATAAAGCTTTGCCTAAATCTTTTCTGTCAAATGACAGGACAAGATGTGTTTTGTCTCATCCAATAAGCTTACTAAGTTATTGGCCAATAGGATGTCATCCATATAGAGCACAAGAATTACAAAATTGTTTCCTTTAAACTTTTGATAGATTCATTGATTAAAAATATTTTCCATGAAACCAAGTGAGGTGATTACCTCATTGAACTTCATATACCATTGCCTTGAGGCTTAATTTACTCCATAGATGGTTCTTTTCAACTTACACACCAAGTGTTCTTTCCCAGATTCAGCGAATCCATTCGGTTGTTTCATGTAGACATTCTCATGGAAAACTCCATTAAAAAATGTCATTTTGACATCTATTTAGTAAAGTATAAAGTTCAAGTATGCAATAAGAGTCATTATAACTCTAAAGGCATCTTTAGTAGATACCAGTGAGAAGGTCTCTGTGTAATCAATCCCTTCTCTCTAATTGTGGCCTTTAGCTGCAAGTTTGACTTTATACCTTTCAACTTCACCATTGGTCTTAAAGACCCATTTACAGCCAACAAGCTTACATCCATACAATAACTTAACAAGCTCCCACACATTGTTACAATGCATGGAGGCAATTTCATTATTAATAGCCTCTAGCCATTTAGATAAATAAGAACTTGACACAACTTTTTCAAAAGAGGTAAGATCTGTGTCATCAACAATGCCTGACTTAAATTCTTACAAATATACAATATAATCATCTGGAATTGCATGCTTACAAATCCTTTGTAACCATATAAATTTAACAACTAGTTCCTTTATAGCAATTATAGAACATTCTAGGATAGGATTAGCTGGATTTATAACAGGATTTATATTTACTAGCATAAACAATAGTTGAAGGAAATGACGAAATCAACAAGGATAACATTGCATCCTCATAATGCAAATTAATAGCCCTAGAAACACTACTCCCATTATCTAAGTCAACCACAAAATAGAATGCTTTATCAGACTCAATGACTTTGGTAGTGTGAGTAGGGCAATAAAATTTGCATCCTCTCGATTCACAATAGTACCTAATAAAGAATCCACTGATGATTTTTAAATCAAGTTTCTTAAGCTACCGATTATAAGGTCTTACCTCTGTTTTGCAACCCCACAAGCGAAAATGCCTTAAATTAGGCTTCTTTATAGTGAAAAAATTATACAAGGTCTTTTCAATTGATTTACTAAGGACTTGATTCGATATATAAGCTATTATTTTAAGGGCATCACCCTACAAAAACTCTTGTAAGGAGGAGTGACTGATCATGCTTCTAACTATGTCCATTGGGGTTCGATTCTTCTTCTCAGCAACTCTACTATATTGAGGAGTGTCAAGCATGGTATATTGAGCTTTAATTCCATGTTCTTACAAGAATAGGGCAAATGGTCCAAGATTTTTACCTGTTTCCGTAAAATAGCTTTAAATACCATGAAGGCATTTAATAATTCAAACTTCTTATACAACAAATCCACCCTTCCATATCTGGAATAGTCATCAATGAACACGATAAAGTATTTATAACCACCTATGACAATAGGTGTTATAATTCTACTAATATTCATGTGGATCAAATCTAAGATATTCTTAAATTTACTCACCCTTTTGTTCCTAGCTCTAACGGAAAGTTTTCCTTTTATACAAGTAACATAAGACTCGAAATCTAAGAAATTTAAGTCATGTAATATTCCTTTTCTGACCATCCTTTCCAATCTCCCTTTGGAGATATGACCCAAACATTGATGCCATAAAATGGAAGAATTTTCATTAATTCTTTTGCATTTGTATCTTACTACTGCAATAACAAATGCACTGAGTAAATGATTTGGACTAGCATTCATTCTCAAACGATATAACCTATTCATTAAGGAAGCATATCCAATAATAACAGAATCAAAGTAAATGCCTAATCTTCCTTTTCCTTACCCAAAGGAATAACCATATTTGTCTAATACAGAACTGGAAATTAAATTCCTCCTTAATAAAGGTATATAAACTACATTACGTACAATCAAACAATGTCCAAAATTTAAGTTTAAGATTATAGTTCCTATACTACTCATAACAATCGAACTTCCTTCCACTCCAAGGATGGTTCATTCCCTTTTATTTGGGCTCATCCTATCTTTGAGCCCCTGCAAGAAATCAGTTACATGAACATTTGCTCTAAAATCCAGCCACAAAAAATATGAAGGTATTTCAAAACTATTAGATTCAAAACAAACTAGAGCTAGATGGGTAACATAGAAGGAAATGCCTTATTTCTCATGCTTGTTCTTCAGCTTAAAGCAATCAGAGATCTTATAGTTAGGCCTCTTATAGTAATCTCATTCATGCTTGAATGATTTCATCTTTTGACCTTTATTATTCTTACTGCTCTTTTTGGGTTTGAATGGTTTCTTGCCATAGGCCTTGCCCTCACTTGTATTTCCTTTTAGTTTTTTATTTCCAGCTTTACTAAATGAACCCTATGGAATATGTTTATTGATTGTGTGTGAGAATTTGCCTCCTTTAATGATTCATTTTCTTACGTCACTATTGAAATCATTTAATCAATAGTCAATTTTGCCTCTTGGGAATTATAGGTGGTTCTGGTGACCTTATACTCAGTAGAAAGCAATTGGAGAACTTGATAAACTAAGTAGCTCTCACCTAAGTCCACATGGTAGGATTTCAGCTTGTTGTAGTAGTTAACAAGCTTTTCATGTGCTCATGCATTCCTGACACTCTGTCATAATGAGTGTTATCTAGCAGATAGAGGTAATAGGCCTTTTGAATCTTATCAAACTTATTGAATTTCTTATTAACCACTATTACGATGTCATTCTCAAGAATGCTTTGTTGATTTTTTAACCGTATTGCTCTAATTGAAGCATTTAATGCCTCAGATTTGTTGTTGTCATTGTTTCTTTGCCTAAATACTTAATAATTTTTCTAAAATTCAAGCAGTCATGAGAATGGCGGAAAAGTGATAAGTTTGTGTTTTTCTAGTCACGTTAATGGAAAAAATGAGACCTATTTTGTCCTTTTCTAATCTCATGGAAGCATCAATGTGACATAAAGTAGCTCTGAACCTTGTTAAACACGTGAATGGCAGAAACGTGACACTTTTTGTCCTTTTCAGATCTCGTGCAAGCCATCAACATGACTCAATTATCCCACTCTAACACAAAAAATTGATTAACGAGATATGTTTTTCTATAAACCTTCATGCCTAGTTAAGGCAGAATTTCTACTTCTGGTCTCAAAAAGATCAATTAATTTGCAATGCAATCCTTATATGTAGAAAATTTGCAATTAAATGTAATTAAGAGTATTAAAATTATGTAAGTATTTTTGTAGTTGAACTAATGTACTATCTTTATGAAGTTTTGGTTAATTTTCAATGAAGATCTTATATGTAGAAAATTTATAATTAAACCCTCATAATTTTACTAATATTAAATGTAGTCAAAATTATTAAAATTATTTAAGTATTTTTTTAATTGAATGTATAATAATCTTATAAATTATTTAAATTATGAAAACATGATTATGAAAACTTTAAAATTGAATAGCACAATAAAAAAGAAGTGAATATATGTTGTAAATGTTTTGTGGAATATTTCATTTTAAAAATAGATAAAGACTAATTTATGTAATCCAAAATGTTAAAAAGTATGAATAGATGGAAAACGGAAATGTAATATTAAAATATTTGGAAACCATTTATAATATCTATATTAATTATATAATATGTGCTTGAAATTAGGCAAAAAAAAAAGGTAATATGAAATAATGAGAATGGATAATATATATATAACATACATAGAGGTTTAGAATTTAAAGTCAATAATACATAGTCCGAGCAAAGGATGATATTGTTTATGACCCATAATATTAGTGAAGATATCATTCATTGAAATAATGACTTCCAATACCACACCGAGGTCGTTGTCTAACCTATTGAGGTCATTGCTATGGTGGTTGATCTTCTTGACCTTGCACATTGTCATCTCCTTTTCTTCTTGCACATTTTTACCCCTTTCATCTTCTGCACATTAGTCATGGTCATGTTCAAGGCTAGTTGGTAGGGTATTTAAGTCCCACTGTGGTGATTAAATAAAAGGCATAGGTTGGTATGGAATGTAGAAGCCCAATTGTGGCTGATGGGAAAAGCTACCAAGTTTAAAAGACCTATCATTATACTCGGTATGAAATGTAAATAGATTAAAAAATAATGTCATGAGAGACCCCGAGCCAAATGTCATAGCAGGTGGTGTTTGGCAAATGTCTGATAATCAATTGCATGCAGCGTAGGAAGACCTAGGTGGTGTGGGTGCATAGTATGAAAAACCAACTTCTTTTATATTAGTAAACTATGATGGAGGTGGAAAGATGGTTCAACTCTAGTTCCTATTAAATTTGTCTGTATTTGTAGCTGGGAGTAAGATGATGACTTAACCACTCTAGTTGACATATAGGAAGATCCTAATAGTGTTGTCATCACTATCATCATCAGCATCCTCCAGGAGTTAAATGAGTTTTCTTGCTAACATGAAATCGTAGGCACGTTTGCCCTTCCTAGGCTCTGGAATAGGCGGCCTTGATAATTTAATTGCCTGAGGAGCAGGTTAAGATGTAGTTATGTCTTGGTGCTTACTAAGGGCATGAAGCATTATGCGGCAGTCTCGGCTTACTGCATCTCTAAATTAGCCATAATCAGGGGTTGGAGGGTGTAACATCGTAAAATTTTTAAATCTATGTTAATTAAAAATATATATATTTCGATAATTTAAAATATATATACGAGGCCTAATTAAGTGAAAATTAATTTTGGCAAAGTAACATATAATTATTAGTTGACTTGTAAGAATTTAATGTGTCAAGAAAATAGAATTAAAACAAAATTTTAAGGACTAAAATTAAAGGATAAAAAAATATTTTCGTAGAAATTATAATTTTTAAGGACTAAAGTGAAGAGAAAATAATATTATCTGAGATAAAATTATAGCTTTAACTTTTTATAAAAGAAACAAAAAATTGAAAAGAAAGTGTTGGCAGAGGAATTATTGCATAGTAACTACATAGTAAACAACGGCTAACATGTCAAAAACGTGTTTTTTTACTATTTGCACAGTAACCTACATAGTAACTTAAAGGAACATTTCTTAAGTTTTTCATTCGAAGTTAAGAGAAAAGGAAAGATAATGGAGGATGTGCTCATAGGAAATTCATATTTCAAACTCACGTTAAAGGTAGTTTATATTTTTATTCCCTTTATACCTATTTAAGAACTAGTTTATTAATATTTTTCGGTATATCTTGCTATGTATGCATTTGGTTTGTTTTGTTCATCTGTAAATTGTTGCATGGTAATTTTTAAAAGCAGAATGAACTCTTGAGTTTTTAAACTCACCACAATGATGAATTGGCCAATATTTAGACATAATGACAATCATGAGAATAATGATATGATGAGGTAGCCATAAGTATGGGATTATAGTTACAAAAGAAACCAAATGTGCATTCATGCATTGTCATACATAGCCCATATTAATGTTCCTAGTTCTTACAGTAGATATGTTAATGATACTTGTATATTTTGAATACAATACATGACTACTGAGATTTGTAATCTCATCCAAGTTGAATAACATTTTTCAGGTGAAAACTTCCAAACAGATAAGAGAAAGCAAGTTATGTAATAGACTTTAGGAACGTGTCTTTTTTTTGTTATTTTATATGAAAATCATGTGTATAATATGTCTTAATTATGTTACCACTACGAACTTATTTGTATTCATAAATAAAATGTATGTTTTCATATAAGATGTTCAGTATACAAACTTTAGATATGAATAATCAGAATTGATTTATGTTACGCCAAGTATTATTATTATTTTTTTTTATTGTTATTATTATTAATATTAATTTTGTATAGGGCTTAGTTATTTCAGAGTACTAGACTATTTCTTTTATATAAATTTTTACAAGTTATGTACATGGTAGTGGTGGAATCCTAATTAATGGAATGAGTAAAATAAGACATTAAAATGAAATTAAATAGTACTTTTAATGAGCCTTATGAACCTTGTACATATAAGATTATGGCAGACTACGTGCCTAAATAATTAATTCAAATATCATAACTCTTGATATCTACAGTAGGTTTTTCTTTTACTGCCTAAATGGTCATTGAAAAGTGAGGTTACAATTTTTCCATGTTAGAAAGATATTAGAATATGGACCATGTTAAATGCTCCTGGACCAATTTGGACTTAGAAAAGTGAAAACTAAATATACAGTAAAGTTTAAGAAATAAATGGGATTTATATCTACCATGATTATTATTATTTTTTAAAAAGGTCTAGACAACCATAAAGTTTTAAATTATAGAAAAGATGTATTTAATTGTTTTTTTATACATTACATTTTTTGTATAAGAGTACGATTTAGGCACCTAGATTAAAAATGGAAAGTTGATAATACCATACTTTGACATGAAGAATAGATATATTTCTTTGTTATGAGTGAGTTAGACTATTAAATGTTACATATATTAATAAAAAAAAAAATGAAAGTTTGTTAATGTTTTAGGAAAAAAAAAAAAAGGTGAACACTAAAGGAAGAAGCAGAAGAATAATCGACCCTGTGGATCAGGTGGTAGCCTCTTTGCAAGCTCTTACGGCTAGGTTGGATCAACATCAATAAACCATTCAGTAGTTACAAGAACGCCTAGCTTAAAGAGAACAAGTAAGAGAGGAGATGGCTATTCAACAGCAAGGGAGTAGTATAAGAGTTGGGGATGAGTAAGAAAATCAACCTCAAGCTACTCCACCTCCTACAATGTCTCAGGAACCATCACAAACCCCTTCACCTTTAGTAAATTTGCCCTAACTCACCAATACACAAGCTCTTAACCTGTTTAAGAAGTATAATCCCCCATAATTCAATGGAGAATTCAATGTTCAAAAAGTTGAATCATGGCTCATGCAAATGGAGAAGATTTTTGGAATTTTAAAGGTTACTGATCATCAAAAGGTGGTCCTAGCTACCTTTATGTTCACTGAGGAAGCATAACATTAGTGGCAGAGTACCAAGTATGTTTTACAAGCAAGAAATGTACCAATAACTTGGGAAATCTTTGTAGAAGAATTTTATGAAAAATATTTCCCCAAGTCTATTAAAGACGAAAAAGAAACAGAATTTATAAATTTAAAATAAAAAAGAGAAGATATGTTAGTTGATGCCTATGTGGCTAAGTTCATTGAACTATCAAGGTATTCCTCGTATTTAAAGAAATGTGATGATGAGGTATAGAGAGCTGATAAGCTTGAGAGGGGGTTTAAACCAGAGATTAGGGATAGAGTTGCCCCTCAACAAATTAGAGTATTTAATAAATTAGTTGAAGTGGCATGAGTGACTGAAAATAATTTGAAAAGAATGATAGGGTCTACACCTAAAATTCTCTCTGAAGTTAAAAGCCCAAGAGAGGATGAAAGTAGTGCCCAAGGTAAAAAAAAAAGGTAGTAAAAATGTGTGGCTTAGAAGAGGGAATGATAAGGGAAGGAATAAGACACTTATCACATAAGGAATCTTTCAGAACCCTACTTGTCTACAATGTGGTAAAAATCATAGCTTTAAGCCATGCCTAGCAAGGTGAGGTGTATGTTACAGATGCAAAAAGCCATGCCATTTGGTTAGAGATTGCCATCAACAGTAGGAAGTTTTTTCCTTTTCCAAATCACAAACCCACCTGAGGAAGGATCTTTGCCCTAACATAACAAAAGGCTATCCAATCTCCTTTTATGATCCAAGATAACATTACAATTAATGATTGTCTTGTAAATGCAATGTTTAATTCGGGTGCTACCCACTCATTCATATCATATAATTGTGCTAAGAGGTTAGAGCTACATATTGATACTTTGGCATATGAATTCTCTGTTTCTACCCCCATTGAAAGCAAAGTTGTGACTTCTGATGTGTGTTTAAATTGTATCATCTAATTTAATCATTGTTCTACCACCCTAGATTTATGAGTTATGTCTTTCCATGAACTTGATGTTATTACTGGTATGAACTGGATGATTGCCCATAATGCCATACTTGATTGCACTAATAAAACCATTTCTATTCCTAATTGTGGGTCTATACCATGTATTGAGTCTGAACTTGACTTTATGTCTTTTGCCCAGGCTGGGAAATGCTTAAGAAAAGGATGTTAGGGGTTTTTAATATTTTTTTTAGTGGAAGTCAAAGTAGAAAAGGGAATAACAAAAATACCAGTTATGAGAGAGTTCCCAAAAGCTTTTCCTATTGAGGTGAGTGGCTTACCCCCTAAAAAGGAAGTAGAGTTTGCTATTGACATAGTACCTAGGACAAAACCTATTTCCAAGGCACCATATAAAATGACACCCACTGAGTTAGTCAAACTTAAAAAACAAATAAAAGAACTTTTGGAAAAGGGATTTATTTGCCCTAGTGTCTCTCTATGGGGTGCTTCTGTTCTTTTCATAAAAAAGAAGGATGAGAGTTTGAGGTTATGCATTGATTATAAGGAACTGAATAAAATAACCATAAAGAATAAGTACCCATTACCAAGAATTGATGGTATGCTTGATCAGTTAGTAGGATCTTCAGTGTTTTATAAGATAGATCTCTGATCAGGATATCTTCAAATGAGAGTCAAGGGTGAAGACATCCTTTAAACAGCTTTTAGATCAAGATATGGCCATCATGAGTTCTTAGTTATGTCATTTGGTTTGACTAATGCATCAATTATTTTTATGGATTACATGAATAAAATTTTCAGGCCTTACTTAGATAAGTTTGTTGTGGTATTTATAGATGATATTTTGATTTATTCAAAGAACCATGAATAACACGAAAAGCATTTAAGAATTGTCCTAAAAAATTTGAAAGAAAAGAAATTGTTTGCTAAACTTAGTAAATGTGAATTTTGGCTCATAGAAGTAAGATTCTTAGGCCATGTTATCTCTAAAAAAGGGGTCGCAGTAGATCCCAGTAAATTTGAAGCAATCTTAAATTGGTAGAGGCCTAAAACAGTTATTGAAATAAGAAGTTTCCTAAGTTTGGCAGGCTACTTTAGAAGATTTATACAAGGCTTTTCTCAAATTGCTTTACCGCTAACTAGATTGACTAGCAAAGAAAGACCATTTGTGTGGGATAGTGATTATGAAAAGAGTTTTTAAGAATTAAAATGAAGGCTCTCTTCTGCACCAGTACTTATCATCCCAGATCCATATTACACTTTTGTTACTTATACTTATGCTTCTAAAAAGGGTTTGGGATGTGTACTTATGGAGCAAGGTAGAGTGGTAGCTTATACTTCCAGACAATTATGACTACATGAAGAAAATTATCCCACACATGATTTAGAACTAGTAGCGGTAATTTTTACTTTAAAAATTTGGAGGCATTATTTGTCTGGTGCCACAGTTGAAGTCTATACCAATATTGTCAAACTCGCGAGTTTAGGTAAACTCGTTAGGATAAGGTAGACTCGTAACGTAAAATCATAAGAGTTTATCTATAATAAAATAATTATTAAAATATACAATTACATAGTTAAAATCAATATGATAATTTAGAGTTGTTATTGAATTGATGAAGACAATAATTAATAGTTCACTAGTTTAATTATAGTTGAATAAGTGATATGGTAAAAGGAAAAAAGATTTAATTATAATTAAATTTAGATTTTTTTTTAATTCTATATATTAAAATCTAAATAAGTGAGTATTAATAAACTAATACAAATAAGTTTAAAGTTGAATTAAAATAATTTATATAGTATATAATAAATATAACCATTAAAAATTACTTTGTTAATACAAATAAAAAGATAAAAGTAAATAACTATTCAAGCTATGACTATTAGAAATTTACAATAAAACTCCCAGAAATGGTTATGATAAATATATAAAATACATTGCAAGCCATAAGCATGTAGTCTTTACTAGAAATGTCGTAAGAGGCTTTGTTCTTTGTTATATATGTTCAAATTCTAGGTGGTGAATATTTTTGAAACTGAAGAAATGAAGCCTAAATATAAATAATACATTGCCATATATAACATTGAGAATATCATTGGCACGATGGCAACACATGCTGAGACTGACGCTGGAGGACCCGGGTATGAGCTTGGAGAAGGCCAACATTTTTTGCAACATAAAAAGCCTTGAGTTGACTCGCTGATTCCACCGAGTTTAGGCAAGTTTAAGATGAGTTAGAGCGAGTTAGCATTGAGTTCGAGTTAGCTACCGAGTTAACTCGATTTCTTCTCTTGAAAACACAAAACTTGCGAGTCAACCTGATAACTTTAGTCTATAGTGGATGGAAGACTTGAAAGATTATGATGTTATTTTAAAATATCACTTAGGAAAAGCCAATGTAGTAGCTGATACACTTAGCCAAAAATCGATCCATTTGACCATGATAATGGTTAAAGAACGTGAACCTATCTTAGGAGGTACAACCAAGTAGACTACTTTCTAGTGAGGTGAAAATTGAAAATGAATTCATGAAATAGATTAAAGAAGCTCAAGAGCAAGATGAGTATTTACTCGAGGTGAAAGAACATATGAATTTGTGAAAAGCAAGAGAGTATAATGTAAGAAAGGATGGTTTGGTTAGATGCCCTTAGACATTCTTGTATGGAAATGAGATAGTATATCTATGGATTTCATTATGGGATTGCCTAGGACTTTTTATAGGAATGATGCTATCTAGGTTAGATTGGATAAATTAACAAAGTCGACTCATTTTCTTCCAATTAAGTCCACTTATTCTCTAGATAGATTAAGCCAGCTCTATATCAAAGAAATTGTAAGGCTTCATAAGGTTCTTAGCAGTATTCTGTCAAACAGAGATCCCAAGTTTACTTCAAACTTTTGGAGGTCTTTACAATAAGCATTGGGAACTAAATTATGTTTTAGCATAACTTGCTATCCTCAAATCGATAGGCAAATAGAAAGAGTTAATCAAATCTTAGAAGATATGTTAAAGGCTTGTGTTTTAGAGCTTAAAGGAAATTGGGATGAGTATTTACCTTTAGCAAAGTTTGCCTATAATAACAACTATCAATCCAGCATTAAAATGACCCCATCTGAAGCATTGTATAGGAGAAAATGTAGGTCTCCCCTTTGTTGGGTTGAGCTTAGAGAGAGAAGTTTGATAGGACCAGAGATAGTTGACTAAACCTCAAGGTAAATTAAATCCATCAAAGAGATTCATTAGAGCTCAAAGCAGACAAAAAAGTTATGCGGATAAGAGAACTAGGCCATTGGAATTTGATGTAAGAGACCATGTGTTTCTTAAAGTGTCTCTAGTCACTAGGGTTGGTTTATCAATAAAAACAATAAAACTCAATCCTAAATACCTTGGTTTATTTGAAATTCTAACCAAAATTAGATCTATGGCCTACCGTCTAGCCTTACCTCCTAACTCATCCCAAACACATGACGTCTTCCATGTTTCCCAGTTGAAAAAGTATCAGCTGGACCCTTCACATATCATTGAATAAGAAAATAGTACATTGTAAGACAAATTGTCTTTTGTTTTGACACCAAATAGGATCATAGATAAGAAGATTAAACAACTAAAGAACAAAACAATCCCTTTGGTGAAAGTGGTATGGAAGGATCTATTATTTGAAGAGGCTACTTGGGAAATAGAATTTGAAATGTATAAGAAGTACCCACATTTACTTGCTTAAGGTATGTCCAAATTTTGAGAACAAAATTTTATTTAGGGAGGTGAAATGTAACATCCTTGAATTTTTAAATCTATGTTAATTAAAAAATATATATTTGAATAATTTAAAATATATATACGAGACTCAATTAAGTGAAAATTTATTTTGGCAAAGAAATATAAAATTATTAGTTGGCTTGTAAGAATTTAATGTGCCAAGAAAATATAATTAAAATAAAATTTTAAGGACTAAAATGAAAGGATTAAAAAATTTTGGGGTAGAAATTATAATTTTTAATGACTAAAGTGAGGAGAAAATAATATTGTCATGGATAAAATTATAGTTTTCAATTTTTATAAAAGAACCAACAAATTTAAAAGAAAGTGACGTTAGGGGAATTATTGCATACAGACCAAATTGAAAGAAAAAGTAATATTTATGGTAGAAAATAGAATTTTAATAGGGACTAATGAAAATAAAATATATTGTGAAGATAAAAATATAATTTTAGCCATTTCATAGTAACTATATAGTAAATGATAGCTAACATGTCGAAAACGTGTTTTTTTTACTATTTGCATAATAACCTGCATAGTAACTTGAAAAACTTTTTAAATAGGACGAACATTTCTTACGTTTTTCATTTGAAATTAAGAGAGAGGGAGAGATAGTAGAGGAAGTGCTAGTAGGAAATTCAGATTTCAAATTCACGTTAAAGTAGTCTATATTTTTATTCCCTATATACCTGTTTAAGAACTAGTTTATTAATATTTTTTAGTATATATTGTTATATATGTATTTGGTTAGTTTTGTTCATTTGTAAATTGCTGCATGGTAATTTTTAAAGGCAGAATGAACTCTTGAGTTTTTGAACTCACCACGATGATGAATTGGCCAATATTTAGACATGCTGATGATCATGAGAATGATGATATGATAAGGTAATCATAAGTATGGGATTATGGTTACAAAAGAAACCAAATGTGCATTCATTCATTATCGTACATAACCCATATTAATGTTCCTAGTTCTTACAGTAAGTATGCTAATGATACTTGTATATTCTGAATAAAATATATGACTACTGAGATTTATAATCTTATCCAAATTGAATAACATTTTTCAGGTGAGAACTCTCAAGCAAATAAAAGAAAGCAAGCTATATAATAGACTTTAGGAATGTGTCTTTTTTTTTTTTTTTGGTAATTATATATGAAAATAATGTGTATAATATGTCTAAATTATGTTACCACTACGAACTTATTTGTATTTATAAATAAGATGTATGTTTTCATATAAGATGCTTAGTATACAGACTTTAGATATGAATAATCATAATTGATTTATGTTACGCTAAATATTATTATTATTTTTATTATTGTTATTATTATTAATATTAATTTTATATGAGGCCTAGTTATTTTAGAGTACTAGGCTATTTCTTTTATATAAATTTTTACAAGTTATGTATATAGTAGTGGTAGAATCCCAATTAATGGAATGAGTAAAATAAGACATTAAAATGAAATTAAATAATACTTTTAATGAATCTTATGAACCTTGTACATATAAGATTATGGCAGGCTACACTGCCTAAATAATTAATTCAAATCCTATAATTCCTGATATTTACAATAGGTTTTTCTTTTATAGCCTAAATGGTCATTGAAAAGTTGGGTTACTATTTTTCCATGTTAGAAAGATCTTAGAATATGAACCATGTTAAAGGCTCTTAGACCAATTTGGATTTAGAAAAGTAGAAATTAAATACATAGTAAAGTTTAAGAAAATAAATAGGATTCCTATCTACCATGATTAATATTATTATTATTATTATTATTTTTTAAAAAGGTCTAGACAACCATAAAGTTTTAAATTACAAAAAAGATGTATTTAATTGTTTTTTTTTTTTTTTTTTGACGTTACAGAAGGTCTTCAATACTAAGTCGATACAGGCCCTTTGCCAAATCAACATGTGTCACATGTAAAATGTTAAGAATGTCTCATTTTATATGAGTAAAATGCAAATAATGTAGGGTATAACGTAGTATCATTACCACAAAACTTTGGCCACCACTAATTGGAAGAATCCATTTACGTGTGCATCCCCAATACCATTTCATATACTCTGAATTATGATCTACAAGTCATGTAGAGAATTCAGTGTGAAAGAGGTTGCTATGTCATAAATTCCACGCTGCAAGGAAAATGATGTGCTCTTGACGTTAGTGTTTCTTTGGCTTTCTGCAGAGCTAGAGTGTGTAGACTAAACCGAGGTTATATGTCTCTTGTGGAATGGGTTGCGTTTGACCAAACTGCCAAAACACATTTTGCATGGTGTCACTCTTCAATATGGAAGCAAATAATCGGGGCTCATGACAGCTAAATGTCTTAGGAGACTAAGCAATACTGTTAAATCATCTATTACACACTAAAGTATCATAGGGTCACTAAATTACCTATATAAAAGCATAATTAGACAATGTATGACATGTTGGTATAGGTATGTTGTCAAAAGAAATTATGTGAGGATGGTAACAAACTTTATTTTCCCTCATCTGGTATATGAACACTATAGACAACCTTAAGACTTATAGCGAGTGGCAAATATGCTGCCTGACATGCTTCTACATGCATAAATGAGCTAACGTTAGTTAATAAGAATTGTTTTATATGTTTGATTTCATAATAAGGCTAGGGAAATATATTTATACCTAAAGCTTAATGGCAGACTTAATGGATAAACATCCAAAATGGGAATGAGGTAATGGTGGGCGTGCTAGAGCAAACATAGGCAAATTATCCTATTCTTATAAATGTAGCAAGTGTAAGCAACCACCAATATTAACTTCATCATAATTAGTGGCATTACACATCTCCTTAAAGTTGATCCCCAACTACATTGGACTGTGACTTGGAAATCCTCTAACAATGGTAAATACATCAACATGAATCGATGTCTGATCTGATTTGGCATTAGGTAGCCACCAAGTAATCGCAATATGTATGCATGTGTGAACTGTTGTACAGTGATGTCATCTATATCATCTAAAAGATGTTCAAAAGTGTCCAGCAAGCCAAGTAATGCTCAATCATTGTTTATCGAAGCACTTTGGTGGTGGAGTCACTCTCAGTAGAGCTTCACACAAAGTTGGCTAATTAAAGCTGGTGTATCTAGATACAGGCATTCCATTGCAAGGTAACCTTAGCTGTACTTATACATCATGCAATGTGATCATACACTCACCCTATGTCGTGTGGAAGGTGTGTGTTTATGGTTACCATTGCTCAATTAATGTTGAAATGAGTACAATATTGAAATCAAATTGCCTAAGTCAACTAACATCATAGAATCCTACTTGCTGAAGATACGATAGAATGGCTAGTGGGGAGTCAAACAGAAGATCACCATGCATAACTCGATGAGGTTTTAGAATGCCATCTGCCTATATAAGAAATGGAATGGTCAAATACCATGAATGAAGAATATAAAATTAATTTTTTATGTTGAATGTCAATTTACACGCCCAATCCATAATGCCTGAGAAACATAGCGTGATTGTAAGTAGAGTAGTGATTCGTCCTTCGGTCCAATATTCATAACATAATGACGACTAGTCATAGTAACACCCTACTACACACTATATAATCGAACATATAAGCATATACTTACATAATTGAAGACACATATGATTGGATAACAAAACACTTACATTACATTAACACTTACATTGCATTAGCACTTACATTACATTAACACATAACCATAAATAGAAGTAATAAGTAAGCATACATAATGCAGCATTGTTCTACATATAGTAATCTATACGTCATGCCTGATCTTAACGCTTAGATATGCAATTACTCTGATTAAGCCCAGGTTGTCTACAAAGCCTACATCTTAGTGGATCTGATGACCCTTCTCTCTAATCTATCTGATCACGTATCTGTCTTGATTGTGGACAATCTATGCCACAAATCATTGTAGGATCAGAAACTAGCTTAAGGCCTTCAATTTATGACTAGTGCACTTCACCCCAACCAGTTGGAACTCACTTCAATATGCATTCATTATTGTATCAACTTGGAATACGAGATCTATATACTACTTAAGGTCCAATGCGACTTTTATACAAGCAACAAGCATATGCTAGCATGGGTAATGCTCTACCTAGAATTCTCCACAGTTATATGTCCAATCATTAAGGCTAACCTTGCAATATGTACTAAACTACTTGAAAGTTTGATCATACAGTTCATTAACTTTAAAAGATAATCGTTGTCGATCAAGTTGTCGGATGGTGCATGCAGAAGGTTTTCCAGTATGATTGGCTAACTTTTTTTGTAAATCTTTACTGAAGGTTTCTCCTGTTATAATCAGTGTATCTATGGTCTCTACATGATTAACAAGGTATGCATTCAATTGATACATGGTTGCCCTTACATGACTAGCAATGGGCAAGAACTGAACACTTTTAAAGACTATTTATACTTTCTACCAAGTTCATGGTCATGTGACCCTACCATTGTCCTTCTAAATCATATGTTCGACTCTATTGACTTTTCAATGTATCATTAATCCATTCCGCAACCCTAGAGTGAAGTTGGTAGAGTTTAGTTAACTTTGTGTTAACCCCATGTCACTCGTATTAGTAACCTGTGATGCAAAGTTGAAGGTAATTCAATTATGATATAAATGTCTATATTATGTCACAGATAGCTCACTAAGCTTACCAATGTTCGTTAACATTTTCTTCAACTATTCTATTCTAAATGTTTTGTTCAAATTGTTTGCCATGTGCCTAAGGAAAAAAACATGGTAGGCATTAGGTGGTTACTAACTAATTCAAAGATTGCCCACGACTGCTATGATTCCTGGATGTCTATCTAATATCAAACTAATCTCTTACTTATCCTTCATAACATGTCAATGAAGATTATATTGGAACCATGCCCATGTCTTTTAAGATTCCCTTTTAACAATAGCAAATGCAAGTGGGACCACTTTCCAGTCCCCATCTTATGAAATCACAATTAGCAAGGTTCTTTTATACTTCTCGTACAAAAATCTGCCATCGATCTGAACCATTGGCTTCACATGGGCAAATGCATATATACATGGCTTAAATGTCTAAAACACACTAGAAAACATATTCACTGATTCTGATATGGAAGTAGTATTTAGGCATTCATTATGGGCAAACTTGTAATAAAAAATAAGAATGAAGTGGGCAATTGCAATAAACAGTCATGGCAAAAAGGTGTATGATCTTTCCCAATTTCCAAATGTGATGGATATTGCCCAATGCTTCCCTGATTGGGCCTTCTTATAAGTGATGATATATAAAAAAATACTACGTACCCTCTCAATGACCTCTCAGATGGACACTTTTGGATTTTCAATCACCATTGTCACTATGTACAATGATATTACATCGACATCTAGCTTTGGATGGTCTTGAGACAATGAACTGATACACATGTGTGAAAGCCTTTTTTTTTAAAAAATTTGTCAATAGTTCTCTTTGTCCTTATAACATGCTTTAACCTTTCACTGGCATCGCTCACCAAAGTGGGGGCATTAGTATTCATCATATTTGGTGGATGAATAGTTAACAAAAAAGTATGGTGTGTTCGAACTAAGTATATTTTCATCGCGTGTCGGAATGACTTCTTATCAAGGTACCTCAATTCGACACATAACTTTTGGTTATATGTCATGTTATTATTAATACGCAATTCATCTTGCCCAATTTCCCTTGTTGCCTCAATATTGATTCTACAAAAGAAGAAGAAGAAAAAAAAAAAGCAAGTGCTAGCTCTTCATATCAACATATAGGTTCTGCAAGGATTGCATCTGGACCATCTTCATCACCATCATCCTCATTTGCCCCATCATCATCCTATGATTAAAAGTCATCTAGAACAATATCATATTCATCCTCTTATTCCACATCATTCATTATGTCCTCTGTCTCTTAGGAAGTCACATTTGACCACTAAGAACTTCAGAATGGGATGAATAAGGATCTGGTATGTTGTACAGAGCATGTGATATACATTGTTGACCATATAAAAGTTCAAGTGTAAATTAGTCTAATGCTGCAATGTATAAGCTACATTGTAAGGCCACAATGGTAGCCCTTTGAATTGTGTTGTTAAATGGCAATGTGAATGGAGGATGCTCATCAATCGGCTGACTGGATAAGTTAACATTAAGTTCATTAGTTGTGATATGAGCATACACCTCTGGGCAATTCAATTAGGATGAGAACAGTGCATTTGCTTCCCATATTTGTTGAATATCATCATCATCCTCTAGTTCACATGACTTATACTGTGTTGAATTTAAGGATAACGGATGTCTATATAACAGTTTAGACATAACTTTATTTTGCCCTAGTTGTAACTTCTGGCCAACTGTCTTTTTTAATTCATCTAATGTGATGTCAACATTAACTCTAATTACTTTCACCAATTGGCATGTAAGTGTATCGCCTTCATCGATTTTTATGATTTTTCCCTTTGCATATATACATAGATTCTCTGTCAATCCATTCATCCTGATTCCTAGTATTAGTAGTGCATATAATTTATTATTTCATACTTTCCACATTTTGTATCTTGTAATTGACTTCTCGCCAAAGTGGTTTACATTTTCAATACACATAAATGTTATGACATTTTCACATATTATTAACTAAAATTTTTATTCACAATTTTCACACATGTCATTATTTTTACTTTCTTAAATTTTATGAATCATTAATTTATCAATTCATTATGCATTAATTTATCAACTTATTTGAATTCTTTTTTCTCTTACATTTTCAATTTTTTGTCTATTTTCTTGTATTCACAAATTGTTGAATACTTTCTTATCATCACCTAATAATTATATATTTTAACATTTTTCATGGTTTCTAAATTTTGTACTTCGTAATTTAGTTCTTTCATTTTTTTCTATAATTTTGATTTTTTTTTTCAATTTCACCACATATTTTCAAGGTGTTTGACATTTTTACATAATGTCATGACAACATTCAACAAAACTAACCAAACAAATATTTGAAGTTGGCATAATACTCTCATATCTAATTAAGGAACATTTTGTTTATGGTTTTCACACATCTTTTTTTTTTCTTATATTTTTCTCATATTTTCGATTTTTTGTTCCACTTTCTTCTATTTACAACTTCTTAAACACTAAAGATGCTGATTCCAACAATTTGACATGTTAACATATTTCCCACATTTCATAATTTGTGATTTATTTCCTTCATATTTTGTATTTTTTCCCTTCATTTTAAATTGGCATAATATCCTCACTAATTTTTTTTTTCATAGCACATCTCATTATTTTTAATTTCTTATATTTCTTATGTCTTTAAATATTCATATCATTATATATTAATTTACCAACTCATTTGAATTTTTTTCCTCACCTTTCATATTTCTTATTATTTTCCCATTTCCTTGTGTTTGCAAATTTTTAAATGTTTTCATCTCATTTTCTAATCATTTCACACGTCATACTTTCCACTTCTATATTTTGCCATTTATTTCATCCATTTTTCAAATAATTTTGAATTATTTCTCCAAATATTATCAACATGATCAACATTTCTACATATACATAAATGTTGAAAAACTCAACATTAAGACAAACTTATCAAACAAAAATTAAATATTGACATAATATTAGACTAAATAATAATCACACATCTCATTATTTTTTGTTTCTTATATTTTTTATATATTTAAATATTCATATCATTATACATTAATTTATCAACTCATTTGTATTTTTTTCCCTCATTTTTCAAATTTCTTACTTTATTCCCATTTTATTGTATTTACACTTTTTTAAATGTTTTATTCTCATTTCCTAATAATTTCACACTTTGACCATTTTTCATACTATCCACTTCTATATTATGCAATTTATTTATTCTATCTTCCTTATAATTTTGATTTTTTAAATCAAATTTTGACAACATCACTAACATACACCTACATGTTCAAAAACTCAACATTAAAACAAACTGGTCAAACAAAAATTAATTATTGGCATAATATTAGACTAAATAATAATCACACATCTCATTATTTTTATTTTCTTATATTTTCTATATCTTTAAATACTCATATCGTTATACATTAATTTTTTAACTTATTTGAATTTTTTCCTCATTTTTCAAATTTCTTATTATTTCCCATTTTATTGTATTTACAATTTTTTTTCTTCTTATTTCCTAAACTTTCACACTTTGAACATTTTTCATACTTTCCACTTCAGTATTTTGCAATTTATTTATTCTATTTTTGACATGATTTTGAATTTTTTTCACCAAATATTGTCACCATGATTATCCGCATATATATGTTCAAAAATCAACATTAAAACAATCTGATCAAATAAGAATTAAATATTGGCACAGCATTAAATTAATTCATAAAAACTCTGGTAACGAAAAATTGAATAATACAAAAGACCAAAAATTAATGGACAAATTTTAATAGGCTTATAGTAATTTGGAATTTGTTATAGCTCAAACAAAGTCTTTTAATTGATTTGGGACACCAGTAGCTTAGATGGATTTTATGAGGTATTTAGCTTCATATTCAACCAACAATATTTATCACACTCTATGAAAACTCTAATGTGCCTCACCTTCTATTATAGATAGCTTCTGAGTAATTTCAACAACAAAGAATGGGAGGAAATATACTGATGTTAACTACTAAGAAGGAAGAAAACTTTGCTTCATTTTGCATGGATGGTTGGAAGAAGAAGGAAAGCAATGCATTATCTATGCTTGAAGGGCAATTTTATAATTTTGTATTACATTTGAATCTACCCATTGGCCATCAAAACACTGATTGTGTGGTTGCTAGTCACGTGATAAGACTGACCAGTTTGATCACGTGATCAGACGATCACGGGCTACCAAACTTGACGCATGGTATGGCAGCTCATAACTGTGTGCATCACAGGATTGCATAGCCCATGATGCATTAAATTTCTTTTAAAAAAAAAGGTCTAAGCATTTCAGTGATTTAAAAAGGCGGTGCCACATTTTGTTCCTTAATTCAATCATCATAGTTTATCCCGTTCAAAGTTTTCACTACTGACAGTTGTTGGAACAAAAAAGCTGAAGGAAAGCAAATAGGAAACATTAATTATGTTTCAGATACTTAATTATAAAATAAGATTTCCATAGCAAAACTTAACTTTTACAACTGTATAAAAAATTCTGCCTAAGGGCACTATCTATAAAAAACCTAGAAAAATCAACACACCAAGAAACCATATTATCGAGAGAAAGAACACAAAATGCACCAACAGTCTCCATATTGATAGGATATCAAGAACCATGAATACATCAATTAATGAATAACCTTTGCCAGGTCACAAACATTATTTATAAAATTATATTAATAATGTCACATCGATAGGGCATGTCCATTGCCAACACAATCATACTCTCTTCTGCTGGTTACCTCAACGGTAACATCTCTCTTAATGATTCGATATGTATTTTAAGAGTAAATAAATGATAACCACAAGAATGTAGCTCACAAACCCAGTATCATTATGATTAAGCCCATGGTAGGTGAACACACAACCATTAGGTGCAGACGACCTAATACGTTTCAAAACAAAGTTCGTTTACTCATTCTTTCATTTTGTGTGCATAATTAGGAGTAAAATATTCACTAATTATGCAAACAAATTTGTTTAAATTCCTCTTAGTATTGTTAGGGAGAGTGAATAATATATATTGTCCCTTGTCATGTATAGTTGTCTCACAAATTTTTCAAGGTCAAAATAATGTCATTACACTGCATTTTGAGACCCTAAATCTCCAATAAATTTCAAAAATATACTTCCAGGCCTTAAAAATTCTTGAAAAATTACCAAAAATTAGGAAATGATGCATAGAGCAAAATTGTGAAAGTTTGGTGGCTAAAGGACAAGCACATGAGCCACAAATGCCTCCACAAACCTAAGGTGTGAATGAGATTCATTTCCTTATTCTGTTTACCTCCTTCTTCCTCCAGATGAGTCTCCTGACCATTTTCTTTGACTTAAAACCCAAATTGACGAAATCTAAGGCTTCAGGGGCTGATTTTGGTGTCAAAATGATCATTGTTCAATGACCTACAAACCTTAACGTGATTTTGGCCAAACACGAAGCAACAAAGAGGATTTTGGTTAGAGCTTCAATGGTAACTCCTCTTTTCGTGAACATTTGGCTTTGAAATAAGTCTTATTTTGCTCAAAATTCCTTAAGGAATAAAACCTCTAAGCTCATTTTGGTAAACTCGATTTATACATTGAGTAATTTTACTTGAAAAATTTCAGGTCTACCCACTAATGGGGTTGAACAAGTTCATCTCAGTTTATAATACATAATTAGCACCATTTTGTTCAAAATATTTAGATTTATAAAAGTCTTAAGCTTATTTTCAAAGAAGTAAGATTTATGACAAATTTCATATGAAATTAAACTTAAGGTTCATAGTTGTTCGTGTTATTTTCAATACTGTATTATCCATGACAGCCAGCAAATTTACAATTCTAAGGCTTTGAATAACTCATAAGCCCAATGTATATAGAACTAGAGAGCATAATAGAGATAGTTATAGAGAGAGAAAGAGTCATACACACTTGACTTAATAGAAAAGGTTGCCTCTTCCTTTTTATAGTAATCTTTAAAATATTAATAAAATCAGGTTTATTTTATAAAATACAAGCTCTCTTTAATTAACTTGGTAAATAAGCTTAATCTCTTTTCATCTACTCTTTGTTAGTGATCTGATGGAATAATAATTTATTAATAGTGGGTTATAAGTTGGGATCTGTAACCAAATGGGCCTTTGTTTAGTCTAATATTGATTGCCCATAGTGTCATCAAGGGCCTAATTCATTTTTGGTTTAGTTCAATATTGATTGCCTCATTAATAATTATAAAAATGTTCTAATAATTGGATTAGTGTTAATCCATAAAATCTCAAATTATTCCAACAAGTATATGTTATATAATGTGAGATATATATATATATATATATGTGTGTGTGTGTGTGTGTGTAAATATTAGTTTTTAGCCCCATGTATAAAAGAAAATTTTCATTTGGCCCCTCAGATTGTTTATAAAATATTAAATGGTAACTTTTTCAAATAAAACAACATTCAACTTTCTTTGGTCAGCTTTTCCTCAATGTGTTTTTGTGCTCCTCTCTTTTTTCCTTTTAGAGTTTTTTCTGGTTACTTCATTTTTGTCATGTCTCTTTACTTTCTCACTTTGTATTTACTTTTAAGTGTTTAATCTTCACTCTTTATTTAATTCAAGGCATAAGCACAACATAAGGTGAAAATTTTAACACTCAACAATACTGTTCACACTTCATATCTTATTAATGGTTTTCTCTAATTTTGTTTATCCTCTTTGTTTGAGGACTAGTTGCAATAAATTTTGAGAAAAGAAAAAATTGATTTAGTTATTTTATATTTTTAATTTTACTTAAACCAATTCTTGGATATTTTTTACTGGAAAGAGGAATGTATTTACGCAATGTTGTTTAGTGTTTGATAATATTAACTCATGATATATTTAAGTAATATATATTATTTCACTATATTTCAGCTCTTTTCCATATAATATTTTGGTCCCACTCATTTTGTACTCCTGGCTCTGCCACTTGTCCTTTAGGTTGCATACAAGATATTTCATAGGATTTAAAAATACCATTTGTTTATATACCAACTTAGACGCTTTTTAAGTGGTGCTCAAGTGTAACTTATTCTTCACCAAATCTTTCAACCTCTCCAAAGTGATGTTTGGGTCAATTTTTATTATTTTTATTCTGTCACACTTAAATGTTATACTCTCATCAATTTCACAAATTTATCCATTTACATAAATACATATGACTTCCATCCTACAACTCATTATCTTTCCTAAAACAAGATTTAAATGTGAGGACATAAAAAAATTCTTTACTTCTCATATCTTTATTGCTATTAATTATTTTCCAGCCCCATCTTGTTCTTGTGGTAAATAATTCTTTTTGACTTACTAATTAATTTGACATTATCAATTACTTTTCAAATTAAATATCATAACTTCAAATTAAATTCCACTATTTTTCTAAGTAATAACACTAATTTGCTTAAACATATTTATGTCTCACTTTCTTTTTGGCTATTAACTATTTTTCATCATCCTATCTTATTTTTCATTTTTTTTACATCCACATGTGTTAATTATTTCCGAAAAACATACTAATTTGTTGAGTAACCAAATTAACTTCCCACTTTAACAATTATTTTCTGACTTAAAAAAATTATAACATTTGAACTATTAGTATTATGATTATTGCTATGATTACTACTTTCCAGTTTTTATAACTTAAATTTTATCAAAATATTTATTTAACAACTCTCTGAATGTTTTTAGTTATATTCCAACCTCATATTTTATTTTTACATTAATCTTTCACTCTTGGTGACTATTGTTTTAAAACGATAATTATTTTCCAAATTCAATTATTTTTTTGAGTTCAATAATTATTTTTCCAAAAATTATTTTTGAACATAAATTTTTAATTAACAATTATTCATTACTTTAAAAGATTAATATCATATAATTTAATAATATATATTTCTCCCTTTTATTAATAATATTCTTCCCGACTTCATCATACATATATATATATATATATATATATGCATTCTAACAATAGGTATATATATCATTTTAAAAAAATAACACCACACTTTTTTCTTAAACAATCTAGTCACAAAATAATACAACGAATAAAGTAGCAATGATAGTATAGCAACTTATTTTACAGCATACTTAAAAATGTATTGTACAAGTAGATAGAAAAGGCTAAAGAACTTGCTTCCTCCCTGCGAAGAAGGTGGAAGATATTAGAGAGGCAAACAAAAGATGGAAGAAAGCGACGCAAGCATGAGGAAAATGGTGGGACCACAGTTTTATAGAGAGCTCCAAGGGTATTTTTGGTCTTTCACATTTTCCTCCAATAAATTAAAATACACGGTAATCTTTATCGACCAATATCAGAGCACCACGTGTCCAACTATTCATTTGTTACTGTTTCTTCTCATACCATCTGTGCGAACTCTGTCTAACATCAAGTTTGGATCCTTCATTTACTCTTAAAAAAATACAATTAAGTATCCTGGCGTTGTCCAATGTCAGCTACGGATTTTGATAAGGAATTTTTTTTCATGACATATCTTGCTCAAAATTCTGAATTTTGATGTCACAGAAACTTGATGACGACGAAGTACTTAAATTTTACCATCAGAATTTAGAAGACCTTTCTAGATTTCTACAACAATAAAAAAACAAAAAGAGAGAAAAGAAAAGATCAAAATCTGCAGCAAGCTCATGCAAATAAAGGGGAAAACAGAAAACATCTTTTATTTTCTTCTTGTCATAGCCCAACTTCTATGGCAATACCATGTCTCTGTTGAATTTATTATGTATATCTCGAAAGTTGAAACACTACTTGCGAAAGGTTCAGTCACCAATTTCTGATAAACACTCAAAGTTCACGAAGGAAGGCTTGAGCTCTGGCTCCTGCTATGTCTGGAAAATAGGAAATTTTGGCCATGTGAAGAAGAACTTTTCAATGAGATGGGCATCTTCTGTAATGCACGTCCAATTGAAGCCAGTTTGTAAATGGAGGAACTTCCACTACCCTGCTGACTGATGGCTATCCTCTTGTCACATGAATTTCTTTCTTCCAAGTGGGTGTCTGAGCTCTCTATATCACAATCTAAAGCGACCAAAGCAGGATATTTCATTGAAGCAGAACAAAAATCCACCGAAGCCGACCTCCTCACTGATCGTATTTCCATATCATTCATAACTGGAGACTGAAGCTTCATCGTGTCAGAATTAGGCAAATTTGCTTCGGAAGCTTCAGTGACATCTCCATCTTCATTAGGAAATATAACATCATCTCTGCTACTCTCACCATCTTTTCCTTCTGGGCTTCTTCGTTCTGACCAGAAACGTTTGAATTAGCCACAGTAGTGCTTGCCTCTGTACCACCAGTGTCTTGAACTACAGGGGCACGGCACAAGGGACAATTTTGATGCGATATGAACCAGGCATCAATACAAGGGATGTGAAAAGCATGATTACACCTAGGCAAACGTCTGAGACTCTCGTGTTCTTGAAACTCGCAGAGGCAAACAGAACACTCTGTTCCTTCTATTAATCTCTCGTCTTTTCTGTAATGAAAGACGGGGATGGAATCTATAATAAATTGCTGGAGGCCCAGACGGTTGATGAATATGGGGTAGTCAAGGGCCGCTCCATCACCATCCGAAAAGCGAGAATCACCTAACAATATGGGTTGGCGTCGCCTCCTCGGGTAAATTCTCCTTGAACAATAGTGTCCCAGAATGTTGAAAACGGTGAAGAAAAAAAGTGTCACACCAACCATGGTAGCTAAGAGTAGGAAAGTTATAACGACAAGAAGAACCTGGTGTTGATCTTTCTGATCACTATCAGGGAAGCGAGAGTACCATGAAATCCTCGGTAGCTCTGGCAGTATTGGTGAGGGAAGAGGCGAAGGTATTGGTGCACAAGTTGTTCGGGTAGCCATGGTAGCATTCTTGAAGTGTATAAATGCAGAAGTTTTCTGTCACAAAAATTAATTACCATAACAGAGAATGATGAAGCAGGGTTAGTGACGAGGAACATAATTATATCCTAAGTCATAGAGTGAGCACAGAAAGTCTTTAAACGGGTCGTGCACAATACATTGACTGAGGCTTGATTTGATGGTAATGGAGAATTTTAGGGATGTTTTCTTCCGCAGGAAATTCGCGCATTGATTTACTAGCTTGTTTTTCTTTGGTTGGACCCAAGTCAGGGGAGAATTTTTCCAAGTATGGTGGTCTGGTCTGAGTAATTTGCCCCTCTGAATAAGTTTTAGAACTTTCAAAAGAAACCAAAAAATGCAAATCTTTTTCTTTGACTTTAGGTCATCTAGAAATATTTTTTAAATTTTAAAAGCAATTGCTTTTTTAACTATCAGTCGGTGGGAAAGAGAGGAAAAAGACATGAAGATGTAAAATCTGAATCTCCTAGAGTATCTTCTGTCGTAATGTGATCCAACGGTTTATTTTCAAATAATTGCCCTAAGAGCAGGAGATCCTTGCAGTATTTTGTAATAAAAGATCTGGATTGTCAATTAAATAATTTTTTAAAAAACTATCGGTTCCCTTTCTTTAAATTTGTATCATTAGATGTTACAATCATCTTAAGATAAAGCTGTACGGGGCGGTGACTCTGTCCATGGAGAGCATTTGCCTGTTGGCACCGAGCTTCAGCGTCAAATGGATTCACCTGAAAATATGGCGGCTTCTTTTGTAACATTAACAAACTTGGTATATTCTTATACATTAATGACAGTTGGATATGATATAAGTAATATTGGTCAGTGAAAATGTGTTGGTAACCATCTATTAAATGCACAAGCTTCTAATGACTCTATATTGTTAACATTATTTAATTAATTGATGGCATTTTAGCAAATCGTTACTGACATGTTGTTCAACTGAAAAGATGGTGCCTTCTTCTGTACAAATTAACAAACTTATTATATTGTTATACATTAATAACAATCGGGTATTAACACTATAAACGGTCGTCGAAAATGTGTCGATAATAGTTTGTTAATGTACCAATAGCCATCTACTAAGGTTTTAATAACTTTATATTGTTAAATTTGTCTTACCAATTGTTGGTACATATCGTTACTAATAAAATACCTAATCGTTATCAGCACAATGTCGAACTGTTATTTATATGAACCAATGCATTAAATTTGTCTATATCTATGATATGAAGTTATGTGATAATTTATTTACAATATATGAACATAGAATTGGGAGATATTAAGATATAAAATTCTAACCTGATGCTGAAAATAATATAGTACCATTTTACAAAGAAATGTTAATCCATAATACCTAAAAGAGAGTTTTCAGAATAAGCAACTACCAAAAAGAAAGTTATCGTTGCAATTGAAAATCAAAGCTTACATCAAAATATCTTATAGTGTTTTATTTTAATAATAATAATTAATTATAATATTAAAATAAAACCCTCATATATATATATATATATATATATTAAAATAGTTTCTTCTTTTATTATTTAAATAAAGGAAGCTCATTAACTCTCTTATAGTAATTAACTCTTAATTAGTAATTTGATAAAATAAAAACTAATACTCTTGGGTTGTAGGTTGGATCTCTGCCCAGTGAACTTGTAGATAATCCAACTCATCACTGATTACCCACAATGAATATAAACTCAATCCATTCTTAGTTTATCAATTATTATATTAATTGCCTAATTAGTCATAATAAGAAATTAATCTAATAGCATAATCAATGCTAATCCATATGATATTAAAATATTCTAACAATCTCCCACTTGGATAGCATTAATTAAATTATTAGGTCAATTAACGAATATATAATTAAGCAACTAACATTCACATAAACAAATGGATATGTGTATATTTATAAACCATACAAAATTCAGAAATGAAACCACACACAAAGATCACTGAATCCAATAGGGAAACAAGTGATATTAACATTATCATAAATTAGTTTCAATATCTGACTAAAATAGAATACAAAATAACATTTAAAGCATCATATTACAATGCAAAAGTCCCTTAAGGACTTAACTCAGAAATTTGGTGTCAAATTGCACTAAAAAAGCCCATCAAGGACTCAACTCATATTCCTATTAGAACAAGGCTACATTAAAATTCAACAATATCCATATGAGTTATACTATTTGAATTACTTCTATGGGTGGGCCTTTGGTCAACAGATCCGTCATCATGCACTCACTATAAATGTGAACCATGCGAGTTTGAGATAACAAAAATTCAAAAATGAAATCATAAATCAAGAATATTGAATCCAATAAGGAAAGCATTGTTATAAATGCAAGCAAAATTTCAATTCTAAATTATATCCAAAATTTTGGCATAACAAAAAAAACATTGAATCTGATAGGGAAGCAAATGTTATAAGTGCCAAAATATACCAAAGTGTTGCTTAAGAACATAACTCAGACTCTTACCAAACCAACACACCTAAAAATTTGAATATATCCAAGAGTCATATGTTTATAAAACTTTAATGGGTTTGTTTTGGTAAACGAATCGCCCGAAATGTGTATGAGATTTATAGATCTTCTTTCCAACAAACAGGAATTGAGTATTAAAATTTAATGCAACTGAAATTCTTGTAACTTTGATAGAAGCATACAATAGAGTAATGTCACAACAAAATGGTCAAGACTTAAAATATACACATAACATAAATTAATTTCCTTGACCATATTCCCTAACGAGTGACAATCACAAAACTAGCAACATACTTTTCACTTATATATAAGGTAGCTGTGAATGTCCATTTAACACTTCTCAACAAAACAACTCCTTCAAAACATCATATAGATGTAATCAGAAGTAGGTTTAAGATCATCAACAAATGATGTATTATTTGAATTAGAATATCCTATTATTTCAAATGATTCAAATTTCTAGATAGTCAACATGTAATGTTTTGTACCTTGAAGGTACCTCATAATTTTCTTTGTAGCCTTCCAATGATCATACCCAGAATCACTTAAATACTTGCTAAGCACACCAATAGAAAAAGCAATGTCCAAACATGTGCACACCTGGGCCTATATTAGGCTATCAACGACAGATTCACATGGGACTTTGTCCATCAAAGTTCTCTTATCATCATTTTGGACACAACAATTTAAATAACATATCACCATTTTGCATAAGTGTAGCACAAGGAGCGCAATAATACATATCAAATTTCTTCAGCACTCATTTAATATAGGTTGCTTGAGACAAACCAAGAATGTCATAAAATCTATCACGATGAATCTGAATTCCCAAAATAAAAGAAGATTCACCTTGATCTGTCATATTAAAGTGGCATGACAAAATGTGTTTTGTCTCATTTAATAAGCACACTGAGTTATTGGCCACTAGGATGTCATCCACACACAGCACATTCTCATGCAAGTCTTCATCCAGTGATATTGTTTTCAACATCCATTTAGTAACTTAGCAAGTTTCCACTTATTATTATAGTGTATAGAGGTAATTTTATTATTCATAATCTGTATCCACTTAGATGAATGAGGACCTAACACATCCTAATTAAAAGGAGAAAAAATCTATGTCATTAACAATGTCTGACTCAAATTCGTGCAAGTACATTATGTAATCATCTATAATTATAGGTCTACAAATCCTCTATAATTGTCTCAAATTAACGATTATTTCTCCTATATCAGCTGTAGGAGCTTCCACAATAGAATCAATTGGATTCTCAACAAAAGTGTCATATCTAATAGCATGATCCATAGGTAGAGATGACAAAGATGACATGGGTAAGATGATATCCTCACAATACAAATTAATTACTCTAGGAACATCACTTCCACTGTCCAAGTCATCTTTAAAATAGAATGCTCAATCGGATTCAATAACCTTAGTAGTATGATTAGGATAATAAAATCTGCATCATCTGGATCCTGAACAATGCCCAATGAAGAATCCGCTAACAATCATGAAATCAAGTTTCTTGAGCTGAGGATTATAAGGTCTTACCTATGCTCTATAACCCCATACACAAAAGTGCCTCAGACTAGGCTTCTTACTAGTGAAAAGTTCATATGGGATCTTTTTAACTGACTTACTTAGAACTTGATTTAGAATATAAGCTGATGTCTTAAGGGCATCACCCCACAGAAACTCTGGTAATGAAGAGTGACTAATCATGCTTCTGACCATGTGCATTAAGGTGCGATTACACCTCTCAACAACTCCATTTTGTTATGGAATGCCAGACATAATATACTGAGCTTTAATTTCTTACTTCTGTAAGAATAGAGCAAAAGGTCTAGGGTTTCTACCAGTTTCAATATAGCTCCCATAATATTCACTACCTCTGTCTGATCTTACACTTTTGATTATCTTCCCAGATTTTAATTCAATAACAACCTTAAATGCCTTAAAGATATTGATTCAAATGTTTCATGCAACAAATCCACCCATGACAATAAGTGTTATAAGTCCACTAAATTTGTGTAGATTTAATCCAAAATACTCTCATATCTATTTGCCCCTTTAAATTCGAGTTATATTGAGAATTTTTCCCATAATACTTGCAACATAAGATTCAAAATCTAAAAAATCTAAGTAACGAAATATTTCCTGTCTGACTATCCTTTTAATCTCCCTTTAGAGATATGACCATGCCGATGCCATAAAAGAATTTTCTTCAATTCTTCTATCCTTGTGCCCTATTACTGCATTAATAGATGCAGTGAATGGATAATCAGGACTAGCATTCATATTCAAATAACATAATCCATCCATCAACGAAACAGACCTAACAATAACATAATAGAGGAAAATATTAATTCTTTCATTTCTTTGCTAAAACCAGATAATCACATCTGTTTAATACAAATTTGGAAATCAAATTCTTCCTTGATGAAGGTATATAATCTACATTACATAAAGTCAAATAATGTACAAAATACAAACTTAAGATTACAATGCCCATACAGCTAACTACAATCGAACTTCCTGCCACTCTAAAGATGGTTCTTTTTCTTTTATTTAGGCTCTTCTTGTCTCTGAGCCCCTTCATTCTCACACCTATTCTTCAATTGGAAGCAATTAGAGATTTTATGGCTATGCCTCTTACAGTAATGACATTCACCTTTGAATGATTTTTTTCTTTTAACCCTTATTATTTTTATTACTTTTCTTGGGTCCAAATGGTTTATTGCTATAGGCCTTGCATTCGCTTTTCTTTCCTTTCAACTTCACATTGCTAGCCTTGTTGGATGAACCATATGAAATGTAGTTTACTAATTGTACATGAGAATTCACCTTCTTTATTGACTCTTACTCTTAGGTCACTATGAACATCATATGATCAATAGACCAATTTGGCTCTTGGGAAGTATAAGTGGTTCTCAAGATCTCATATTCAGCAAGAATGGACTAGAGAACTCTACAAACTAAGTAGCTCTCATCTAAGTCTACATTATAGGACTTTAGCTTGTTGTAGTAGTTAAAAAGCTTCATCATGTGCTCAAACACTCTCGACACTCCATCATAGTGAGTGTTATCCAGCAAAAAGAGATAATAGGCCTTTTAGGTCTTATCAAACTTCTTGAATTTCTCACTAACCGCTTTGAGATACTCAACTGCGGTATCCTTCTCAAGAATATTTTGTCTGATAGTCTTCTCAATCGTATACTTGATGATAATCAGACAAATCCTATTAGACTTATATCACTGCTTATGGTAAGCCTTGTCAGCAGTGCTAGACTCAGTGGTGAGATTTACTAGCTTAGATTCTCTCATTGTCAAATTTTCCTTAGTGATTATCATATGCATATCAAAGGACTTAATTCGATTATCATAGTCTGTCCTATTTAGAGTTTTCACTATAAACAGTTGTTGGAATAGAGAAGCTGAGGGAAAACAAATAGGAAATATATAATTATGTCTTGGACACATAATTATAGAACAAAATTTCCATAACAATACTCAGCTTCAGCAATTGTGTAACAAAACATTCATCATATTCTACCTAAGGGCTCGGATTATGATAAATTAAGAAAACTCATACACACCAAGGAAACATATTATTGAGAGAAACGACACAAAATGCACCCACAACCTTCATATTGATAGGATACAAGAAACCATGAATACATCAATCAACAAATCACTACTAATAGATAACAAACAGGCTTTATTCATAAAATTATATTGACAATGTCACATCAATAGGGCATGTCCATCATCAACATAATCATACTCTCTATTGCTGGTTAAGTAACCTCTCCCTCAATGATTCAGTGCATACTTTTTTGAGTAAACATACAATAAACACAACAATGGGGTTTCATTAAGCCAATACCATCATGATTGGACTCATAATAGGTAAATACATGACCACTAGATGCAGATGGGCCATTATGGCCCAAACCAGAGTTCGTTTGCTCATTTCATCATTTTTTTCACATTGAATTAGGAACAAAATATTCACATATTATGAAAATAAATTTTATTTTAATTCCACTGGGTATTGTTAGGGAAAGTGACCAATGTATATTATTTCTTATCATATATAATTGTTTCACAAATTTTTCCAAATGAAAACAATGTCACTACATTGTATTTTGAGACCCTAAATCTCAAAGAAATTAAAAAAAAAAAAAAAAATACTTCCAGGCTTCCAAAAATTCTAGAAAAATCTCCAAAAAATAGGAAATAGCATATGGAGACAAACTGTAGAGATTTGGGGTTAAGAAGGTGAGCGAGTAATACACACACGCTCACAAGCACATCAGATGCGTGTGGGCTTTGCCTTGCCCACACAGACCTTCTTCTTTTAGCGAGTCTGCAATTTGAGTCATCCAACCCGATTTGCGACCATCACTTAACCTAACAGATTCTTATCTTTTGGGAAGCATTTTGGGCATCAAAATTTTTAGAACTTCATGATCTACAAGTTACCTATCTGATATTGGCAAAAAAACACAAAGAAACATTGAGAAAAATGGCTTGAAAATTTTTAGTTCTTCAAGCATCTTCGAGCTTCAATGGCAGTTTTTGATATTGCAGGTGTTAGGGTTTGAAATAGGTATCAAAATGACCATTGTGTAATGCTCTACAAATTCCCTAAGCTCATTTTGTCCAACTCAATTTGTACATCGAGTAATTTTGCTCAAAATTTTTTGGGTCATTTGGACATTAATAGGTCAAAATTGGTCAGCTCTTTTCAGGCTTCATACTGGGCATCATTTTTTTTCAGAATATTCAGATCTATGAAACCCCCAATTTTGTTTTGAAAGAATCCTTAAGGTTTGCATTAATTTCATTAGAAAAGAAATTAGGATTCATACTTGTTCATGCAATATTCAATACTGCACTCCTATAACAACCAACAAAATTTTTATCTAACCAAGCTCTAATACCATTAAAAGTCATGTAATAATTTATTCACAATACATGAACACAGAATTAGAAAATATTAAGATATAAAGATATGACCTAATGTTGAAGATGACATAGTACAGTTTTACAAAAAGATGTCAACCCACAATATCTAAAAGAGAGTTCTCAAAGTAGGCAACCATTAGAAAAAGAATTATTGTTGCAATTGAAAATTAGGGCTTACATAACAAAAAACTTATAGCATTTTATTTTTATTATTATTATTAATTAAAATATTAAAATAAAACCTCAGATATATATTAAAATAGTTTTCTCTTTCATTATTTAAATAAAGGGAGCCCATTAACTTTTTCTTAGTAATCAACTCTTAATTAGCAATCTGATGGGATAATTATTAATACTTTTGGGCTGTAAATTGAATCTCTACCCAGTGGCCTTGTGAATAATCTAATTCATTACTGATTACTCACAATGAATATAACCTCAATCTATTTTTAGTTTATCAATTATAATATTAATTGCCTAATTAATCATAACAAGAGATTAATCTAATAACATAATTAATGTTAATTCATATAATATTAAAATATTCTAACACGGTAAACTTCCCTCTTAAAATACTGTTTTGGTATTTGTTATGAAATTATTAGTCAAGTAAAAATCTTAATGTTCAACTGATGAGTGGTGACTCCGTTTATATTGATGCATTTTATGTGAGGATTTGCGTGAAACTTTCAGATAAACTCCTTTGAATATATTTTTTTAACGAAAGTTGACATTAGTGTCCGTATCATAATTAAGTGTTACTGTTTCTCCAAATTTAAAAATAAAAAATGAAAAGATCCATTATGGTGTTATATTATAAAATAAGCAGAGAATCATCACAGAAAATGCCGTGCGCCTCATAATTGATGAAAAGGTAAGTTACGTGGTTCCAAGTTCTAACTTCATACACTGCTTTGTTATTTCCAATGAAACAAAAAAAAAAATCACCGAAAGGCTATAAACTGGATTCTCTTTTGTCAACTAAATTTCTGTGGACCGAAGTTCAAAAAGAAAAGAAAAGAAAATTTCCTCAAACAGTTCAACAAAATCTATTAGGATATGTAAAACCAAATTAAAAAAAAGCCAGAGCGTACACATGAAAGATTCTTCCAAATCTAGGCTAGTGGTATTTTAATTCGCAGTGACACGCAAGCAAAGAATTGTTCCAAACAATGAAAGAGGTTAAGGCAACTTGAAGCGCAATTCAAATAGAAATTACGACATTTACACGCTTTTCCCTCTTTCCCAAGTTCTCCCAAGTTCATGACCTCCCAACAACCTCTTGCTTCTCAAAATTCTCAAGTATTAACAAATAATTAGCCTCCTCGCTGGAGGCAGAAAATTAATCGAAGAGCGAGGAACAAGAAGATGATGGGTCTTACGGTTTCTCAGAAGCCTGCAAGCGCAGGCTTCGACCTCATGCAGAACTGCGATCTTCCCCCACCTACCAAGGTTTTCAAGGGCTCAGATAAGATGGTTATGCTGTCCATGAATAATGGAGTCTCTAACATTATGGGTAAACAAGAATTTACCAACCAATTTGTCAATTATCGAATCGACGGTGATGGTAATTGCGATGTATTGGAGATTCTGAAGGCGCTGCGATCATCGCAAACTCGGGCGAGAGAAGCAGAAAATAAGGCTGCGAGTCTGATCAAAGAAAGGGACCGTATTTCCAATGCTTTAATAGGGGAGGCGATGCAATTATATGCCTATCGCCAGCAGGTGAGATTGCTTGAGCTTCAAGTTTCAAACCTGCAACAAAAAATGCTTCGTGGATTTGCTGCACCTGAGGGAGATGAAGGATCGACCAAGGAAGACGACGATGGAGAAGAAAGGTTAAGTCTGGTATGGATTCTGGCTTTGGCTCTTTCTTGGGGAATTGGAGTGGGCACTGCAATTGCTTGTAGATACTTTTTGTAACTCGATACATCAAAATCGTTCTGCATATACGAATTTTCACTTTTATCTGTACAACTATGTAATTACTGAATATAATTTGTGATACTGAAATTTCCAGCAAAATTAGATGTATCACTTTGCTCGTTCCTGAATTACATAACATGACACAACAACAACGACATTGTACCACTGTCTTATTACGAAAACTTCTTTTTTTGGGGGCCCATATTTTATTTTGATAGCTAGAGATATACCAAATTGCAAGTATCAGCATTTAACTAAAAGCGTCCTACTACTAAATACTAATCAATGAATGAGATATATCATCAGAGGGGTAGTTGACCATTACTTGTCCCCAATTTTACGTGTTCGGTTTCCAAGTGTCTCCTGTTCTCTCTAATCATTGGGCTCAAAAGAGGGATCTTTTCAGTGATCTCTAAACCATAACCTTTGAGCCCGACATACTCGGCAGGATTGTTTGTCATTAACCTCATTGTATGAACACCTAGATCTCGTAGTATCTGCAGCAGATTGCATCATGCTATCAGCTAAACAAGAACATTGATGGCCCCAAAATATACAATAGACATTGTCTTCTAAGTTGGCAACTAAAGAAGATAGTACCTGTGCACCTATACCATACTCGCAAGAATTAACAGGTAACTGCGGTTCCTCACTGGTTTCTGCCGCCTCAAATTCGTTTTCTTGTAGATTGTAGGAATGGAGCTTGTGGTCCAAGCCGATACCACTACCCTCTTGTCCACGGAGGTACACCAGCACACCCCTACCAGCTTCTTCAATTTGCTTCATTGCAATTGCTAATTTGTTTCCACAGTCACATCTTGCTGACCCAAATATGTCGCCAATCAGACATTCAGAATGTACCCTTACAAGTATATCGTGTCCATTCCCTATCTCTCCCTGTTAATATTAAGGGCATGTTGGGGTTACTAACGGAGGAACTTTGGTCAACCTTAGAAAATTTACCCTAAGCATATTAAAGGAGGTGACTCTAAAGCATTTGCAATTAATTCCTACCTCGGCAAATTAAAGTCCATATACTGATGATATTGAATTTGCTTAACATAAAGTAAGACAGTTTCAGGATGGGAACTCGATTTTGGGTGAACCACTTACTTTAACCATGGCAATATGCTCAATTCCATCCAGACATGATCGATAACAATAAGCTTTGAAAGGTCCCCACATAGTGGGTATCAATGCAGCTGAAGCACAATCCACCAGCTTATCTCTTTTTCTTCTGTATCTGCTAATTTAAACCATGCAGATATTAGACATCATGAACCTGCCACTTAAATTCAAAGTCTCTTAAGTCAATTATCCTTATGCTAATTTTCGGGCCGGAGTTCCAAATTGCAATTTGATCAGTGGTGAGTCAAATATTCCAAGAAGGCTGTGTATGACCTGAGGAAATATAGGACAATGTGCAGAACTACGAGTTTATCTGAGAAAATGGAAGTTTGATCATTTCTTACCTGATTAAATCAGCAATGGATATGATTTTCAAGTTATGTTCCACTGCAAATTGCCGAAGCTTTGGTAACCTAGCCATTGAACCATCATCGTCTACTATCTCACATAAAACTGCCACAGGTTCTAAGCCTGCCAGAACAGCAAGATCAACAGAAGCTTCTGTGTGTCCTGCTCTTTTAAGAACCCCTCCCTCCCTGCACTTCAAGGGGAAGATGTGGCCAGGCCTATTGAAATCTTCAGCTCTTGAATTTCTTGATGCAAGAGCCAACACAGTTGCTGCCCTGTCATGAGCAGAAACTCCTGTTGTAGTACCCTTCTTTGCATCCTATAATATGCAATTAAATTAGTATCTAACAAGAAATCAATATTAAACTTGAGTACACACAATCAGCTCTCTACCAAGAAATGAAGAATATTTTTCATGTCCCTTACGATCAATATCATCTTAAGGCGAAGTTATCAGGAGGTTTAAGATCATTAACAATCAAGATAATTTAAAATACATACCACTGTCACGGTGAATGCAGTGCAGAGTTTTTCTTCATTTTCTTTCTGTATCACCATCAATGGGAGTTGCAACCTCTCTAGGTCTTCTCCTTTCATGCTTACACACACTATTCCTGTTCCATGCTTGACAATAAATGCCATTGCTTTTGGTGTTGCCATTGATGCTGCCATTATCAGATCCCCCTCATTTTCTCTGTCTTCATCATCTACAACAACAACTAACTGCGAATTTGTCCCAAATCAGTCAATTTTATGAGGGAGAAAAAGAGTGGGGAATTGAACAGAATCGTTGAAGAGGATTAACCTTTCCCTGACGAATATCTTCAATGGCCTCCGGGATGGAAGAAAATCCTTCTGTTGGACGGTCCAGATCATGTTCATTGATATCAGAACAGAGGCCACATGTTATAGGATTTATTTGTTCCGAGAATGTTCCAAAAGCAATTGTATCCAGTTGCTGCCCGATTTTTATTGGATCAACTGCCTGCTTCAATGCCAAAGGGTCTGTTCCTGAATCTGTACGGCTTTCAGGATGAGATAGAAGATCCCCTTCCCCAGATATCACAGCTCTCAATTTATCGTCAACCTTGAAGCTAAAGCCCAATCTTCGCACGAATCCCTTTCCAAAGAGAGGAGGCACACTATGTACAACACTAAGCCTAACAGAGAATAAAAAAATTCATCATCCACTTATATTTGTAATTAGCAATGGTCACGAATGAAGCCTAAATTTTTAACCGAAAGAAAATTTTTTAGACCTTTAATTGATAAGATGTAACTAAGTCAATTTTAATCTTTAAATTGGAACTAAACCTTACATATTCAATTTCGGAATCCAAGTGGCTCAATAAGAACCTCCTCCACATTCCCAAGATTCAGATAATCCCATGAATTTCTAATTCGTTAAGTAATCATCTAAGTAAGACGCTCAGTAATTTTCCCCAATTGTCGTTACAGATCCAACGAGCACATGTCAGCAGTACACAATTTATAATCCATATGATTAGCCTCCTTCACAATGTGTCTCATAAACACCTCATAATTTATTGGATACAAATAGCGAAAGAGTTTCTGAGAAGTATAATAAAGAAATCGTGGCGAAAGCTCACTTTGAACAGGTGTGGAAACCCAGGGAAGAGCAATGGAGGTTGATGGAAGCCATTCGGGAATGGTTTTGTGCCTACCTTGTCAAACACAACACTGAATGCCTGGTAAAGATGTAGATAAAGTGAGGAATGATGAGAACACCTCGTTGGCCCATTCTGCGTCCAATCAAAAAGCGCATTGCATTGCATTGCATGGGAGCGTATTAAAACGCTGCGTTTTGCTCGAATAATATTTCCTGATTTCCACTCTCATCGGCAGGAATTTCTGATTTAACCCATGGCTTTTTAGTTTTAAATCTTGTCAATTTTCAGATGTGCATCTCCTGAGGCTCAATTCTTTTTCTCCTTTAATTTAAATTAAATTCTACACTAAGTGCTTCCCCAGCTCCACTGTAGGGGATCCAAACACCTCAATATTGACGGAGCTAGAGACAGAGTATGTGATATCCGTAAGCGATGGGGTTACAACAGAAGTCTTGAAAACATTATAATATACACGCATGAATGATAAACCCCAAAATGTGCGCCAATTTCAACTTACTTTCACTCCAAGGGATATAGTACGGATGTTATGGCCTGAGGTGATCAAGAATTCAAGATGCACTTTTAAAACTTTGTTCATTCTCGTGAACTTCATTAGACTGAACCTATATTTTAGGTTTTGGCTTGTTAATAGGATTCTTCAGTACTTTTAGACTTGTAGTTCCATAGCATAGGCAATGTAGTGTTGTGTAGACGATAGCTGAAAAGTACTATAAATCGTGATAAATCCCCAGGCATGTAAATTGCGCACATTTCTGGCTGCTTATAACCAAATTGGAAATCTAATATGAGAAAATATGTTACTTCCTTAATGCTGGCTTTTTCATCTTTCCCTTGTCTTCTTGTTTGTTCTTGTCCATTATTCCCTTCGTTGGTTTATATACTGCAGGGCCCCTCCTTTGAGCTGTGAGAGAAAACAAATTTGAGTAGGAACACGCATGGTGCACAATTCAAAAGAGAAGAACTGGGTACACGTACGAGAGATGCTTGCTGAAACATACACACTACTTGTAGTTTTCTGTCCAATTTGTTCTCATTGACGTTGGTCCATTGCCTGTCAGATTTCATGAATAGTAGCATTCAGCTCTAGCAACATACGATTCTTGAAAACTGAAACGAAGTATTAAATTATACGCCTTTTGTTCAGGGAGAATCAGAATAAAGGACCAGAGTGTAATATTTTCATAGAAACAGAAGTATAAACTACTCTAGTGGTTAATATATCTTTTCTGTGTAAAGGTGAAGCATAAATTGGTCCTTTTATCACATTTTTCTTATTTACTACGCATTATTAATGATAATGCAGAGTATCTCGTCAGTTAGAACCAGAGAATCTGTACTGAAGCTTTTTACTAAGCTTATTATAATAACATAGCATATGAAGTGAACCCTCTGTCTCTGTCCTACAAATTGATTCTGTTCACAATTTCACGTACACAGGACAACAGTGTTATTTGAATCCTTCTCCACAACATTTTATATTTTATAGATATATCAGGGAAACATAAACATATAGTTGAAAACACTTGAAATGAAATTGTGTACTTAGAAAACATATCATTTGCACAGTTTAAGAGATTCACCTATGAGTTTTATAGTTACTCATACTGTGTGAATTCAAATTTCTTTGGCATTAGAAGTTATTGTTGGTAGTCGCCTTTTTGAAAAAATCTCTTAGATGCCAAATCTTTTCAAATAGATCTCTATGCTAATTTTAATTCTGTACTAATAATCCTTAAATTAAAGTGTTGAATATAAGTGTCGTAGTTGACAAAAAGAGATCCCAACCTAACATTGATATTCTTAGCCATAGAATAAGTTATTCTCAATTACTATAATGCTATATCTACCAAAAAAATATATATTATATGCTTGAATATGTAAAACGAGCTCGATCCAAATTGAACCGCTTATCAACCAGACATTCCTTGCTTTTAGTGTGATGGAGAAAAATAAAGAAAGACATTACTAGTGGGAGTTGATAAAGATGGAAAACGAAGTCCTCGTAAAGATTCTGTTTCCCATAACTTTAATTTAGTGTTTGGACAGCACTCACAAATCAGAAAAAGAGAACCAAAAAATTTTCAAAAAAGTTGCCTACCACTATGGGGTATGCGCTGTCAGACAAACCCACACTCCTTATCAAATCTTTTTCTTCACCTGTTACTTTCCCTCATTTTTTTTTTCTTTGTTTTGGATTAAACAAAATGGCGTCTCTATTTCCCACTTTGTTTGGCATTGGAACAACTGAAGAAAACACTAAAGTGAAAGACATGTGACAGGTTTTTGCTAATGCGATGTGTTAGCTTTCATATTCGATCATGCATGGACTCGCCAAACTCAAACATGTCCTCTCCTTTTGTATCTCCACCAATAGATTAGAGTGTGAAGGAGGGCTAGCGGATAGAAACGTGCATGGAGTTGAAGGGTATGCTAAACCCCTTCATTGCCTCTCAGTCTCACTGTTCAGCTTCTGCCTCCTGTGCATTGGTTTTAGGAAGCACTGGCTTGTGATTTGTGAATGCGTTGCATGGTTGTGTTGTGGGTGGGTCCTACTTTAGCTAGCTGCCCTACAAGAATGTTGAATTCCATAAGGCCGTAGATTTCGCTAGTCTTGATTCCAATCCAGACATTTATATTCTGGCATTTCTGCCAGGTGTAAAATACGACCTATGGAGGACGCAGTGTTGAAAATCATTCACCCTAAAAAGAAGTCCCTTTCACTCCCATTAAAAGTGGCTTTTGTTTCTTTAAACAAATCAAATAATTTAGTTACTGTTTCAATTATGATGGATGAAGCAGTGTCTGTTAGGTTCATCTCCCCTCTTGGCCACGAACTTGCTTCTGTATATGCTTAAATAGCATGTTGATTTAGGTACTTTATTAATTATTAAAAAAAAAAAAACACCTAATCAGCTGCATCGCCTTTTTGAAGTGTTGGTCACCTCTCACACTTTGGTCTTAAAACAATGATTAGCATGTTTTGCAGCAAGGTAAACATCTATCCCTACATAATTTTATCTTCGAATTAATTTATTTAAATTCTAGTCAGGAATGATTGAGAACCAAATCAAGAAGCAGCAAGTTGCTTTAGAATTTGGAATCGCCAGAACATCCGTTCAAGAATGATTAGAGTTTGGAGAGAACAAGGTGTTATATATATATATATATATAGATGCATTCGCATTAGTGCAAGTCAGCGACACTAATAATAAAATGTCATGTCCCATGTATAAGCGATCAATGGGCATGCAGGGCTTGTTCATGACTTCTCCTCCATATCCAATATAGGATAAAGTTGAGTTTTAAAAACCTGAGGACGTTCGAATCAGAGGTCCACATAAGACATAACAAAACATAAACACGCACAACACAACACATCGCTTCTGATGCGGAGCTAGCTCTTGCAATGGGTCCTATTCATGTGTACAACTCATGGATTCCACTTTCCGGGTGGGTTATGGCTTACAGGCGACCCACCTCGCACGTGTTGTTGTAACTTGGCAGAAAAGCGCCCGCACTGTGCTTTTATTGATTTTGTTCTGTGCGTGCCTGTGGGGCCTCGCCTTATGAAAAGAGGTCATCAATTGCGTTAGGAGGAGCTAGCAGTTCAGTGAAACTGACCATTATGAGAAAGCAAGAAAGTTGAAACCACGGAATTTGCTACTTCGTATGTGCCACCACCAGCTGAGGGAAAAGCGATTGGTGGGTCTGATTTTGCAGTTTGTGGTCTCTGTTAACTTAACCGCGTTTCTAATTTTCGCCAGCTTCTGCATCACCGAGCATGAAAATGTGGCTAGCCGTCAATAATACAATTCTCTTCGATCTCTTTGTTTGGGGAAATTATTAAATGAGAATATGATTCTATGGACTTTAGGTTAATCGGAGGATTATTCACGTTTCTCTGTTTCTGCAAATTGAGCTTCATATTGGAGTTTGTAGTCAAAGTAGAGAGAGAAGAAATTATGTCCACAAGTCAAATAAGAGACCAGTATAAGTATTCCTGTTCTGACAGGTGGAGGTAAGATTTAATGCAGTTCAAGAGAGAAAGCGAGAAGATAACAGTTCGAGGTTCAGAAGTTAGAAATTCAACATAATAAATTTCACTCACTTTTCTTTTTCCTCTCCTTTCCATTACAATAACTTGTATGTAATTCATTTATCATAATTTTAAAAAAATTAATTATATATATGTGTGTGTGTGGATATATAAGGGGTTATTTTCAACAACCCAATAACAATTTATAGGTCAAAAAGAGCGTATATAATATACATTGGGTGTGCTTAATAGTAGTCATGTTCTGTGATTCCCTCACATATATATACACATATAAAACCAAAAAAAAAATTGCTGCCATTTTTGGCGGGAATTTTGATGTTTTGTGATAACTGATGAGGTTTATTATCTTCAATATATTATATATGAAGTTTGAAATGCTTCCAAATTTTTAATTCAATTATTAGTTAATTATAGGCCTTTGCTTCGATGAGTTCAATAACATCAACCAATTAAAAAGAATTCGGGAATGGAAATAGTTCATATTAATAAAAGAAGAACAGAGTATAGTATTTGTTAGGAGAAGAACAAGTACGAGATGTTAATTATTTTAGAGCAAAAAACAATTAATTATTTGGATTTTTTGGCGTGCTGCAACATCAGCCATGGGATTTCTAGTGATATATCGTTCTCATCGTGACAAGTTGAAAGCAAACCATAATTAGATCCAAAAGTTTAATCACTTGTTCCAATTTTAGGTAACCCAAACAAGATCAGAAGTAGAGAGTTCAACGTTCAAAGTCGTAATTAAACAATTCTGGAACAGATAATTGCAAGAACTTTCACACTCTCAGATCAAATCTTCAAAACTGCTTCATTTTATTTTTTTAGCAGTATTGAATTGACCAGCTTAGTATTATTTTGAGGGCACCGTTGAAACCAAAATATAAAGTAATGGCCCCTCAATTATGATCTAAATCACATGAAAAGGTTTCCTAATTAGCATAGTTAAAATATTCAAATATTCATTTAATATTAGAGGAATAAATTAATCTATAGTAATAACTTTTACGAGATCCACCTTTAGCCTCTTTCTTATTAAACTTAATCAAAATTTTAAAAGTATGTATGGTCTAATAAGTTTAGCATAAAAAAAAACTTGAATTCAATTAGTATGAATAGAAAAATTAATTTTGTAAAACGTATTAGGTTTCAATATTTTTAAAGCTCCGAGTTCGAATCGCCTAAATTATTATTTTTAAATAAAAAAATATTATTTAATATAACTTGACAGTTTAGTAAATAAATAAAAGTTAATATCTTTTATTCACATGACTTATATCAATCAAAAAATTTAATTATATTTACAACTTTTTTATATATAATCTTATAAATAATAATGATAATAATTAATTAAGTTATTTATATCAACTTTTAAGTAGCAAATAGACTTAATTATGATTTTAAAAATTTTGTTTAATTTGATAGGTCGGATCCAAAAATTATGAATAAAAACTCAATTAAAAAACGATCTTAAACTTTTGTTTTAGTTCAAATTCAAGTATAATTTTTAAAAGTTTGACTCAATTATCATGTTTATTTCTAATAAAGTTATGAGTATATATGAATGTTGTTTATTTTATTTTGAGTCAAAGTAAAGCATTATTTTGGTCTATCAAAGTTGATTTTCAATTTCATCCTCCCCTACTTATTAGTTTATATTTTATCCTTCATCAATATATATTCTCAATTTAATCTCTTACTTATCAAAATATAAATTATTACTTTTGTCTTTCATTAGTTAAAATATTAACACATCTACTGCTTTATTTTTAACTAAACTTGAACTAAAGATTAAATTAAAAATTTAATAATAAGTAAGGAGATCAAAGTAATATGTTATAAATTATATGTAAAAGTAAGTAGAGCTTTGCCAGCGTCGAGGGAAAAAGGTTATCCTACTGAGCGCTGGTCAGTAAACAAGGGGTATTCGAGACAAGGCATTTTAGGAATTATCCTTTTTAGAAGACTTACTCGCCTCTCTATATTTGAGAAAGAATACTTTTGTGTACACAAATTAAATGCACACTTTCTAAACGATCTACCTATTATTGAATTTCCCTCGTTGTCTTTGAGGCCCCCCGCCGATGTCGTTTCAAGGAATAGCAATTACACAAATGCTGCCGTTTTGAAATCCTCCATGAATTTTAAGAAAATTCTTCAGTTAAGAGGCAATTTGTCTATCTATATTTTTGAAATCCCTCATAGGATATATACCTGTATATTTTATATGTAATTTTGTATTGTTCTATTTTATTTTTAATCTTTAAGACTATATATATGTCACTTCTGTTAAAAACTAAATTAGCTGTTACTAGTTGATTTATAATTGAATAAAATGCATTTTGTGATAAAATTTGGGTCAAGAAACACAAATTATATGTATACCTGAATGATATCTTAATATTTTTAGAAATTTTTTTAGTCTTTTATGATCACCTCTGAGTTTTAAAATTTGAAAAACAATCTCCTTCGCCAACTATTATTTTTTGGAACTTCACTCCTTAGGTTTATTATCCTTTCAACAAAAATGTCATCTCAAAAGCTCAAAATTTTCTTTTGTTGTTTTTAAACAAATAAAAACATTCTTCGTTAGAAATGACAACATCTCAAATTAATATTTTTATTGACAGTAATAATAAAAAAATAATAATAATATTTTAAAAAAATGATAATTGAAAGGAATATATTTTTAAAATTTTGAAATTACTCAAAATTAAAGGAAACATTTACTTTATTTCCTGGTTTTAGAATTAGAGAAAAATAAGTAAAGATGTTTTGTGTTGGTCATGGTAAATGGAGCCCCTTTTTTATTCTAAAATTAGACTTATAATTAATATATTTATCATATTTACTATAAATGACTTTAAATTTTAGAATATTCATAAAAGATTTTAAAATCAAATTTTATTTTGTGAAAAAATACCATAACCTAAAAGTCTAAGACTTTGACATCTAATATTAATACACATAATAAAAATCCTAATCCATTCATTAAAAATAAATAAAATATAATTATAGAATCAAATACAATAATTTAAAATTTAAATATTATTGAACTTGTAATCTTTAATTTTTTTTTTTTTCTTTTTTTTAAAGGGAAGCCTTGATTCGGTGACGAAATCCTGATCCTGGGTCAGCTTAAATGGATGGGATGGGAGCCATGGAAAGCCGAGCCGTTTCTGAGTATAACGTATACATTTGGCTGTGAGTCTGACCCCAAATATCTTTAATTTCACGAAACGGTCGAGAAAACCGGAAGCCCACGGGCTATAAGCGGTGTACTAAAATGTTGCATTTGTGTTGAATTTGGGTTCATTTCACACCCAACCTCGCTCCTTCTAACCCCAGTCAGATTCTAACCCTACATATCACCCCACTACCCTTCTTTTTCTTCCTTTATTTAAACACACAGAAATTGAGATCGCAGCTTGATTGTGAGCTGGTTCTCCCTCCACACGCCCTTGCTCATTCCATCTCTTTCTACATACCTTCCTCTCTCCCCACACTGTAATGCCAGTGTTTCACTGTGTGATTATATAGACAGTGTTTCTGCAGTGAAGAAGGTACTGGGTATTCTGATCTCTTGTGGGGTTTTGGGCTTTGAAGAATCCAACCATAAATCTGCTCTTGCTTGTATTGTCTTGTTTGGTTTTGTTTTCTCCTTTTGATGGGTAAAGAGGGGGAGGGAGAGGGAGTACTGATAAAGAAGGAACACTTGGGAGTCTGTATAGATGTCTGCACTCTACAGAACTGTACAAATTGGTGCTGTTTAAGACAAGGGATTTCCTTTTCAAAGGCTCCTTTTAAGTGAAAAACCCCTTGTCCTCAGCTTTTTCTTGAGATCTTAAAGATCCATTAATACTTTCACCAACAGCTTATAAAAAATAAAGATCACAATAACACCCAGAGATCTAGTAAGATCTGTGTATATATTTCGTCTAGTATTCATGAAGAGACTTGGCAGCTCAGATTCTTTGGGTGCTCTCATGACCGTCTGTCCATCCACAGGTTTAATGAAGCTTCTTTATTTGCTCTGTTTTATAATTCAGACACCCCCATGTGTTTTCTTTTCTTGTCTCAACTTTTCCGTGATCAAATTAATTATTCGAATTCATTTATATTAATTACGAAAATGTTTGATTTCGTCCAGTTTTCCTGTATTAGAATATGAACTTGCTGTCAAGTTCAATCACGCTTTTTCCTTTTCCGGGTATTCTGTTCTGCTTCCGCTAAGAGACAACCGCTGTTCCACTAATTTTGTGTAATTGCATTGATTCAGAGGAACACAGTCCGAGGAACAACACCACCAACCGCGCGTATAGTAGGGAGTTCCAATCCATGTTGGACGGACTAGACGAAGAAGGATGTGTCGAAGAATTAGGCCATCCAACGGAGAAGAAACGCCGTCTCAGCGTCGATCAAGTGAAGGCCTTAGAGAAGATCTTCGAGGTTGAAAACAAGCTTGAACCTGAGAGGAAGTTGAAGCTTGCCCAAGAACTCGGATTGCAGCCCCGACAAGTGGCTGTCTGGTTCCAAAACCGTCGAGCTAGATGGAAAACCAAGCAATTGGAGAGAGACTACGGCGTTCTCAAAGCCAATTATGATACTCTCAAACTCAACTACGATGCCCTCCAGCAAGACAATGAAGCCTTGCTCAAAGAGGTACCAGATCAAAATCCACTCAATAAAGTATATTACCATATTTGTTGGAGTTTGAATTGATTAGCTTACCTTTGGCGTCATTTGTTGCAGATTAAGGAATTAAAATCTAGATTACAAGACGAGAAGAGTGAAGATGTGTCAGTGAAGGAGGAGATAACACAGCCTGAGTCCGACGAGAAAGCGATGGGAGTGGGTGTGGCACCTCCTGAAACCGCCATTCTGGGAGCTGAGTCGGAAGACTTAAATTACGAGGGCTTCAACAGAAACGACGTCGTAGGAGGCGGATCACTCTTCCCTCCAGACTTTAACAAAGACGGCTCTTCGGATAGCGACTCAAGCGCAATATTGAACGAAGATAACAGCCCCAACGCCGGCATTTCTTTGATGTCTCCCGGTTCTTCTTCCTTGAAATTCAATTTGTCTTCATCCTCGTCGTCCATGAACTGCTTTCAGTTCCAGAAAACATACTCTCAGACTCAATATGTGAAGATGGAAGAGCATAACTTCTTCAGCGACGAGGCCTGCAATTTCTTCTCGGATGAACAGGCGCCAACCCTCCAGTGGTACTGGAGTTAAAAGGAAAAACCACCTCAGAAATTTAATCTGACGAAAGAGATTATTATTATTGATAATAATATTGAATTACGGGACGAAAGGGGTTGTATCAACGTTGATGACGAAGAGGCGGCTCAAGAATTTTGTGGTATTGGAGTGCAAGAGATGGAGCTGCTCAGGGTGAAAAGGAAGCTGGGAAAATCGCATTAGGAAGAGAGACAGAGGGAAGAGAAGGGTTTGGGGCTCGCATGGGGTGGGGTCGGATGTGAAAGGCTGACGAAAGAGGGTAATTATGAGTCTCTAAGCCGTGCGGGTTGGGGTAATATGAATAATGAATAATCATTAGGTCGTAATGAAATCTATGCTGTAAAAATCTTTCCAATTCCTGTTCTAGTGGATTAATAATTATGAGAACATTTCTAGTTTCCAAGCTAAGTATTTGCTATTTATATTTTATCCTTTTTTAAACGTACTTAATTAAGAATAAAATTGTAAAACTCAGAGAGGTGACTTTTTTATTTACTTAATTCACATTCTTACTTTTCTTCTTTTTTTCGGGATCGATGCTTTCAAAATATGAAAGAGACTAACTGAATTTAAAGCAAAATTTGTAGTGGAGATCAGTTTCAGATTATCTGTTATAGGAGTTCCTAAATTTTGCTTCTTTCCACTCTGTTGGAGAAATCCCAAAGCTTCTCCCTTGGTTCAGAGCGCAGGCGTCTTTCATTTAAATGGAGGATTATGTCTGTTTTTTTTCTTTTTAACTATTTATTGTTTAAACGTTGCATTGTGGCGATACAGATATGTGCTGCATACAATATCATAAATCTCATAACTTCATCTTAATTTACATACCAAATACCAAAATAAACTTATACTTTTTTGCTTATTTAAATAATTAACTATTTAATGATTCTCTTGTCAATATAATCGGCCGTTTTAATTTATCACCTTATCATATGTAAATTCTTCTAAAGTACATATACCTTTTTCAGCCAAATAGTTTGCTATGATTACCCAACAATCAACATGTAAAATACTGTGACTTAAATTAAGAGGAAAATAAAGGCTTTAACTGAATTTGTCGTTTGATAACTAAAATATTTCTGGAAATGAATAAATTTAGATAACTAATAGTATGTTTGGTTTAAGATTTAAAAGTCTGTAAGCACTGGAGTTTATTTAATTTATTTTATAAATATTGTTTGATTTGATATCTCATTTTTATTTTTTAAAATTATTATTTGTACAAAAATAAAAATAAAAAATTATTTTTGTGTTGATAAACTAGATAACAAAATTTATTTTTTAAATATAAATCACCATTATAGATAAAATTATGTAATGCATGAAGAGGAATTACTGTAATTTCTTGGATCCGTTGAAAGACAGCAAAATTAGGATCCAAAACTCAAGAAATGCTGCGTCCAGAAGCTTAAGCTTAGTTCAACCATTACCTATTCTGTCTAATCGTTGCCGAGCTCGCATGAATTTCGGAGAGCCTTTGTCCAATTTAAAAGAACACGACAAGCAGATGTTCCAATACACACACCACCTCGGTCGCGGGATCTGTGTTACATTGTGTGACTTGCTTTAACCAAATCCGATGCTACAAACGAAGGAAAAGAAAATTAGAAACGCCAAAACATGATTAAAGAGCTTCCCTCAAAAGATGTGCATCATGATTGGATCCCAAAATTACGTGCCTGTTGGGAGCCGAACCTTTATCACTTTCTAACATCCTTAGCTTTTTCTCGTTTATAAATGTTACCCCCTATTCCCTCTCCGACAAATTTCTCAATTTTCAATGGCGTACGACACCACATACAACGACGACCCCCATCGTAAATATACCCTTTTAAAATCACATGTAATTTTCTAAAATAAACCAATCTTATAGTATTATTTTGAAGTAAAATATTATTTTAATTCTTTATTTATCATTATTTTTTAATTTTATACTTAATTTAATTTCTTTACTTACCAATCTACTATCAATTTACTCACTTTGATTTCTGGTTAATTAATTTTTAATATATTTAGTTTAACTTTAATTAAGATTGAGGAAATAAATGTATTAATTTTTGAAAATTAAGAAAAAATAAATTAAATTAACTGATAAGTAAAATGTTATAATTAATGATAAATCAGAAAAAAGTTAAATTAAAAGAAAACGGACAATTAGGGACCTAAATTGTGTTCACATAAGATGTATGGAATCGGCTCCGTATCACCGTTGCATTTGCTTCCGGGAAAAGCAAGTTGTCTTTCCTTTTTCTTAAAAAAAATAAATAAATGAAATGGAATTTATAATTATAGAGTACGGCCTCGAGCATCCACTCGAAAAGCCCGCTTTCCTCTGATATGGGTTACAGAGTTGCACATGGCTCCCATCTTTCTCCCTCCGATTTTCTGATGTTGCCTTTGTGATCGTGCGCGCGACTACGTGTTTACTATGCCTGTTATTCTACACGTGTACGGTGATGGGACACTTCCCCTAGTGCCATTCAATTTCACGTGGTCCCTCTACATAGCCTCCAGTTTTTATCAATTTACCTCTGTTTAATTAGTACTTTAACATAAGAAAATTACAAACTAAATTATTAAAAAAAATTAATAAATCTCCACACAAGTAAAACATAATTAATTTTTATCATTGAACAATTTATTCCCGGCAGTAATAAATATTGTTGTGGCAAATTGCAAGGCAAACAACAGTATTTTCAGGAATTTCTCAATATTCACATTGTGAGCTCAGCGAGTGGCCCACTAGGATTGGGACCCTGACATTCGGCGTTTTGACGTTTAAATTTTGTTGTTTAGCATTCAATTATATTATTGATTAATATATGATGTGGATGCTTGATTACTTTTGCAGTGTGTGCCGTAGAAAAACACGGAGATTCCATGTTCCTGCTCCTCCCTTCTCTATAAAGTTTAATTTAATGCGTTTGGGTAATCTTTTTTATTTAAAAAAAAGATAAATTTCAGAATTGAAAAAAATTTAAAAGCACTTGATCTTCTTTTAAGTTAAAATTTTAAATTCTTCTTTTTAAAAAAAAAAATGGGTTGTACTACATAGCTGTGGTTTCCACCAAATTTTTTTTTTCTTTTGAAAAAAGAAACGGCTGTGGTCCCCCAAACGTAAACGTGGGTCCCATGGCTCTATTCGCTTTGATGCGGGTATTGGTAGAGCCATGTGATGTGGGTCCCATGGTGCATCGAACATGTCACTTTCAATCAAACTGGTCACCGTCACGTAGAAATTGCAAAAAAGCTTTGCGAATCTGAACGACGAGAATTTGTACACTTCCTTCTCTGAACGCTCCGATGGGTGACAGCACATCAAGCCCCAGAAAAGACTCGTCAAGTGGATCCACTATTGGCGATGTGCCACGTCATATGAGATTGTACTTGATCAACCATTAGCATTCGCGGAAAAGTGGGTTGTATGAAAGCACACTGTAGAGGATCTAATCCCCCCCCAAAAATAAAACACTGACATTGGCAGCACATCCTGGTCTTGGTTGCCTCTCTTTCCCACTTCAGGTGCCTCACGTTGGTTTATTTATTTTCTAAGTCCTTCTCTTCTTTTAGGTTTTATATTCCCACTTTTGCTTAACCACTCATTTTGCGTAATTAATTACATATCGCCATTATTTGATCTGCTTTTCTTCTTTATTTTGCCTATTTTCAGGCAGCTTACACCTAAGGTAGCATGTTCCACTTTGGTCTCACAACAAATACCATGTTTCTGTCTCTTAATTATATATTTATGCATATAACTAAAGCAAATCCAATGATGAGTTTTCTTTCTATCATTCTTTTGTTCTGTGTCTATAAAATATGCCGAGAGACCTTCATCCATCGCTCCAACGTTGAGAAGAGAAATATGAAAATAATGTAAAATTTGTGAGTGATTATAAAATATTAAAATAGTGGAGAATCACAATTATTACCGTTATGTATATTATAAATATCAAAGGAATGAATTAAAATGTAGAGACATATAGGAAGGAGACAGCTGGTAATATGAAGCAGCGTAGTCCCCACGATGAATGGTTAGTGGTTGGTGATGTTATTAGCTATAGTTAATGATGAGAAGCTAGGACGTAGGGTTTTTGGGGTTTGGACAATAACGGATGAGAAAATGATTGCCCAAACCTTGCGTTTTCGGGCGTCCACCATTTTCCTAGCTATATCCTATTCCTCTCCCAACTTTTCTACACGAGCTCAATCATGAAAGACCTTTAATCTGGAGATTTACCACCAAGAAAACACTGCATGTATATATTTATATAAGTTTGATTGGAAGAAAGGAAGAGAAGGAGGACTCCGTAATGGACATATATCCTCTCTATTTTAAAGCTGATTATATACAGAGTAAGAAAATCAAAATTTTTGAGAAATTGTGTTTTAAAATTTTTTTTTATTTCAATATTACTGAATTCACACATACATTTCCTCTATTTTTAAAATCTGCTCAAATTTTTATCGAAACAAAAGGCTGTCCTACGTTTTAGCCAAATTTTAAAATGTTTTAACTAAAATATCTTCAATTTTAAAATTATATAAGTTGAAAAAAATCATATAAGTGGATTAATGAAAAGTATTTTATTAAAAATATTTTAAAATTGAACTAAAGTATAAAATAAAATTTATTTTTAGAAATTAAAAAAATTCATACAATTTCAACTATATTAATAAGAGTGGTTCCCAAAATATTAAAAAAACAGGAGAGAATTTGAACAGATATAAGGGATGGGAGCTGGTTTGGGTTGCAGCATCAGGAATGACATATCATTTTCTGTGTGGGGCCCGGGGAGTGGTTGTGGATGTGCACTTTAATTAATGCACTTTATCAGTATGTTGGAGCTTCTAGATCAAACGTCTATATAGATTATAGTCATATTCTTGGGCACGAAATCGCCATACAGATAATGCCAATATTAATCACAGTCATAGTTAATATTAGCATTCTGATTTCTATACTAAGACTGGTTTAAGGAGAGTGATGACTCTTTTCAGTCCCCTTAATTTGGGATCTCATGAGTAAGCTCAGAAAGAGACTCCACACCCAGACACTGTTCACCCTCATATTCAAAATCACCCCACTGCCCCACTGTATATGTTTTTGGATCTCGGCTTTCTTTGTCTTATCTCACACAATCACATTCTCTAATACTATAGTAGGTGCTGTTGAAGAAGAACCATCAAGACCTGATCCTGACCCTATAACTCTTCCAACTTTCAAAAGTTCACCCATGCATATATACATACGTATATATATATATATATGTATGTATGTATGTATGTATGAATGAATAGAATCATATTAATGTGAACTCTACCTTTCTTTTCTTAGATCAAAGAATTGAACGAGGTGATTCACGTACGTGGAGTTACAAATGATGTGATGCAAGACTCGGGTTTCCATGTTCATTGCTTAAGTTCAATTATAGAATAATATTTGGAGATAAGTTATATACTTTAATGTGAGTTAAGACGTTCAACATCATGTGACTTTAATGAAAACCCCATAAAATTTCTTTTGGCGCTATAATACTTTGACGCGATACCTTCCGGAAATTAAATACGCAAGTTTGACGACGAAATTGCAGACCTACACATAATAATTATATCTGTATTTCATTTTCAAATCTGAATTTCTGTTTTGAAGAAAAACATGTTACTTGTATCTACTGATCCATGGGTAATCCTAGCTAAGTGACGATGTGAACATTCAACTAAAATTAAATTGGATTATTATATGTTATGCAAAACTTCTTGAGATGATCGTCAACGATTAACGTTATCAATTCATGGTTAAAGAATATGTTACTCTTTCAATGTCCAACAAAGTAAAGACGAATATTGATAAATGATAATTAATTAGCATGCGAGGCATATGGCTTACATATATATATATATATATATATATAATTTTAATTATTAATTATAATAGACGTTTACAGTTCACACTACGCAGTGTTAATTGTGTATCTCCAAAGAATTAAAGGTGGACCTATTATGAACTATTTATCTGAAAAACTTAAAACAAAAAATAGTAATATATAAAATTGCATATTGAGAATCATGTGGATATGGACGAAGGAGAATTTTAGGGTAGAGGGTGAAAATAGGGAAATTTGATAGGGACAGGCAATTTCAACTTGAATTTGAAAAATGGGGTTTGGTATATGTCTTATATGAGGGGTAGTGGGGACAAGACGTTGAAAAGCAACGTCCCAATTATGATATAGTAATCAAGCTTCATTTGGAAAGTTAATCAAACAACATTTTAATATAACTTACGTCCCCATCCCCCTACTCCCTCCTGTTTCATTCAATATATATAATCTCTTACCCGTTAATATTTTTTGCTTAACTACGACTCGGCTTATTAATTAAGCCGCTTTCAAGCTAGCTTCCTTGCATTAACTAACCACCAAGAAGAAGAATATACCTTTGTTCATACATAGCATATCAGAGTTCAAGAACTCGTAAATCTGCTTACTCATGAATCACATGTAGCGCCCATATGAAAATTTGCACAGTAAATTATCCTAAAACAGAAAATTTTTAGTTGATATATATATATATATATATATATATATATATTATACATATATATAGCCTATAAATTAAGATTGGAATAATAAAATGAAAGAAAATGGTAGAGTTGGATATTAATTGAAGTATGAAGAAGAAGGAGAAGAAAGAACAGAAGAAAAGACAAGGAGAAAAAAGCAGAGTGAAGGCCGCAAGGCGCTTTTGTTGACAAATGACAATTGACCTCATATATAGATACTGGTGGTGGCATGCATGATGCACCAAATATGTCCTTTCTCAACTTACAATTGAGAGCCGACATTAGAGGGATGGGGCAAGTCTTGTGTTTTGTTTCATCTTTTTCTTTTTCTTTTTTTCTTTTGCCATGTTTTTTTGTTTCTTTCTGTTTTCTCTCTTCCATGATCTACTTCTCCATGTGCAGTTATTGCTATATGTCGGCAACTTCTACGTACGACCCTTGTTTTGTAAATTAAAACATAGACCCTATTATTCATTCGTTGTCTCTTGTTGGATTCTAGATACACTGTAACAACTACGCATATGTAAATATTAGTTAAATACCATAAATAAGGGAGGAAATCTGTTCATAAAGCATAAAATCTTGTTTTATAATCTCATTACAATTTAATAACCATTTTTATTAATTAGTTAGCGTATAATACATTGATGTGGAGCGCCTTACAAAAGATTATTTGGACTAGTAGGTTGCCAGAAGCTCATGCATATGTTTAAATAAGTAATATGACTTTCGACAAGTATAACATAGGTGAAATTCATGAGCATATTGTACCATTTCAGAAAATCCCCTAGGTTGGGTTGTGCTGTAAGCAGTAGATAATGTATCCGTATCTGACTATTGAATTATACAGTTTTTAAGAATTGAACTGTTGAATAAAAATTGATGATGACATGCAATTAATAATATTAATATAAACCATTAAATCTTGCAGTTCTTTTAATTTTAATCTTTAAATTCATATATTTATCTCTAAATACAAAAAATTTAGATTTCACATCATATAAACATATGCAAAATATTTATTGAATCCATAAAATTAAATTATAAAGATTGTGGTGCCAGGAGAAAGTTTTAGTCATCTCAATAACGAGCTATGTACATGTTGCAAACTCAACCAACCATGTCTTACTCAAAAAAATGAACGTGCATAGGAAATAAAGGGGGAGGGAAAGAGAATATAAAGGACAAAAGAAAATATCATAATATTTTATGGAACTACAATATCCTAACCTGGAGCACGTGAAAGTAACAGTAACTAGTTTTATTGGGTATTGGCAGTCGTGGGTGCATGGTGACGTTGCTTGAGTTGAAAGGGACGGTAGGATTCTGAGAAGTGGGCCAGGCCCATCGTTCAGCTACGACCGAAACCTCAGCTCGTAAGTGGGGCCCATAATAAAAGGAGCCTAATGACTTCAATTGGGCCCCAACGGCTCAGTGATCGGGGCAAAAAAGCCCATTGAAAGCCACCGTTAACTTGTCTACTTTTGGCCATCACAGATGCTGCTGCCCTGCCGCACACTCGCTTGTAGCAGCGCGTGCACTGACCGTCGGAGAGTCAAACTTGCCTAGAACGTTGGAAAAGGAAAACTCTCGACTGGCTTTCTTTCTCATCTCATTTTTTGGGGAAAAACATTAATATTCTATTCAAATTTCCAATTATATGTAAATAATTTTTATTCTTTAACAATGAATATATATATATATATATATATATATCTCTCTCTCTCTCTCTCTCTCTTTCTTAATCATTCTTAAACCCTTTTATCCATTCTTTTTAGCAAACTTTGTTGATATACCCTTTTAAGTTGTGAAGGCAATAATTTAGTTGAGTCAAAAACAACTATCGACCTAAGCAATTAATAAGAAGCAAAGGAGTGTAGATGAGAACAAGACAGAGTTAGCAAGAATTTATAATCATGCAACAAATATGCCATCTAGAAAAGGGAGTAGAGAGAGGTGAGCACCAGCGTGGACACGTGACTTTGAGCTAAACAACCAAGTAAGGGCAAGACCATAAGTTTCATTAGCAGGTTATCATGAAGGAGATTATTCCAGTGTCTCTACAAAATCATTATACTAAATAAGGATAGACGAACACACTGATGTTATTTAAGTTGTTATTGTGAGTGAGTGACGTATTAATTTTTTACATTATATAAACTCTCTTGGGAAATTAGAGTCTTTCTTCCATTTACTCAAACTAAAGGAAGGGATAGCTACACATAAAGATATTAGTGTATTTTGAGAACTTCCTTCATTTCCATTCAAGAATACTATGTTTAATCTATTAGTAGTTTATTTCATGCCTAAGAATTTGGTGCTTTCATTGGGAGATACCATTGTAGATAGAATGAGACAGGCACAAAATGAGGAAGCTTTAAGGGAAACCAGAAAAGAAACTTCATAACTAAAATAGGGTAAAAAACAATTGAAGGAGTCAATGTAAGAATGTCTAGAGGCTTTACAAAATTTAGTAGAAATGGTGAAATGTATGCCCATACATGGAAAAAGTGAGAATAGCAATATACCAACGACCAAAAGCGTAGAAAATACAAGGATGAATTATTTGCAATGGCAAATATCGAAGGGACTCAAGATTGAAGTTCCCCATTTCAATGGCTTTGAGGTTAAGGATTGGATTTTCAAAATCAAGGAATTCTTACAACTGTAAGAAACCCAAGCACAAAAAGATTAAGCTCGCATCATTGCATATGTTTGGTCCGACTTACACATGGTATAAGTGGATAATGAAGAATAACATGGTAAGCATATGGGATCCATTTCTGGATGCATTACTATTGAGGTTTAGAGGATCTTTGTACAAAGATCTAAGGGCACCACTGAAGGAGTTGAAACAAGCAGAATCAATTGCATAATACTAAGTAAAGTTTAAGGTGATTTCAACGCAGGTGACAGGACTACCTTAACCTTGGTTGATCGGTTTCTTCACTATAGGACTAAAAGAGCACCTCAAATGCAAGTTACTACTTGCCTAACTAGATACTTAATTCCAAACTATTCTTTGGCCAAGCTCCATGAACAAAAAGAAAATATTGGACAATAGGGAGTTAAGTCATTTGCAGCTCAAGGGGTAACCACTACACTGAATAAATTCACCCAAATACTCACAACTCAGCTACAACAACTAATACTTAGGAGGTGAGTGTAGCGACTAGCTCTAGTAGAAGTAATGTTAATCAAAGGGGGTTTTCAGCTACTTTTCAATCTAATCACACGTCCTCAATATGTAAACTGTTACAATATAGCTGAAAAAAAAAAAAAAAAAAAAGCTAAAAGGCTTTGTTATTATTGTGATAAAAAATGTAGTCTTACTCATAGGTGTAAAGGACTACATTACTTATTGGTTGCCCATGATGAATAGCAGGTGATCATGCTAGAGTTATAAGGGAAAATAAAATAAATGACAAGAGCAACCTCCATCATAAGAGGAAAAAATGGTTGAGATTAGCTTAAATGCACTGTCTCCAAAAACTATTAGGCTTAAAGGGAAGTGTGGAAATCAATGACTTCACATCTTGGTAGACACTGAGAGTATCTATAATTTTATAAACCTAAGTGTGGCTAAGAAGATGAATTTGTCTATGAAGGAAGTGAAGGAATTTTAACATGAATATTGGAAGCAGCAAGAAGTTGGGATGTCGAAACAAGTGCAAGCCAATTCAAGTAGCGGTGTAAGGTGATATCATGAAATTACTTTTAATAGAAGGTGTAGAAGCAATATTAGGAATCTAATGGCTAGAGCAAGTCAGACTAGTAACATTTGATTTCAAAAAATTGACAGTTAAGATGATGATCAATGGTAAACACAAATGTTGGATTAAAGAAAGATTAATCAAGGAACTGCTACTAAGTGGCAGATATCTAAGAAGAATAGAGGTTGTTGAGAATGTAACATGTTATTTCCATATAGAAATTATACCATGTAGCCTAAGTATAGATGCAGAAGAAACTGATGTAGAAATAAAGCAATAATTAGAGCCTTTTGCATAGGCATTCCAGGAACCTAAAGGTTTGTAGAAGCACTGAGCACAAGATTGAATTGGTGCATGGAAGTAAGCCGGTAAATGTATGTCCATACAAATATCCTCATTTTCAAAAAGGGGAAATAGATAAGTTAGTACAAGAAATGTTAACTTTTGACATGATAAGTGAAAATCAGAGTGACTTTTTTTTGTTGATTATGTTAGTCAAGAAGAAGGATAGGAGTTAGCGATTTTATGTTGACTATAGAGCATTAAACACAATTACCATCAAGGATAATTTTACCATTCGTACAATTGACGAGATCTTGGATGAGTTGTATAGAGTAACAATATTTACTAAGCTTGACCTTCACTTGGGGTATCATTAGATAAGGATGGCAGAGCAAGATGTGTATAAGACAACGTTCTAGACACATCAATGACACTATGAGTTCTTAGTGATGCCTTTATAATTATCCAATACGCCGGCCGTTTTCTAAGCAACTATGAACAAGCATTTCATGATGTTTTTTAGGAGATTTGTAGCTATTGTCAGACCCCGAAATCCCTGGAGTGTGACCGGCACAGGTCACGAGGAAATTCCCCGAACCTGCAAGCCTAACACTGGAGGGACGATCAATATCATACCGTTCTAATCCATATGAATACCATTTGCCTTAATATAAAGTGAGAGTTCCAATACAAAACAAGGAAACTTGTAGAAATTTTGGCAACGCCTCCCCAGTAAATAGGACGTCCTGAAATTTCTACAAAGTCCTGCAAGACAATACATAAATAAGGGAGCTCTGCTCCCTCCAACCCAGTCTAATAAGAATTTACAACATACAACAATATGTGGCGGGTTCAGCTGTGGTCACAAAATAATCCCAATATACAAATAATGGCTATCAATTTAAAAATATACATCACAAAAGGATTGCCATCAATATCATCTAAACAAAAGAGTACGCCTCACACCAAACCAAGCAGGCTCACCATGGGCTCCCTGTCAATGCTCCGCCGGCTCCAGAAGGTCGTCTATCTCTCTATCTGAGACCAAAATTTTTTCAGCAGATAACACCCCAAATTAATAAACATTTCTTATGTAATAAACAGAAATTTAATGTACTCAAAATTTAATAAAAACACAGTAACTGTTTTAAATCAATATTATGATTCAACAATTCAAGCTAAGTAATCCATTTTTTTTTTTTACAACATTACATCGAATTGCCAATCTTAGGGAAGCAAACAACTTACGTGAATCATTCGGGGGAAATGACTGCTAAGGATCAACAGGCGATGATACACAATCCTCGAGGGTAACTAACTAACAGGTGATGATACACAATCCTCGAGGGCAAATAACCAATAGGTGAGGATACACAATTCTCGAGGGCAACTAACCAACAAGCGTGAGTATATCTCACGAAGGTTATCATCTATCAGCCCTCCCAACGAACAGGGATTTAAGTCAAACATGCATACAATGATAGAAATATGCGGGAAATCATATGTGTTTCTGATCATAATTATTTAGTGATCACCTCTAATTGTTCACGAGTTCAACAATATACACAAGGCCATTCTACATATCCAGCGAATCCGTTAATTCTAGCCTCGAGTTCGATAAGGAATAATCATAACCAAATTTATATTATACTTATAAAACATTTGTGAGCAAGATAAAGTAAGGCATAGTAGGAGTTTTAGGGGGTGCTATCTGTGCACCTGGACGCCAATTATCCCGAGCAATTCACTGCCTTCCTGAAGTGTCGGAATCACTCATACGATTCACTAAATTCACCCAAACTCGTCACTGTGTTGAGCTCCTCGGACCCACCGAAAAAGCAGCTCCACTGGCGACCAACTGAGCTCGAAACCAGGTGGAAATTACCAGCCAAGAAGCATGGAACAAAACCCGTCCAAGACTCGCTGAAAAATCAGCTCACCGACGGCCAATCGAGCTCGCAATTCTCACTGTTTCCCGCGACGAAAATGGGGTTTTCTCCCTGGAAAGATGGCGGGGTTTGGCCAGTGACAGGCCGGCGATGCTAAGGGGAATGTGACTCAGCTCCGGTGAGGTCAAAGCACGGTCACGGTGGGCGTTTCGATGCTGCAACTCCTCTCAGCCCTCTCACTGCCTGCACGCCTTCGCTGGAAGGAGAAGAAAAGGAAATAAAATAAAAAAACACTAAGGGGCATTTCAGTCTTTGCACATAGGGGTGACACATGTCAGCTTAAAAAAAAATAAGAAAGTTAGCAACGCCCAGACTCGAACCTATGGCCTATTGAGTAACTGTCTGAAGCCTGACCACTAAGCCGGCCTCAATCTCGTTGTACTAATTCACATAACAAAATAATATACCATTAGTTAAATTATTAATCATAGTTAATTGGGTTATTACAGCTATGTTTTTCAACAATATCCTAATCTACAACGCCACTTGAGAAGAACACCATAAGCATGTCTATGTGGTATTACAAACACTAATCAAAGAGTCATTTTTTGCTAAATTATCTAAGTGTGTATTTTTCAAAAATAGGTTAAGTATCTTGGCTTTGTCAACGACCCAAAAAAAGGGTGCATGCTAATTAGAAGAAAGTTGCTGCCATGGTGGAATGACATGTTCCCTACAATGTCAAACAAGTTAAAAGTTCCTCATACTAACGGGTTTTATTGCAAATTCATTATGAGGTATGCTCAGATTCCTTATCCGCTTATAGAATTGCTAATGAGAGAAAGTTTCAAGTAGAATGATTGAGCTCAGGAGGTATTCAAAATACTAGAGCAGATGATAACTCATGCCTCTATTTTGAAACTCTCAAATTTTAATAAAGAATTCATAGTAGAATTAATGATTTTGGCATCAAGGTTAAGCCAATTTTAACTTAAGAAGGGCATCCGATAACTTATTTCATTAAAAAGCTAAACAAAATGTTAATGACAACATCTACCTATGTCAAAAAGTTATATGCCATAACTCAAGCCATTCAGAAGGGGTGACATTATTGGCTAGAGAAGAAGTTTACCATTATCACATATCATTGGAGTTTAAAGGAATTGTTGACTTAAGTAATACAGACCCCTTAGCAACAATATTTTTGGCAAAACTACTAGGCTTCTCGTATAACATTATTTATAGGAGTGGTAAAGAGAATAGTGTGTCAGACACCCTATCTTGGAGTAATGAAGGGCAACTATCTTCGATGTTGACAGTTAAACGTAGTATTATCGAAACACTAAAATAGGAGAATGAAATATCAAAGGAACACAAAGAATTAACTGGAAAATTAGAAGAATGAGAGTTGAATTTAGAGTATCTGAAGAAGTATAGACCAATCTTAATGAGTAGGAAGATATTAGTACCATAAGATTCAGCTGTAAAAGGAGAAATTCTATAAGAATTCCACAACTCACCAATTAGCGGATACACCAATATCCTTAAAACGCATAAAAGAATTGATGAGTTATTTATGTAGAAAGGTATGAAGGCTCAGATTGAGAAGTACATCTCCAGTTATACTACATGTCTATAAACAAAATATTCAACTTCAAGAAATTTGGTCAACTACAGCCATTACCGATACTTGAGAAGTTGTTGAATGAAATCATTATGAACTTCATCATTAGATTGCCTAATTTGAATGAGCATACTGCAATACTTGTTGTGGTTGATAGATTTAATCGAAGAGGCATACTTTTGAGCACTTAAGGTTAGATTTGATGCTAGGAAAGTAGTAGAGAAATTCATGGAGTGGTCAAACTACATGACTTCTCTAAGAACATAGTTACAAATAGGGATTTAAGTCAATTCTAGTAGCTTCTTAAAAAGAGCAAAACTAAGTTGAAGTTTACCACTACTTACCATCCACTTGGAAATAAGCAAACAGAAATGGCAAATTGGTGCCTTAAACAATATCTTAGGGCTTTTATGTGGCAAAACCACTTCAATGGTCTAGTTTGGCGTGGGTAGAGCTTTGGTACAATTCCTCTTATCACACTATGACAAAAATGACTCCATTCAAGGCCATGTATGGATTCAAGCCGTCACTATTTCCCGAGTACCAGATGGGTGAAATAAATAATGAAGGAGTGGAACAAATATTATTGTAAAGATAAGACTTATGGGAACTTTAAAAATTAATATGAATATAACACAACTAAGAATGAAGAAGTTAACAAACAAACAAAAAACTGAGAAGGAGTTCCATGTAGGAGATTGGATGCTATTAAAATTGCAAGATTATAGGCAAGAGTCAGTGGCAAAATGACTGAAGTATAAACTTTCAAGAAAGTATTATAGGCCATTTTAGGTTGAAGAATGTATTAAGACAGGGGCTTATAGGCTGAAACTCCCTTGTAATAACAAGATACACCCTGTGTTTCTTGTATCCTTAATAAAACCATTTCATGTAGATGTCAATAGTGTGATACCTTTCACCATACTAGAAGAAAAGCATTATGAACCCAAACAAGTTGTAATTGTTATAGCTAGGAAAATCACAATGGCAAATGAGGTAAAGCAACAAGTACTAGTGGAGTAGGATGGTAAGTCCAGAGATGAATCCACTTGGGAAGATTTGGTTAATTTGGTATAGGGTTTTCCAATTAAAGACCTTAAAGAAAATTTCATATTTTACAATTGGGTAATTGATATGCCCTAAGTTGTGAAAGTTGATAGGGTAATTAGGTTGAGCCTAAAACAACTATTGGCCTAAGCAACTGGTAAGGAGCAAATGAGTGCAAATGAGGACAAGGCAAAGTCAATAGGAGTTCATAATCCTGTAACAGATACACCAACTAGGAAAGGGAGCAGAGAGTGACAAGCACTAGTGTGGGCACATGACTTTGAGCAAAATTGCCATATAAGGGCAGGACCATAGAGTTCATTAGCGGGTTTTCAGGGTAGAGATTTGTAATAACCCAAGCAATTAAAATTTGAATGCAACTGATGGTATAATATTTTGTTATGTGAATCAGTATAATGAGATTGAGGCTGGCTCAGTGGTCAGGCTCCAGACTGCATTTCCTCAGGACGTGGGTTCGAGATCGGGAAGCTAACCCCCATTGTTTTTTTTTTTGGAGCTGCCACGTGTCCCCTCCCACAGTGAAAGGACGAAACTGCCCTCAAAAGCTTTCTTCTTCTTCCTCCTTCCTTCGTGCAGCCGAGATGCAGAAGAGAGAGAGAGGTGTCACGAGTGTAGCAGGGAGCCACCGTGGTTGAGCCTCCACCTCGCCTAAGCTGAGCTGCACCCCCGAGCACCACCAGCCATTCACCGGCCACCCTTCTCCACCATTCCAGCCGGCAAACCGCCACGTCTTTGGCGAAAACCACCGTGAACACGCGAGCTCCCCTGGCCGTTGGTGGGCTGTTTTCCCGGCGTGGCTTGGACGGGTTGTGTGCCTTACTTCTTGGCTGGCCATTTCCACCTGGAGACAAGCTCAGTTGGCCGCCGTTGGAGCCATTTTTCCGGCGAGGAGGAGGAGTTCAAACATTGGGCATTTTGGGACGATTTGGTACGTTTAAGCTAGTTTTCTCCTCAGATTGAGCTTAGAAGTAGCATTTTCGGCCCTTAAACAAAAAATTTGATTTGAGCTCTAAAACCATAGATTATGGCTGCTTGTAAGAAGAATGGCTGACAGGGACCAAAATGAAAATTTTTGAAAATTTTGGGTTCTTGAGAAAATGGAAAATTTCTGACTTGTAATTGGTCCATATTAACTCTAGATTAATACCTTTAAGCTGCTGGGCATGAGAACTAAGAAATTTTCTTGATTTGCATTAGAATGGAGGCTAGGGTTTGAAACAGGGACCAGAATGAAAAATCTGGAAAATATATGGGGCAGAAGTGTAAATAATCACACGTTAAGGAATGAAAGATATGGAATCAAAGAGATGGGGGAGTTAGGTCCTAAATTAGGATAATGACCCGAACGACGATTAATTCCTGCGTGAACTTTGGTGCAGGTGGATCGTAAGGCCGATTCTGGCACCCCGGGGGGGGTCAGCGTACCACTTGCATCAATCGGAGTTCAGGTGCGCAGATAGCACCCTGAACTTTTAAATATGTCTTGGTTGTTCTTGCTTTAATGGTTTCCTAAATAAAAATAAATTCTTTGTGATTCTGCCTCACCGGATTGGGGGATTCAAAGTAAGGGACCTTCGGTATGTAATAAATGATTGTAGCTACGGTATTGGACTTGTGATGTGATTAGAGGTGGTTACTAGCTAGTTATATTAGAAACACAGGTAATTTCCACATAATTTCATCTTGCATACATGCTTGACGTAAATTCCTTGATTTTTGGAGGATGACGAATGATAAGCCTTCGCAAGACGTAACTCGCGCCTGTTGGTTAGTTACCCTCGAGGATTGTGTATCCTCGCTCGTTGGTTAGTTACCCTCGAGGACTGAGTGTCCTCGCCTGTTGGTTAGTTACCCTCGAGGACTGAGTGTTCTCGCTCGTTGGTTAGTTACCCTCGAGGACTGAGTGTCCTCGCCTGTTGGTTAGTTACCCTCGAGGACTGAGTGTTCTCGCCTGTTGGTTAGTTACCTTCGAGGACTGAGTGTTCTCGCCTGTTGGTTAGTTACCCTCGAGGACTGAGTGTCCTCGCCTGTTGGTTAGTTACCCTCACGGATTGTGTATCCTCGTTTGTTGATTAGTTGCCCTTGAGGGTTGTGTACCCTCGCTTGTTGGTTCCTAGCAGTCTTATTCCTGATTGTTTGTCACAAATTGATTGTTTACTTGAGAATGGTTGTTGACTTGACGTTTCTGAAAAATGATTATTTAGTTCGACTGTTAAATTGCAAGTTTATGGATTTAAACACTATTGCACTGTATTAATCCTTGATTTTTGTTAAAGCTTCTGTTTATATATGAAATGGTTTACTGACTTGGGGTGTTATCTGCCGAAAAATTTTTGGTCCCAGAGAGAGAGTTAGACGATCTTCTGGAGCCGGCAGAGCATTGACCGGGGAGCTGCGTTGAGCCGCTTGATTTGGGTGCGAGACATGCCCTCTTGTTAGATTATAAATTTGGCATTTTCTTTTGGGATGTATATATATATTTAGTTTGGTAGCCATTTCTGTATACGGGATTATTTTGTGACCACAGCTGAACCCGCCATGTTTTATCTTTTGTTGTATATAGTGGATTGGGTTGGTGGGAGCGGAACTCCCCTATCTATGTATTGCCTTGCAGGACCTTGTAGAAATTTTGGGATGTCTTATTTACTGGGGAGGTGCTGCCAAAATTTCTACAGGTGGCTTCGCTTTGTATTGAAATTTCCACCATATATGTTAAGGCAAACGGTATTCAAAGGTATTTGAAATGTATGTTAACGATCGCCCCTCTAGTGTAAGCTTACAGGTCATGAGAATTTTCTTGTGATCTGCTGGTCACATCCCAGGTAATTCGAGGCGTGACAAGATTAATCCAACGTCTCTATATAACTATTATACTGGAGAAGGAAGAAAATGAGACATTTTCCTCAACAAAATTAACAAGGAATTGAACAAAATGATTTGAATCTTAAAGAAGAATAATTGATGATTTTTTTTTTTTACTTTGAAGGTTAAAAATATAATTATAAATGACTTAAAGTTAAAAGTTAAAAAACATATTTAGATTTGTTTTCCTTTTTCCAACCAGGGTATTTGAAAAATGCTAACAGTTTGCACTTAGCTAATCGGTTTGCTAAGGAATTGAAAAGATATAGTTTTCACGTTGATTATTCTTGTTTAAATTTTAGAATTTTTATTAAAAATATTTTAATTAATCACTTATTATTTAATTTTTAATTTAGTCCCTCAATAATTTTTATTCTTAATTTAGTCATTGACTTATTAATATATTTTCAATTTAGTTCTGTATTAATTTTCATTCTCACTTTGATTTCTCTTTTATTAATTTATTTTTAATTTGGTCTCTCAATAATCTTAAAGGTAGTATTTAATCCCTTAATCTTGATTAAATGAGAGGCACTAAGATAAGAATGAATCAATAAGTGAGGAACCAAATAGAAAATGATAATTAATGAGGGACTAAATTAAAAAGTAACTAATAAATAAATAATTAAAATGATAATAAAAATTAATAGATGACAAACTTTAAAAATTCGTTGGTAAGTTAAAAATTGAAATAATATTTTATCTTTTTTAAGTGATCGGATATTTTAAAAATTTAAAAAAATGCCCCCGTCAATGGGATAAAAAACAAAAACAAAAAAAAGGAAAGTTGAAGTAGCATATAGTCTTAAGTGAAAGGAGAGTGGAGCTAACAGTAACAGGTATAATAAATGACCAGAAAAGTTACATATCATCAATATAAATAGACGACACATAACATCTCGTTGTTAAATCTTAATGGCGTGTTTGGCCACTTGGTAATGGGCGGTGAGAGAAGGAAGCTCATCGCCACATCCTCTCCCCCACACCAACCACTTTTGTCTCTCTTGCGGATTCTGCAACACCCATATAAGCCCGCCATTAATGAACACCATACTTAAAAGTATACATTTGATTTAATTCGGTTGAAAATTTTAAAAGTTTATTTATACTTAAATGAGAATTTGTCGTATAAATATTATTGTTTAATTTGATGTTTAAATTTTTAAAAAATTTATTTTTGTCTTCAAAACTTCTAATTTTATAGAATTAAAAAAAAATTACTTTTATATTGAATAAATTCTATAAATAGCGAAAATCAATTTTTAAATTAAAATTTCTAAACATAAATCAATTTTAAAAATTAAGTTGATTTAAAATTATATTAATCCAACGCTAATTCAAATGTGCATTTACTCTACTTTCAAAATCAACAATTCATTTTAAAAAGAAAAAAGAAAAAGAATTTCATCATGTATTCTTACAAGAGATCATACAATTTAAGAGATGTTCGCTTTACTGATATTATCAGACTCCTACAGGTTGCCATTGGACTTCTAAGTAAAATAGACAAACAGCCCATCAAGCCCAATCATATAGTGGGGGCAATTTAAAGCAAATCCTACCATCATACCATTACATTTATGAAAGAAAAAAGTTGGCCTTGCTAAGGCTGCTCTTGATTCAGCAAATTGGAGGATTTGATTAAGCATTTGTGTTATGTACGAGTTATGGGGAATCCCATTGCGTGCTTCCCCAGTTCACTTCGATCGCCTAAACGGGCCTTTCCAAAGGCTTTTCAAGTGTACAACACTAAGAACAAAGGAATTAGGGCCATTCCATTCATCTGTCCCAGAAAGGGGGGAATCGCTGCCCCACGTGCACACCTGCTCACCAACTGCCACAACATCCTCGTCCATCTTCCTTAATAAATCCTAGGCGGCATTTGGTGGTCAGTGTTACTGACTAAGAATTATTTGTAGTATGGTTATCAATAAAAATCAGGGATGGATTAAAAAGATAGTGTCAAGAAATGGTAGCTTATTTTAAATTTTTTTAATTTTAATTTTTATATATTCTTAATTTAATTTTTTAATTTATAAGAATTTGTCTCTAAGAGTTTACTTTTTTAATTTAAATTTTTTATCTGAAAACTTTTTCTTTAATCAAATTTTAGATTCATTCATGAAAATAATAATTATTTATTGATTAATTTTATTAATTAAAGATCATTTATTATACTAACTAACAATTACAGTAAATATATATAGATTAAGTTTATTTATTAAAAATTATTTATTAGATTCATCAATTAAAAAAAGTTATTAATGAGATATAATAAAATTAGTTAATAAATATTTAATATTATAATCAATGGCTACAATAAATGATCGTTAAACCAATATTTTTAGGGTACTAAATAACAAAAGCCATCTTGCAATACCCAAAGTTCTAACTGCTTTCGCTATTTGAATCTCAAAAATCCACAATAATTTGATTTTTAAGCATGTTAACTTGAGGAGAGTTTTATCTGTTATCCTTAATCAACTTTAAAGAGATTAGTTATTCTTTTAAAATAAATAAAAAAAATATGCTTAAAAATATAAGGAAAAAAATTCCTAGAATTCTACGGCCACCACTCCAACCCCTTCATGTACGCCATTTCTTTCTTTTCTTCCACTTCTTGTACCACTGGGCCCTATATCCTATATTCTTTTCACGTGCGTCGCTGCTATCCCCTGTCGTTTCAAAGCCAACGCTATATTGAATTTAGAAAATTTTATGGTGTTTAAAGGCAATATAAATAATAAAATTCAATGGCAAATAAGTAAACCAATGTATTTATTTATTTTTTTCTATGAAAGTGATTTATATATTCGAAGTCCAAATTTGTTAACGTGAGCTTTTCTGGTTACAGTATGAATACAGCTTATTTTAATTACGTGGGGCTGTTTGGTCTGAAATATGAATATTGCCCTCGTGAATTCTAAAGTATTTTTGTACATAATATATCTCACATTGATGCAACTCGTCAATAATGAAAAATATCTCCCTTCCAATAGAATTTAAAATTTTCTAAAATCATAACCTCATCATGATCATGAAAAACTCTAAAAAAGAAAGAACATCTTAAATATACTATTTGGAGTTGCTTGTTATAGTTTCAGAGATTGCGTCGGTCAGAAAATCGTGTTGGAAAATATAATATGAAGAAGCAGGATTAGATTGGACGGAGTCGTACCTTATGAGAAGGTGAAACAAAGAAACTTCGTGGAAATGATGACGTCATCGTGCATCTATCTTCACATGCAATTGCGTCCCATTCGTATCTATAAATAATAGGACACACGAGGACGTATCTGAGTTAGAAGAAGTCAGAAATGTGGTCAGGAGGGTGCAAGCAGCACCCAGATAACAAGCAACTACCAGGTGTTTGCTCTTCTTGCTTAAGAGACAGACTTTCGCAGCTTGACCTTCATTCTAACCACAACCCAATTTCTCCTTCTATTTCTTCTCTGGTTTCTGATTCACCTGTGGATGTGGCCTCGTCAAATTATGTGTCTCAGGCTGCTTATCGTCGTCGAGGCCACCGTCGGAATGCTTCAGATGTGATGGATTCAGTGTCTTCTTCGAGGTTTGATATCGATTATGGGATGAAGAAGAGTAGATCGCTGGCCTTTGGTTCAAGAAACGGAGTCACTGGGAGTTTGAGAAGGAAGAAAGATGGGTTCTGGTCCAAGCTGCTTAAATTGACGAGAAAGGGCACAAAGAATGTCTTGATGCATTCCAGGACCATAACAGAGGGACGGGGTTAGAGGTTTTCATTTGTTGGTGATGCGTAATAATTGTTGGTATTTAGCATAAATAACACTAAATGTATGGCCTTATGATTGTGAATGAACGAAGATTTACAAAGTAGTGTCAATCTAGGTATACTTTGTGTTAAATTTTTTCCAGACCAAAGATTAGCGGTGGAGCTCATTCAAAGTTGAAAACGTACGTATGGCTAACTCATTTCTTCGAAAATTTTTTGTATGACGTATGGCTAAGAATTACAGGCTCAACTTTGAAGGGGCTTAACTACAATTTTCGCAACTTCGAAAAGATGTGAGTGCTGGTTCGTTCTTGGCTCCTACTGCTTGCATAATTAAGCATACAATACGCATAAGATAATAGGATTGTATAACTGTCGTCAGAGCTCCAGCGACTATTATTCCTTTTCATAAACCTAGAATCATATAAACAAAACCCCATAAACAGAATAACTTTGAAGGTAGGAACATGCTATGGCTACGTCAGTGTTCAAAGCAATCCGATGAACATTGGCCCTTCAAAAACTTCTCATTGTCATATCTACTGTAAGTTTAAACGTTACAGAACAAAAACAAATGTCACGATCAAAACATAAAAGCATATGCTAAACGCATCATCTGTGGTTTGAAATTATGAATCCAAGGGAGACATAGCATCTGACAACACTTTCTGCTGCTAACGTAATAATATTTTTCCCTAAGCGACATCTACCTTTTGTATATCATTAGTTTATGACGTATAGACGTTTCTATATTTCGTTGGGGGATCGAATACCAAAACTTTTCTGAGCACAACATATCAGACTATCCCATTTCTGTACATGATTTTATGACTTACATTCCCAATTCTAGAATACTTGCAATTTCTTGCCAAGAATTTGAATATCATCGTCTAGAAGGGCCAGAAATATTGGTCTCCATCTCATAATCCTCATCATGGTAAATATCTTGGTCCAAAGAAGGCCGTTTTAGTCTTTGAAATATCTCATCAAGGGACTCAGACGAGGAAACACGGGATATCTTATTTTCCTCTACTTGTCGTAAGGGTACAAATCTTTTGGCTCCTATGTTGGCCTTGAAAGTTTGAAATCCAGTTTTCATTGTTTGCCACGTTGAAGCCAAACCTGAAGGCGGTAGTCTAGCTGCATTACCAGATTGAGTATTGCCTCCGTCAAGTAAGGAAACCTTAGCAGAGGTTATGCTTTTCTCCTCCGGCTTCATTTTAGATACTTGTCCACTCTGCTCCCTTATAGCAGCATACTTGCTGCTGATAGCTTCCCTACTCGATCTCCTCGAATCTTCCTTCAATGTTTTAGACGGACTTCCGTTCATTTTCTCATTAATTACATTGGACTTTTCCTTCATTTCAGCACCATTCCTCCCCTGAACAATGTAAAAGTTATAAGAGTAACCCAGAAACAGAAAAGAGTAGTAGTTGCTAATGTCAGATATAGCAGTTGTCTGAACCACAACAAAACTGAAACAATGTTACTCTGGTGTTACATGGAAGATGAAAAATGAGAGAGATTATGCTTTTCTTTTAGGTGCTACGTCCACATACCATGAGATTGTCACCAGATTCAATATCCATGTTGATGAAATTCCTTGCCAACGGAACAACTTGCTCGCCCACTTTGTGCCCTTGTTCAAGCCAAGACCGTTCTACAAATAGAAGAATTATAATCAAGCTTACATTTTGAAAGACTACATATAGACGTGCACAAACAGACAGATTGATGAAAGGATCATAAAGTTAATATGCCCTGATTGCTATGACAAGCTTGTCAGGCATGATGCAGTGCAACTAAATTTATCATAGTAATATACTAATACTACTAACCAAAGGCAATGAAAGTATTGGCTTGTATACCTTTTTGTAAGATAATTAATCCTGATGGATCAAAACCATCCAAATCTTCAGCTTCAGTTTTGAAGATATACCTCTTCCAGCTCCCAAGAAAATCAAAAACTCGGTCAAAGAAGTTGCTTGCAACCAAAATGGTGTATATAACCATAATAAGTGGATATATCTTGTTAAACTTATCCCCAAAGAAAGGGACAGCTTTATCAATGTTCCCCATCCGCTGCAATCAAAGTCACATAATACACCAAGATATAAAATAACTTTAAAAATGGAGCAAAAATGTTCTTATGCAAAACTTGGTATAGTTTAGTAGTTGCTAGCTTAGTCAAGCACCTTGGAATAATAATGAGAAATTTTATCATAAAATAATTAAATGAAATGGCATTTTCATACAAGGCAACAAAACTGTAACAGGCTTAAAATACTTCTTTAAGCTAGGGCAATCAAAGAAATAGAATTAAGGAATGAAATAGTTGCCTGCACTTTTGTTTTTACTCACAATATCTATTGCACCCAATCAATATGGCTGTGCAAATGCCAATTTCCAGAATTATGAGGAAGTTTTTATATAAGTTGTAAAATCTATCACAGCTAACAGCAATGGAGTCCTTGCCAATAATGGATCAGGAAAGAGAAATAACTCCTTCAAGAGCAGTGACAGTCAATGGATTCATGAAATTGGATAATTCTTGGGGGCAAATGTGACTAGTATAGTTTGTGACTTTGTGCACTGGACAATGGAAATTGTCAATTAGTTTGACATTTTCAGATTCAGTCCTACAATGTACTATTTTTTAAACTAACTACCTGTTTCTACTGGTCCAGGGCACAAAGTTGGTGTACGGCCATATCTATTCAAGAATCTCCATGAGGTGAAAAGAATTACCTTTTCAAATATAGTTTCATGAGAACCAAGACGGATGAGATTGAGAAAATTGTACGAGATAGGGGGAGCATATCTAGCAACCATCCTGGGAACAAGGATAGAATAAATTAACTTTTCACAAGATAGCATGAGTGATTCAACAAGCAGTAAAAAGAAACTTACGAGCATATCATAAGCAAGTTAACTGCGCTGGTCTGTCTAGGCGTCAATGAGTAAAACATTAACATTCCAATTTTGAACAAGGAATAGTATGTGCATACGCACATATACATGAGAGGAATTAAAGCAAACACCTAGACAAAAAATTGAACATATGTGATTACATGCACTATTCCAAAAGAAAAAGAAACACACACACAAACACCAAAAGAAAAGATACACCCCCTCCTAAAAAGAAAAAACAGAAGGGAGGGAATGAAGCAGTAAAAATATAATCCCTGTTGAATCTATGACAATAATAATCAGTGTGGTTCACATTATAATGGGGGGAATGGGAGTTACAAGTGCATGTAATAGCTTTGTCTGTTGATGCAAGAAGAACAGATCATGACAACATTGAGAAGAGATTCAAAGAGGAACTTGTATTTCTTTTAGCTAAATATTGTTATATTAAATCAGTGTAATTCATCCAAGACAAGGTACATTATGTACAATTCCAAGAGCAATTAGTTAACATTTATTTCATCTATACCTTAGTGACTCAGAGTTTTACATGTAGTGATTATAGCCTTAAACCTTGGGATGAAAGTAAGGTTTGCGAGAAGGATAGGACCAACTCTCTCTCTCTCTCTCTCTCTCTCTCTCTCTCTCTCTCTATATATATATATATATATATTGAAATCGTCACTTCCTTTTGACCAAGTGAAAGGAGATTTTATAAATATGCATAGCATCTTAATGTCAACATGTAATATAAACACTTGATCCCATAGAAACATATTCTACCTGCACAAGCACCTCCTTCATTCCGACAGATTTAATAAGAATTGAGAAAAGTGATAGATCAACACTAGGTAGCAGAGTCGCCTCTGCTAAAAGAATTGCAACAGAAATGATGCCAAGAATAATAGCTAAGCCTTTCTCAACTTGCTTCCTTAGAATGCACCGCCAGAAAAACTCTGCAAAGAATCATCATTATTAAGAACTACAAGCCAGATGCCTCTAATTAAAGTATTCCATATGAATCAAAAGAATGAGAAGATGGACTTAGCCATGCAAGATAAAACAATACAATATTGAATGCAGAATAAAAAAAAATTATGTTAAAATGTGATATTGACATAACTCTGCAGATGTCAATTTCATTAGCTATACATGTATATAATGCATAGGGAAAAGAAAAAAAAGCTATATAAAGTTATAATACAGATATTATTTAAAAAGGAAGCAACCAAGCAAGTAAGATAGGGAGGATTATTTTCCAATAAAATCTTTATATACAGAATGGGTACGATGTAGATGTATATCTAAGTTATAAAACAGGCATTATAAATCAGAAACAACAAATATTATTCCTGATGCAGCAAAGAAATAATCCAAGTAAGGAACCAATGGGTTAACAATTATGATAGTTACCTAAAGTATCAAGAAGTGACCCCAATTTGGTAATCCGATCAGGTCTAAAGCTTGAAATATATTTCCTGAAATAGCATATAACATTGTTTCCTCAAATATATAATAAAAGACTATTGAAGTGGAAAAAGAAATAACTTGAAGCACACCATCCTGTTGAGCTGCGACGTTCATAGTTCTTTATTGTATCTTCTAGTTGCAGGGCTTCCAGTATACAAGCCATATACTCACTGCGAAAGCAATAATATATCATACAATATGTGTTTTTGCCTGAAGAAAATTTTTTGTACCTTAGTTGTAGCAATGTAACAAAAAGAAGAGCTAAAGCTAAATAACCAAGCCGCCATATAAACCTAGTCATCAGAACAGTATGGCACAACAACACCAATGAAAAGAACGTGATTAAGTTTTTTATCATATTCATAGCATTTATGGATTCTATGAGCATACAGATATTACAGTATGCAAAATAGTTTCTTTGTATAACTTGATATCTTCAATGCTCATTCTATAAGAGACAAGAAGAAATATATTATCTCATTGGACAATACAAGGGCAGTTATTAGAAGATCCTTCATATTAATAGGTACTAAGATGCAGAGTCAAAAATTTTACAATTCAGCCAAATCCAACAGATTGAGATTAATGAGCATCCTTATTAATCATTACAGAAATAAGAAGATTCATTAGTAATTTGGTCAATAGAAAAAATCTTTAAAAGAAAAAGAACCAATTGAGAAATATGCAGGAAATTTGCTATACAGAGAAAGAGCAAGTTGATGATCATTGAAATCAAGAACAAACCCAGAAAAAAGTAATAAATATCTCTCTATTAGGAATAAATCCAATTGAGAAGAATATAAACATTGAATTTACTGTTTGCTTGCTGTAAAAGAATCAATAACAGTATTTCATGCAGAAAAGCTACCTTAAAGATCATCATCTGCTTACCTTTTATACCTATAGTATTCCTCACGGGCTCCCCGAAGATGACGCCTTAGCGTTGCCATTGACTTCTCATCAGTATCATAATCCATATCATTTTCCCCTAATCGCCCACCTTGTGGTTTGAAGGATGGGTCTTCCCTAAACTGTAAATTGAAGGTTATGCTTAACAAAGATATTACATAGAAAGCAACCCAGGTACTATAATCAATATGTAAATGAAAAAATGTAAGCTTATTACCATCTGAGTCAACATATTATCAATGACATCCATATATGGTCTCAGAGGATCACGCTTGGACATCTGATTAGATGTTGCTTGAGCAACCTATAGATAAAACCATCATTAGACTCCCAGACTTTTTTGGTACATTAAAGCAGGGTTACTCCAAGATTTAATTGAACTTTATAGAACCATTCTTATTTAGCATCCTCTCCCAACCCACAACAACACAAAAAAATATGCATACTGGATCCTCCATGAAGAGGAAAACAGATGAAGTTCAACATTACATAATCATCAGGAACAATGAAACAATTTGAATCTCAGAAAGTAATTCCTAAACAGAACACAGAAGACAAAACAGCTAAAACACTGCTGCAAAGCGGCACTGTCTCTAAAATAGCCAAGACATAAAAAAAATTGAATCAATTCATGGAGTCACCCAGTTAGAAATTGGGATATCCAGCACTGACACTTCCCTCAGAGACTTATCAAACCTAAACAGATACAATCTAATAATAATTTTGGTAAAAGACAAGATATACCAAGAGGAGGGACAAAAGAAGACACCGAAATCACTATATTTCAAATGCAACAGTGCACAACACTTAAAGTGATGCCGCAGGGATTTTAGGAAGACAACTTATGAGGAGAGTACCTATCATAAGTTTCATATAAGACAAAAAGTCAGAAACAAGAAACTTCATTGCATGCAAGTAGAAGACACAATTTGTGAGATTGTATATGAAGACTGGGAAAACAGGAGGACAAAAATCACGACTTCTTGAGCTTACTGACAACTTACAACAATAGCATTTGAAAGTTCTTGGTGAGCATCATCAAGTTCGACAGCCAATTTGGCAATTTTGTGGGAAAGAACTTTCTGGCGGTTAGTCCAGTCAGCATTTCTCCAAATGCTTTTAGGGATTTCACTTAAACCAAAGCCAAGAAGGAATGCACCAGTAACAAGCCCAAAAGTATTTGAGCAAGCCATGGCAAACCCTAGAAGACTTCCAGTCCTGTATATATAAGTGTCCAGCAAATAAAATTACGAAAAGGAAGCAATAATTCCGTTAAAACCAAAAAGCAGAAATAAATCTACATAAATGACATAAGCATATACATTGCATGTCTGGCCATGACCATCATGTCTAAAAAGTACAAATAGACAAATAATTAGGCAGTGCAGAGGCAATTATGCATCCATGGGTTGAACTAGACAAGCTTTTTATTCAACAAATTGAAAATCTATGACTTATTTGTACTGTTATAAACCTGTGACTTGAGATGTCCTTAAGGCTTTACACCATAGATTTTTGTCATCTCAACCTGTGATTAATCTACATTACTGAAAAGCCAACAACTTTTTAAAGTGTCAAACCTGAGTTTCCATGACAATCCATACAGAAAATAAATTTCAAGTGATATAAGTACCACAAAGTAAATTTTATTCAGATCTGTAGAAACATTGTTCTACAATCCCTCAAAAGTCTCAAATATCATCCATGGCTTTTCTGTATTCAATGTCTAAAGCAGTCATTAAAGGTTCTCACAATGTTTTATTTCTGTTCAAAATTCTCCTCTCTTGACCCTTCCCTCTTAAGTTCTGCTAGATACCTCTTTAAAAAATCTCCTCCATTACTCAGTTTCTATTGCACTTTTAAAAATTTAATTATAATTTTTGTATCTATGATCATCTTAAGATGGGGAGAAAAACAGATTCACGCAGACAGTATGTTTATTAAGGCTCCAGTCAATGTTTTAAATATATGACCATGCAATCAACCTTTTTCAGCACAAGGTGCTGCTTGTAAGAGTTTTTACCTATTGCAATCCACTTTAATCTCTATCAACATTTTCTTTACACTGATTTAAGACCTCTATAAATTTGATGAATGCTTTTTCAGAAAAACAAAACATGGATAACGCCCTTCATGGGAAACAAAACACAAAGCTAGAAAAATACCAGCACAAAAGCAATTAAGCAACTTAAAAAGAACATAATCCATATATTTTAAGGCTATATATATATATATATATACATGTAGATAAGTAAAAAGTTCGAACATTCTTACATCCAAAAAAAATACAAGAAAGCCCCTTGTTACATCAGATAAATAGAAACCCTAGGTGTGACTGATCATAGGAGTAATCAAGAGTCATAGTTTATTTCCGCCAGGCAAAAGAATTATAAGAATTTGGACCTGCTCACTATCTTTTCCTACTATTTCAAGAATAATTTAGTGTTTCATCTTGGACCTGTGCTCTGCATAGATCACATTAGTAGCTGCAAGAGTTGGAAATTCAACTCCCACGAAGATTATGTCTTATTTTGCAATCTGAACTTACGAACGGCAGCCCTCAGTCACAGAGTATTAAGGAAGCTCCTTGAAAGGTGATTTACAGATATCACAAACACCAAAACAAGAGAGATGAATTATAAGTGCACAGGCTCAAACTTATTAAAAACATCAGTATAGCAAAGCATGCAGCCAGACATTATTGCCCAAGTATGGAACTGATCAAGAAAAAAATAGTTGTGATACCAGCATCTTTGAAGAAACCCTAGAAGTGAAAGTAAGAATATTAAAATAATCAGAAAACTTCACAAATCAATAACTCAGAGCTAAGATCATACTATGAAAACCCTCTAATTTACATTGAAACAAATCAAGGATAGGAGGATGAGAACAAACCAACTCTTGTGCATCATTATGAGAAGAACAAGTCCAAAAAGGCCAATGGATCCCACAATTACATAGAAAACCAAGTTAACATGTACACTAGTCTTCAATCTTTCTGAAACAGTGAAGTCCCCAGCATCTTCAAAACCCTGAATAAGGGGCACCACAGCCCTGCTTAGGATGACAATTTAAATATATGAGGAAATTTGCATTTACAATTTGTAAACTATTTAAAAGGACTTTCATGCAATAATCATGCTAAGTATGTGGGCAAATATGTGAAAAGACAAGAAGTGGCCACAAAAGTAAATTAGCAAATTAGCACATATAAAAAATTACCTGAATTTTGTCAATACACTTTACAACTGTGTTATGACGAATTATTCAGTACTACTTCCATTAAAGCTCAAACTTCTTCCATGGTAGATAGAAAAATGAGAACATGCAGGCACGCATTATGCATGATAAAAAATTAATAGTAAAGGAAACCATAAGATACAGTCGACCAAATGAAAATAATCTCATTTTACTCGGATAAGTGTCAATGATGAATATAGACATTCACGTTAAATAGTTATTTCAGCATAATTCCCTAGTATGAAAGATACATGATCGGGAAAATCAACAGTCTCATGATAATAAATAGTGCTTTAATCCTTTGAAGGTTTAAACCATTAACTAACACAATGAATTGAGAGTTGGCCTTTCTCAGCAAGATAACTCATTGAAGTAAGCAAAAATAGTGCAGAAATTTGATGATAACTTCTTTTTACGAAACATACCAAGTAAGTAAAAATGTACTCCAATATGACCAGCTCCAGAAGAAGGAAATGCCTCCATTCTCGTGATGAGAAGATAATGTCTGTATGTGTACCAAAGAAGCATCATCTCATCAATAAAAGCCCAAGCACATAATTCTTCAATAAACCACTAAACTCTTCATAATATTTTTTTTTTTCCTTTTAATCGAATATGCATAATAACTTTTCAATACATTTTAAATCAATCAACCATCTGGCATCCCACCATAACAACTGCATCATGGCCAACTTCATCCAGTAAACCTAACGCATTAGGTTAAAAGCATCGAAAATCTGACTTAACTAAACAAAGAGGAAAAAACACTGAACTTGATGATATATATCCACATCCCTCAATCCGAATAAGCAAATTCAAGAAGAAAATGGGGCACCCAAAAAAAGAAGAAGATGAAATCTGGATTGAAACCAAATTCAGAATGCCAAACAATCAAATCAGATATATTGTTTCAAGCCATAAATTGCATGATGAAAATAAGCAATAATTGAGTAGATAGAATGGAGAAATGAAATTGTACCGCCCAAATGTCAGCGGGGACGAGGATGATGATGGAGAGCGAACAGAACCACGTATATCCTACGGTGAAAAGCACGTAGCGAGGGACGTCTGGACCAGCGAAATACCTCAGCGTAAATAACACCATGCCCACTGTCAGAGGCAGCGAGATCATGTAAAACACCCACATCTTTCAATCCCTCCCTCTCTCCCCGAAATCAGCACTCAGCGGAAGAGAGAATCTAAGAGGGAGCCCTCAGCGAAACGGATCAGAGGGATAGATCGCAGTGATATCAGGCAAGTTCTCCAGCCGCCCCCCTCGGCTGAGACTGCGCGCCTCACGTCCGTAGGACACAGATGATTCGTGTGAAGGAAATCGCCAACTTGGGAGGAGGTTCGAGAATGGTGAATGTTGGGGAGTTATAGTTAAGATGATCGGCACCTCAATCTTCTCCGGCAAGAAAAGAAATCCACCTTGGATCCGAATTCGCTGCAGGGGCCCCCCTTATGCTTACGAATTATGCTTTCGCTGTTAAATGATTCTTCTCCTTAGATTCTTCTGCGCTGTAAAAAACTTCAATTACTACATCCTTTTGTTACCAAGACAAATTGTGTGAAAATTTGCTTTACCCTTTTCTTTTCTGGGTTATTACGCGGGGCCGTAGCCTAACAGAAAACAAAGACTACCTTGTGGATCCAAATCCCAACCACCATGAACCAGATTCAAGAGCTCAACAGGCGCGAAAGTAACTCATCACATCTCGATGCTATCTTAAAGCTACGGTATGCTCAAGAGTTCAGGAAAGAATAAAACAGAATAGAGTGATCGGATGGGATGAATGCGAGAAATAAAATGAAATGGCTAATAATAAGAAGGGATGAATGGGAATGGAAAAGTTAAAATAAAATAAGTTAAATAAGAATGGAATGGGTTTATTTTTTAAAGATGGTGAAAATTTTTTAAATATATGATTTTTGTTGGGATTGTTTTATTTGAATATTAGTATTTAAAATTTTGTTTTTAATGAGAGAAAAGATGAAAGAAAATTTTTGTGAGAATAATTGGATGAGAATTATATTCCATATCTTTAAATAATAAAAATGTTATATATATATATATACACACACAAATATAAATATAAAAACTTTGATGAAAAATATAAAAATTTTTAGAAGTCTTATAATTTATTATTATTGTAGACTTTCCTCTTTTTTTTTTTCATTATGTTTCATTACTATCGTGGCAGGTAATGAATATATAGATTTACTTTCCCTAATTAAATCATATTTTTTTCATTTCATTAATATGTATAATAAATTTTTTTCTATTTTCTTTGTCTAGGTTTATGGTTTGCTATTTATTTATTTACTATAATCTAATAATTATATTTTTACTAAAGGCTTAGATTTTTTCTAATGCACTTAAGGATTGTCGCTATAATCTTTTTATATCCTTTGTTCTATAGTTTGTATTCCAATATTATGTAATGTCTTTTTACTTGCTTATTTGATGAGTTCTTTATTAGGTACAAACTGTACTTCATTTTCTGATTTCTTTTTTTAGAATATTGTATTTGTTTTCTTTTTTGTTGATCTAATATTCTTAATACCCATGCTTGGTATTTATAGTGTGTGGTAAAAACTACGACTTCAGGAGTAAAATATAAAGGCATATATTATTCTAAAAAATCCATTCTTAATATGATATCAGGTGTGACTTTATTATATTGAAACATGATTGGTAATTTTAGTTCATAATCTCCTATTTATACTATCGCATTTTCTGTTGATAATTCTAATAAATGTACTTCTCTTCATACACTAGTCATTTTTATAGTTTTTCCTTTTTTCCATAATTCATGTGATAAAACGTTATATTTAGCAAATGTTATATTAATTAATATATCTACTATAACATGATATGTTCTTGACTGATATTTCTTATAATTGAATTTTAACAATATATAATAGAAGTACCAATTGGTTTATATTTAGAAGTATCATATCTTTTTGAATTATAGTGTTACTGTTGATTGGTTTATAATTGATCATTATAAATTTTTACTATAACAACAGGGTACAAAAGCCCAACGTGCAAGCTTCCTTAATCCATAAATAACCTAATTGTCTTAATAATATGCAAATTCCTCTTACTCCTCAAGTCATAATTGAATAAAATATATCACTATAACTTTACTTTCAGTTGTTTTAATTAATTGTATATAAAATTATAACATTATTTTATTTTACAATTATAACAACTTATAAAACTTAAAAAATAGAAATCGATCTTAAATATTTTTCTGGTATAAAAGAAAAAAGCTAACGACTCATTTAACACGTCGTATAAACCCTTAATAGGATAAAGTTTAATATTATAAGGTCAAATTGGATAAGACATAATAAGACTTTAATACCATGCGATATTTGGTATGACATTATATAAGATATTATAGAATTGTATAAAATGGTAGTATTATATTCTTGTAGGCACATTATACAACACTAAATATGATAAAAGTTAACTATTTTGACAAAAATTTTTTTACTTAAAATGTTATATTCATCAAAATGCTCAAAGAATTTGATTTTTTTTTTTTTTGCACTTACATATTCATACTAATAGTAATATATCAACACATATTTAGAGTGGAATGAGAAGAGTTAAAATTTGAAATTAAGAATAGATAAATAAAACCTTATTTTTGTTCCTTGTATGGAGTATTTTTCAATTTGATCTCTCATAAAATTTCTTTTTCAATATGGTCCCTCACAAACATGATATTTCCTAATTTGGTCTTTCACATATGAATATTTCTTAATTTGGTCTTTAACAAGTAAAATCATTACTAGTAACTTTGCCCATATTATTTAAATAAACTTTTTTTTAGGATATTATTGACAATATTTTCATTTTTGAGAGATCAAATGGAAAAAATCATATGTGAGGGACTAGATGGAAAAAAATTTTATGAGGGACTAATTTGATAAGACAATTCAATGAGAGATCGATTGAAAGATATTTTATTTGTGATGGATCAAATTGAAAAAAAAATCTATGAGTTCATATTTTATTAAAATTAACTTAATTTTTGACAATATTATTAATAACAATTTTATTTGTGAGGGACCAAACACAGAAATGTATATATATAACTGATTAAATTAAGAAAATAATTATGTGAGAGATCAAATTAAAAAGACAATTCTACAAGGCATCAAATTGAAGAATATCTTATATATGAGTGAGAAAATTTTCTTCGAGTTCGTATTTTCTTTAAATTAACTTATTTTTTTATGATATTATTGTTAACAATTCTATTTGTAAAGAATCAAATAGAGAAATACACATACATGAGGGATTACATTGAAAAGACAAATTTTTGGAAACTAAATTGAGAAAACAATTCTAATAAGGTATCAAATTGAAAAATATCTTATATATAATGGACCAAATTAAGAAAAAATTTATGAGTTTGTGTTTTTTAAATTAACTTATGTTTTAGGATCTTATTGAACAATAATTTTATTTGTGACAGATCACATATTGAAATGTAGATATATGAAAGGCTAAATTGAAAAGACCACTCTTTGAGAGACTAATTTGAAATACAATAAGGGATTAAATTGAAATTTTTTTTATAATGGACTAAATTGAGAAATATTTTATAAAGGAGAGGTTAAAGTAAAGTAGAAATTTAAATATTTTTAATATATCAAGCAAAAAGAAATTAGATTAGTAATATCATGTTATACTATATAAAATGTGATTCACTGAAGTTGGTTGTATGAATTTATATGTTCCAATGTGTACACTAAAAACATAATAAAAGTAAATTACATTATATAAGTATATACAATTTAGTTATATAATGTGTGCCAAAGGGACTCTCATAATGTGTTTGTATGAATATCAAATGATGAAATAATATAAAATGAAATTACTTATTTGAAGCAAACAATTGTTTGGGAGTTTTTTCATTGAAGATTGAACGATGGGCCAAATTGAGAGATTCTAAAATCTTACATTATCATCCTAAACCCTTTTTTTTTTTCTTTTACTTGGTGTTATAGGGTTTGGTGTAAGTTTTTTTTTTTTTTTTTCTAAATTACTTTTATTTTCTAAATTTTATTTACACTAAAGTGAAAAAATTTACCTTGAATGAATATTGATAACAAAATTTACTTTTTAAATAAAATTTTTTAAATATAAATTATAATCATACAAATTTTCTTTTCATTAAACTAAAATTTGTAAATGACGTTAATTTAAAATAAATTTGTATAACTTTCACACTAAATATTGAAGCTAATAATTAATGACGGCATCCATGATAAACTATGCATTTTGGAATTGGACCACTTTACCCCTCATTATCCATTATTGTCTAAAATTACAAGCAATAACAGATCGATGGAAAAAAAAAAAGGGGGGGGGGGGGGGGAGAGACAAATATTCTTTACTCATAATTTTAAATAAATAAATTCTTCCCAAGTCCCAAACTCTTTTTTTTTTTCTTTCTTATAAATAAGTAAAAAACAACTTGACTTCGAAGAATTTGCAATTTTCACTATTGAGTTTATTTTTGAATACCAAATTACAAAAACGTCAACATGCATGACTTTTCTGCTTCAAGAATTGGATTTGTCACATTTTCCCCTGCTAATCTGCTAAATTTATTTAGGCTCTTCTAATTACTACCACCTGCAGAAATCAGATTATTTCTGTACGGGTTTATAATGGTTTCTCCTCCCGCATTAATATACTGGTGAGTTGTCCTTAATTATGTGATATTTGTGTTTAATGTAACATGACTGTGAGGTTTTTTGCCTCCATTCAGTACGGTCTGATTCATGAATCACTGCCAAAATTTTCATTAGCTAAATAGAGCCATTTACATCTTATATTATAATGTGTTAGTTCTGATATTGAGCTTCAAGATGTAGCACAGGTTATGGCAACAACTTGCGAGACTGCAAGTGTATCTTTCAGTCTAAGATTTGTTCTATCAAAAGTATCTATATTCTATATCAGTATTTTGTTCTATAAAAAATGATAATAGAATCAGAATGAATCACTCTTTTGACTGATCAGATTTGATCAATCTCTACCCTGGTAAACTTATTGCTTTCAGTCGGGAACCACTTTTCTTATTTTTCAGATAATCCTCTAGGAAGAGAATGTGGCTTGGAATAATAGGTTTTCCTGTGTTGAATACACATAAAAATCGATGAGATCATAAAGTAAAAGTTGGTCTTCTCTTGATATTTGAGTGTGTAAATCTCAGAGTTATAATGCATTTTTTTTTTTTGGTTAAAACAAAGGTCACGACCTTAGGCTCTCTTTAGTATACATAAATGATTTTCGTGGAAATAGAAAATGAAGTAAGAAATGTAATGGAAATGAGTCTTAAAAACAAAAAAGATGTTTAGTATTCAAAGGAATAAAATGAGTTATGAAAATAATTTTTATGTTTGGTAAGAAAGAGTTTGGAAAGTAGAGTAAGATTAATGTCTAAAATACTGCTAATAACACACATAAGCATAGAACTACGGGGGTTTAAATAAATTTTGAGCAAAACACGAATATTGAAAAAGCAGAACACGAAACAATACTCATGGTGAACACGAAACAAAACACAACACACTAAAAAATAGACGATGAAGCAGCTCTGACAGAAAAAATAAACTGAAGATGATGCAACACTGACGGAAAAATAAGCAACACTGACAGTACTCACTGGAATGGGTTCCCAGAGTGGTGGACATTAAGCTGGAATGGGACCTTGAGCTATAACACGACCAACACAGAGACCAAGCCACAAGAACAAAATGGGTGCTAGGGCTACGCAAATGCAACAGGACAAGATATATTAATGGCTGAGGGAATGGTATTTTTTTTTTTCCATGGAAATGTCACTCATTTTATAGAGTCCTCAACGAAATGCTAATTTCCATAACTGAAGTCAATATATATGAAACTCGGTCTTTAAGTTAGACCGAGTCTTGAGTCTTGGGTTAATATATTGGTTTACTTCGTCTCGACTTAATATATATATGTTTTATTTTTTAAAATTTTTTTTGATTTCTTAATAAAATTAATGATATTTAAAAATAATTACTTTTTTATTATATTAAATATAAATATTTTTTATTAATATAGAATATTCTATTTATTAAATATAAACCAAAATTTAAAAAATCTAAATTTAAATTTATAAAAAAATTAAAAAATAAAAAGCTTAAGATGACTCGATGCAACTTGGTTATATATTGGATTAGATCCGCAGATGGAGCCACATTTATTGACCCAATATTTAATTCAAATCAAACTACTCACTTGGAATCAAACCCATCTCAACTTGGGTTCCCCTACCTCAAGCGGTTTAAAATTGTGGGATTTCAATTTAGCAAGATGGGAATACAACTTCATTTTCTTCCGTTGGACGCATAAGCTCAACGACCGGTTTCTAACGCGGAGGAAGTGGTAAAAGAAAAATAAAAAGGTTACACCAGTGTTGAAAGTGAAAATACAGATAACCAATAGGGAGCGGACAAGTAGACCTAACGATCCGCGTCTGGGATCCTCAATGGCATCTGAGCCGTTTATTCACTACCAGAAAACACAACTAAGGACTCAAACGACCGTTCGATTCATAAAAGAGAAGCACACGGATAGAGTTTTCTATCCGTCCGATAATTTTCCTAACGCCTCCGTTTATACGCTATTTATACACCCTGATCTCTTTACCGTTAGGGACCTTTTAGATTTTTGAAGAAAAGATTCGCCAAAGGGTGTTGCAAGGGAGAAGAGGAAGTTGTTTCAGGTCAGTATACTGCTGTCAGGGTTTTGTATTCAATATGGCGATGATCCTTTGTAATAGGTACTATTTTATTAGTTTGTGTAAGAAATATCATTGAACGAGGATGATGGATGTTGCGTAGGTTATCTCCCGTTTATTGTTTTGTCTTTGAATTCTTTTTGTGATTGTGACTTTCGTTTAATCTTTCGATTAATAAGGTTAGGGTTATATTGCTATTTTTCTGGATATATTGTTCACAATCGGATGTGTTAAATAATTTGCATAATGCAATTGCGTCTAAGTATTGGGTGTGATATGTATAATTGGTGAGTATATTCTGAGAATTTGGAGGATCTTTTGTGATATCAACCTGGATTTCCTGCTCCAAGAGGAATTCTTTTTTCTGGTATTTCAAAATTTCAATCGAAGGGTTCTTAGCTTGCGGTACGGTTAAGAATTTCTGGTTGCCTTTAATGATTGGGCACCGTGGTTTGAATTGATATCTCCAATTTGATTATAGTTCCTTAATTTCTTGGGTTCTTTGAATCAAACGTGATTAAATCTTATTTGGGTTTCACCCAGATGGCTCGTACAAAGCAAACTGCGCGTAAATCGACAGGTGGAAAGGCTCCTAGGAAGCAGCTTGCCACAAAGGTCTGTCGTGGACATGTCTTTTATTGAATCATTGATTTTGTTCGGTTATTTGAAATGTTGGCTCATATTTTCTATCTGTTATTTGTCTTGTGTTGTAATAATTTAGGCAGCGCGTAAGTCTGCTCCAACAACTGGCGGTGTGAAGAAGCCCCATCGTTATCGTCCTGGAACAGTTGCTCTTCGGTGAGTGTGGGAAAATTATCTATAAGGCTACGGTTTTTTTTTTTTTTTGGTCTCTTTATCGCTTCTAAATGTGATTTGCCTTGGTTTTTTACGATGATCTTTATACCGTGACAGTGAGATTAGGAAATACCAGAAGAGTACCGAGCTGCTGATCAGGAAACTCCCATTTCAGAGACTTGTTCGTGAAATTGCTCAAGATTTCAAGGTATGCCTAATTATTTGTGCTGTTGTGGTTGTTTGTTGATTTATGTATTATTTCTGTATTGAAACGTACTTGTAAATTGGGTTGTGGTGGCAGACGGACCTGCGTTTCCAGAGCCATGCTGTCCTTGCCCTGCAAGAAGCGGCTGAGGCATACCTTGTTGGTCTATTTGAGGATACCAACTTGTGTGCTATCCACGCCAAACGTGTGACTATTATGCCCAAGGATATCCAGCTCGCTAGGAGAATCCGTGGTGAGCGTGCTTGAAGTTGTCTGCTTGTTGCTTGGAAGATTCGGTGGCTGCAGGTAGTGGTGTTATTTCAAGTTCTTTCATTGAAAGATATTCTATATTAGGTTCTTAGTTGAATAGATGTTCAGTGTTAGACTAGTGGTGATAGGCAAATACTGTTAAAAGGGCTTGTGAAGATAGAAGTGTTTCTAGAAGTTGGGCATGTATTAATTTTGGGTTTTGCCAAGTTAAAATAGTTTATTTTTTCTTTGAACTGTTCGCAGCCACGTTTGAAATGTACCGGACAACTTGTTGCCATCTAATTTAGCGTAGCCTGGTCACTTCGTCAGTTTCGTTTACTCTTTCTGAACATTCGGCGTTGAGTAACTTGAGGAATATTGAAATCCTCACGTTTGAGTCTCTGAGCACTACGCTCATGCGGGCATCGCTTTGCTAACAATCTTAATAGGATTTGTTAGTTCGGTGTAACATTGTTACTTTGTACCAAAGAAATAGAATGAACAGGAAAAGCACAAAGCAACGTTTGTTTGGAAATTGTTTTTATTCTTTTAAATGTTTGTGTTTTCACGACCAAAGGAAAGCATAAAAAGGCTTGTTGTTGAAGCACGAATGGGACAAGAAACTTGGTGAGGGAAAAGCAAATTGCAATGGGAATATGGATGGATGAGGCTTGGCTGTCAAATTTAGTTTTGGGTGTTATATGTGGAGCTTAAGAACATGATTATTCTTGAAGCAAATTGTTAGTGTACGTGATCATGAGCCCATTAAATCCGCGTTTTGATGGGGCCCATGAGGAACAAGGATTGTAGGTTCTCGTTTAAATGTTCAGTTACTAAATTTTGATTGGGATTTAATTATATATTTATAATTTAAAAACATATAAAATTTTAGCTATTGAATCAAAATTTAATAATTGAGATTTTAAATCTGCAATCTATAATATGATATTTTTAGCCTAGATGATTCGTAGGCACACATGAGCGCATAATGTCAGTATCATTTGTTCCGCCAGCAGAAGCATTAATGCATAATCTGCATTAACATTGTGGATTATCAAATTCCACCGTTCATATTTTTTAAATATAAATTAAATTAAGTTTTAAAAAATAAAAAAAATGAACTATTGGATGTTAACATTTTTATTGCAGATTTAAAGTTACTGAAAAAAATCTCCTATCCATCAATTCCACAAATTTTCTTTGCCCATTCTTGTTCTGTTTATATTGATGGGAAGATTATATTTAAGGTCATATTTATTATGACAGATATTAAATTTTAGAATTGTTTTAAAAATTTGATACTAAATTATATTTATTCTTAAAAACTTTGTTCTGACTTCTTCATATTTTATATAGAATTTAAAGTTTCTTTTTTTTTTTTTTATATAGTAAATGTGTCAAATTTATGATTTTTGGGTATAATTTGGAGTTGATATTCCATCCCATTCTTGTGAGAAGTCGTGTCTTTATTATCAATGGTAAGATAAAAATTTAATAATTCATATTTATAAATAAAAATTCTAACTACATAAAAAATTTAAAATAATGACTACATGAATATAAATCTTATGTTCTTACCAAACCAAAATACGAAGAAATCAATCTACCAAGTGTTCATGGCTGCATCTGAACCTATAGTTGTTAAAATAGCCTAACCTGACCTACTCGAGTTAGTGGGTTAAACGAGTCAGCTCGTTTAACCCGCCATAAGGTAGTAGGTTGAAAATCTCAACTTGTTCCATTTTGTGGGTTAAGTGAGTTGACCCATTTAACCTACTAAAGAATTAAAAAAAATAAAAATAAAATAAAAAATTATAAAAATTTAAATGTGACTTTTTAAAGCATATGTCTTGTTTAATCAATCAATTTTTATATCAATATAAATAAACAAAAAAAATAACTAGATAAAAACTAAATTTAAATGAATTAAAATAAGTAGAATAATCCAATAATTCATTAATAATAAGAATATAATTATGAGCAGAATATTTAAATCTAACAAATTACAAAATAATAGAGACAAGATAACACATACATTATGGTTTATTTTTTTAAATATAAAAGTGCAGTGGGTTGGAGCGTTAGACTAAGTGAGTGAAAAATTAAAAAAAAAAAATAGGCAACCCATTTAACCTACGAGTTGGCTCGTTTAATTCGCGGGTTAAACGAGCCGAGTTGATAATGAGTTCTCAAAGAAACCATTCAATCCAACTTATCTCTTAAGTGGGTTAAATAAGTTCGACCCTGTGGATCGAACCCGTTTTAACGACTCTATCTAAACCTAAGTTTAGCATATGTTGTCCAAAAGGTATTTTAATTTCAACACATTTAGTACTTCCTCCTCCCTCTATTTTATCCTCAAGTTGAGAGATAACTAAACATTTTCATTGGTGATTCGCGTAAGAATTACCTCATTTGAACCTCTACTTTTAACAAATCTTTTCAAGGCAGACAAGAATATAAAAAAAAAAAAATCTTTTCAAAAGTAATTTTAAAAAGAAAATATGGATTATACTCTTGTATCCTTGTTAGTTTTATATAAATATTATTAATTTTGTATATATAATTTATTTTATAAGCAAGTTGCACACATAATTAAAATAATAATGACGGAACATAATATACAGGAAAAGAAAATTTGAACATGACGTATTAGACTCAGTTGAAATTACTAGCCTTAAGAATTTTTGCACTTGTATAACTTGTCATTAAATTTTTTTAGTTTATTTTAATCAGTTTAAAACTTGTTGTAAGAATTAAACAAAGAGCTTGATCTTTACATTTAAGTTTTTTTAATATATAAAATTTTGATTTTATTGAATATTATTGTATTTAATCATTTCTCTAACAAAAATTTAAACTTCCAACAACAGAGAAGATCCACATTCATGTAGAAAATGAAAATGAGAACAAGAAAAATAATTAATGACAAAGAAAATAAATGAAAAGTATTTTATGTTCTTACAATATTGCCTTCCCTATTCAAGTTAAAAAAAAAAGAAAGAGAGAAGAATAAAAGACGCCATGCCTGAACATACTCTTGATCATGATTGGAACGGGGAAGAGAGTAGTGTTTTCACTTACCTTAATCTTCAAGAATTACCATTTCATATCAAAATGGTTTGGCTTCCATTTATGCAATCCATCATACGCTCTTTTTCGTCTTCCACGAACTTCGTTGACAAGTATAAATGGCCAACACGCTTTTGCATAGTGGAAGGGCATTGAATTGGAATAGATGAGAATAGAAGTCCAGTAAACATGGGTGAGCCTCGAAGCTAATCGGGACTTGAATTTTCCCGTTGTAATTGTGATCCCACAAGGAAAACCTTCCCCGACGACTTGTACTATGTAAGCCGACTAAGAGCTGCCATTTAAGAAAACGAAAATTATAATATAGTGACGTTCCTGTCCTGTGACTTAGCATAAAACATATATATAACACCAAAAGTAATGGCCGATGGTGGGTTCCAAGTCCAACTCCCACGTAATAAATCTTATATAAATTGAGTTTAAGATTTTGATAATTGTAATATGGTTATTACTATCTCATGAGTCTATTGTACTCTATAATTAAATTTCTATATCAGAACATCTCTAAACTCTCGAGCCGTAGGTTCTTTGTGGGAAACCCGCCATCTTCGCAATTCTCCAAAACCCGACCTCTATCTCCCCGCTCCTATTAGCTTGCGATTTTCTCGTGATGCTATTCCCATCTTCTCAAAAAGAATAGAAATTTTCTTAAACAAAGACTCATCATATGGATTGATCTTTCGACCTGCGAAATCCAGGTAGTTTTGCAGTTTCCTTCCACTCTGCTTTCTTATATATGCAATTCTAATCTCTGCTCTTGTCCGGCTCATTTTCTTCTTTGATGTCCCTTATTTCATGCACTTCTGGAAAATATCGTTCTTTTCATGCACTCAATTTGGGGCACAACTCTGTGGTCCCATCATTATCGGCCTTGCTTTCACCGTTCTAAGTTAGAACCCTTAGTTTTCTCCAACGAATCATGGAATTTTTCTCCTTTTGAAAGCTGACGAGGTTTATTTCGATACGGTCTAGGTGGTTGTGAAGAAGAATCGAGCGTGTGGGATAAATTGGTCAAAGTTTGAGGATGCACCAGAATCATGAGGGGAAACATGAGGATAAGCTGGATCAGACGAAGGAGCAGTTGTTTACAGTTGAGGAAATGAGAGACCGTGGCTTCCATGAGCTCAACGAAGTGAGCAAAATGGCCGAGGTGGCTAATTCAAGGGTTGATGTAGCACTAATCACAACAAACCTTTCAGAGCCACAAACAGGGTTAAATTCTTCACCGAAGGATGCTTCGCCGAATGAAGATAAGAAAAGGAAAGATGAGGCTAATTCAAGTGTAGAAATAGCAATACCCAACAGAAATCTCTCAGTTCCTCAAACACAATTGAATTCTTCACCGAAGGATGCAATATCGAATGAAGTGAGAAGAATGGACGAGGAGGCTGATTCAAGAGTTGATGTAGCATTACCCACCAACAATCTTTCTGTGCCAAAAACTTTGAAATCTTCACTGAAGGATGAAATACCGAATGAAGTGAGTAAAATGACCGAGGAGGCTAATTCAAGGGTTGATGAAACATTACTTAACAGTCTCTCAGGGCCAACAAATGATTTAAATTCCACACCGAAGGATGACATACTGAATGAAGTGAGCAAAACGAACGAGCAGGCTAATTCAAGGGTTGATGCATCATTATCCAACAACAAACTTTCAGAGCCAAGAACAATGTTAAATTCTTCAGCAAAGGATGCGACATCGAATATGGAGGAACGAGAGGATTTGAAAGCGAATAATGACGCAGAGTCGTGGAGACAGGAAGCCAGAAAAGAATTTGAGCTCCGATTGGCGGAGAAACAGGCTTCACTGGACAAAATGAAGAAGGAGATGGATGACGCTAGAGCATTTGAGGTGGATGCAATGGACTTGCTTTCTGAGTGTAGAAGGAGGATTCAGGAACTGGAGGACGAGCTGGACCAAAAAAAAGCATCGGAAGCGAGTCTGTATGAGTCGTTGGTGATGCAAACAAAACAGCTTGAGCTGAATAAGATTCTTCTCGAAGAATCAAACCTTGAGATTTCTTCTCTTAAAGAGAAAGTAGCTAAGCTTCAGGAATCTGCATCTCACGACACCAAAATTCTCCATGAATCCGAAACTTCACTTACCTTGAGGGAAACAGAGGAGGGTCAGGAAGGTCAAGCACAAATCGGAAAATTGTCGAATGATGCTCAAGAAGGTGATAAACTCGACGCCATGAAGGGAAAAACTCTGCTTGAGCAAATGAGCTTCATCAAACATGAATTGGAGTCGGCAATTGAGGGAGAAGAGAGCGACAACATAGCCAAAACTCTGCTTGACGAAATAAGCTACCTCAAAAATGAACTCAAGTTAGCAATGGATGCAGAGGAGAATAGCAAGAAGGCCATGGATGATTTGGCATTAGCACTGAAAGAAGTGGCCACAGAGGCTCATCAGACCAAAGAAAAATTGACTTCGAGCCAAGTGGAGCTACAACACAGCAAAGAGGAAGCAGATCATTTGAAAGCGCTATTAAGTAGAACAGAGGACACCTACAAACAGCTTCTAGAAGAAGCAACAAAAGAAGCCGATAGAAACAATAACATAGCTGAGAGATTGAGATTGGAAGCCGAAGAGTCGCTTTTGGCATGGAACACGGAAACAACAGAGTTTGTGAATTGTATAAGAAGAGCTGAAGAGGAAAGAACAGCTGCACAAGAAGAAAACAGAAGACTGCTGGAAAAGCTAAGAGAAGCAGAGAACAAGACGCAGGTTTCCAAGGAAGAAAATCAGAAGCTACGAGACATCCTTAAACAAGCCTTGAATGAAGCCAATGTTGCAAAAGAAGCTGCTGGGATTGCTCAGGCCGAGAATTCTCAACTCAAGGATATGCTGGGAGTGAGGAACGAAGCAATGAAGATGCTTACCCATGAAAATGAGATGCTCAAGATTCATGAAGCTGCAGCATTTGAGAATATCAAAGAGTTGAAGAGGATGCTCGCAGAAGCACCCATAAGGGAGTTGAAAAATAATGAGGGAGTGAACAAGGAGGATAAGGAGGCGGGTAGGAAAGGGAAGACGCATAAAGAAGGAGACAAAGAGCACAAAGAAGGTAAGAGTCTGGGCAAAACGATCAGTTTCAATCTGAAAGACATAATTGCTCCCCATAAACAACACAAGGAAGGGAACGAAGAGACCAACAAAGAAACCGATGATGATGATCTTCGGGGTTCAATATTTGATGCAGTGGAGTCAGAATCCTCAAATTTTGACGTAGATATAGTGAGTTCAGATGAAATTGATGAATCCCAACTTGACGATACGGAAAATAACTCGAGAAAAAGGAGAGCTTTACTTCGAAGATTTGGGGATCTTATAAGAAGAAAAGGTACTCACAAAAAGGAACCTTCCATTTCCGGTGACGAACGCTTCAATACTACTCCGCCCCATCCATAATCCCCAGTTCGTTTACATTTCTGTGAATACACTTGTGTGCCCATAATTTAAATTTTGTACATATCAGATTTAATATGCGACCCCCGCATAATTCCCATTTTTGTTATAGGTTCTCCTCCAGAAAGACGAATTAAAAATAAAGGTCGTGATGATATTTTCACCATACTGATAACTTTCTTTAGTTTGCCTTATCGCGCCCGAGAAAAAAAAATAGTTTAGAATAATTTAAAGCCATAAGAAATCGTTTAAACAACTTGATTGAAATTGAATTGTATTATTTGAATAGATAACAATTATAAATTACCTAAGCGTACACGACATTAGTTAAATGAGAAGACAAGCGAGGTTGATCGAAGAGAAAATTATAATTTTCTGTTGTATCATGCATACAATACACCTCCAAATCACAGCAACTAGGAAAAGCGTACAAGTTATGAAATTTGATCTTTAAATAATGAAATTAGTGAAGTCTCTTTGAGGTTAAAGAGAAGGCATTTGTGACATAAGAATTGAAAGTTGGTATAGGCTCACTTGTTATCTTTTTATTCACTCTTTTTTATTTCTTTATTTCTCTCTAATTTTAAATACATTATACTTTAGAATCGTACAAACTCTACATATATTCGACCTCGGATTTGTATCATGTGAACTCTCTGAGAAGGGCGAATAACTTTCCGCTTTCTTAGTGGAGTTGGTTTGTTTATTAATGTATATTTCTTCGGTTTCGATCAATTTAATTATCATTTACACCTAAACAAGTTTTTCGAGGCATTCTCCGACAATGAAACGTGTGTGCTTGTACATGCGAAAACATTCGTGGAGATGCTTATGAATAAAAAAGTAATTAAATGCATGGCAACATGTTATTCAGGTTTTCATTACGGTCCGTGCTCCTAATTAATAATGCTTAGACAATTCAGGTGAAACTGGATAGTCATCCCATTAAAACTTATTTCCTCTCCACACAAAAAGGAAGAGACAGATAAGGCCCCACGACAGCGACACATTAAAGAGTAAATTACTAAAATTTGATACAATTATAGTTAAGGTCGTAAGGATAATAAATGTAAACTCTAAAATTTAAAATTATTTTAGAAAAATTTGAGAATCAAAATTTTTATTCCAAAAAATCCTGTCCAAAAACTATAAAAACACATAATAAGTAGTTTCAAGACATCTTAATATTTTAATACCAGATTTTCTAACTAAAAAGAATTTAATTCTTGAATCCTTCAAAATAATTTTAAAATTTAAAATTTTTCATTAGAAATATTTTCAATTTATGATGACAGCAACAGCATTTCCCTAATATTTAGTCACGAATTTCACGTTTTGTGGTCCTACCGATCATAATTGCATCGTACATTATTATTTGTTACATCCTTTTCTTCGCCTTTGATAATTATAAAATCTTCTCCAGAACCAGCATGTGATTCGCATCCATCCAACGGTTACTTTTTATCTTGTTGAAAGATGATGACGTGGCAGGCATGCGTAGTGTGTCTTAATGCACCGCCACTCTATAGAACCACAGCTCGACATATTCCAAAATCCAAACCGATATGCGAGCCTACTGCGGTATTTCCTGAACTGCCCCTAGATTTTTTTTTTTGGTCAAAAGACCGGCCCCTGGTTAAACCACAGAGAATATGTATATATAGATAGCTGTGGGCAAGCGTTTGGTGCCTCATCGTCTCTGCTTGCCAATTGCCTAACCCTGACTGGAATTTCAGAGCCAACAATGACATCTTCCGTATTGAAGTTTCAGTCTCAGGATGGACACGACGAGGGCAAACGTGAACCGTTCAATTTCGTCTCTGAGAACATGAATCTGATGCCTACTACAAATCTGTCACTTCCCAACGAGACATTTCTCAGAGCCGCAATTTCCCTCAAGGATCAGGTAACTGATGCGTGCCCTTTCGTTTATTCGTAGTGCTTTGTACTATGTGTGTGAAATTTTGCGCTCATGCCATTCTGCCTGAACCGCACTGTACAGGTGGTGGAGGTTACTTGGAAAGAAGCCCTTAGCGGAGGTGACTGTACGGAACTGGTGGTTGACCCGACGGTGTATACGGGTTTGCTTGGCACAGCTTTCACTTGCTTGAGGTCCTACGAGGTCACCGGCAACGAGCACGACTTGCTATTATGCGCGGAGATCGTTGACACGTGTGCCACCGTTGCACGTGCCTCCCTCAGGTAATTTGGATCGGATTTGAATCTTCCGTTTCAACTTTCAATTTATGTGAGCTGCGGATTGAATTAGTGCATGGAATTGGAAATGGGATTTTAGATGATAAATCTAACAAAAGAATTCATCCTCTAATTCCATGTTTAATTCTTAACGTCAAATGAGATATAAAGAAATTTAGATGGTAACGTTAGAGAAAAAGGGATGGGGGAGTGAAGTATAAATATAACTTATTTGAGTATGCCTTTCTCCCACTCCTGTTTATATTTATCTCCTTTAATCTTTACATCGTAAATTTTAGTTAAAAATTTTAAAAGATTCTAATCCCGCGAAATTTGTATAATCTGATTCTGGAACGCAGCGCTGTCTTCTCCTGTCCATTTTAGTTTTATAAATGCCTGACGGAGTTGGGGATGCTGATATGAGGTCCTTTATAAAATAATATTAAAGCCTCGATACATTTTCTGTGGGTAGTTTTCTGGCCAAATGCCCAAAACATGTGCTGAATTGCGGCTTTATTCTCAATCGATGAGTATAACAAGTTTTTGGGGGGAGATTATTGCCATGTTAATTTAATATCTTCAAAGACAATAGGTTATTATAATAGGTTATAAAGGTTAAAGACGATAGATTATTGCGTTATAATACTGGTCCTGTCGGTAATTTCCACAAGTGCATTTTTCATTTAGAATTACAGTTTTAGTTTTTTTGTGTACGGTTCGTGTTAGGGAATCTAAGTATCAGTTTTCTTAGTTTGCCAGATATTTTGACGTCATTTTCTGAGGGTAATAATACTGAAAATTGTACTGAGATCATTAAAATACGCGAGCCGGTCGTTTTCGCGCGTGAAATTGAAGGAATTCGCTCGCCTAATTTTTGCCCGGGGACCTTCCTTAGATACAGAATAGAGATGTGATGCATCCCGTTTAGGTGGGCACCACCATTTGATCTTTTATATTAACTTAGATGTAACTTTAATACTTTTATTATCAAAATTTTTAAACAAGGTCCCAATCTAACTTAGTTTTCTTGTTCACATGAGTTTTCACGGAGCCAGAACCGTCTAACCATCAACACAATTTCTACAGGCCATTCACTCGCCAGTTCTTGGTCCAACTGATCGGGAAAAAATCTCATTTACCATGTCGTACTCTGTATTAAACATGACTTTTATGTTCTTATAAAAAAGACAATTAGTTCTCAATTTTTCTTATAGCATTTTCCTTTTAAGGAAAGAATTTCCTCGTATCTTTAATATCTGATTTTGTGCTTAATTGAATTGGAAATTAATATTTCAAGAATACCTATAGTTGAATACATCTAGACATTGTGGAATCCCTTGTAATCTCTCGTTGTAGGTAATCCTGGTTTTAAACTTTTAATTGTGAGTCTTATACGTCGCTTCTGTATCTACTCCATCGAGGTGTATAAATTGTCAGCTTTTTGCTCACTCATTGCTTTCTTTTCACTTCTAATTGGGAAGGATATTACGAGTTGCAGGAACATGACGTTTCTGTGCGGTAGAGGAGGCGTTTACGCTCTTGGTGCTGTGGTGGCTAATTACATGGGCAACAATCGAAAGCAGGACCAGTTTTTGGGTCTATTCAATGAGGTAAGATAAGATCACGGCATCATGTGAATCATGGAAAATATCTACAGTTGGCATACGATATATTCTTATTATTGCTAATTGCCTAATGCCCCCTTTTTCGGATGCCAACCTGACGAGTCGTGGGGCTCCGCTTATGGTTCTTCTGCATGGATGTACTTAGGTGCTTGTCTTTTAGCGAGTTGTGGTCCTGCAACTCGACCTTAGCTTCATGTTGAAGGAAGCCTTTTTATCTGTAGGAATCTTTAGGTTAGGCCAGCCAATGGAAGAAAGTCCAATGCTTGCTACCCGCCTAATGGAATCACCTTTTTTGAGTAAATTTTCATACATTCTCTTTCCATGACACCCAATGATAAAAATAAACTAATGACTTATCAGAGAGACTTAGCGCGTCAAAAGTTGATTTGAAGTTCAGATAAGAAAGAAAGAGGGGAAAATTGTTTAGGATGATAAATTTAGAGACAGCAGGATTTCTTTATTTTATGGACTAATAGAAATCTCAGACACGCTGAGAGACAGAGCAAAGTTGAAAATTTGTCACTTTATGAGACACAATAGAGGAACAGAGTTGCTGTGACATATCATAAGATTACTTCTAGTCTTAGGTAGGGACTATAGTGAGTTGTCAGACTTAGTTCATTGTTCTTTGACATGGTGCTATAAGAATCTGCTCAATCACTGATAAATGATTTATAGGTGGCAACAGATAGAGCCCTACCTGTTGGACCTGAGGAAGGTGGTTTGGGCATGTCGTATGATCTTCTGTATGGGCGGGCTGGATTCCTGTGGGCTGCTTTATTCTTAAGGAAGCATCTTGGAGAAGACGTAGTGCCCACTGATATTCTGATGCCTATAATAGATGCAATGTTGGCTGGGGGTAGGGCAGGAGCATCTGATAAGACAGACTGTCCATTGATGTACAGATGGCATGGGACCAGGTACCTGGGTGCAGCCAATGGCCTTGCTGGTATCTTGCAGGTTCTTCTTCATTTTCCACTTCCTGGAGAGGATGCTGAGGATGTCAAGGGAACTTTAAGATATCTTATGACCAAGCGCTTCCCTCACAGTGGAAATTACCCCTCAAGCGAAGGGAATCCTAGGGATAAATTGGTGCAGTGGTCTCATGGTGCTACTGGCATGGCAATCACCTTGTGCAAGGCAGCACAGGTAAACTACCCATTAGTAATTATTCTACAAAGCTTATTTCTTTGGGGGGTGGGGGTCTTTAGTTGTGTTTCGCAGCTGAAGTCAGCCTATTATTGAGAGATTGATAATTGATGAAATTAAATGTGATTAGTTCTAAAGTTGTGAAATTCTTACATTCATATCACCAGCTGGTTATGCGAAGAGCCATTAGAAACTCACTAATATGGGTGTGTTAGTGGATCTCACCATCTAAAACACTCACTTTGGTGAGATTTCATATGCTCATAGTCCTTGCAGAACGAGTCAGTGAGGACAGTGTATACAGGAATTTCACATATATAAGGTTGAATGTATGTGGGAGTGTGAGTATCCAATTTTCAATGTAAAGAAAAATTAATGGATTACTTCTTCAAAGGAAAATTGAAATTGAAAGAGAAAAAAAATTATGATTGGCTCCTAAAGATGCACATGCCTTTGTTGAAATCTGATTTTTGCTGAAGAATATTTGGTTGGAGGAAGTAACTTGCTTAAGCTCAAATTCCGCTCTTAGCTGTAAGTAAATGTATGACTTCAACATGGTTCTCTGCCATTGCAGGTCTTCCCAAATGACAGAGAACTCCGGGATGCAGCAATAGAAGCGGGGGAAGTTGTGTGGAAGAGTGGACTGGTGAAGAAGGTGGGACTTGCTGATGGTTTATCTGGAAATGCATACGCCTTCCTTTCCCTCTACAAACTAACCGGAGAGAGTATATATGAAGAGAGAGCAAAAGTGTTTGGTTGCTTCTTGTATGATCAGGCAAGCGCTCTGAGAGCAGAGGACGAAACCGGAGGGGGAAGCAATGCCTACTCTTTATTCCATGGACTGGCTGGAACAGCATGCCTTTGGCTCGATCTGCTAGCTCCCCAAAACTCCAGGTTCCCAGGCTACGAATTATAGATGATAGCGTTACAGATAGTGTTTAAATATGTAACGTGAATCCAAGCATGTATATATCTATCAATACAGTACCACGAATATGAATGTAGATCTTATTGCATGTATTAAGACAGTCTTTTAATTAATTCCTGGTAATGTCTTGGAAAATAAGTTTTGTAGTTTTAACAGGTCGACCAAGAGAGCCCAAAAAAAATTGGCCGTAAATGTTGCTGTTGAGGTTCATTTTAGCTGAGGGTTTAAAAAGTAGTACTAGAAATGGGAGGCAACGGGCAAGAATTATTCAAATATCTGAATTTGACACATATATTTATTATCAGAATTATATTAAAAAATTTACTCTTGGTACCTCTACTTGCACGAGGTCTGAAATATTCCCAAAAAAAGAAAAATCATAGCAAGAACTTCGAATATTGAGTATACATTACACCCAAATTCACTTTGAAAAATAAATTTATAAAACAATTGTAATGTTTTTACTTTGTTGTGTTGTTTAATTTCTTAAAAGATTCATAATAACATTAGTATAACCAAAAAAAAAAATTACATATGAAAAGAGTGTATTTATTAAACCGTTATTTTAAAACTATTTTTTGACAATATCATAAATTTCATTTATTTTATAATTTTATAAACTTTATGACAATGCTTATTTTTTTTATTAATGTACATGTAATACAAATATAATATTTGAAATTAAACTATTTTCTTTTTAATCGTACAAAATTATTTTATAACAAAATCATATTGTGTTTTGAATTATCTCATGTGAATATATCAGCATATTTATAGAAAAAGTCACGCTAACAAACTAATTCACGTGACCAGCACTAACAGCCTAACTCTCAGCTATTGAAGTTATTATACTGTTCTCGTTGCCCCTTAAACTTAGTGTAGTGCCAAACACTCACCTTTAAGTTTATTCTTCAAAAACTTAAATCTTGGCCGAGGGAGAGGTTTAGTAAAGACATTTGCAATATGATAATCTCATAGAATATAATAGATTACTAACTTCTTATTTGCAACCTTTTCATGCACAAAAAAGATATTTAACTTTATATGCTTAATTTTAACATTGGATTGTGAGCTACTATCACAATATGAGGTTATCACAATAAACAACAGGACTTGAACAAGGCAACTAGAGCTTATACAATAAAGATTGAAGCCATGTTAATTCAGATGCTACATTTGCAAGACTTCAGTACTCATCTTCAGTCGAAGACCTGACAACCACACTTTGTTTCTTTGCACCCTAAGATATCATATTGTAGCTTAGGAAGATACATGATTTTGAACTAGACTTCCTATCATCAGGGTTGTCACCCCAATTTGCATCATTGAATGCTTTAAGAGACAATTATTATGATTTTGATTGTAGGAAACCATGAATTAAAGTGCCTTTTAAGTACCTCAAAATCTTTTTAACTGCTTTACAATGAGCTGCAAGGGGTTCATGCATGAATTGACAAACTCTATTAATATGGAACACAATTTTAGGATGAGTGATTGTTACATATTGCAATCCCCTTACTATAGATTTGTATAAATATGGATCAGACATAGGTTTTGAACCATGCTTGGACAACTTTAATCTAGCTACCATAAGAGTAGGTAAACTCTTTGAATCTTTCATATGAGCTTTGAGCAATAAATCAAATATGTACTTTTTTTAAATAAGAAAAATTTAGAGCCACTCAATTGCTAAACTTCCACGCCAAGAAAATAATTTACCTCTCCAAGATCTTTAGGAGCAAATTCATCATTTAATTTTTGCTTCAAATCATTCACATACGCAATAGAGCTCGCAATAATCAAGAAGTCATCAACATAGACTAAGATATAAGTGCAATGAACTAAATTAGCTTGAATGAACAAGAATGGGTCACATTTAAAAGAAACAAAACCAAATTTTTTAAAGTTGTACCAAGCTTGTCAAACCAAGCTCTTGAGCTTATTTCAAAAAAGTACTTTGGGTAGTCGACATATTAATTGAGTCTTAGAATGTTCAAAACCTTGCAGTTGTCGCATGTAAGCCTCTTCTTCCAAATCTTCATTCAAAAAGACGTCTTCACATTAATTTAAAACACCTTCCAATTCTTAGACAATACAATTGTGTGAATGGTCTTAATGGTGGTTGGTTTAACTACAGGTGAAAAGTTTCTGTGTAGTGAAACTTAAACTATTAGTGAAAACTTTTTGCAACTAACCTAGCTTTGTACTTGACTATTGTTCCATATGATTTTCTTTAATGCAAAACACCAAGTTGTAACCTATAGCTTTCCTATCAAGTAGTAGAGGGACTAAACTCCATGTATTGTTTTTTTTAATGAGGCTTAATATTTATTGTGGATTACAAGTTGCCAAATTACATCTTGCAAAGCTTTCAAAGAATTATATAGTACTATTCTTGTTACATAAACTCTTGGTTTGAAAATTCCATTTATAACTCCAAGTTACCATAGGAAGAGAAAAAACTAGCGATTTGGTTTGAGTCTATCTGTCACGACTAATATTTGATGTGATGGGATGAAAACAAGTGAACTTGAACTTTTTGAATTAGTGTAAACAACAAAATTCTCTATACATGAATATGGTGAACTATTTGCAATAGCACAATTAGTACAACTTGTAGGCAAAATTAATTCATGATCATTAAATGTTAAAGAAACTTGCAAAGACAAATCATAATTTTGGGTCATTCATATCATTTACAAAAGAAGAGATAGCTATTGGAATAGAGTCAAGAATTGGTACAACAATGGTTAAGGAAGATAATGCTTGCTAGGGCTTTAGTTTCGAGGGAAAAACCATTGTATTAAACTTAACATCTCTAGATATACATACTTGATTAGAAAGAGCAAGACACTTGTAATCTTTATGATTAGAGCTATACTTAAGGAAAACACATTATGTAGTGCGAAAGGAAAGCTTGTGATTGTTATAAGGATGCAAAAATGGGTAGGACTCACAGCTAAAAGCTCGAATGAAAGAGTAATCAAGTGCTTTGTTGAAAAGTTCATGGAAATAAGTATCATTGGCAATTACAAGTGTAAATAATTTGTTAATAATAAAAATTAAGATGATAAAAGCATCTTCGCATTGATTAAGGGATAAACTTGAGTGAGAAAGCAAAGCTAAACTAGTTTATACTACATGTTTATGCTTCCTTCCAACGATGCCTTTTTGTTAGTATGAATAAGGACATATGTATCTATAAATTACACCATTTTAAGTAAGGTAAGTAGTGAAAGTACAAAACTCTCCTCCCCCATAAGATTGAATAACTTTGATTTTTGGTTTTAATAATAACTCAATCATGATTTTAAAGTTTATGAAAGTTAACAATGTATCAGATTTTCTTTTCAATGGGTATGGTATAGCCAAGTATATTTGGTACAAGCATATACAAAATCTATGTAATATACAGAGTCTTACGTTGAAGGATAGGAAGTAAGACCCCAAACATAAGTAAATATTAACTAAAGAGGTGCAATATAAGAAGTTGAAGATGAAGGTAACTTATGGGACTTCCCCTTAAAGTAAGCAACACAGAAGAAGACACTTTCTTTATATGAAATGTTGACATTACATGACTCAAGAACATATTGCATTATTGGTTTTGCAGAATAACCTAATCTATAATGCCCAGAAAAATCATTGAGTGTAGTAATAACTGACTTATTATTGGAAACAACTGAACTACTTTAATTATTTAAAGTTTAGTATAAACATTTTGTGAAGCAATAGAATTAGTTGCTTGAATAGGTATAGCTAAAACAAATGTAAAGGATGTCTTGAGTTGCAAAATTTCAAAGTAATACAAACCATCAGGCTTGAACATTCTTCTCAAAAGGATTTGCTCTTGCATCTTAACCCAATAAACATTAGGATGAAATTTGAAAAGCACATTATTATCATAAACAAATTTAAAGACACTGAATGGATGGAACATAGGTTAAATTATTAAGTTAAACAGAAATAGATAGAGAAAAAGGAGAATATATGAAAAAATTCCCAAAATGTTTAATATATAATGCAGCTCCATTACCTACATACATAGTATTAGAACCTTGATACTTGTTATATATAGATGATTACCTTCTTTTTTAGTGACATGAACTGAAGCTCTAGAATCTGGATATCAATCACTGTTATATGCAAATGCTTATGTAATTGTTATATGGCTTGTGTATTTGAGCTCTGGTGGCAATTGATACGATACTAATTGATTGGGAGCAGGAAGAATAGTCAATAGAAGAAGCTAAAAGGCAACATGAGCTTGATATTAATGTGATGCAGAATTTTATGGATAAAATTTGCTGTTGAGAAAGATAAAATGAAGCAAGATTTGGTTGAGCTTGTATATAAGTATTAATTTGGTTGAGATTGTATATAGTAACAAGTAGAGCAAGATGGCTAGATCTATGGCAAACTTGACAAATAATTCTTTTTCCAGTTATATTTTGACCATCTGTTCTTCCTCTATTACAACCTCATTTGTGATTCAAAGCTCTTAGAGCTTGATAAAACTAATGCAATCAACCATGTAGTGTTGTAGATTGAATCTAATCAATAGGTTTAGAGATCTTATCAACCTTTATTAGATCCACAATTAATTGGTTTTGAGTCGTTATTGCTTTAAAATTTTTTTTATTATAATCTCCTTAGTTAAAAGCAAAGATTTGATTTCATTTATTGAATGTGAAACCTTTTGAGCATTTACGAGAGTCACTAGTATGTCATATTCGTTAGGAAAGCCTTTACGCACAAGTTCAATATGCTCTTTCTCAGGAAAAAAGATTGCTAGTTTTAGCCAACACATCCACCAAAGCTTTAATACATAATAAGTATTAAGTGATTGTTCGAGTGCCTTTCCAAGTATTATGCAACTCTGACTTCTATTAATGAACCTTTGCCTTTCTATGAGGCTTGAAGAAATCCAGAATCTGTAGTACACAGAAAGCTAATAGAGGAATGAAAGAAGAAATGATACGCAGCAAAGGTTCTCATTTAAGAAATGAATTCTACCTCACATCGGAATATTACTATACTTATCCATATATATTAGTGCTAAGGAATACATTCTGCTAATAGAATATAAGAGTTAACTAACTAACAACTTGCTACTAACTTTAACTATTTCTCCCCCTATCAGCTTAGTAAACCTATTCACACGTAACAATGACCCCCTTCTTAAACCATCATTATCCTTAAGTATGTGAGGTGTCAAAATTAGGTAACTCCTCCTTTAAAGCAATTAAGAATTCCCATGTAGTATGCTACACATTAGTATGCTTCCAATGAACCAACACTTGTGTATGAGGCTGATTATGCTTTTTAACAATCTTCCAAGCTAAAATGGCCTTTGTTTTGAGTTGAAAATATCCATCTTCATCAATTCTTGGCATATCTTTAATAGGAAAAATCTGATTACCCACATGCTTCTTCAATACAAAAATATGGAAAATAGGATGAACCTTTGTATAAGCAAGTAAATCTAATTTATATGACATGCCTACACCCTTTCTAGAATCTTATATGGTTTAAAAACATGGCTACCAGCTTATAAAAAACTTTACTAGCCAATGTCTTCCTATCAAAGGGATGTAGCTTGAGGTACACTATATCTCCTACCTCAAAAAGATGATCCACTTTTTTCCTATTTGCTACTTGGACCATTCTATCCTGGGCTTTAAGTAAACATTGTCAAAGTATTTTTAAGGTTGTTTCCCTGCTTTGCAAGTTTCTATGAACTAACTCTTTGAAAATCTATCCTTTGTATCTTTCATGTAAGATTAGAACATTTAGCAAATACATGAATTCATTTTCCATTTGCTACTATGACTATAATTCCTTTAGTATGCTGCACATTCAACTTTAACTTCTTGACTAATGATGAATTCAATAAGTTGTGTGTACTCCATGTGCCTAACAAAATAGAAACCTTCTACCTTTTAATTAACCCTAAACCTTCATAGTATAGTACCCATCCTTGCTACAAATAACATTTAAAGCAGGAAGTATCACACCAAAATCTTCTGCATACATTGTTATATCTTCATATTTTAAAGCTCCTTCATTGCTATTCCCATTTTCTGATGTATTTTAACCATTCTCTCCAACCAAAATCATGAACAGATAAAATTTCATGCATTTATGATTCCAAGTATACTTCTTTAGACACCAGTAACAAAGTCTCTTCCTTCGATGTTCATCCATTTTCTTTTTAGTCAACTACTTAATAGGTTGAGATTAAGTAGGATTGGATTTTGGTTTAAGTTGAATTTAGACGACTTATCAGGTTTAGCTGAAATCTTGGTGACAGAATAAGTGTTATAAGTTAGGGAAAATTTATTTGAAAATTTGAATAAGAGGAAGATGAGGAAGAAAAAGAAGAAGATGATGATAAATTCTGGTTTTTCTTAAAAACTGTATATTTCTTACAATCAGGTTAAGTACATGGTGTTGAGTAAAGAAGATGGATGAAACATACGAATAAGAGCTTCAATCTCTTCTTTCAATTCTCTCAAAAGAATGCTAATAGCCAACTCGTTGAGTAAATCCATTTCTACTAAGATCTTATCCAATTTCACCTGTATTTAGTGACTGAAGCATCTTGTTTCAATTTCTTGAGCTCAAACATCGAATCTGCCTTTAAAATATTAGAAAATTTACTTCTCATATACTTAAGATAATCATCCTACTTAGTCTCTTCTAATTGCTTGCACTTCATAAAAGATTGATGTCACTATAAGGCTTTACCTTCTAGATGACTACTAATTAATCCAACTTGTTGGTCAACTAGCATCTTATCGATAGTAAACAAATTGTTTAGCATGATAACACCATCCATGAAAATTTTCACCATTGAACTTGGTGAATTCAACTTTGGTCAATTGCGTAGAACAAAGTAACTTGAGCTGGCGTCACATTGAAAGTACCAAATTGTGGATACTGATGTGAAGCTCTACATGTTTGCCAATTAAAAGAAACTCCATTCAAATCATTTAATTAACTTGATTCTCTCTGAATCACCTTCGTTGTCATCTCCATTAATAGTGACTCCATTCGAGCTAATGAATTCTTTAAATTGTTGATGTCATATGTTGTTTGGCCCAGCTCTGATTCGAGCTTATTAACTAGATTAGTTTTGTGTGTCTCCTTTGTCATTCTCTTAAGGATTGATTGCTTTGATACCAATTTAGTAAACTGAGATCTGACAGAGGAATGCAAGAAGAGATGAAATGTAAGAAAGGTTCTTATTCAAGAAATGAATTCCATATACACACCAAAAATACTACTATACTTATCTTAATATAGTGTTTCTAAGGTATAAGTTAGTTATAACTAAGATATAATCTAATAATAGTTTACAAGAGTTAACTAACTAACAACTTGCTATTAACTTTAATCACATTTCCCCCTATCAACTTAGCCAACTTATTCACATGTAACAATCCAATTCCAACCTTTGTAGGAAGTAGAGCAACCAATTAAACATGTAAGCATATCTTCAAACATGGAAGATAGTAGCTAAGAGAGTAGTAACTGGTCTTGATGCTCTCGATGTAATATTCATTGGAGATATTTCTAAAATTAGCATCATCTTTAAAAGCAAATTTACAAGGAATAACACTAGATACAAAGATATAACTATGCAAATCGTGTCCTCTAATCGCGACAAAGATATATTGTCGCCACAAAAGGAAATTCTTGTTAATGAGTTTCACTAAGATAACATGGTTAGATGCAATGACATTAGACTTGATAGTAAATAAGAGTGTTGAGGTAGATAAATTTGTGGAAGCATGGCTAGTTTTACTAGCTCTAATACCATGATAATAAAGACAAAGTAATGAACATAGAGAAAGAAAATGAAAGAGATGATAAAAAAAATCATATTGTGTATTAAATTATCTCAGATGAATGTATAAAGGACTTACATATATATACAAAGCTAAGCTCACAAACTAATTCGCGTGCCTAGCACTAACAACTCAACTAACTTTTCATTATTAAATTTATTATGTTGTTATCAAGACTAAACACTTTTAAGTTATGTGTGTGTGTTTAAATAACATTAATATCTCTTAAGCATACATTTTTGGGTCACTACAAAGAAATATGTTTTTTTCAACAATTTTTTTAAATATTTTCTAGCAATTCAAACCCCTACAAAGTGCATGTTCATGCGGTTCCAAAATTGTTACTATTTCAAGCATTGCTAAGTGTTTTATGGCAATTTTTGATTAACCATTTGTATAGCCGTCATAAAACATTTAGTGACAATTATGTGGGGTTCCTAAACTACTAGAAAACTGCATTTTGTGAGGGTTTAAAAACCATTGAAAAATACATCTTATGAGGGTTTGACAACTATTAAAAAATACACCTTTTTTAAACAATTTTTTAAATGGATCACAAATTATCAATCTAAACTCATCCTTGGCAACGACACCAAAAACTTGTTGATTATAAAATGCAATTCACGCACGTGAGTATATGTGGTCAATATGTAATAAAGTGGTAAATAGAGTATCGATCCCTCTAGAGACTTGGCTTAAATTGTGATTAATTACCTAATACTAAGCATTTAATGCAGATGATTAAGTTAGTTAAGTGTAGAAGCATATTTATAAAATATGCCAATATTTAGTCATTATCTTGAAGATTTGGTCATTATATTTGAAAATGGTGAATTTACTTTATTGAATATGTTGTAAAGCTAAACAGATAGTATTGCTAGGCAATTCAAAACCCTTCATTATTACTAGTATAATCCAAAAGTATAATTTAATAAAATTTAATAATCTTTTGAACCCAATATCTCAAACAAAGGAGATGTACAAGGTAAAGAAAAACTAACAATAAAAAAAAATAAGGGTATGTTTGGTTTAATTCTTTATTTTCATTTCTTAAAACATTTTTGTAAAATTGTTTTTTAGAACGGGTTTTAAAAATTAAAAAATTTTAAAAAAACTTGTTTGAATCCTTTTTTTTTTTAAATACACTTAAAAATAAAAATATCTATTTGAAACAAATAATTCAAAAATGAGTTCACATAATGTTAAGGATCTATAGGTACTAAGAATTTGATATACAATGTAGAATTTTAATTCCGATTCCAATTCCATTAGAATTGAAATGGATTCATAATTTTAAAATTTATGTTTGGGTTATATAAAGAATTTGAGCATAAATTGTAACTCCAAATTTAATTCCAATTTTATTACTTAGATGAAAAATAAATATTCGTTATATGTATTTGCGTATGTTTCATGTTCGGCTTGTATATGTATGTGTGTGCATATAGATGCCTGCACATGTGTATGAAAGAATATATAACAAATTTATTATATATACATTTGTATTTGTGTGTGTGTGCATACATTTATGCTACATATTTGTTATATGTATTAATCATGTGTGTGACATGTATATATGTGTATTTGTACGCACACACATGTGCATGAATTTGTATGTACATATATGTCATAAACTTATTATATATATATATATATATATATATTTTGCATTTGTGCACTTGGGTTCATGTGCATGTGTGTACGTGTTCAACATATAATTATATGTGTGCAATCGCATGTGTGCATGTTAGTCAGGCCATGGTGGGTATCAGATTCACTCAAAATTTGGCTTTTCATTATTTTTAAAAATTTTTATTTTATTTATAATAAATTTTATTTTTGACAAATCTTTATAATATTAGTTCATTTTAAATTTTAATTATTTTTTATTTCAAATCTTTTTTTTTTCATTTTTATTTTGAATATTAATTTATGCTATTTTTCTTTTAAATTTTATTTATCTTAATAAATGTTATTTAAAAAAAAAAAATAGAAGTACCTGACTCGGTCAACTACTAACTTGCAGAGTTAGATCCCAAATCTTGTTAAATCCCTACCCACGATCTTACTTAAATCTCTATTTTGAAAATTACAATTGAGCCAATAATGAAAACAATTTTGAGAAGTAAGCAAAAATATCTAAGATTGTTCTTTTTTTTATTCTTAAAAATATTTTTCTATTTTTTAATTTTCTAAAACAGTTGATAAAAAACACATTAAAAAACAAAATTTTTTGTTCTTTTTTTTTTTTTAAAGCTATTTTTGAAAATATCAATCAAACAATAAGGTTCCCATATTTTCTTTCTTTTCTTTGTTGTCTTCTTTCTCTTCCTTCACCTTTGATCACAGGGACAGAGGCAATATATTTATTTCATCCTTTAAAAGCCTAGGATCTGGCTCCTGCCAAAGGTGAGAAACATAAATTATTCACACCATTGAACGTAAGCCTAACTGTCAGTTTAAAACTATGGGTACATGCATGTTGAATTTTGACAAGATATAAGAAAGAGTGTATAAACTTCAACATCACTTTTGAACGTGTTCACTCACTAAAGGCTTAAAATTCTTCTTGCTTCATAGATTCCAGCCAAAGCAAAGAGGTAGCTAAGAAGAAATATTTTTACCTATACAATAATAAACGATTAAATTCATGGGCGAAGCCGCATGTATTTGACCCCTCAATTTTATTTTAAAAATTATATGGCATTATGTTATAAAATTTTGCTCCCATATAGCTTATTTTTTGAACCCAATGAAATCAATAATTTTTCATGTTGGATCATATTATTATTTTGTTTCATTATTTAATATTTTTAATTTCAACTTATTAGACTCACATATGTATTATGTACATAATTTTATATTTAATTTATGTGTAAACATTTGATACATTTTTTAAATAGTAGTTTACAATATCTAGAATGTAATTAAGTTTAATTGTCAATATGTTACTTTTAGTTGGACTTTGAACAATTGTTCTAAAAAATTCTGTTGTTTTTTTTTAAATATTGGATAAAATAATATTTATAATGTTCTATAAATATATCTTTTTTCTACAAATAAACTATTATAAATTTTAATGCTTTATTATAAAAATTTTTTTTATTTTCTTCAAAATATTATTTTGAGTTCTTTATTGAACTATCATGATATTATCAAGTGACACTACAAAAAAACTTAGTTATTGCAACCAAGACATTGCAATGGTCAAATATCACAGTCGCAATGATTGTCATTAACAACAATCATGTTGATCATCATTAAAATAAAAAAGCTATGATAGTAAAAAAAAAAAATTATTGTAAAGCTTTGTCTTTATGACGATCAATCTTTAACTGTCGTAAAGACAAGCCTTAACAGTGATAATTTACAACTATCATTAGAGTTGTTAAATTATATTTAATATTATATATATATATATATATAAAATAAATTATATTTAATATGAATGTATTAATGTAATGCATATTTAACAAATTATTAATTAGAAATATTTAATAAATTTAATATTCTGTAAATTATAAATTAAAACAATTTAATATTAACACAATAATAATACATATAATAAGAGAGAAATACCACATTGATCCTTTGCCTTTAGACGCAAAGAACCGTGACAAATTATTCCCTAAAAAATCTTATTTCATGCAAATTAGTTCTTCAATGATGGTTTAAACTGTTGCCATAAAAGACATGGCACCCATTGCAACAGTTTAGCCACAACCACAACAAAGACGAGTAATTACGATAGTAAAAAAAAATATTACAAAACCACGACATTGTGATAGTTTTTTTAAACATTGTAATGACAAGTGATTATAAGGGTCAAACAAGTCATTATGACAGTCGCAAAACTATCGTAAAACACGACATTGCGACAATTTTTTTAAATGCCGCAATAGCAAGTGATTGCCAGGGTTAGGCAAGTTGTTACAACAGTCGTAAAATTCTCGCAAAACCATGACATTGTGACAATTTTTTTAAATGTCACAAAGGCATTGTCGCAAAACCACAACATTACAACGCTTATTTTAACCTTTGCAATAACATGTTTTTACAACGACTTTAACGAGGGTTTTTTGACTGTTGCAAAGACATGCCATCGCGATAACTTCTACTAGGGTTTAAAAAACTGTCATAATTTCATTTGTGATGGTGATTTCTGCAATATTTTCGTTGACAATTGTAGAACCACTTTACGACAGTCACGACCATCGCAAAAGCTATTAAAAAACTATCGCAATTTTTTTTTTTTGGCAGTGGATGTATATTTTTTAGATATATTTTTGTTGTACATTATAAGAGTAGGGAGGAAATACAAATGTTCTTTTAAATTTAGATAATGAAATTAATATTAATATGAAAAGTAATATATTGTACAATATTCATCTAAATTTAAATTCATTTTAAATTTTAAAAAATAAAAAGTTAAATATTATTAGTAAATTAATCTCATTTAGTTTAATTCAAAAATTTAAAGGAAAGAAATTTATTTAAAAAAATAATACTAAAACAATTTTTAAAATAAAATATATAAAAAAAAAATTTACCCCAGCTAACTCAAATCCTGACTCCTCTACTAATTTGAATTAAACTATTGTCAAAGCCAAAGCCTTGTTTCCAACACCCATGATCTGGGGTGCTTGATAACGTATAACTGTTGTCAAATGCCAATGCATGGTATAATACATTGCAGTTTTATCTGTCAGCCATATTTGTAGATAGGAAGCGGAAAATTTGTTACCTGAAGTTCACAAATTTAGATTTCAGGAAAACATTAACAATATTTTAAAATTTAAAATTGATATAAAACTAAGAGATAGACCAACAGTGGCCGCCAAATGACTAAATAAACAGTAAACAAACGAAACAAGTTTACATAAAAACTAATTCGGAAACAAATAAAAGGAGTATATATCCCAATTGATGTAGCCATATATATATATATATATGTTCTGATTTGTCAACATTTTAATTTTTATAAATATTCAATTATGCCTAGATAAAAGTTCCAGGTTTGGTTTCTTGTTTGCTTTACAGCCGTCATTTATCCATATGTTATATGTCTTCGTTGTTCGTACATGAAATGTTTAATGAGAGGGCGGTTAAGAAGATCAAAAGCATACTCAAAAGACAATTGTGAAGGAGACGGAATAAAGCAATTGCTCTCATTGGTGTGTTTGATAACGCAGCTATCACCATCAATCATCAATAATATAAATAATTAAAAATTAAGAAGTATGAATATTTTTAAATAAAAAATATATATAATATATACTCGATACAATATTTAATGCAATACATTTGTGTAAATAAAAAAAATTTAATTTATATGATATGTTTTAAAAAAATATTAAAATAATATCAAATTAATTCTTTAATTATTTTTTTCTTAGTTGTGATATTATTTTATTATTTTATCTTTTAGTTTACCATATTTTTTTTATCATATTTTATATAATTTTTTTTATCAATAATCTTATTTGCTAAAATATATATATATATATACACAAATAAATACATATTTATATCCTAAATTTTTTAAATTTAAAATATGTATCGTATTGTATTTTATGCTTATACCTGTACGGGTGCTTTAAAAATAGTCGCAAGAAGAACTAAGTCACTGAGCGAAGAAGTTTACTCAGTTCATTTTCAGCTCAGAGGCCTATTTTTGAAGAGCTATGCTTACCCAATGACATCAAGTTTCACTATCAAGTCTTTTCTTTAATTTTGGGTTTGTTCTAAGCAAGTGGAGCAACTGCAAATTTCATACTTTTTGCAGCTTATCTTTCTCACTTTTACCAAGCTCTTGATTAATCTGATATATATATATATATATATATATATATATATATATATATATATATATATATAAAATTCTGCTTGTAGATTAGTTTTGGCTGAATGTTGCTGACCCATGATGGATGAGACTTTGACATTTTATATTTTATATGATGGATGAGACTTTGACATTTTATATTTTATATGATGGATGAGACTTTGACATTTTATATTTTATATGGTACAAATCTGTTAAATTTTTTCCCGTCGGCAGTACACCATTTGGGGTAAAACAAGATAACGTAGATGGGTTTATAACACTGTTGGAAAGACTTTTGATATCTTATTTCCTGGGGATTATTTCAAATTTTCTTTCTTAAATTTCCAGCTCAATCACACATCAGTGGCAAATAGAAATTTTCATTAGTTCAAAATGGATTATAAATAACACATCAATACTCACCTCATGAGTGCCACCAGGATTGTAACTTCTTGTCGGTATAAATGCACCAAATGCCCTAGATCCCTGGTATAAATAATAGAATTTTTGCTCCATTATTTTTGCTTTGAGTCAAGGGAAAAAGATTGCTAATTCTAGCTGTAATGTCATAAAATAACATCATTGACTCTTCCTTTTAGAAAAAATAGACAAAAAAATGATAAGCAAAATATTTGATATCCAATATTTCTTATATATTATATATTTTTAAGCAAATATCACCGTTTTCAAAATATTCAAATCAGTTGTCATCTTTATATTAGATTTTTAATAAATATTTATATTAGACTTGACATACCCATCATAACCATATTAAAAGACATACTATATGAATATTTTATAATTTAAAGGGTCATAAAACATCTAAAATTACCAAAAAATTAATTATAGTTAGTTAGCCAAAATTATTTACTATTCAAATAATGAGATACATATTAATATTAAAGTTAATACATATCTTGAAATTTATAATAATATGAAATAATGGAGTTTATGAATGTGAAAGAAAAATAAAGAATTATAACTCTTTGATAAGTTAAATCTCCAAAGCTATATAAATAGACTCTTAGTTCTTCTTTTTACTTATTAATTTTATCCAAGCATTGTTGTTAGCATATGAATTATAATCATAATCAAATATCCCAATATTTAATCTCAAGAATTTCTTCACAGGTAAGTACGTAAAATTATTTTGTTCCCTGAAAATTACGTGGGACGGTTCTCATTTTAGTTGTGTATATTTTTGCATATTACCAAATGCCATCCCTACTCACTAGCTAACTAAATATTGATTATGTCCTTTGTGTCTTTCAAAGAAATGGGCTTTCCCTAGGGTTGCTACAATTAGAGGCACGACAGGTTATGCTTTGCTACTAAAATTATGATATTTTCAATAAATCATGCTTCGGCAGGAAAATGAGATTGAGCTTCAATTTTCTAAATATTCATTTATTGCATTTATGCATTTTGTCTACGGTAACATATCTACCTTATTACTTTCTAATCATTAGCCACCTTCTTAAGTATGGGTGAATATCCAATCCAGTAGCTCGGTAGGAGTGTCTATATTAATTGAATTCTCATTAAATTTATCATAAATAATATTTTATTGTTTATTTTTTTGGTCAATATATAATATTACATAAATAATATTTTATTGTTACAAATTCATAAATCTAAAAGAAAATTAAGAATGGAAAAAATCAAATCATTCACAGATCACAACGTCACATTTATCTGAATTTTCTCCCAAGTATTAGAAGAAAATCCATTTGATTGTCCCCATATATATATATATATATATATATTCTTTGCCAAACTAGGATGGAACTACAATAATTTTAAATGCAAGCAAATTTCGGACCGACAGAATAAGAGATATACAATAGACATTTGTGGTCATGATTACCCGATAGATTCAATAATAGACAAGTTTGGAAACATAACATGTTACTAAATTTAGATATAAACCAGGGAAATAGAACACATCTCTCCAACCAGATTTTTATTGATTTATAAAACCTAATTCTTTTCACGTCTTCAAGTTGATAAATAATTAGTGGTCCAATGATATTAATTATGCCAAAAAATAGACATATGGCATATTCAAATTCAATTATATATGACAGTCTGAATGATGACGTTGGCAATTGTTTTTTATTAAATGATAAAATAAAAAAGCAAAATTAGTTCTGCAGCATTACGTTTAGGGTCCTTAGCTAAAGAAAACAATACTTTATGTAAGGATTTAAATTCCCTCATCTTTACGTTTAATTGAAAAAGATAAATACAAAATAAATATGATCCACTTGAATGTCGATGACACGAATATGAGATAATTTAAATTTCATATCTTACACATAAAATAAAAATGTCACGTTTAATAATTACTCAAGGCACGGCAATAACCTACCAGATTATCTACAGTTTTTTAATCAATAATATTATGCATGTTTTTTTTATTAGAATTGCATAAATATAATTTTAAATTAACATGACTTTACATATATATAATTTTGGTCAAAAAAATAAGTTTGTATTATCATAATTTATGTTTAAAAAATTTTATTTGAAAGAAAAAACTTGTTATCAATACAATTCACTTGAAGTATAAATAAGTTTTTATTTTTGTGTAAATAAAAATTCAATGGACAAAAGTAACTTAAAAAAAATTAGACGAAATTGTTTGTGACATAAATTCTCATTTTAATTTACAAGTTTTTCAAACCTCAAATTAAATATATTAAATAGGTAATTATACAATTTATATAACAAAATAATGAATAAAAAATTGTAAATATTATATATACTTTCATTGATGATATTTTAATTCAAACCACAGCACACAGCTAGGAATTGAAATCCTAAAATAACCCCACACCCACAATGACATAATTGGGTGATTTTGTTTCCCCCAACCCAAGGTCAAGATAAGTACCTATTTGCTCCTTCCTACCCCCTCCATCGTCCTGTGTTGATATTATTATTACCACATCGCTTTGCATTAGCACGCTTCGCCTACTCCTTCTCCTTCATGCAAAGAATAAGAGGAGCCTTTATTTTCCTTCCCAATACCAAACGTGGTGGTCCACCATCCGCCACCGCCCTTCCGCCCCTCTGTTTTCCCGCCGCCACGTCATACCCACGGTTTTTCTTTCGTTGCTTTTCTCTACTCTTCTTGTATTCTTCCGTAAGCAGGTTTGATATTGTCGTGAATTTTTTAAGCATTTTTGGATAATTTTTTCGGATAAAGAAACTATGTCGAGAAAAAAATTTATGCTTAATTAAATGATTTTATAATTTTTTTAATTAAAAAGAGATATTACTATCTTATTAATTGACGGAGTATATAGTCAAGAAGATAGGTGAGAAAAAAAAAAAGAAAGAGAAGTGATTATGATAATGAATGATTTCAAGTGAAGATATTTTTGTTTGAAAAAATAAGGATAAATTATTCTGTCCTTCATTAGGGGATTTCTAAATTTTATCGTTCTTCCATATTGGATGTATATATTTATCCCCCCTCAAACTAAAATGTGATCAAAACACTGTTATGAATAATATTAAATTTTAAATTGAAATATAATTTGTTAGAAATATGTTTAACTTCTTATTTTCAATGTTATCTATTTTATGTTCACAAAAATTTATTAAATTTATGGTAATACTTAGGTTATTATAATATATTTCATAGAAATGTTATTCTCAATAATAAAATGTTATCTATATATTAGTTGAATTAAAAAAAAGTATTTTTTTATATGTATTCTTTGTTTTTATTTTTTTAATACAATAATTTTATAATTCGTCAAATCTAAAATTTTTTCTATTTTTTATGGTTAAATATATATTTAATTCTTGTTATATTATATAAATAAAAAATATAAGGCATACTGGTCAAATTTAGTATAATTTTACCTTTTACTTTGTTGTAGAGAAGACAAGTTTAGTACATCTTTTAGTTTCACAGAAAGGAAGTGTATTTTCAAACTAGAGGGAATGATAAGTAATTTATCCCAAAAATATATTTTTGTGCTTTGCTTTTATTCTTTCCACAGTACAAAAATTATTTCTCCTACCACTAAAAAACATCGTTTTTGTTACACAAAACTTGGCAAATCATTTCAATTTCTAAAATTAGGTATTTTTTAAAAAAGGATAAGCAAATTTTCACCCTCGAAAGCTAGGCCAAACAAATAAATACTTAGGATGAATTTTTTATCACTTTTCATTTTAAAAAATTAAAGGAAATTAAACCTTTTAGTTTTTAAAAATACAAAAAAATTTAAAAAAAACGAAATTTTTATATTTTTATATTCTCAAAATTATATATATATCAAAAATATTTTTGGATTTTATTGAAATGCTTGATGCCAGTAAATCGATATTCTGAGCTCAACACGTGCGTTCATAGAACGGAAGGGCGAGGAGGAGTGGTCCCTATCCTTAATTGATTCCTGACATGCACGAAGGAATGGTCCAGTCAACAACCACCTCGGATCAACTTGTCTTTTGGCTTGCTACAAAGTCTAACCAGTAAATTCAAGCCACGTGTCATCGGTCGTTCTTGTCATTTTGTTCTGTTCCAAACTTCCAATCCCAGAGTCCTATATCTGAAGGTATATTGACAGTCCAATTGTAAAGGACAGGGCTGCCCGAACCCAAAACCCAAGCAATAATCTTTTGTAACCTTTTTCGCAATTTGGAGGCCTTCAAAATGATGAAGATGCCCCACCAAAACCAGTAGAAGCAGAAATAATAGAAGCACTGAGATTATCTGCTAGAGCTTTGAAGCTTGCAAGTACAACAATGGAACGGTATGATATAATCAAAGATATTGGGTCCGGGAACTTTGGGGTGGCAAAGCTGGTGAGGGAGAAACGGAGTGGTGACTTATATGCTATCAAGTTCATAGAGAGAGGCCTTAAGGTTCTATTTTTCCGAGACCATATTTTCTATCTGGCTGTTACTTGTTATGTTCTATGCATTTTGGATTGTTTTTACTGTCTTTCGCGAACTGTAATGGGCTTCTTCTATCTTTTGCAGATTGATGAGCATGTGCAAAGGGAGATTATAAACCATAGGTCCTTGAAGCATCCCAATATCATTAGATTTAAAGAGGTAATTAAGACCCTTTTGTGGTCTCATTGGGTAATTTTAGGAGTACGAAAGTGATTATACTGATGCCTTGTGTCTTAGCAGTGCTAACAGGTTTTGTGAACTGGTATTCCTTCCTCTAAAATCCAAACTACTATAGGAACTCATTTTTCCTTTCCTTTCCTTTCTTTAGCTGATTCTTTCGAAGTTTTAGAAACAGAGTATTTTCATTCCTAAACTTTCCATGCAATCCAGTACCACATCCACCAGGGTCATTCATTTTGGTGTCAATCATCGCAGGCAGAGATATGTTGTCCAATATCAAGTTTCTTCCCCAGCATGGAATCACTACTCATGATTGAAACGAATGGGACATAATCCGTCCTTCATGGAGGATGCCCTGTTCCATTTTTTCTGTCACTGTCTTTTTCTTTTAAAGAAAAGTTGGATGCCGGAAAGGAATAATCAGAATCTTTGAAAACGAGCTAGATATGGTTTCTTAAATCTCCTGTTAGTGAATATGACCTTTTAGTTCCTCTTTTTTTTTGTTTTTTTCTTCTTTTCATTCCATGTGTAATATTTAAGGTGATTAAGATGAAATTGCCACTCATCCTAGGTGTTGCTCACTCCCACTCATCTTGCCATAGTGATGGAATATGCCGCTGGGGGAGAACTCTTTGGAAGAATATGCAGTGCGGGTAGATTCAGTGAAGACGAGGTATATTATTTGAAAGCTTCAATCACTTTATGATAGTGCTTCTGTCAAAGAGGCCATTATATTACTTATGTTATTTCTTAATTGCAAGTTAGCAATGAAGATTGCATCCACTTCATAATCTGTATTAAAGAAAGTAGGACTGTAGGATCATTATTTCTAGTTGAGCAAATAAAATAACTACCTGTTGAAATTTTGAAGGGCAAGTTGTTGGTATGTTGGTTTCTAACAGTTTCCAGTAGTATCCAACAGGTACTATTATTGTATATATTTTACACATAATTTTTTTTTTTTTTCATTTAACAGTGTTAAAATATTACCCGTCTTAAACAGTGCATTAATATAAAAGAAATTCTAAAAATTCTATCATGAACAATCAGTGATTCAGGAGTACATTACATTGTATTTCATATTCTACATAACCTTGGAAAAAAATTGATCTAAATTCTTCGTTTGCGTGCATAGGCGAGATATTTCTTTCAGCAGTTGATTTCTGGAGTCAGCTATTGCCATTCAATGGTACTATTCTTGTCCAATCTGAATCTAAGATGGTTTAGTTTCCACTTTGTAGCAAAATGTTTCAATTTGAGCCTTCCTACATTAGCTAAATTGAAGATACCCTCTTCGTGCAGAAAATTTGCCACAGAGATCTTAAGCTGGAAAACACACTCTTAGATGGAAGCACAGCACCACGACTCAAAGTTTGCGACTTTGGCTACTCAAAGGCAAGAACTTGTCACTTAAATTAATTGAACATGTTGCAGAGTCAAATAAGACATTGTTACTAAGTGTTCTGCTTCTTGTCTTCAGTCATCTGTTCTGCACTCTCAGCCGAAATCCACAGTAGGAACCCCTGCCTATATTGCACCAGAGGTATTGTCAAGAAGGGAGTATGATGGGAAGGTAATTTAATTGGCTTCCAAGTCAAACTTGTTCTTCTAATCAAATATAATTAGTGGTGTTTTATACTGAAACACTTTCCTTGAGAATAATTAATTAGGTTGCAGATGTTTGGTCATGTGGAGTGACCCTGTATGTCATGCTGGTTGGTGCTTATCCTTTTGAAGATCCTGAAGATCCTAGAAACTTCAGAAAAACACTTCAGGTTAGTTGAACCACTAAAAATTATAAATTCCCCATTAAATTGCTTCGCTGTCCAGGTGTAACAGAATTATTCTTTCCTTGTTTGGATATTCTGACAGCGAATTCTCAGTGTCTACTATTCAATTCCAGACTATGTTCGTGTTTCAAACGAGTGTAAACACCTTCTATCTCGAATATTCGTGGCCAACCCAGAGAAGGTATACTTAATTCGTTATATTTGTTCGTGTCTATTGAGTTTTACCTATTATCTTCTTTGGTGACATGTTGTTTATGCAGAGAATTACGATCCCAGAAATTAAAATGCACACATGGTTCCTGAAGAACTTGCCACTAGAATTGACGGAGGAAGGAGGAGAAAATGGAATGCAAGAAGAAGAAGTGAATAATTCATGCGAGAGGCAGAGCATCGAAGAAATACTGTGTATAATTCAAGATGCTCGAAAAGCAGGGGATCAGGGCCCAAAAGTTGGTGGGCAGTTTGTTGGGATGGGAAGCATGGATTTGGATGAGATGGATGCTGATGCTGACATTGATGATATAGAAACAAGCGGCGATTTTGTCTGTGCTTTGTGAGTGCTGCTTCCTACTTTGCACTCTCAAAAAGCAGTGTGAGATAACCTGCTCTTTCCTCTCTTTTCAGTGGGATATATAGAGAATCGAAAGGGTTTCTTCAATGGGTTCTGAATTCTGTTTTCATGTGATTGGAAGTTGCTTGTCCTCATCTCTGCATAAAGTGGGAATGACGGGATGTTTTTGCTTTCTTACTTTCTGTTCTCTGAAATATTCCAATTTGTATTCGTTCTTCTCTATGTAATGGATCTCTATTAACGCGATCTTTCTCTTTAAAAAAAAAAAAAGAAAAAGTCTTGGGATTCTTTATTGCTTGAGCTCTTTTAGATGTGTTATGCCAATATTCGCAGTTATGGGATTATAAACAAGTGGTCTATCAGTGTCACTATATCAACAGCGCACTAAAGCAAGCAACTGGGATATGATACGGCTTATTGCATTATGCTCCACGAGGAAGCTTAAAATATTAATCTTTTTAGTCCATTGAGTGTGATGCTGATCTTTTAACCTCTCTTATTCAATGATCAACGGCTTGTTGCGGGGGACAGGTTATTCATTTTCTTCCATCTCTTAATTGTCCTTGACCTAATATCAGGTTTGTTCATACACGAGCCGGGGTTGATCGGTTCTCTCTGGAGCACTGGCTCCAAATTTAAAAGATTTAATTTTTTTGAAAAAAATAAAAATTAAGTAATTTTTAAAAAAGATATATTAATATTTTAAATTTATTTTATACATAAAGACATTTTATTAACAAAAAATATTGAATTACACTATAAAATATGTGAAATAGATTGTAGGAGACAAGAAACAATTCAGTCTTTTTTTTTTTTTTTAATAAATATCATTCTATGTAAAAAAATTCAAAATATTAACATATCTTATTTTTAAAAATACTTATTTTTTATTTTTAAAAAATTTAAATCTTTTAAATCTAGTGTCATTAAATATAGATCCAATATCTCTAAATATTACTTGAGAAACTAATCTGTGCTTATGTCTGTGTACGTGATGAGTTAGAATACATGACTAAAGATATAATGATAAAATGACTAAATGAATTAAAATATTGTTTGAAAATTTTTTAAAGAGGTAATAAAATAATAAATGAAAATTTTCAAGACTTTTTATTATTGTTTAAAAACTCCAATAATTTTACTCTTGAAATTAAGAAATTTAGGACAGAAAAAAATAGATAATAAATTATAATTATATCATTTTTTTTGTTAAAAATAATTTTTTAAGTCATTCAATTTCATTAATAATTTTTTAAATTTTCAAATAATGAAATGAGACCTGATATGTTATTTATTATTCACTCTCAAACATGGCATTAAAAATTATAAGAGTGCCATTAAATCTACATATATTAAAATGCACAGCAAAATGGATATCCTCCTCGAACTTCAATCTAATCATATTTTATTATTCCTAAATTTCTAAATTCTATTTTCAGGCACCACATCTTCAAATAAAATTCACCTGGTGCTTACACTTTGTATGGTTCTCTCTCTTATGCATTGCAGTTTATGTTTTTCGTAAGATGTTTTATTTTTACTTCTGTGTGCCATTCTAAGTACACATACGTTCAAAACCACCCAAACCGATTATTTTAATTGATTTTGAGCACTTCTGCTATGTAGTCGGAGATTGGGTTTGTTATAATTTGAACATAGAGTAGGTGATAAAAAGAATTAAAATTAGAATTAAGTTTGGCTAAGTTTCAACACTTATATTTACATTTGTGATTTGATTCTTCACAAATTGTCCCTATTAAATTAATTCATCACAGTTTTTATTTGACCTAAAACTAGTCCTTTATTAAATATTAATAAATAGTTAATTTTATATATAACAATGCTATAAATAACTATATATATATATATATATATTATTTTTTTTTCTTAAATATATACATGGATCCATTTACTCTATTTTAATTTTCTTTTTATTATTTGCATGCAGTTACCATCTAAACGGCAGAGTATTTAGATACAATAGCTGGTCATGTATAGAGTGGCCCAATGTGAACAGAGATTTACAACACTGGCCAAGTCCAAGTCCAAGACCCAGATGACGAGTCCATCCCCGCTTGGTTAAAGATTCGACCCTCTTCCGGATCTGGCTGCTTCTCGCTCACTTGCACTGCATTTCCAAAAGCAGGGCTCCGACAGTTATACGGCAACATGGGCGGGGGCAGGAGAGGTGGCAGGGCTCGCACTCAAAGAAAGCACTTCCAGCAAAGCAGAGAGAATGTCTGGAAGCACCCAAAACCTGATCCTTCCTCCCAAAATGGACTTGATAATCCTACTTGGACGCCCTTCGCCACTCAGAACCCTGCTTTTGATGATTATTACAAGGTATTTTTCTCATGAACTGATTACTTTAGCTGATTATTTGTGTTTTGTTGTCGCTTTCAGTCATTTCTCTAGTTACCTATTGTTTTGGTATTTTTTGATGGTGACTGATTCATTACCGGAAGGACACTGCATGTTGCTCACTCTAGAGCTTTCGGTTTGGTTTGCAGGAGCAAAGGATAGTGGCCTCTGAAGAGTGGGACGCATTCGTGGAAGTTCTCAGAACTCCATTGCCTGCAACCTTTCGAATCAACTCAAGGTATTTGGTGATTTAATATTTTTCTTATCGAGTGGCTATTGTCATTAACGTTCACTTTCTATTTTAAATTGATAGGGATGTAGGTTATCATTTGCACTTGCACAGAGTACATATATTGAATATTCAAATTTTATAATTATTCCAGTTGAGATTGATTCTTCAAGTTTCTGTTGACGCACAGTTTTGAGTTTCATATTGCCTTTTGTTTGGTTATTGCAGTAGCCAATTTTCTGCAGACATTCGGTCACAATTGGAGAATGACTTTGTGCAATCTCTTCAGGCTGAGGTCAGTTAACTGCAATACCTTTGCAATCATGCTTCTACTGTCGTTCTTCATCTGTAAGATCTTTATTGTTACCATATAGGTTGTCGATGGCAGTAAGACAGAGGCTATTAGACCTTTGTTGTGGTACCCTGAAAATCTTGCTTGGCATACAAATTTTTCCCGGATGCAGTTGAGGAAGAACCAAACACTTGAGAGGTAAATAAATTTTGATTTGCATATGTATCTGAGGGTAGTATAGCATTGATAGATCCATGCCTACTGCTGGTGTATATGTAATTCTAACAGCGCATGCACATACTTGGATAGATAATGTCTTGAAGCATGGATAACTGGATATCACCTGAACCATGATGACCATGCATATATCCAAATCCTATTGCAAATTGGTCTACATTACATTCTGACTGCATGAGAAAGAATTGATAATTATTTTTCTTTTCCTTATGCCCCTTGTCTCCCGGTGCCACAGCTATCTATATTAAATTTTTTTCACTAATAAAATTTGTCTATATTTATAAATGATATGTATTCAGGTGAATTATGTGTTGTTTATATAATATAAGAATGAATTCATAGAATGTCATTAATTTCTTGTCCCCTTCAAACTGAAAGCCAAATTACCACCAAAAGGGATGTTGATGTACATCTTGTTCAAGATAATAGTTTAATACTTTGTTAAAATTAGATGGAGAGAATCTGACCATATTATCTGATTCATCGCATTGTAAACAATGTATTCTGTACAGATTTTGGGACATAGAAGCTCAGAAATTAAGCGATGCTCTTTTATTCTCCACAATACATGTGTTCATGCATGCCTTTATCTGAAAATAAGATGATAAGAATCCTACTTGCATCCCCTGACATAATTTTCGGAACAAGGTACACTAGTATTAAAAATAAAGTAGTTAAGCTCCAGGTTATATGATGATGCAACACTGGATACACAATCATTGTGTTATGTCATGTTTGTCAATTTTGGCAAGGATATTGGGACAAACCAATACATGTTTCTGAACTAGAAGGACATTTAATTGCATTCAGTTCTATCAGTTGTTGGTCTTAGCATGTCACTCTTGCAGGGGTGATTGGGCTCACTTATTTATGTATTTTCTAACAAGTGTATCTGCACGCATGATGCTGTCAATAATTTAATGCAATAATTTAATCTAAAATGAATCACTCATATGAGGTACGTTCTATTTTTAGCATGCCAATTCCTACTTCTGATTTCATTAATCTCTCAGGTTCCATGAATTCTTAAAGCTTGAAAATGAAATTGGAAATATCACAAGACAAGAAGCTGTCAGCATGGTGGGCCTGTTTACATACTGTCTGTCACTCTTCAAGATTAAATGATAATGCTTTTCTTTTATTTTAGAAAGCTGAATGGTTTGTTCCATGTAGTTTACTTTAACTACTTCGCCTGCAAAGATTAAACCTATGTTGTTAAAATCATTGGTTGCCACACAGGTGCCCCCCCTCTTCTTGGATGTACATTCGAATCATTTCGTACTTGATAGTAAGTATTAAGCAAACTATGGTGCATGAAGTAAGCTTTTTATTTTTACTTTCTCTGATCCTGTTTGCTTAACTTGGAATGGAAAATTTAGTACTTCTGACTATTTTACTTTGCATTTCTTTAGTGTGTGCTGCACCAGGTTCAAAAACATTCCAATTACTTGAGATTATACACCATTCATGTAAAGCAGGATCACTACCTGATGGAATGGTTTGTGTCCTTTCAATCGCGCAATGTCATATTCTCTAGTTCTTTGTCCCCATTTTCCATTCAGATTTTAATTCTTTTACAATGTATTGGTGGCTGCAAACATCTTGATTTTCTGGACGTACTCATTGCCCTAATATGACTTGTGCTTCCACTGATTTGATTGGCTGAATATGGAAATATATTTGTGTCTTTTTTCTTAATTAGGTAATGGCAAATGATCTTGATGTCCAAAGATGTAACCTTCTCATCCACCAAACTAAACGAATGTGCACAGCCAACCTAATCGTCACTAATCATGAAGCTCAGCACTTCCCGGGATGCCGTTTAAACAGAAATCATGATAACATGGAATCAGAATGGCATATTAACCAACTTATATTCGATCGTGTTTTGTGTGATGTTCCATGCAGTGGAGATGGCACACTTCGTAAGGCACCTGATCTTTGGAGGAGATGGTAGTGTACCCTCAGGAAGAGAAAAACAAACTTATCTTCTTTCCCCTTCCCCCAACCTCTGTATTCTTTTTATATCATTTTTGATTTAGGCAAGACCTGTTTTGATTCTATGCAGGAATACGGGGATGGGCCATGGGCTTCATAGCCTTCAAGTTCTTATAGCTATGCGAGGTACTTTTTGACGGTTTATCTCTGTATAATCATTAGGGCCTACATTTGTTAGGTTTGTCTTGTTGTTTCCTTTCTATTGTGCGGTTATTACAATGTAAAATATTTTTTTAAGGTGAAAATTGGTGAAAACTGATACAAAAGCTTAATTTACCCATACTTGTTAATAGTGTTAATTAAAAGAAACTTTAGAATTTTTTTCCTAACTACTACTCTGACATGGGCCAATTAGGTTTACTTTCAGAAAGAATATGGTGGCTTGAGCTTCTCTAATATTCTGTTTTGAATTGATCAATACCATTGACTTAGACTTTTGTGCTTTCAGATTACTGGACTAGTAATTTATTGATGCACTCTATTCTGTGCATCTCTTGAAGATGAAAAATATTATTTGCACAAAATTATTATGTAGTTTAATGTTAACATGACCACCTCTTGTTGAGTTTGTTTTAAATTATTTGAGTGATGGATTTGTAGGGTTAAACTACTGCTTATTGTTTCATCCAAAGAGACATAATTGAATGTTGCTGAGTCTTGGATTTCGTGATGATTTTGGCAAACTTATCAGTTATATTGAATTTCTCAGGTGTATCTTTACTCAAAGTTGGTGGAAGAATGGTTTATTCAACCTGCTCCATGAACCCTATAGAGAATGAAGCTGTGGTTGCAGAGGTAATTAGCTTTGAATGCTTTGAACCTACTCTGGTGAAGCAATTTTATGTGTTCTAAATGCTTTGTGGACTGTGGACATTAAATGCTTCGCATTTCCTTAGATAAAGTAATGCATTATTACCTTAACATGTTTATACCATTGATCCTTTTTTTTGCATTTGCATACCAACTATTAGGAGTACCATGGACCAATTGGTTAATGCTTAGATTTATGGTATATAACATTTTCATTGGAAATTTTATGTACTAAATTTTTAAATATATTCCTGATGTATAAAGCTTGATGTATTTGTTTTAATATTGCGTGTGGCGCTTTTAGTTTTACGTATAGTGCTCTTTGGTAAGGTTATTTCAATTTTCCTACTTTTCTAATATATTGCAGATTTTGAGGAGGTGTGGAGGGTCTGTTGAACTTGTTGATGTGTCTCATGAGCTCCCTCAACTTACTCGTCGGCCAGGTCTCAAGAGATGGAAGGCATGTGTTTTCTGGTGGCTGATCCTTTCCTTAAGTTGTCAAATTTGAATAATAATACAAGCAACACTCAGAATTGCATATGATTGCTTGCACATGCAAAGATTAGCATGTTTATGATATTTATTGACCTAAGGAGAACTTTTCCTCCTCGTAGAGTACCTATGCATCAAACTAGTTAATTTTTCTTAGATATGAAAAGCCTAAGAGTCTTTTCCTCTTCATTGTAAAATCTTTTTAATCTATTTTTGACATGTTTGGCATTTGGACCTTGTCTTGGTTCGTAATGGCAATCAAGTTATGTCATTGTTGATGTGCATGACAAAAAGCTAGTTTCAAATTTTCTGAACATATTTTTTTACTTTACCAAACTTGAGATGTATTCTCAACTGAAGCTTCTGGGTTCTTTATGTAATTATGTTTGTTATGTAGCTGTATGCATTTAAACAATTCTGAAGGTATATGTTATGGAGATGCAGGTACATGACAAGGGCATGTGGCTGGTCTCTTACAAAGATGTTCCCGAGTCACGCAAAAGTGTAATTCTTCCCAGCATGTTTCCTTCTGGCAGAAGCTTTCAGGATCTTGTTGGTAGTAATCATTACGTGGACATGCAAAATGTTATTAATAATGGTGTTAATGGTAATTCTGAAGATGGTGTTCAAGCAATGGAGAATTCTTTGACATATGAGTTCATTGAGGAAGTTTCTGATTACCCACTAGAGCATTGCATGAGGACAGCACCTCATGATCAAAATACTGGAGCCTTCTTTATTGCTGTTCTGCAAAAAGTTTCTCTTCTACCAGGTCATTTCACATATGATCAGTTGTTTCTCTCTCTCTCTCTCTCTCTCTCTCTTTTTCAAAATCTGTCAAAGATAGTCAAGGAATTATGTTAAGGAAGGTTAATTGCTTATCTGTTAAGTGATAATTCTTTAATTCCCCTTGTTTTTATATATTCTAGCACAAATTTGAGTTCTTGATTTCATGTTTAATTTTGCTTGCCATGATAGAACTGCAATTATCTTCCTTTTTGGCAGCAATTCAGGAAAAACCTAAAAAAGGAATTGCCAAGAAACATGTAAAACCAGCAAACCAGGATATTGAGGATAAACAAGTGTTGCAGGTTAATTCATTAAAAATTACATGTGAGGAAGTTTTAGAAGTGGTTTCAGAGGATGATGCAAATGAAAATAAACCCAATACTGTAGATTTAGAAGTTACTCCTTCTGTTTCACATCAAAAGTGGAATTCAGAGGAAGCCCAAGAGCCTTGCAATGCAGAAAGCATAGCAAAGGTGACTCGTGAAAAAAGAAAGCTGCAGATTCAAGGCAGGTGGAGAGGTGTTGACCCTGTTATTTTCTTCAAGGATGAAGTCATTATTAACAGCATAAAGGCATTTTATGGTATTGATGAGCAGTTTCCATTCAACGGTCACCTAGTTTCAAGAAACAGTGATCCAAACCATGTGAAAAGGATTTACTATATCTCCAAATCAGTCAAGGATGTTCTTGAACTAAATTTCTCAGTTGAGCAGCCGCTTAAAATTGCATCCATTGGTCTGAAGATGTTTGTAAGTCTGCTTGTCTTCATCAAGTGATAATGTTGTTGTTATTGTTATTAGTATCAAATGTAGTCAATCTATTTATTACCCATGCTCCTTTGCTTACATATAAACAATGCTATAGAGGTTTTCTTACCCTCAGAAAAGGCCTTTGCCAGTAGCAGGCAAAGACATGTATAGGCCTAGGTTATACATCTAGGCTTGGGAGATAAATTTAGTCAGATAGATTTTGATTGGTATAAGTGCTGTTATATTAGTAAAGTAGGTACTCATGACTTTGCTGCGTGGAAGATAAGAAAAATACGATTGCTTATGGCTTTGGCTTTTTTCTAAAGCATTCAGATAGAGCATACTTTGAGTTGTTTCATACATTTGGGTATTGAATCTTTCTGTCTCTAATTTCATCAACTCAATTGAAACATCTGCTAAATTTTATTGGATGCAATGCATAGTCAACTACTGTCTGATTTCATTTCGGAATATGATAATTGGTATTGATTATACGTGTACTAGATGTTGCCAAAGTTCTTCCAAAGCATGTTTACAAATATAATTACTTCGTAGTGTGAAATATTTTTCGGACAGACACTGGCTTCTGAGACTATTTTTTCTGACAATTTCTTGTGATAATCCAAGTGAAATACTCATTTCTCCATCATATAGGAAAGACAATCATCACGAGAAGGTAGCTCTGCACCATGTTCTTTCCGGATATCATCTGAAGGATTGCCCATTATTCTCCCATTCATCACCAAACAGATTCTACATGCATCTCCTGTAGACTTTAAGCTTCTTCTGCAGAAAAAAGCTGTAAGATTTGCAGATTTTGTTGATGTTGAGTTTGGTGAAAAAGCAGCAAATCTTGTGCCAGGATGTTGTGTGGTGGTGCTGGGTAAAGGTATGTATTGCCATGCTGTTGAGAAGGTGAATGAATCGAGATGTCTTCTTATGTGGCCTTTTTCTTTTGTTGCAGGGAACACAAATAATTTGGAGTCATTCCAGGTAGATGAGTCAACCATAGCCATTGGATGCTGGAAGGGTAGGGCCAGTTTGACAGTGATGGTTACTGCAATTGATTGCCAAGAACTTCTTGAAAGGCTTCTAATACGTTTAGACACAGAACATGGCTCTTCTGTGATCGTAGACAAACACTCAAATAATGTAGTAGATGAAGTAGACAAGTCGAACGGTATAACTAATTATGTGGAAGCCAGTCGGAGTTGATAGGTAAAAGATATTAGAAAACATTGAGGTTTAGTTTTTATGCGCTTTTTATTAAGTTCTTCAATAGAATTATGACAAGTGAAGCAATTTTTTTACATAGTCAATGATGTGGTACTAAGTTTTGAAATTTGTTCATATGTTGTACTTTTTTAAATGAACCTGAGTACAAAATATTCGAAGTTTTGCCCAAGTCTTGTCCAAGGATATCTAGTTATTTTCTACTCAGCTTAGTGAGTATTCAAGCAAGGTTTTTAGGCATGGCTTTCATCTTCATGCTGCATTTTACAATAATGGTGTTTCCTTCACCAAGAAATTTAAATTGTTTTAGTTTTTTTGTTAACATCTGAACAAAGTTACGAGCATTGCTTTGCGTCTGTATTAATATTTTGTAGCTTTGAAAGGTTACTAATATTCTATATATATCTGGAACTCCTTGTTAGAATTTTAATGAATATTTATGTTAGATTTAATGTGGCCTTCATAATCACATGAAAGGACATAGTTTACATGAAAGGTTACATGATTTAAAGGGTAATAAAATGCTTATAATCTCCAATATTAGGGATAGTTAATTGGTTAATGTCACGTAACTATTCTAATTATGGGATGCAAATTAACCGACGTTATTGCACCTCTAGCAATTCGTGGTGGCTATGTTAATGAATGTATATCTTATGGTAATTATGTATATAAATAATTTTTCATTTAATGACATGAAATGATGAGATTCATGAATGTAAGAGAAAAGTGAAAAGTCATAATTTTTTTTATGGATTGAGTATTAAAAGCTATATATAGGCTCTTAATCTCTCTCTTCATTCATCACATAATTATGTATGATTTCCATCATCAAATAAACAATAGTTTGAGTGAAAAGAAAGAAACTAAGGTGTTATTTTTAACCAATATTCTTATTCTTGTTGTAAAGGTTAAATTTAAGATTGATTCCATAACTTAATGTATTTATTTATTTTGTTCAATGATAAAGGTATTTTCATTTGTTTTTGAATAATAATTTTGTTTAAATATTATAGTTAGCATGTGAAATCTAATCATAGCCAAATATTTTAAGTTTAAAAATATTCTTACTTTTGAAATTTCGTTCTAGGAAGGATATCTGCATATTGTCATTGCGAATGAGTGCTCTTACTGATTGTAGTGAAATACATTGACTACACATGCAAGTAATCAAAGACTTATTGCGCTTGATAAATAGTAATATTATATGCAAATAGACAAGGGAAGATTCCTGATGAATAGTAAAGACGATGTATTGGCAATCGTCTTTCACCCTATTTAACTCATCTCTGAATGTAAGTTTGAGTGCTCAGTAACTCAAGTAGTGTTTTCATGCTTAATTAAAGTTGATCTTGGATTTCTAAAAGTTATATCGGAGAGGCCATTGATCATGCTTTGGCAAAGGGAATGAAACTTACTAATGGCCTAACTAGCCAACAAAATATGCCATGTCAGAGTGTGGGCGTGAAAATTGCTTTTAGTGTAATGTAGCCTTGGAACGTGGACAAAGACACAAATAAAATTTTTTAAGTATTTATTATTATTATTATTATTTTGTTTTTTGATAGAAAATATAACATGCACAATAATTTTTAAAAAATAATGAGTTACGAAAAAAAAATTCACTTGATATCTTTTTATTAATAAATATATATAACAAACATATAAACACAGCCAAAATCTCGTCCTTAGAACATACCTTCCAACCAATCCACACGTGGAAATCAGGGAGTATATGCCATTGCCATGCAATTCGTAGTTACTTTCATCTTTAGTTCTGGACTCGGCAGCTGAAGCAAAATCAACTATTAAGTAATTTAAATGTACAAAGGAAATGCGCCAAACCTTCAAAATTTCGTAAAAGGAACACAAGTTCATGAACAAGGTAAATTGATATCAATTTTCAATTCAGGATGACTGACAACACGTCTTCTTGGCTGGGATTTCCTGAGCAGGACCAGGAACAATAATCTTCTTGCCAGACAGAGATGCAGAGTTTCCATTTCCTTGATTTTCACCAGCAGTTAGGCTGTTTTTGTTGACAATATTGAAAATTTCTGTCAAAACAGTCATGAAGGCTGTTTCAACATTAGTGGCTTCAAGTGCTGAGGTCTCTAAGAAAAATAAGCCTTCTTTCTCGGCAAATTCTTTTGCATCCTCAGTGGGTACTGCACGCTGATTCTCGAGATCACTTTTGTTTCCTATAAGGATGATAACAATATTCTTGTCAGCGTGGTTACGTAATTCTTCCAGCCATCGAGGTATGTGATCAAAGCTCTGACGTTTAGTGATGTCGTAAACCAGCATTGCCCCAACTGCACCCCTGTAGTATGCGCTTGTAACTGCTCTGTAGCTGTACAATAAACCATAATCAGGAAAACAGCAATTCAGCATTTCAGGCATTTGTAAATTAAACATCCACACCATGTCTAATCAGAAATCATCTTAATTATATATGTAATCAAGCAAACTCTAAATCAAAACGCACACAGGGAAAAAAAGAAATTCCAACACATTAAATAACTATGAAAAAGAGGAAAGCATCGATACTTTCCATGATAGCAGACATAATTTAACCAGAACAAAATTCTAAAATTCAAATCATAATAGCCTTAGTAAAGAAGAACGCTGATCCCACTGGACTGAGTAAGGCATTATGCGGAAGGACAGTCAACCAACATTACCAAGATCTAAAATACTTAGTAAAAACCAGTCAATAGAAAGTTTTCCCTTGCAGTCACTTCCCTGTATTTTCTGTTACACTGATACTTCGGTTTGTAATGAATCTCAAGGTGCATGTGAGTTTTAAAAGAGTTCTGTCATGCTACTATATCGGAAATCAATTCGCTCCAGAAGCTCAATCCGTTGGAAAAGGGTGTTATCTAGATAGTAATTAATGTTTTTTTGAAAAGAGAAATTCGATCTTTTCCTAAGCACTTTAAGCATTTCTTCTCGCTCACTCTTGTAGTGCATGACGCAGGATTACAGTAAACAAACTAACATAAGCATGCGCAGCCATCTTTTTGCAACCTCCTCTCAAAGAAATACCGAAATTACACACAGACACACACTCTACTTCATTATTGCTTTTCTTTTCTTTTGAATATCCATTGTCATACAGCTAGACAGTAGAGAGCAAAAGGCTAGTCAACAAATTGATAACAAATCATCAATCAGATCCTATATGATGGTAACATAGATTTAGTACAGCAGAGCAATTAAAATACAAAGGGATTAGATTCAATCATTGAATTCTACATACTCTGGTAACATATACAAATGTGACAAAGTGAACCATTTTGACTTATATTGCATCATGAACAAGTTTTGGGACTTTTTTTTTTATTCGTGTGGAGCCAAAATGGGAATGGGAATGTAATGGCGTAGAATGGAATGATCATTCCTATTCTAATGTGTGGTTTGCACGTAAATGGAATTCCATGGCATTGCAGTGCATTCCATTTGATTTTTTATGTTTAGAATATGTAATCGGCATGGAATGGAATCATGACTATAACAAATATATATAAGGAAATAATATAAACATCAAAATATTGCTTGTTTCCTACAATCAAAATTCCTACCGTGAGTTTAGAACCTCTCAATTTAGGGGGGTAAATTAACGCTGCCAACTTAGGAGAGAAAAGAGAGGGGTGGGAAGGAGAGAATAGTCTTCATACATATTTTCAGAAAGTAAAATATTATTTTGGTCGGTCACTTATAAATTAATTCTTAATTTAGTTTTTTATTTATCAGCTATTCTTAATTTGATCATTTATTACTTTGAATGTTAGTAAATTTAGTCCAAATTTAGTAAAATTGGGGAACTAATTGTGCTACCTTTCATATGAGGGATAAAATCGAAAATAGAAATTAGTAATGAACTAAATTGAAAATAAAAATCAATGAAGGACCAAAATAGTATTTTACTCAATGTTCATCCCTTAGTGTCCTACTCTCTCCTACTATACATGGTGAGGATCCATTTTATCCGTCTAGGACGAAATGATAACTTCTGTCTCAACATAATCAAGAACAATTTCTCAAAGAAAGGAGGCAGATAAACCCAGCTAAATGAGGACCGTCAAATAAATGTCACATATATAGCTGTAATGACACAAACATGACAATTATATATCGTCTGGAATGTTTCATAATCATCAATAAAGGCAATATTAAATTTGTCAATGAATGTCACCTTATTCAAAGCCACATCATATGCATAGGATAAGGAAGTAACAGGAAGGTTTTCATATAAAAGTACCCATACACACCCCTAGTTACAGGAAAGCAAGCCTGAATATAAGACAGCTTGAGAATAAACAATGTAATTAAATGAAGTTAAAATCTTCAATGTCTTAACAATTTTAAGTGTACCAATACACTTAGTTATAATATAAGAATATAATTATATATTATTACAATTATATACCTACTTTATAACTAGACACATTCAACAATAACAACTTAAATGAAAAATGCATGGGCAGAATTATTATTATTATTGTTGTTGTTACTATTATTATATTGTCCATAGATTGAATTACTTAGTTACTTGCATTGAGATAGGTGTATTTAGTAGCATGAATAATGGACTAATTATTCAATAATTTTTTAAAACTTAAAATTCCGTTAGTTGTAAATATAATATTAGTTATGCGTAATTGTTGTAATTATATTTTCATCATTTACATGCAAGGGTACCATTGGTACCTACAGTGATGATTTATTTAACCAATCATGTTTACGATATATGTAATAAAAAAAAAAGAGAATAAATTATTGCCTCCGTCACTGGTTAAACTATACAATCCTCACCTGCGATCAGAACACTTAAAAGTGCAGAAAGAAGGAAGTTCACAGGTCAATGAACACTGATTCAAAGTACATAAACGCATGTATTTTCGCAACGGCGAGATCAACAAGTATCGGCGAAGACAACCAGTAAAAGTATGTAAAATTTTTAACTAAATTTAAGAGCTAAGTACTACGAATCATTTGGCCGAGCAAATTATCCATAAAAAGGAGACAGAGTAGCACTGATTGGAATAGGGATTTGACTTTTGAAACGTACCGTTCTTGGCCAGCAGTGTCCCAGATCTGAGCCTTGACGCTCTTGTGCTGGATAACCAAAGTGCGAGTCTGGAATTCTACGCCGATCGTCGCTTTGGAATCCAAGCTGAACTCATTTCTTGCAAACCGAGCTAGTATCTGCGACTTACCCACCGCAGAATCGCCTATTAGCACCACTTTGAACACGTAGTCTATCTTCTGGTTAGCATCTCCATAGCCTCCACTAGCCATTCCAAAGCTCCTCTTCTTCACTGACGAACACAGAGATCGGCGATCGCTGACTCAGACTTCAGTGGATCTTTGCTTCTCCGGTTCCAGATTCTTAAACAGTGTCTCATTCAGCTTCCGAAATCAGAACCAAAGACTACCTTTGTGAAAAAGGTTAAGCTCTTTGGCTTTGATAAATGAACTGTTGATTTTTTTTGTATCTCTATCTGATCAAATTAATTAATTGATTTATTTTGGTGGGCAGTAATAACGTGGGACAGATAATTGGCAGTGCCACATGTGCTAATCAATCAAATGTAAAAGGTATCATCAACCAATGATATTTGCCCACGCTAACAAAATTGCCTTGCAGATCATTGATAGGTGGCGCAAGAATATTGGCTGACCAATCCTAGACTAAGAAATATCTATTGTGCTCTACTAAAAAGTTCAGTTTTATTTTTATTCATATATTAAATAAATAAATGACTTTCCCTTAACATTTATTATTTAATTAAATCATATTTCTAATTAAATTACGTAGTTTTTACTTAAGGACAAAATATATTAGGTAATAACAATAATATTAAGTCTCGTCCCGACTCCCGAGTAATTTATAGTACCGAAAACGGAGATAAAGCGTATGCTCGCCCTCGAAATAATTGACTAAAGGAAAAGATAAGAAGTGGTTGGGTACAGCTTCACTGTGAGTGGTCCACGCGTCAAAAAGCGTCGTGTGCATCTGTCTCAGACGAGCGATGTGCTGTAATTTCTTTAAATTAAAATATAATTATTAATTATTTTAGAATTATAAAAATTATAATAACTTTTATTTTACAACAAAAAATGTATTTTGCATGGATGACTTGTCTAAAATTAAGATCCTCTCGTGCGAGAACAGAAAAGGATTCTGTTCTTTTTTTAAAATTTAATATATATTATAATTTTAAAAATTAATATTATACATAAAAATATTTACAATTTTTAAAAAAATTAATAATAATTTACTTTAAATATTTTTGAAAAAAGGCAAAAGGCAGCTACCGCACAAGTCCTCTCCTGCACAATAGGAGAGGATTTGCTCAGGTTGTCTAATTGGTTACGATAAATTCTGATATTTGTCAGCTACAAATTAAGGTAATTTTACAGAGTTTTACGTTTTTTATATTTTTTTTTCTCTAAAAATTATTAGAGTAACCTTCAAATTTTGCGTTCAAGGATAAAATATTAAAGAAAATCACAATTGTAAATATGACAATAATATCGAATAAAAGAAGAAAATTCTCAGACAAGTAGCATCCATAATAACTACAAGTATAACAATTTTATTACATATGTTTTTGTCAGGAACATTTGAAGGCAAGGTAAAATAGAGATTAGTGACTTTTCTTTGAGAAAAAAAGAAGAAGATGAAAGTACCTCAATTTAAAAGTGTTGGCCAAAAAACCTAATTTAAAAGTTAAAAAAATATAATTTTGATAATTTAATTTTAGACTTAAAATTATTTTAATTCTCCATAAATAAAAATATAAAAATAATTATCTAAAAATAAAAATAAACAAATTTAGTTTTTCTTACGTTGAGAAATGATTATTATTTTTTAAAAGTTTTTTATATTGAAAAAATTATTTTAATACTTTTTATATTTAAAAAATTAAATTAATCTTAAAATTAAAAGCCAAAATTACATTTTTTTTCTCTCTAGTAATTTTGCAAACTAACCTAGTTTTATAACTTTGGCAAGTAAATTAAATCAATGCGCCAACCTATTGCATACTTTGACGAATCTGACGGACAGCGATAGTAAGACGACTAACAATGGGCCGCCTAGAACAAGTTTTGGAACGGGTTTTGTGAAGGAGAGGGCCATGTTTGGGCCACGCTTGGCAAACCGAAGCTAAACGGCTGAACCTACCATCGAGCAGGAAAGAAAGAACACATCGGACCCAAATTATAGCCAAAACAACGAAGAAGGAGCATAAGTACAGCTTCTATTCTATTACCCTGCACATCGCCTGAGGCAAAAACCTTTTACCCAGCGACGATAGAATCTAATCTGAAGCTGGGATGGATGAGGAAGAGCACGAGGTGTACGGAGGCGAGATCCCAGATGTTGGCGAGATGGAAGGGGACTTGGACCCTCACAATGCCGACGTCGATATGGCAGCTGCCGATGATGAAGCCGTTAAGGTCTTATTCATTATCTTTTACTTTTTGGTTTTCCCGTTTTTTCGTTTGATCCAATTGATCGTGCTACGTATCACGTACGACCATGGAACTTTGGCCTCCGACTGAATTTGGATAATCAGATATAACCTAAATTCGAACAAAACCGGAACGTGAATTTTTGTAGTTAGTTCTGATTTTAGATGAGTATTTGTGATGGTGCGAGTTTTCATTTGCCACTCAGGAGCTGGACGAGATGAAGAAGCGATTGAAGGAGATGGAAGAGGAGGCTGCAGCTCTTCGTGAGATGCAGGCCAAGGTCGAGAAGGAGATGGGCGCGGTTCAAGGTTTTTTTTTCCTCGTCCCCCCTCCCTCTCTGTCTATCATATTCTGATTACCTTGTTTAGAATTATTCTTGCGGTTTCCGATGTCACTAAAGAGTCTTCTTTGTATTCTGTTTTTGTTGGTCTGGAAAAAGTTAATTATGATGTTTGAGCTATTATGTCATGCGCCGTTTGATTCTAGTGTGAACTTCAAATTATTACTTGTTAATATTTTCGAATCTAATTTTTAATTCCGTCAATTGAATGTTTAGTTTGAATAATAATCTGTATTAATCGATCTTATCATATTACCGGGTTTTCTTTATCTCTTTTGTCCTTTTAGTAGATGATTTATTAGAGATACTGCTACAAATAGTTGTCTACTGGCTTATATGTGGTTAATATAAATAATCATGAGTTAATTTGTCGTACCCCGCAAATTGTTATCATCAGAAGTGCTGTATTTTATTCTCAGAGTTGAAGTTGCCCCCATCTGACTGGTCCTGGCTTGACTCTACAGCCTGCTAAGTCATGTCATATCTTAATACAATGTAGTAATATTCTGGATATATATTACCTTTTATGTGCATCACTAAAAGTATTTATAGTGTAAAGCTTGATCTTCTTCCCCATCTCTATGTCAAGAATTCCATTCTTCCCCGTCTCTTTGAGATTTCGGTGATTAAAATTTTGACCTGGCCAAAATAAGGCAATCAGCTTTCAAAGTCATATGTTTTAAGACAGTATAACAACTGCTAGATGCTGATCATCTGTAAGTTGTTGTTAATTTACACCTACTATTACGTCTTCATCTTTGTTTTTATCCAACAAGTTGGCAGCCTTTAGTGTTTTCTGGGGTCATAGTTCTCTGGCAGTGGTAAAAAATTTTGACACAAAGCTTGTCTTTATTTGGGTGTGCTTTCAACAATAGCTTCCATTTGTTTGCTCGCATTTATTTAGTTACCTTCATTTTTAATCAAGCGTTAACTTCATTTTATTGAATTTGTTTTGTAGATCCTGCTAGTGCAGCTGCTTCTCAGGCAAGCAAGGAGGAGGCGGATTCTCGATCTGTTTTTGTTGGCAATGTATGAATCACCCTGTTCTGCTTCATTGACAGTTTTACAATATTAACTATGCACCCCAAAATAAGAAAGTTGAAAGAGTTAATTATACTTATATATGATTCAGCTTCTGTTAATCATATATGAGTAATAGTCATGTAATACCTAGTGCAATATAGTACTCCTTAAAAATTCTTGGTAGATTCTGGAGAGCAAAATGAGTAATCCCAATCATTAATATTAATAGTTGGTTGTGGCAGCTTAGCTTTCAGTTTTTTATACATTTCTCTTTTTGAACTTAGATGATTGTAGTTAAACGTTGTTGTCAAGTTCCAATGTTAAGTATAAGTTTACTTAATTAATTCTTAATATGCATTTGTTTATCACTTATTTTTTGGGGAAAATGTTAAGGGGCAATGCCAAATATGTAATAATACTCCTAGTATGCATCTCCTAGAGTCCTGACTCATTATATCTTTATGTGGTCTATTATAAAGGGAAGAGATCATTCATAAGATTTGGAAGGCAATTATGCATCCAAGTCTTGGTTCAAAGTGTCATATCCTGAGTATTTGTCTCTGATACAAGGAAAAACATGAAAAAAGAAAAGGAATCTTTTCTGTCCAAGTCGATCATGTTCAAATGTAGAGATTGCTGTGAAATGCTATTTCAAGAAATATGGATTTCTGCCAAAGGCAGAGATAATCCTATGAATTGTTACTGCAATTATTCTTATGGAGCTTGAACTTCAAATCTGCTATATATTTTTTTCTTGTTAAAGTTGCAGTTGAGTTTCATTCGGAAAATTTAAAACCCCTATCTTATGTCTATATGTTGCTTTTACTATGTTGGGTAACTATTAGGAATGTATGAAAGGTTTTTCAAATTTTGAAGACTTGTGATGTATGAATTTTTAAGTAATTTTCCTTTTAATATCCTTGAGAAGTGTTTTTAAGTGAATATGGGAACATTAATTTGTGTCCATCTTTGTTTCAGCGAATTTAAAAATCACCAAGTTTCCTGCACTTGTCTATCTATTGGTTGGATCTTGTTCTTTTTGTACAGCTTTGGTCTGGTCTTGAAGCATGCAATAATTATAGTAGTTGGTGTAATGTATATAAGTGGAATGGATCTCAAGCTCAACCTAATGGGTTCTCTGTTTTTTTTTTTTTACTTAATAAGACTCGAAAATGTACTTATTCTTTTTCTTTTGGAGTGAATACTATTCATCTTCAGAAACTGGGTTTGACTTTATATCTCACTATGATCGCAGGGTCAATCTTATTACTCGAGTTCTATAATTAGAGCAGGGATGCTTACATTGTAATTTGTGGGTGGGCAACGTAGATATGATATTTTTAGGCTTTCACTAGAGAAGAAAGAGAATGCATATTGGGCTTTAGAAATTTAACTAGATATGGAAAGAGAGAGAATAAAAAGTCGAAAGAGAATGAGGGGGAAAAGACTTGGAAGTACCTGAGAAAAAATGGAAAAGGAATGAGTAAAGATATACAGAAGGAAAAGTAAAAGATTAAAAAAAAAAAATAGAATCAATTTGAGAAAAAAAGAAAAGAAAAAGAAAGAAAGAAAGAAAGAAATGAAATATGAAGAAGCAAGGGGAAGCGGTGAAGTATTATCAACTTTTTGTATAGATGATTAGTGCTGTTGGGATAAATGTATGGTAATTAAATCGTGAATTGCATCTCGTGGGGATGGATGAAACTGGAACAGCTGGGCGTAGAATGTGATTCTTCAACTTCAGTACTCGAGGAGACAGCTTGTGGTTCTTAGCAGAAGCATTCTGTAAGTTTTGGGCTTGCAATCTTAGTCATGGTGCTTGTTGCTGACTGTAATGAGGGCTATGATGCCTCTGTTGAGTGTCACTTAGCAGACGTGGCAAGGGGTATGCAGCAGCTGCTCCCTGTGGTCTTTTGACATGATTGTTTGTTTTTGCCTCTGAATAAGATTATCTGATCTCTTATTTGCTGAGGCTTTTTTCCCTCAATTTCAAGTCATTTTTCTCCCTCAATGATTGCTATATGATTTGCATGTGATGGTTTACAACATTTTCCCCCTTTTTACTCTTTTCCACTCTTTAATCATGTCTACTAAGATCTCGTGCTATAATTTTTTACTTAGAGGGTTACAAACATAGGAGAATGGATGAAAAAGGTTTTTCTGGAGATTGAAAAGAGGCAGGAAGCTGTTTAAAATGTTACAAGCATTCCAAAGTTATAGCATGTACACTTTGTTAATGGACTCTGGCTTGTGGAATTTCATGCGCTGTTCTGAGTATATGGTTAATGGAGTTAGAACTGGTGGATTCCGTATGATGTTTACAAGGACTTGGGAAAATGTGGATCTTGGTTAAGTTTATTGTTTGAAAACAGAAAAAATAAAAACCATATATTGGTTTGGAATAGCAAGGGGCCTAACATCCACTTTTATGTTGAAAAGCAGAGGCATATTTGTTTTGAGGGAAGAAGGAAACTGTGCTGCTTTTTTTTTTTTTTTTTTTTTTTCCGGTTATGTGGGTTTTCCCCCTTTTTAGTTTTTACCTTTTGGACTAATCATAAAAGCAACAAGTCAAGATATAATTGAGAGAAACAATAACTTGAGATGTGAAATTTTGCATACTTAATTCCTATCCCTTTTATGCAATTTCCCCATTAAGTACATCATTAGTGCATTATTAATTTTAAATATTTATAGTTTGCATTTGGAAGGTTGCAAGTGGATATATTGTGGATGATATTTTGAATTGAAATTAACTTGAACAAGAGCTCTGAATATAAGTTGTCCATTCCATATCTATCTGTGGCCTAGTTTGGTGTACTTCTGGAGCTCTAGTAAGTTGTTCTTTTTGTCATGAGCTTATGTAGATGTCAGTACCTTCTTTACTAATATGTTGTTCATTGTTGGCATCAAAAGCCCGTGGAATTAACTTGTGTTTTGCAGGTTGATTACGCATGCACACCAGAAGAAGTGCAGCAACACTTCCAATCATGTGGTACGGTGAACAGGGTCACTATATTGACAGACAAGTATGGCCAGCCTAAGGGTTTTGCTTATGTGGAATTCCTTGAAACCGAAGCTGTACAAGAGGCTCTTGTCTTGAATGAATCTGAATTGCATGGTCGTCAGTTGAAGGTATGTTGTGCTTGTGACTGTTATATGTGAAGTTCGTGCAAACCTGACTTTTAAGTTAGTCTTGAAATTATTCTGCTAAATAATAGATTTTAATGATTTGGGTTTATATATTTCCAGGTTCTACCTAAGAGGACCAATATTCCTGGAATGAAACAGTATCGTCCCAGGCGTTTCAATCCTCACCTGGCATACCGCTTCAGGAGGCCATACCCTCCTCCTTACTCTTACTCCCCTTATGGATATGGGTATGCTGCTTTCTTGTCTCTGATTTACATCTAGGTGTGTCATGCTTAGTTGCGTTGATTGATGTTTTCTGTTTCTGTTCATTTTCTATTATACGAACTGCAGGAAGTTCCCCAGGTTTAGAAGGCCAGGTCGATACATGCCTTACTATTAGAAGATCATAAGCAATGATGTTATAGATACGACGATGGATGCATCCTGGAACCATTTTTACTGTGATCTGATAGAATTTAGTGGTGCGAAATTTCATCCACTTGGTGTACTATGTGGAATTCAGGATTTTTTTTATCCCAGATGTCAGGCTTTGTTCTGGTCTTGTATGTTTCTTGTTTAGTTCTTGGCAGAGGGGTTTAGAGTCTCTTGGATAATATGTCAAGCTAGTTAGCTGTTGGATAACATGTGAAGATATTTAACTATGTTTAACATATTGTCCTGGCATGGTGAGGCAACAATGACTTGGCGAAAAAGAAGACGTAAAGACCTATGGGCATGCAGGTTTTTTTTATTAGCTGTCATTCAATATAGCCTAATGATTTAAGCGAAAACACCGACATATAGCTTCGCGGTCCAATATAGCCCGTTACGACTAGGTTTCTGTTGGCGAAATTACTGGATGTTTAGCTTAATATTATGACAAATATGTTTTTTTCATATCCCCTTCTGATCAAATTTTATACTTAAATTGATTTGTGCCATTTGGAGACAAAGTAGGCTTGTTTTATGTGTGCATTTAATTTTTTTTTGTTTTTTTTAAAAATTACCTAGTTGATTCGTTAACATTAGAGATGAATTAGCTAGGGAGCAGATTTGCAGATTTTTTTTGGTTTTTTTAACTTGAGTTGATTTGCCTCATGTTTGGGTCAGTAAGCCGAAATATATTTTTTAATTTTCTTAATTTGTCCAGAATGGGGGCAAATCAGGCCTCGGTCAGAGTTTCCAATTTGCCTTCATCGTGGGTGAATCACTACGCCTCAAGAGGCAGTGTCAAGTTAGGATGTGGCGTAATTTATATGGAGATGGAGATTTTGTTATTTGCCATTGGTTGAAGATGATAGGATAAAATCAGTGAAATTACACATATATTAGTGAAATTAAACATATATTGTTCTAGGTTTACTTCAAATTGTCATGGCCCCGGTTGCATCTTTTCCATTTTTTTCACTCACCATCTTCGGCACTTCTTCCTCATATTGTTCGAAGGCGAGGTGGGTGAAACTATATTTTGACCCCACTTTTTTTATTTTTGTCTATTATGGTGGACCATACGTGTTGGAAAAAATTGTATAATAGTCCCATAGTCTGTCTAGGTGCATTGGAGTGTATTTGTGCGTCTGAAAGTTTGGATTTGTGTTAAAGAAAATGAGAGAAAATTACACAGTGGTCTCATTTTCTTGTCTCCCACAATCTGGTTTGCTGCCTTGGTAGGTTTCTTTGTTGGCTGAAATTAATTTTTGGTCTAATACCATCTTTCCCTGCGTGTGGAAGTTTGATTTTGTTGTTGGTGAAAATTACAGAATGGTCCCAATTGCAACTCTATATTGGTTTGTGATTTCGTTAGAAAAAATCTATTTTGGCCCCAAGTTGTCATTTTCTTACTATTGGACCGTGGAATACTATTGCTGCTGGAACTTGGAAAATCTTATCTGAACTCTTTTGAAGTTGCCTTTCATCCTTGAATGTAAATTTTAACATTCTTCTGAATTTAAATTTTTTTCTTCATTATTTGATTGTTGTATATCTAAATATTAGTTAGTTTTAGTTATAAAAATTTTATGATTTTTTAAAAAAACTAATTATGCGGTTTTACTTGCTAGAGAATAATCTATTGGATGTCATATTGTGTAGAAAAAAAAAGAAAAAATTGGAAAATTTGGAAAATAAGGTATGAAAATTTAAAATAAGAAGATGTATATAGACTTAAAATATGTAGAAATAATTATTGGTTAATAAAAATAAGTAATAATGTAGAGAGAAAAAAATAAGGACTTGAAGAATAATGTAATAATTGGTGTACACAATATTTAAATAAAAATTAATACAAGTAATAAGTAATGTTTAAAAATTACTGTTGATAACATTTTAAAATATTAAATGATATGAAATTTAATAAACAACAAATGACATAAATATAATAATATAAATATAAATTGAAGAATAAAGAGAAGAGAGATGAGAAGAAAATAATATGCCTAACTCCAAAATTATGTGAGTATTAGGATAAGAAAATGTAGTATGTTATTAGTCTTGTTCAAATAAATTTTGGAATAGTAAACTACTTGAGAATTTAGGATTGGGAAAATAAGGACTTGAAGATTAAATGTTATAATTTGTTATGCACAATATTTAAATTATTAGTGAAAGTGATAAGTAATATTTAAATAATATTATTACTAATATTAAGAAATATAAAATACCATGAAAATTTATATACAATAAATGTTAGAAATATAATATAATAATAATTAAATAATGATCTTGTTAATAATTAATTTGTAGTTATTTTTCCTTCCTATAAAACTAAGTGGTAATGGGACGATGCTTTTGAATTATACTTATGTACTTATAACCAAATACAATAGGGTAAAAATGAGTAGTAAAACAGAGGTTATATGCTTTTGAATTTTGTTTTTAGGAAAATGGAGAGTATTACTATTTGTGGTGGGTATTATTAATCAGATATGAGCTTTGGTTTAGTAGTAAGATTGGGCAGCTGGATTCAAGAGGATGTGGGTTCGAGATGCAACTCCCTCCTCCCTTACGAATATTTTGGTGCTGACACATGTCCCCTTAGGTGAAATTACCAAATTGCCCTTCTTACTTTTTCTTCCTTTTTCCTGTCTCTTTCCCGTCATTTTCACGTCCAAGCTCTACTCCATTTTTTGCTTTTTGCAGCTCCTCCCTACCACGGTCAGCCACCACCACCTCTGGCCAGCTCCTCCCTTTACCGGTGACGTGTTCTGGCCGATCATCACTAGCAGTTGCCGGCGGCAACCGTAGTTTTCTGGTGATTTTTGCATAACCCAAACCAGCAACTTTTTCTGCGATTCGGTAAGTTTTAAGCATTGTTTCATGAAAATGATGTTAGGAGAAGCATTTTTGGCTCTTATCCATTGAATTTCAACTTTGGAAGCATGATTTTTGGCTAGTTTTTGAGAGTTGTTCTGATAGGGACCAAACTGAAAAGCTTCAAAATTTTGGGGTTTTTAGAAAATGGTGAAATGCTGCATTGTAATGGGTTCAAATTGATCCTATAAGAACACTTTAAAGGTGTATGGCATGAACTCTATTGTTAATCATGGTTTTTCTTGGGTTAAAGGAAAGGGTATGAAATTTGGGACTAAAATGAAAACTCAGAATATTTTTAGGCCAGTAAATGTAAATTGATGAAAATTCAGGAAAAGTTAGTGATGGAATCAGAGAATATGAGTTAGGGTTGGTTTTGAGTGATAAGACGGAAGAGGAATAATTCCTTTCTTTCTAATTGGCATAGGTAACTCGTAAGCGTGAGACAGACATTAAGGGAAGGCATTGAGTTGCTAGTAGTTAACGATATTCAGGTGCACAGATAGCACTTCCCAATACTTTTCTTTATGCTTCAATTTTTTTTATTTTGAAATTTTTATTAATTATCATTTTTAATTTTGGCATGACTAAACTTTATTAGAATTGAAATGATGAGTAGATGAAATCCCTTGATATATTAGATGGTATTATGTATGGTTTTGAAAATGAATTTTTAGAAACATCATGTGTACGGTTATGAACAACCGTTGGATAAACTATTATTGAAAGACAATTTGATTTCATGCATACTGGTTATATTCTCCTATGCATGCTTGTTTTAATTTAATTCTCATTGGAAGGACTAGATAGGACACTGACTACCAACAGTAGTACTGTTAGCCCTTAGTGCACCTAAGTAATGACCCAACTAGCAAGGTTAATGATGGTGTTAGCTCCATGTGATGACCATCACACGAGGACCGATTAGTGATACTTTTCGTAAGCTATGACCTCATGCCTGTTGGTTATTTGCTTTCGAGGATTGTGTATCCTCGCTTGTTGTGATTTACCCTTTTTGTGGCTGTGTGCCATACCGGATGGGTCCTTAGTAGTCCTTCCCTTGAAATAACCTTAAAAAACTTAGTGATTTATTATGTATGGCACTTTAAATTCAATGTTATGAAAAGTGTGTTATTTAGTTAAAACTATTTATTTGTAACGATGATTACTTGCTGTTTAAATGCTATTTCATTTTATTCAACTCTTGACCAAGTTTTGATTTCAATTTATATATGAAATCTTGTTATTGATTTTGGGGTGCTATCTGCCAGAAAAATTTTGTCTCAGATAGAAAGACAGACGACTTCCTAGAGGCAGCAGAGTAGAGGCAAGAAGTTCTCTTGGTGAGCCCCGCTTGAGATATTGTGGGACCAAATTCTTTTTGATTAGTTTGATATTCATAGCTTATTTTTTTAGATGTATATATTAGAACGATAGTCATTGTCTTGTATGTCTGAGGTTGTATAGGGGCCACATTTGAACTTTCCTTATTGTTGTATAATGAATATATATTGCTGGGCTGTGCTGGTGAAAGCGGAGCTCTCTTATATGTTTGTATTGCCTTACAAGATATTGTAGAAATTTCAGGATGTCCTATTTACTGGGAAGGTTTTGCCAAAATTTCTACAAAACTCCTTATTTTGTATTAACCCTTTATTTTATATTAAGACAATTTATATTGCATATGGTGTAAATTGTTTAGTTTTGGTATGGTATTGAATGTCCCTCCAGTGTAAGGCTTGTAGGTTTAGGGAATTTTCTCGTGTCTTATACCGGTCCCACTCCAAGGATTTTGGGGTGTGACATATGCATTTATTCCAATGAAGAAATTTATAAGACTAATGAAGGAGCAACATTTAATTGTAAAGAGTGAGAAGTATAAGAGTTAATACTAATGTTACTCTGGAGAGGTTAAAGGAACTGGTGGGAGGAAAGCTGGGACTAAGCACATCGTAAGTCGTGACTGAGCTTGTTTATAGACATTTAGTGTCCTTAAACCCCATTAGGTATTGTATATGTAGCCTAGAAGATAATTCTGACATAAAAACAATGTGGAAAATAAACTCACAATTTCCTTCACAATTAAGTTGTCCAGAGTTGTATGCTTTTATTGCCATTAGTCAAGTTGATTTAAATATTGCACCTCAACTAGTAGACAACTACATACTTGACACCTTCATATCCATTGTTCATCGATCACTTTTGTTGCTCCACTATAGTTAGCCATATGGAAGCCCATAAGTTGATCACACATTATACCTAAGTACATCTAATACACCATACAACTTCAATTAATCTATGTCTCCATTTACAGCAATGGAAGACATAATGGATGATTTTGATGAAAGGGATGAATATGATGATGTATGTGGTATGGATGAGTTTGATGAATCTGAAGATGAGGAAGAAGATGAAGGAGAAATCCTAATTAAGGGCATTGCAGTTGAGCTAATCTTGGAATATATTAATCTTGTAGCTATCTTTTTTTAGCAAGTTAACATTGATGCAAGGAGTGGTCCAAATTTTCATGATGCACCATTCTATATGAATGTTAACCATAATGAGTTCCACATGGGGATTCAATATGTTAATAAATTAGCTTTATGACGCATAGCCAAATTGTGCTTAGTGCATACACACTACACATTTAAGGTGCATTACTCATCCTTAAAGTATGAAGAGTATCGGTATTCAATACGGGAATGGTTGCAATTAAAGGTTAAGGGCATGCCACACTGTAGATGGAGGGTAACGGGCAATTTCAAGATATGAGGGACCACATACATGTGTGTCAGCATCACTTTCTCAAAATCATCCGAAGCTTGATTCCAATGTGATATCATCATGTATAGTTGACATGATAATTGAGAAGCCAGAGATAGTTGTGTCCCAGCTCATTAAATGGATGAAGATTATGTTTGGATATTTAGTGTCTAGGAAGGCTTGGAAAGTAAAACATTGGGCCATAGGAATTGTTTTTGGGAAATGGGAGAGTTTTTATGCCTTATTACTAAAGTGGATGGTTGCAATTCAATATTTTAATCTGGGATCATATGTTAAGTTTTTTAACAAGGAATGCACACAATATACAATTGATGGTGAATTTATTACAACATTCCATCGTGTTTTTTTATACATTCAAACCTTGCATAAATGCGTTTTATCACGTTAAACCAATCGTCCAAATAGATGGGACATGGTTATATGGAAAGTACAAGGGCACACTTCTCATGGCGGCGTCATAAGACAATGATAAACAAGTTGTGCCTCTTGCATTTTGTCATACCATAATGCCTAGCATCCCCTAAGCAGGTAATCCAAGTGTTTACAATCTAGTGATAAATTAAAATGAAAGAAACTTAGTGGGAAGATAGTTGAATAAGAAAGACAAATTCTAATTCGATGGTACTGTTCATATGGTAAACTTGTTAAATTTGAAAATTCATAATATATTGTAGGAAGCTCCAAAAATTGTGAAATTTTTTAGGCATATAGAATAATGTGATGGTTAATTGTGCTTTAAATTTCAATTTAAAATTTCTTCATTTGTATCCTTAAATGAATCCATAATCATGGCTATACGGAATGAATCCATAATCATGAAAATTTATAAACAATATAATCATATTTTTATTTTCGATAATTGGTGCAAAACTCACTTAAATAGAATCCAAACATGAATTTCAAAATACTTCATTAGTATCATAAGGGCTTGAAAATAAATTTCATCCAAAAATTTATTCATTGAGTCCTTCAAGTGTCACCTAACATCATACATATTAGAAAAACTTTCCTGCATAATTCTTCATACCTTAACCAGGCAACAAGGATTGCTACTTAACTTAAAATTTAATGAAATTTGGTACAAGTAAACTTTGATATATTAATATTAATTACACCATGGATTATAACTTTGGCATTCCATCAACTTACATTTTCACATTTTCTCTTCTTTCACAAAATTATATCTTCATAAAACTAAAATTTGACTAAAAAGGTTCCAACATACCAAAATTTGAATATGGCTTAATTCACTCATACTTATGCTTCAAGGAGCCTTCTATTACATATTAAAATTTTCTCAAACTCTTGGTTGGTCATTTCTTCATGCATGTGGAAAATTATATACATATAACATAAGTCTTGCACTATATCATCATATTTTCTAAGTTACATGACAATACATCTTTGATGCTTAAATTCTTGTCACATACATCAAAATATTGTAGCTTTTAACTAACCAAACCTCTTTGGCTTTGCTCCTCTAAAAGATCTAAAAATTTATTTCCTTTTGCTTACCTTACTAGATCCATTTGAAATGGTTAGTTAGAGATATGATGAGACAAAAACTTCCCAATAGCTCACTTCATATTTAACACACATTATGGCACACATAAGCAAAGTAATGCACACATCATCATAACATGAATATAGCTTATGAAATTATGTTAGAGTTGATACCTTTAATTTTGGTTCACAACCATATCATATTCAATCATGATTAGGGTAGGATCATCATGTCCAAACCCTATAAGCCATTATACATAACATCAATTGTTAGCCACTAAGGCTTTATGTGAGGTCTCACACCATTATACATTAACTCATATCAATATAAAGCATAAAAAGTTCATCAAATTTGTAATCACTATGCATAAGCATACACATAGTATATGGGAAGTAAAGAATGAGCTACTTTTCTTTTTTAAGCTAATTCTTTTCTTGATTTCCTTTGCAATGACAATATTTCCTCTTTAAACTCAATCCTTGATAGCTTTTTCGACAATAACCAATCCCCATACACATAGTATTCATTACTATAATTGTTATTAGTTTAAATCCTTTGACCATACTTCTCCATTTAAAATTCTAAATTGCATCATAAATTACTTAGAAATATATTTTATTACATTACTAGGTACCAATAAATCAAAGACCATCTTGGACAACTTAGTTCTATTTTGTTTTTCCACTTTCTTTCTATAATTTCACCTAGGTTATGAAGAGAAATTTCTTCACCTAAGTTTCTAGATCACAAATATAGTGAGGAAGAATTGAAACTTCATTGTCTTGGCCATGGAGGATCTATTTCAACTTGAAATTTCTACAAATTATTTAAAAAATTCTTATAAGAAAGCTTACCATTTCTTTTGCTTCACTTTTCTCTACTTAAATTCACCAAACCCTTCACTACATCTAAGCCAAAATCCACTATAGGAGAAAATATTTGAATCATTAGATAGCTCTAAGTGAGCTTTACAATGTTTTCTTCAACTATAAGTGCAAAAAGTAAAGAAATTACCTTAAAAAAATCAAGTTTTATGTTTCTCTTTCTTCAACCATCTTCTCCACCATTTTTGCACCTTATTTTTCTTCCATTTCATACATATAATGGAAAGGATGATGGAGTTTCCATTTCTTCCCCAATTGGTTAAAAGGTGGGTGGAAAAGTCAAATAAACAAAATTATTTGGTGAAAATTAGACATTTTACCCTTTATTCACACTTTTGTACCCTTTAGATCTTCTAATCCAAAATTGCATAAACTTCCCAAATCATTATTTTTGGATCCTTTGATAGTTCTAAATTTAATGTTCAACATGAATTATAACTTTGCAAAAATTACACGCCCTTATTTAGATCAAGACTTTTCAATTAGGTCCTTTTGGCTCTTCCGTTCAGTCCTTCCCTCTTTGATTAGTTTAATTACTATCTTACAAGGTAATTTTATACCTATTATTAAATGTGAGTTATTATTTGGGATGTTACACATTTGAAGTGGATGAGGGAGAGACACAAATTGCATAGGTGTGGTTCCTTTTCAACCTTAGACAACACGTGGTAAAGGAAAACCAAGGGGTTGTTTGATTTTTTATAAACATGTTGCAATAATAGCCACCATCTCAAATCAAAGACTCTGATGGCAGCCTTTAAAGGCCTACCATGTTTTCTATCTTTGTCATATAGCAAGTAACCTGAACACTGAATTTAAGACTGCATAATTAAAGGATAAGTTCAAGGAAATTGGTATGTCATTAGCACTTGTATTCTACACTTTAAACCGTAACAAACTATAACAAATTTGGATAAGACATGTTTATGCTATACAGGTTACGCGTATAAGCGTCATTGAATGGATGAGTAGTTAGATGAACTACGTCGAATGCATGATTGCACAACAACGTGGTTTGCAAAGACATTGAAGGAGAAGTGGATGCATGCATATGACGTTGGCTACTACTATTATGGTCACATGACTACAAACTTGGCAGAGAAAATTAATGTTGTCTTTAAGGGTGTTATATTCTTACCAATAATTGGTCTTGCCAACGCAACATTTTATAGGGTAAACAGATACTTTGAGGAACATAACAAACAAGTTAACACACAAATAGATGCTAGTCAAGTATTTTGTGAAACCCTTAGGGCAAAGATTATGGAGAATGCTCAAGTAGCCTCTACCTTGTGTGCTCATTTGATTGACAGGTATCGCCCTTTGAGGTTGATAAACCATATGACACTACAAACCATCAATATAGTCGATGCCATAAAGTTAGCTTGGCTAATCATACATGTGACTATAGTGAGTTCTAAGTAGAAAAACTTCCTTACCAGCATTGCCTTCAGCCTTATTAGTGGTAAGATGTATTAGCCACCTTTTGATTATCCATGGTTGATACCTGACTCGTTTATACTTTGAGAGAAAGTTTAACCTCGGTCAACGTGTATATAGAATAATATGGATTGGACACAATCAAGTGACACCTACAAGTATATATTATATAGCGAAACTGGACATAACCATGCAAACATGTCCTAGACGAAACTGGGCAGACTATATGAAATGTTATGAAATATTGTCATGTTAATGTATTGAAAGTGTGGATTGTAAAATACTTTAAGTAGTAAACATTACACGTGGCTAATATAATTTGTGTACCAAACTTAGATGTGCCTAATATATCTTATGTGTCAAACCTTACATGCGACTGTTATTATGCATGTTAATGCCTTTTCAATGCCAACTTCTTCGAAATCTAACTCACTTTCAGAAATTCAAGTATGATGGACCGTCTATGCCATGTTGTTGACCTAAGACCTAAAGACCCTTCATTACTTTACTTACAGACTCGACACATATCACAGGTCGTGTGGCTAGGCTAAGTATGTATATTTTCTTACTACATCATTGTATTACTTGTATATTTAGTCATACTAATAAATTATTACTGATTGTAGGATGATAGAATCTTCCATTTATGACATGTTTAACATGTAGATTGACTAGGTGATCCCCCCTTGGCCATTGTGGATAACCTTTAATAGCTAGGATTTCACGGTGCTACTAAACTTAGGTGATTTAACTTCAACTCAACACTTGTATCAACACTCGTGGAGAGGTGGCTTCTTGAAACTCATACCTTCCACACCACATGTGGAGAATGCACTATAAGGACGTGGCCATGCAATTAGAGTTATTGTTCAACGGCACTATAATATCTGGTCACACCAATTATGATTGGTCTATTATTTGTGAATTGTTATTAGGGGTTTGACCACCCCCTAACAAGATAAATGGCTAAAGACTTAGCATTCTATGGTTAGCCAAGCATTTCATGACCTCTCAAACGATATAGATGACGTAACAATATTGTAATTCACTCATGAATACATCATTCACTTGATTGGGCGTTATTTGATGCCCAACAAGTCAAGGTATAGAGTTTATCTCATGTACTTGCTGCATTTAATGGATATGGAAGCCGTAGGGTAATACAATTAGGGGTCCTTCATGTTAGGACATTTATATAGAGAGATGTGCAACCCTACCAACTACAATAAGCATAATACAGGTGGATGTTTATCACTACTTCACTTATGGGCATGAGATCGCTTCCCACAATTAGCTTCTCCAAGACGCATACCTACAGACCCAAACATAGAGCAATTTCCTATACTACCTACACTTGGTTCCAGATGGAGAAATGTTAGCTGACCACTAAGACCAAGTAAGTAAGCTTTGTGCCAATATAAAGTCATTCTGGACGTGATTGGAGATGACAAGGTATGCTTCTAAAGTTCTTTTTTCCCAATATATAAAGTATCTAAAAATTGCTCATTCTTTATCTTCACAATGTGATGAATATAGAGAATTTGGTGCCCATATAGCTCAGCTAGTGTGCAACAAATTATCCTTGATTATTGTTTAGTATCCCTGGATATTTAGTAAGCATCTGTTCCCCTTATCTATTTTCTCATCATTGAGTGACATCAGCATAATCGTGTGCTTTGTTAGTTTGGCATGATGCAACCAATACCTATTGAACCAGTTAATATACGAGTAAATCATACGTTCAAGCTAAAAGGAAAACCATGAAGAATTAGTTGCAAGAGCACCCTAGCTTTATTGCATTATAGGATAGATAACGTGATGCAGTTGTTGATGCCTCAATGTCTCTGAGCCTTTAGATAGAACATCTGAGTACATGCAGCAGTGGTATTGGAGGCACACAAGACAGTGGATCCATCCCACTAGTGGTGTTGCTGGCTTCATGGTATATTATTGCATACTTATCGTCCCTGTATATTTTTTAATCTCTTTTCTTCGTATGCATACACATTATATTATTACACATTATATTATTTTGGATGAATATGACAAAGCAAAGTTAGCTAAATAGGATATTATTACAAAAGAAATAACAAAGATTCTTTATCAAGATGTTAATGTTAATATGAAGAAAATTGTTCCCCAGACATCGAATATTTTGTTGAAACATTTTGATTGAACAATTTGAGTTGTGCTTTCGGACAATGATGCTTGTCCAATGGGTAGAAGATAATAATAATTGAGTCGATGTTGCTTTTGCCTTTGTCCCAAGATTAGAGTTAATAAGCCAAATGAAAAGATCCCTATTGATTGGAGATAAAAAAATTTCTTTGTTAATATTATTCCTGTTAGTAAAAGATCATCGTACTTAATTGACTATATATTTAAAAAGAATTTATTATTAGGAATACTTTCATGTTAATTTAGTTGTAGAGTTATATGAACAATGAAATAACTAATACAAAAAACACTAGGTGTGCTCTGTTCATAAGTTCAAATATCAATAATAGTTGCAATAAAAAAAAATTTGTATTCATATTATACTTATAATAATCCTTAAAGATGCTATGCGAAAATAACTAGGGGCGTGTAACCTTAGTCCTAAAAGAAAATTGACTCTTACTCAATTAAATTGAAAATGCTGCTAGGCATACACAAATTAATCACAAAGATATAATAAATTTTAGGCAAATTTTCCATGATCATGAATATAAATTATATACTTTCAAATTTTAAAAAAAAATTATATACAATTTTTTTAAAAAACTTTATTATGCTATTTTAATTAAAAGTATTTAATTCTTCAATCATTTCATGAAAGGTGTATAATTGAAATTTGATCAAATTAAATTATATATTTCTTATATTATTATTGAATATGAATAAATTTGTCATATATTAATTAAAAGTTTTAATAACAAAAATATAGAGTATTGTACTTAAATTTAATCTATTTTTAAAGCCTTAGAGATAAAAATCATATTCCTATGTCGATTTTGAAATCATGTCCTCAGGCATTTCTATTAAATATTTCCAAACTAAATTATGTTAGTTGAGTAGAAGAGGTGTGTTTTTTTGACAATATTATGTTGTTTGATAATGTTAAGTAATAAGATACGATACCAATTTTTTAAAGTACTGAAATGCTTAAACTTTTTTTTTAAAAAAAATTTAATGCATTGCCAGATCTGCAATCCCATGATGTAAAGTCACAAGCCCTGACCACCTGTCACATCTAGCAGCCTGTGACTATCTAATCACATGCTTGTTAGTCACGCGATTAGATCTGATCGAGTGACTGGGAACCATGTGATCAATGTCACATCAAATTAACCCAATGGATAGATTCAAAACGATATGCATATTCACGAAATTGCCATTCAAAGCAGAGATAGAAGCACTTTCTTCCTTCTTCCTCCAGCCATCCATGCGAAACCGAAGTAATTTTTTGTTTTGTCATCTGTATGCTTCTGTCCATTTTATCTCGCTGGAGCTACTGAGAAGCTGTCCAAAATATAAGGTAAGGCATATTAGAGTTTGCACAGATTATGAGAAATATTCTTGGTTGAGCCTAGAACTATATTCCCCACAAAACTTATCTGAATTGGTGGTGATCCCAATCTGCTAAAAGGCTTTGTCTGAGCTCTGCAACTTAGTATATGATTTTTTTTTTCTTTAGTAATTTTTTTTGTTTTTTGCTATGTCATTTTTTTGTTAGAATATATATTATGAATTAGTTTAATATTATGCCAATATTTGATTTTTATTTGATCAAGGTGCCTTTTTTTTTTTGTCAGATTTGATCAAATTCATTTAATGTTGATTTTTTGAACATATTTGTGTGTGGATAATCATGGTGACAATACTTGGTAAAAAAAATTCAAAATCATGTCAAAAATAGAATTAAAGAAAATTACGAAGTGGAAAAGTGGAAAGCAAAACTATTTTAAGAAATGAAAGGAAGAAAATAAAAAAATTGTAAATACAATAAATGGGTAAAAAAATGAGAAATTTGGAGAAGAAGTAAACATTCAAATAAGTTAAAGAATTAATTATTATTTAGTCTAATATTATGTCAATATTTAATTTTTGTTTCATTATTTTGGGTTAATGTTGAGTTGTTGAACATGTATGTTATGTAGAAATGCTAATCATGTTGACCATTTTGGAGAAAAAAACTTGAAATTATTTGAAAAGGGGAGGAAATAAATTGAAAAAATATATAAGTGGAAAGTATGAAGTGTGAAATTATTAAGAAATGAGAAGAAAATATTTAAAAATTTGTGAACACTAGGAAATGGTAAAAAATAAGAAATATGGAAAATGAGAAAAAAAAAATGTGTTGGTAAATTAATGTGTAATGATATACATATTCAAGATATAGGTAATATAAGTAACTAAAAATAATGAGATGTGTTATGAAGAAAAAAAATGCATTTAATGAGATGTGAGGATATCATGGCAATTTAAAAAGAAGGAAAGAACACAAAATATAGAAAGAAGGAAATAAATCATAAATTACAAAATATGGCAAATATGTTAACATGTTAAATTGTTGGACACAACTTATTAGGTGTTTAAAAAGTTGTAAATAGAAGCAAGTGGAAACAAATGGATAAATAATTGAAAATGTAAGAGAAAAAAAATTTAAACAAAGTTGATATATTAATTATCCATGAAATATAGGAAGTAAAAATAATGAAATCTGTGAAAATTATGAATAAAAATTTTAGTTAATGATATGTGAGTATAACATAACATCTATGTGTATTAAAAATGTAACCTATTATGAGTTTGGGAGAGATCATATGCCTTATTGCCACAAATATTTGTTGCAATTACCCATTTCATCCTTGGTTTTTATTAAGAGTTTGTCCATAAAGAATGCCTAAATACTAGCTTCATGTCAGAACCGATTAATATGTTCCATTGTATGTTCTGGATATTTAAGCCCTGTATAGATGCATTTGCCCATGCAAAGCCAATGGTCCAAATCGATGGCACATTTTTGTATGGAAAGTATAAAGGGACCCTGTTGATTGTGAGTTCATAAGATGGGGATAGGAAAATGGTCCCACTTGTATTTGTTGTCGTTAAGGGGAATCTTATAAGACATGGGCATGGTTTTTGTATAATCTGTGTTGACATGTTGTAAAGGACAAGCAAGGGATTGGTTTGAAATATGATAGACATCCAGGAATCATAGCAGTCGTAGGCAATCATCAAATTAGTTGGCAACCACCTAATGCCTACCGTGTTTTCTACTTGAGGCATATGGCAACAACTTGAACAAAATGTTCCAGACATTGTGGTTTAAAAAGATGTTCACAAACATTAGTAAGTTTAGTGTGTTGTCAAGAAATTGTATAGGTATGCCCAATATAACTAAATTACCTCAACTTTTACGGTGTAAGTTACCAATACGAGTGACATGTGGTTGACACAAAGTTAGCTAAACTCTGCCATCTTCACTCAAGGGTTGCAGATTAGATTGATGATACCCCAAAAAGCCAATGGAGTCTAGCATACAATTTAGAAGGATGATGGTGAGCCCACATGACCACGAACTTGGTAAAATATATAAATGGTGTCTTTAAAGGTGTTCGGTTCTTGCCCATCACCAGTTTCATAAAGACAACCATGTATCAATTGAATGCATACTTTGTCAATTGTGCAGAAACCACAGATGCACTGATTGCAATAGGAGAAACCTTTAATGAATATGAACAAAAAAAGTTGGCTGATCACACTGAAAGGGCATCTGTTTGCACTATCAGACGGTTTGATCGACAAGGATCATTATTTGAGGTTGAGGAGCCATATGACCCAATGTTCAGACAGTTTAGTAGGTCTTGTAAGGTTAGCCTTAATGATCAAAGATGTGACTGTAATGAATTTCAGGTGGAGCATTACCCATGTTAGCATGTGCTAGTTGCTTGTGCTAAAGTCACATTAGACCTTACGAAGTATATGGATCTCGTATTCCAATTAGAGACTATGATGAATGCATATAGAAGTGAGTTTTGACCAATTGGAGTTGAGGTAAACTAGCAATAGGTTGAAGGCCCTAAGCTAGTTCTTAATCCTGCAACGATTCATGGCACAGGACATCTTAGGTCAAGACGGATATGTAATGAAATAGATTCGATAGAAGGTTTGTCAGACTCACTGAGGTGTAGGCTTTGCAAGCAACCTAGGCATAACCAAAGTAATTGCTCATCTAGGCATCGATACCAGTAGCAATTGCCCATTTATGGTTTATGTGGTGTAATGTAAGTGTTTTGTAATGTACGTGCTAATGTAATGTGAATGTTTTGTAATGTACGTGCTAATGTAATGTGAGTGTTTTGTAATGTACATGTTAATGTAATGTAATATAAGTGTTTAGCCATCCAATACTACACTCAGTATTGTCAACTGCGAGCTAACTTGCCTCTTAACTTGGACCTGGTACTCACTGTAATAACCCAATTAATTAGGATTAATAACTCAACTGATGGTATATTATTTTGTTATGTGTATCAGTATAACGAGATTGAGGCTGGCTCAGTGGCAGGCTCCAGGCTGCATTTCCTTAGGTCGTGGGTTCGATACTGGAAAGCTAACCTCCCTTGTTTTTTTTTTTTCTGAGGCTGCCACGTGTCCCCTCTTACAGCAAAATTATGGAATTGCCCTTAGCTTCAACGTTTTCCACGGGCAGCTACTAGAGGAACTGGCAGAGAGGAAGGTTAGTGGAGTTGCAGTCGAGGAGCCACTGTGGCCGTGCCTCAACCTCGTCGGAGCTGAGCCGCGTTCCCCCGAGCACCGCCAGCCGGTCATCGGTGAAACCCCGCCACTTTTCCGGCTGGCAATTGTCATTACCATCGCGGGAAGCAGTGGAAATCGCGGCCTCGGTTGGCCGTCAGTGAGCTAATTTTTCGGTGAGTCTTGGATGGGTTTTGTACCTTGCTTCTTGGCTGGGCATTTCCACCTGGGTTCGAGCTCAGTTGGCCGTCGGTGGGGCTGTTTTTCCAGTGGGATCTAAGGAGCTCGAACAGTGGCAATTTTGGACGAATTTGGTACGTTTTTACCAATTTTCTCTTGAGATTGAGGTTAGAAGTAGCATTCTGGCACTTATACAATGAATTTAAGCTCTAAAACCATGAATTTTGGTTGCTTGTAAGAAGAATGGCTGACAGGGACCAGAATGAAAATTTTCAAAAATTTTGGGTTCTTGAGAAAATGGAAAAATGTTGACTTGTAATAGAGTCAAATTGATTCTAGATTAACACTATTAAGTTGGTGGGCATGAGAACTATGAATTGTCTTGAATTGCATTAGAATGGAGGCTAGGGTTTGAAATAAGGGACTAAAATGAAAATTAAGAAAATATGTGGAGCAGAAAGTGTAAATTTGCCACAAGTTTGGGAAAGATAGAGATGGAGTTAAGGAGATGGGGGTTATGTCCTAAATTGGGATAATAAATCGGAAGACGATTAATTCCTGCTTGAACATTGGTGCAGGTGAATTGTATGAGCGATTCCGGCACCCCAGGAGGGCAGTGGATTGCTCGTGACAATCGGAGTCCAGGTGCACAGATAGCACCCCTCTTAAAACTCCTACTATGCCCTACTTTGTCTTGCTCAGAAATGTTTTATGAGTATAATACAAATGTGGTTATGATTAAACTTTATCGAACTCGAGGCTAGAATTAACGGTTTCGCTGGATATGTGGAATGACCTTGTGTACATCGTTGAATTCGTATACAGTTAGGGGTGATCGCTTAAATAGTCATTATTGAAAACACTAAAGATTTCATGCATCTTTCCATCTTTCTCCCGCATGCCTGTCTTAAATCCCTTTTCGTTGGGAGGACTGACGGATGATAAACCTTCGTGAGATATGACTCACGCCTGTTGGTGAGTTGCCCTTGAGGATTGTGTATCATCGCCTATTGGTTAGTTACCCTCGAGGGTTGAGTATCCTTGTTTGTTGGTTAGTTACCCTCGAGGATTGTGTATCCTCGCCTGTTGGTTAGTCGCCCTTGAGGATTGTGTATCCTCGCCTGTTGGTTCTTAGCAGTCTCTCCCCCAAATGATTTTCATAAGTTGATTGTTTCCCTGTGAATGGCTTCTTGATTTAATGTTTCAGAAAAGTGGGTTATTTAGCTCAACTGTTAAATTGCAAGAAAACGAATTTAAACATTATTGTATTGTATTCAATTCTTGATTTTGTTAAATTTCTGTTTATATATGAAATTGTTTACTAACTTGGGGTACTATCTGCTGGAAAATTTTTGGTCCCAGTCTTATTTTGGGAATTATAGAAATTTTGGGACGTCTTATTTGCTGGGGAGGTACTGCCAAAATTTCTACAAGTTTCCTCATTTTGTATTGAAATTCTCACTTTATATATTAAGGCAAACGGTATTCATAGGGATTGGAATGGCAGGATAATGATTGTTCCTCTAGTGTTAGGCTTGCAGGTCAGGGGAATTTCCTTGTGATCTGTGCCGGTCCCACTCCAAGGATTTCGGGGTGTGACACTCACTTAGTTGAACTTGTATCTAACTCGTGTGGAATTGATTAACTCAGTGAGTATATAGAAAATTTCAATAAAACATGGCACACCCAGTCTCGAAGGCACGAACCTTCAATTCATGTGCTAGCGCCTCCACCATTTAGCTAATGCTAGTATTTAATATACATATGCCATCTTTTATATATAAACTTGTTCTAGTTTTCATTTCTCACTAATTTCTAATGATAGTACCTTTATTGAGCCACCACATGTTGATAGGTACCACATCACGTGTTTTTATATATACTTGATTCATTTGACTTTGGAAGTTTAACAAGAAATCAAACTTTTTGTTAATTTTTTCTTTCATGAACCATTTTAAATTATTTAAAAAATAAATATAAAATTTTTATATAATAACATGTATAGGGAGAAAATCTGAATAAAAATTTTCTTAAAATTATATTAAATATATTTTTAGATACTATGAATTCTAGATAACCATGTAAAACCATCATGCTATTACATTTCTCTAACGATGGTAAATTTATACTTACTTTCTTTTAACTCTAGTTTTCTTAAAGATATTTCCCATTCATTTTGTAATTTTCAGTATAAATAATATTTGAATAAATTTCATATATAAATTTCATGTTAGATATTGTATTTTAATTATATAATTAGATATTTCAGTAGGTATATATTAACATAGGTAACCCTGCCACATTGACCAACATGGTTATTTAGTTTATATTATGTAACTTTTATATTTAACAATCACCTCAAATGTGAAGTGTCTAGCGTCCTTATATATTAATTCCTCCTCCACTCAGTCATTTTGCAAGATTAATATGGAATAACTTTTATATAAAATTTTGAATATTTTTTTCATTTTGGGATAATCAAGAATCACTGTTAACATTTATTGATATCTTTTATCCAAAATGTTAATATCTTTTTCTCATGAGTTATCTTATATTATTTGAAACTGTCAAATTTTTATATAATATCATGAATAATAAAAGATAAAACATATATATATTGTTAAAATTGTATCAAATATATTTTTTAATATTAATTGTGCAATTGGAGATTCAAAATAAGCATGTAAAATTTCCTATCATTTGGTTTTTTTTTTTTTTAAGGATAACAATTTTACACTTTTTTTTGTTAATTTTTCGTTTCTAATGATATATCCCATTCATTTTTTATAATTTTAAATATAATTAGTATTTGAATAAATCTCGTGTTATATATTGTATTCTAACTATGTAATTATATATTTAAATAATCATTTATTAATAGAAGTAAACTTTTATGACTCTACATTACAAGTTTATTATACGAGGCTACACCCTTTTTTCTGAGTCTATTAAACTCGTGAGTTTGACAACCTTGACTACACTTATTTTAGCGTTAATTGATCGATGGTGACCTAAAACACTACCTTTCATATGACTTGGGGTGAGTGTATAATCACATTGTAAGATGTAGCAGTACAACTCGGGTTACCTTGTGACAGAATGCCTGTCATCGGATACACCAACTTTGATTTGCCAGTTTTGTGTGGAGCTCTCTTGGGAGTGACTCCACCTTCAGAGTGCTTTGATGGACAATGACTAAGCGTTACTTGGCTTGCTGAACACTTTCCACATCTTCTAGATGATGACATTATCGTACAACGGTTCACATGTGCATACATATTACGGTTACTTGGTGGCTACTTGATGCCAAATCGGACCAAACATTGAGTTACGTTGATGTATTTACCATTGTTGGATGATTTCTAGGTCGTAGGCCAATAGAGTTAGGGATTAGCAGTATTAGCATTCTTGTTCAAGGACATGTGTAATGCCATTAGCTATGACGAAGTTAATATTGGCGGCTACCTCCATTTGTTGCACTTATGGGTGTAGGATCGTTTCACTATGCTTGCTCTAGCACATCCACTACTGCTAATCCCTATTTAGATGTGTATCTATTAAGCCCGCCATTATACTCTAGGTATAAATACATTTCCTTAACATCACTGTAACATTAAATATCTGGCATAATTCTTATTAACTGACGTTGGCTCATTTATTCAAATGGAAGCATGTCAGGCAACTTCCTCGCCCCCCGCCACAAGTTTTACAGTTGTATAGTGTTTTTAAACCAAATGAGGGAAGATGAAGTTTGTTACCATCCTTACATAATTTATTTTCACAACATCCCTATACTAGCATCATACAATGCTTGAGTTTGCTTTTATATAGATAATTTGGTGACCTTACAGTACGCCTAGTGTGCAACAGCTGATTATATAATACTACTTAGTCGCTCAAGACATTTGGCTAGCATCAGTCTCGCTTATTTGCTTCCACATTGTAGAGTGGCACCATGTAGAATGTGTGCTTTGCCAGTTTGGTTGGATGCACCCCATTCTACAAGGGCCATTTAACCTAGGTTCGGTTCACACACTCCAACTTTGTGGCAAGACAAAGAAAGACTGGCATCAAGAGCACATTATTATCCTTGCGGCGTGGAATTTATGGTGTAACACCCTTTCTCACACTAAATTCTTCACCAGGTCTATGGATCGTAATTCAGAGTACATGAGATAGTACTAAAGATGCACACGAGATGGATCCATCCAGTTAGCGGTGCCCAAGGTTTTGTGGTAATTACGCTATATTATATCCTACCTTGTTTGCATTTTACTCTTATAAAATGAGATATTATTAACTATTTAACATGTGTCACAGGCTAACTTGGCAGAGGGCCTGTATTGACTGAATATTGAAGACCCCCATCCCTTGATTATGACTAGTAGAGATACAGTGGGCCAAGATTACCACACGATGCTTCATGCCCTTGGTGAGCACTGAGACATAATTGCATCCTAACCTACTCTGCAAGCAACAAAATTACCAAGGCCACCTATTCCAGAGCTTAAGAGGGGTAAGTGAGCCCACAGTTTCGACCCCATTTTACCCCCAGAAGATGACGATGATGATGATGTTAACACTACTACAGGTTCTTCCTTTATGCTAGCTAAAATGGGTGAGTCATCATCCTACTCTTAGCCACGAACACATAAATATTTAGAAGGCACTACAATCAGACCATTTTCCTTTCCACCCCCATCGTAGTTTACTGCTCTAGGAGAAGTTGGTTCATCATACTATGCACCCACACCACCTAGGTCTTCATACATTGCATGCGATTCTTCATCAGACATTTGCTAAACATCACCTCCTATGACATTTGGCTCGGGGTCTATCATGACATTATTTTCTGATCCCTTTGCTGTCCATACTAAGTATGCTGGTAGATCTTTTGAACTTGGAGGCTCTTCCCATCAACCACAATTGGACTTCTACACTCCACACTAGCCTATTCTTCCTATTCAATCACCGCAGTAGGACTTAAGTACCCCACTAACCGATCTTGAATAGCAACATGACCAGTGTGTAAAAGATGAAGGGGGAGGGAATGTGCAAGGTCATGAAGATCAATCACTACAATAACAACCTCAACAAGTTAGACAATGGCATTGATGTGATACTAGAAGTCATTATTTCAATGAATGATATTATCTTCACTACTATTATGGATTATAGACATTATCCTCCTTTCCTCGAACTACATATTATTAACCTTAACTTCTAAATTCTAAATGTTATATATATTTTCCTTTATCGTTATTCCATATTATCTTTTTGTTTTTGTTTATTTTTGTGCATATACATCAATCTTCATATATTTTAATTGTGCTTTGCAATTTTAAGATTTTTATAATCGAGTCTTCATAATTTAAATGATTATTAAGATTATTATATACACAACTAAAAAAATACTTACATAATTTCACTAATTTGCACCATATTTAATGTTGATAAACTTATTAATATTTAATTACAAATTTTCTACATACAAAACCTATTAAAAGTAAACCATTTTATAAAGATCATTAGTTTAAGGATAAATAATAAATAAAGTTATATTACGTTAATGACTTATACGATATTAGAAAAGGACAAAAAAATATCACGTTTCAATCGTCTACATGTTTAGAGAATATGCGGGGCACATCATGTTGGTGACAAAAATAATATTTAAGAAAAAACAAAATGAATCATATTAATACCAAGAGCAAAACTAGCAAAAGACAAAATAGGTCACCTTGAAAACAAGATTAGAAAAATCAAAATTGGTCTCGTTTTTGCTATCAAACATAACTCCTTAAACTTTTGAAAAAAAATTTTTTTTTAAGCATATGGATTATAAATAAAAACGATTTTGAGAAATTAAAATTAAACATCAGCGTTTACATAGTACGGTAAAAAAAAAAAACGAAAGACGTGTGGATATATGATCAATCGCATATACCCTGGAAGGCTGGAACCCGCAATGGCAGAAATGCTCAAACGCTTAGCCGAATTGTCATGGTCCTTCTATCGAATCCGAAACAACGAATTTCAAAACGCTACAAACAGTCAGGAAAACAATGTTATTCACTTCTCAGCACCTGTTTGCTGGTTCATCTTCTACGTATTCATTCTATAATCGCTGCTTCAACAGAAACCCGGCCCATTCCCTCTCGATCGCCTTACAACAGCATTTATCGAGCCTTGCTCACTTCCAAATTCTGGAGCTTAAGTCATTGAGGCCTCATAAATTCAGTTCATCGACTCGCGCTGACCCCTTTCATCTCAGAGTTCATAAATCCGAAAGTGCTCTACAAAAAGACGTCGTCGATGGTTTCAATCTTGATTCTCTCCTTTCTTTGGCCGAATTGTCTTGTCTTCTTTCATCGGCAATTGTATCAGTTGGTTTTGCTGTGAATAGAGTAATAGCGGGTTCAAAGAAGGACTTGGTTGTGACAATGGGAAATAAGGTTATACTCTGGAGCATTTTGATGTTGGCTGGTGGGGTTATAGTAGGGGCGTGGATTCGGAGACGGCAATGGAGGCGAGTCTGCAGGGAGACAGCGAAGGGTGGGTTGGAAGTTGATTTACTGGAGAGAATTGAGAAATTGGAAGAAGATTTGAGGAACACGGCAACAGTCATCGGGGTTTTGTCAAGACGGCTAGAGAAGTTGGGGATAAAGTTTTGGATCACCCGGAAGGCTTTGAAGGAGCCCATAACTGAGGTAATTACAGTTTTCCCCTCCCTTTTGCTAAACTACTGTTGAGCAGTGAGGCTTGTCATTTTGATTACTGATGTAATCCAACAGGGTTTGGACTTTGGAACACTTACTCCCAAAGCTGCTATAATTCGATTGTTGTTTGGCATTTAAGTTTTACAGTTTACGTGTTACTTACTGCCAGTGCAGCTTTCAATCATACAGAAAGTGGTTTGTGAGCCCTTCACCTTATCCCCCAATTTTGTTACAGAAGGCGAGGAGTCACCAGTAGACAGCAAATAAATGAAAGGTTTCGGTTGTTTAACGTATTTTAACATTGAATACAGAAGTGGGCACAAGTAAATTAGCTTTAGCTTGTGTTTGCTTTTCATCATGCTGGTATTGGCTGATTTTATTAGTAGCATGAGTGCATAACATCTGAGAGTAGAAAAAGTTAGGAAGTATTTGGTATCCTGTTTAATGGTCATATGCTGAGATGATATAATTTAAGAGTTTCTATCTCTTAATTTATGGTTCATCAGTGTAACGTAGTATAAAAATGTTGTGTACTGTACACATCAACATTACACAACATTTTTGTGAATATGAGAGTGCGCAATTGATGTCCAGAATAAATCATAGTGATCATAATTCTCAGCTCTGTGCGAACTGAAAGGTAGTAAAGTTTCATGTAATCTTTAGTCGAATGACTAATTGATCCGCCCCTGTTGTGAAAGAAAAATTAAAAGTCCTGCATGGGCTCTTAATATAGTAGCAGTAGCAACTCATATGTTAAGTTTTAACTGCTGATGAGATATAGAATTAGCATGGATTGTGCTCGGAAGACGGCATCTGTTAAAAGACACACTAACTGACTCTTTATAATTACTTATTTTGTTTCAAAACTGCGAATTACTATAGAAAATGAAAAATATTCTGACATAATCGAAAAAGGGAAGTCTAATTATTTTTTCATTGCTTGAAGACTGCAGCTTTAACGCAGAATAATTCTGAGGCCACAGGGGCATTAGCAGTGCAATCAGACATTTTGGAGAAGGAGCTTGGTGAAATTCAGAAGGTTTTACTGGCAATGCAGGTAATAATCTCCCCTTCAACATGTTATGTTGTGAACAGCGGATATTATTTTGAAATTGAGTTGTGTGCATGTTTGTTGTTTAGTACCATGGAAAGATTTGTACTCACGGCGACAATATTATATATTTTCCTGAAGATGTAATATTAGTAGACATTCAAAGTATGTTTATTCTTTTTTTTTAATTGTATTCTATCATTTCCCTTCAGTTTGTCGTGTATACTCTAGAGTCAAATATTGCCTAAATATCCATTTCAGATGCTAAAGTAATCTCTTTCGGAGACTTTCCTTTCTTGTTTTCTGTTGGGGGGATTTTTTTCGGGCCCTGGGTTGGGGGGAGGGGTGGTAGCGTCTGAAATCTTGTCTTGACTGCATGAGTGTTCCCTGCAGGAACAACAGCAAAAACAACTTGATCTGATTCTTGCAATTGGTAAGACTGGTAAGCTATGGGAAAGCAAACGATTAGAAACTACTGATGAGCAAGATTCATAAGAAACGTCCTTTTTAGCGGACGAGGTAAAACAGAAGGAAATCCACCCAATCTGAAGGAGGAAAATCTTGGAGTTTTGAAGGGGTAAACCTCGGTGCAATATTCTTACTGAATCATCTATTCTCACACAAAAGTCAAATCTACTCAGAAACTTCCGTATGTTAATCATGGTTCCTCATAGATTTAGAGTTTCTCAAGTTTGCTTAAGGAGACGAGTAAAGAAAAATTATTCATGACAAAATAAGATGGAAGAGTTTGCTTGCCTGTCTGGAACTCTGGTTAGGCTTGGAATTGTATTAGTTGGATCATTGTGCCGTGCGTAAAATGTAGGGAAAAAAAATTATAAGTATTATGTAGGTATGTGACATTATTGGAGACTTTAAAAATGTATAGGGAGTTCAAAAATCAAAGGGAACATATTACAAAATTTTAAAAACATACCTCTAATATTGATCATAATGGTAAATTTTATTAAACAAATAAGATATAATAAAATATATTAAAATTAGATCATCTTTATGTTTCTTCTGTTTTAGGAAGTTTCTATTTCTACTACAGATTTTAGGGCCTCTTTCAGAAATATAATTTTTAAGGATGCAAAGAATATTTCCACGAGAATTACACTTATTGATGATCCTGATGTGAGTGTTACTGCAGGATCATCTATAAATACAACTCCGTCCTTATATACAAATATTAACTTTTTAACTGCTTCATAGCCATATGTAATAAGTTTCTTGTTACGCTGGTTGTGCTCATTGATTTTGGGTAATACAGAGATCCAAATGTTTTTGGTTTGTCATCCTATCTCTGTTATGGTTTTAAGGCAAACAGTTGAAATTACTTGTGGTGGGAAAAAGTCTACTAGGTGGAGTTATAATATGATTAAGTTTAAAATTGATTAAATAATTGAAACATGACATATTAACTTTTGTCATTTGTTAAAAACTTATACAATGTTGCAGCAAAATCATTAATATTTTCATAGATACCTGAAATTACAATTCATTTAATTATTATTAGTGTTTATGTTAGGATATATTTCCGCCCCCGTATAATTTTTCCTTAGTTACCTCCCGTAATTTTGATTCACAAGTGCACATAGCAACTTAATTAAATGGAAGTTGAGTTTACATTTTTTTTTAAACTTCCATTAGTGGTTCTGTTTATTAATGTCTCATTAAACTGACTTAAATTACACCAAATAAATGATTCTCTTATGGGGATTAATGCCAGCAGAACGAACGAGTCTAATAGTATTATATTGGTAACAAATCTAGGTCCATGAATAAAAAAAGGTTGACAGTTTAATAATTGGAAAAAAAACGTTGGGTAATTTTTTTAATTATAATATGGCAAGTGATTGATTTTTTAATTATATTATAATATGTGTATAGTTATTACAAATAATTATATAATTTTTTAATTAAATTATATATCATTATTAATTAATCAAACATTTGTTATATTATAATTAAAAAAACATAATAAAAATATATTATGTGTTTGTGTAAGCGTTTGGAAGGTGGAGAATCATGTCGCAGAACTCAAAGTCACGTTTGATGAGAAGAGAAGATTTCACGCTTTTGCGTTGGATGCGTTGACGTTAGAAATCGGTCGTCGTAGTTCCATTTTTCTGTCTCATTTCTACCCCGAAACCTTTCCCAAACTCACGTGTAGCTGGCATTTTTCCATATCTCAAAAGCCCAAAAAAAATCCCCTTATTCGACCGATTATAGAGAGCAAAAGCTAGAAGCAATCATACACAATGAACCCAAATAACTAAAGGCATATTTGGTTGTTAGAATTAATATAATGAAAATGAGAATGGAAGTAAGAGTAGAAATGAAAATATTAAAATGTTATTTAGTTGGGAAGGAATGAGAATAGACATGTCTTCTTTTATTTTATTTAGTTAATAAATTACATATATGAATCAATCAGGTAATTTGCATATTTTATCATATTATTTTTTATCATAAAATCTAAAAAAAAGGCAAATATTTTTTTGAATTATTAATTAATAATATAATTATATATTAATATATATTTAATTAATAATATAATAATATATTTAATAAATTAATAATAATTCATAAAAGAATAATAAATTAGGGTTTTGATGTATTACAGAGTATTTTTGTTCTAAAATTATTATAAGTGGGGACACTTTTATCAAGTATATTTTCATTCTTAAGAAACTAATCTCATTCTATAACTTTAGTTAGGGAGAGAACTCTCCCTTATATGAGAAAGAGTATACTCCTTAGAGAATAAACATGTGGACCCAATTTATCTACCAAACTTGGCCCATTCCCATTCTCAATTTCTCGCATTGATTCTTACAATGGAAATTTCATGGAGTGAGTCATAATTGCAATTTTTTTAAGAAAACTTATTTTGCTGTAGACCGAAGATCGAAGACAATCTCATGGATGAGAGGGATTTGGATCAAATCATTGAAGATCAAAGAGCTGCTAAGATAGAGCTCAAAGCCTATGATGGACAAATCTCCATTTGCAGTAAGCTACCTCTGCATCTCCATGAAAGGGTAATGCTATTTTATTTCTCATATTTGGCTTAAATCCTTGGATGGTAAAGTATAACATAGGGCATATTCATTTATCAAAAAAGTAAACTTATTTTGCTAGTTCAGTTATTTCGGTGTGTGCCTAATCTTTATTTGCTTCAATTGTATAAAAATTTGAACCACCAATCTTCTCATCAATGGTCACCTACCTGCACTTTACTTTTATAGTGTAGGGTGCACTTTAGAGGAGCTACATGTTAGGGGCATTGGACCTTTGAATTCACACTCTTTATAATTTTGTGGTGGCTTCTATCTGATCTTAATTAGAGTAGCTGTTGTGAGAGTATGTTCTTAATGTTACTATAACAACTTATATATATATATATATATATATATATATTATGCAGCCATACAATCTCCCTTGCTTCTTTCACACTCATTTCTTCCTTTCTCTTTTAACTGTTCATTCATTCATTTAATGATTCATGATATTACCAAACTGACCTACAAAGCAAAGCAACACATTTCACACCTCAAATGTCTAAGAGCTCTTCCAAGCTGGACATGTATTGTTACCACGGCAGTGTTGAAGCATTAAAAGAGTGTATGACTTTGAATTATGTCTTATCTATTTTTCTCTAGCATCTTGAAAGCAACTTCACCAAGTTGAATGCCAATAAGCTATTAGTTGTATGATAAACACTTTGCGAGGCCATGATATAACTTAGTTCCATTTCTTGTTTTACTAATATTCCCAAGTTGTTTTATCTTTTATTTTCTTTTTCTAAATCATTTTTAGTATTTTTCTACTAATTCCTTTCAAATACAGCAACCCTTGTTTCCCATCAATTAGTGTATGTGAATGATGAAATGGTGTGTTGGTGCTAATGATGGTATTAACCACAGAATACCGGTAATGAGATGAAATGGAACTTGTTGAAATGGAGAGATATAGATGTTATGGTTCCTAGCAGAGGCCAATGGTCGAACTATGAGAAAACCATAAGAGGGTAATTTAATTGCTTTAACTTTTTCCATTAATTAAGGTTGCTTCATTTAATGACTTTCATATATGGTCTATATTTGATTGTGCAGGGCTTGTTATTTCCAAGAAGTTTTGGAAATTAGGTAGGATATGAAAGTAGAACAGGCATATAAGAGGTTTTATAAGTTGTGCTGAATTAGATACAAGAAACAATAAATCCTAGCAATAGTTAAGAAACAGTAAATCCTCGCAATAGTTAATTTGCATGTATAGTTTTCCTTCCAATAATTAGCTCTATTAGGCAAATTTAATTTATTGTACTATGTTGCTTTCCCCAAGTTAATGACAAGAAATATGGGATTCGGATATTCTCCTATAAAAGAATTACAGGAGAATATCCTGTAAGTTTTTTTATTTCAATAAATATTAGTTTTAAAAATAAATTTATGATAATATTTAAAGATTTTTTTAATATTTCAGATAATTTTTTAATAGAAAATAATATCTTATTGAAGAAAAAAATGAACTGGTTCTAGTAATTTATAGTCTATTTCTTACATCATAAGTTTATTTCTTTAATACATGATGATATTCTGATAAAAAAAATATAAACAAGTTCTAATAATTTACAGTCTATTATTTACATTTTATAATTTACTTTTGGTGTACTCATAATTTTGAATATACCAATATACCTAGCTATGATATAGAGATATAACTATAATAATATCAACTAAAAAATAATAATATTATAATTATGTTACTACATTATACTAGGGCACCCAAAATTTTACCTTTATTTTTTATCAATAAAATATCATTATGTATAAAAGTAATCTAAAATATTCATCAATTTTTATGTATTATTATATTTTTTTAAAAAAATTAATCTTTATTGAAAATTCCAAATCTTTAAAAAAATTGGACCATCATATGAAATCTGATGGTCTAAGTCTAATTACAAGATATCCTCCTGTAATTCTTTTACAGGAGGATATTTGAATCGAGAAATCTAATGGGTTAGAATATTTTCAACTTACTTTGTGTGAATCCCCTTGAATATTAAACTAAAAGTTGACTTGGAATAAGCTATTGAGAAAATTATATTGCAAATTCATTGGGCTTGTAATTATGTGAATTACATAGTATAATTCACACATGTTTGACCAAAGTAAGGTTTGGATGTAAACAAGATTATTTATCTTGATTGGAGGAATTGTTAATGTGTTTATTTATTTAAACTGAAAGGTCAAAAAATATAACCTGATATATAAAAGGACAATTCCTTTTTCCAAACATATGAATAAATGTTGGCATTTGAAAGGTTTCTTCTCTGAGTAAAGTTTAACATTAAAAGACATTAAAGATGCCTATTAATGTGTGAATATATATGTGTCATCATGGTGGGTATTCAAAAGACACATCCAAAATGAAGAGTCATAACTATTCATTGTGCTCATTGATCTAGATAAATAGAGGTTTTTGTGCCAAATAGAATAATCAAATTGAGATTGATCAATATAGTTCTGAAAACTTGAGTGAGAGATCTAGGGAGTTCTTCTGGTTTACTAATCAAAGAATTCGTAAGGTTTCATTGTATCCCGAGAGAACCTTTGCCATAACCCTATAGAAACTTTGTGTGGGGGCTAATAGTTCTCTTTGGAAAGCGTCTCTCAGGTCTCAAAGTTAATCATCTCGATACAAATCCTAACAACAAAGAGAACTATTTCGAGATGGCAAAGCAGGCCACCACTGCGTTCAAAGTGATGAATCAAAAATTTGTGAAACTTGATTGGTTCGATGGCACTAACTTCAATCGATGGGAAGACAAGACATTGCTCTCTCACCGTCTTAAATGTTATATACATTTTAAATCCAAACTTGCACCATAGATAACCCTTCTTTTGAAGTCGTATCGGAGAAAATCCCAAAAGTGGTGGACACATACTCAACACCTTGTATGATCACTTGTATGATCTCTGAATGTCCTCAAAGTCTCCTATAGAAATATAAAAAGCTCTTGAGGAGAAATATAACACCGAACATCAAGGTACTGATAAGTTTTAATTGACAAAATATTTTGATTTCTAGATGCTTGATAGTATTTTCATCATGGGTCAAGTCCATGAACTACAAATCATTATGAATAGCCTTCATAACTTGAAAGTTATGATTATGAAATCGTTACAAGTTGGTGTAATCATCTCAAAGTTGCCATTGACTTAGAATGATTATCAAAAGAAACTTCTACATATGGCAAAAGATTTCATTGTGGAGAAAATACTTAAGCATATGCATATTGAAGAGGAAACTTGTAAGTGCATTAAAATGTATACTTTATAAGGTTTTAAAGTGAATCAAGTTAGTAAGTCCAAGAAATCTTGGAAAGGCAAGAGAAATGCCACATTCGAGTTTTAGGAGAAGCAAGACAATAAGAAAAAAGTTTCGTAAGTGCTACCATTGTATTAAGAAAGGACATTGCATTAAAGGCTGTAGACTTCTCAAAAAGGAAAAGTATGCCATAAATTTCAAAGTTAATATAAAAAGGAAAAGTATGTCATAAATTTCAAAGTTAATATGGTAGAGGAAATGGACTTAGTGGCCATGGTTGCAAGAGGAATTGAGAACTTGGAGATTGATATGATTATTGAACTCAACTTACCTACAATTAATAAATCCTGTGAATGGTGGATTGACTTTGGTGGTACTATTCATGTGTGGAATGGCCGACCACAATTTAAGGGCTATGAACAAGTGGTAAACTAAAAGGTACTTATGGGCAATAACTAATCAGTCAAAATGCATGGTTAAGAGACAATGGAACTTAACTTCACATTTGGGAAGAAATTAACTTTAATATATGTCCCACATGTTCCCAATATAAGCAAAAACTTAGTGTTTACAAGTCTTTTACATAATAAAGGATTTAAAATTGTCTTGGAATCTGATAAGTTTGTCTTGCTCAAGGGAAATATGTTTGTGGGAAAAGGATATTGTATCGAATACATGTTCAAGAGCACTAATACTAATAAAGTAATTTTTCTGCTTATATCATTGATTCTTACTCTTTGTAGCATATGCGTTTAGCACATTTAAATTCTAAAACTTTAGTATATGCAAATGAATGGTTACATTAATCTAAGTAATAAAGAACTTGTAGATAAGTGTGAAATTTGTATTCAATAAAAAATCACTAGGAAGCCTTTTCCTAAGTGTGAAAGAAATTCACAAGTGTTAAATTTAATTCATTCATATGTTTGTGAATTAAATAGATATCTCATAAGAGCCAAAAAATGATACTTTATTACTTTTGTAAATGACTTTTCTAGATTTACTTATGTGTATCTCATGAGGAGTAAAGACGAAGCTTTTGAAATGTTCAAATGGTTTAAGACTGAGGTTGAAAATTTGCATGTTAAGAAAATTAAAGTGTTTCGTAGCAATAGAGATGGTGAATATTTCTCTACTGAATTTGATGCTTTTTATGAAGAGCAAGGTGTGGTGCATCAATGTTTTGCACCATATACTCTACAACAAAATGATTTAGTGGAGAAGAACAACCGTACCTTAGTAGATATGGTTAACTCAGTTTTATTGAATGCTAAACTTCCATATAATTTATGAGATAAGGCATTATTGGTTGCATATCATATCCATAATATGATACCATTGAAAAAGTTCAAGGTCTTTCCATATGAGTTATAGAAAGGTAAAAAATTGACCTTGAATTATTTTAACATGTGGGGGGTGCTTGGCCTATTATAGGTTCCTGATTAATGGAGAACTAAGTTAGGAATTTGTTGGATACGCCCAAAATTATAAGGCTTACCAAATTTTAAACTTAATGTCAAATACGCTAATTGAAACAAGGGATGTTGAGTTCATTGAAAATAAGTTTTTTAATGACCCAATAGATTCAGAACAAATGTCAAATCAAATGGTCTTAAGTGATCAAATTTCTAATGGTTCAACAAATACAAATTGAAAGCTTGAGCATTTAATTTCAAGTGGTCGAACTAGAAGACATCTTTGTGATTATAAGGTTATGGAATAAAGGAAAAGTTAAAAAATTAGACTTTGGTCCATATTTCATTTTCTCGAAGTCTCTAGCTTACCTTGTTGAGGGAGATAAAGAGTTCGTAATTAAAAAGATCCTCATTATGATTAACGTGGAAGGTCATCCACAATCTTATAGTAAGGTTATAACTTCTAAGAATTCTGCATTTTAGAAAGAGGTGTCGCTTCAAATGGGAGTTTTCTTACAATTTTTCTCGCATACATGTTCATAGAAACGGGATGAGCACAAGGCCATAATGGTGCTGAAGCAAAGAAACTCTTACTCAAATATTTTATAGTTGTGTGTGTGACTTTTCTGGTACCAACTCAAAAGAGATGGTTTAAGTGACTAGCCATAAATCACTTTGTTGATACCTTAAAGGTTTTACATTATAGGAGGGTTTAAATTTAACGATACTACTTCTTTATGCATTATTGTAATTCTTAATTTATGGAATGGGCAATTTAGTAGGAGATTGTTGTGAAAATTAGATTGCAAATTCATTAGACATGTAATTATGTGCATTACTTAGTGTACTTCACACAGTTTGAACTAGATGTAAACATGATTATTTATCTTGGTCGAAGGAATTGTTTATGTTAATGCAATTATTGTTTGAGCTGAAAGGTCACAAAATATAGTTTGGCATATGAAAGGACAGTTCTTTCTTTTAAACATCAGAATAAATATAGACATATGAAAGGTTTCCTCCACAATTAATGTTCAACATTAAAACACATTAAAGATGCCTAGTAATGTGTAAATATTTATGTGCCATCATGGTGGGTATTTAAAAGATATATTCAAAACAAAGAGTCATGACTATTCACTGTGCCCATTGACTTATATAAATAAAGGCATTTGTACCAAATAGATTAATCAAATTAAGATTGGTCAATACAGTTCTAGAAACTCGAGTGAGAGATCTAAGGAATTTGTAAGGCTTCGTTGTATCTGGGAGAACCTTTGCCATAACCCTTTAGAAACTTTGTGTGAGGGCGAATAGTTCTTTCTAGAAAGTGTCACTGGGCCCTTAAAGTCAACCATCTTGATTCAAATCCCCAACATAAACAATCTAGTTTTAATTTCCTATGTGACTTTAGTAAGTGTTCTCATCAACTTTGACTTACAGTTTGAGCCTACAAGCTAGCTAAGTGGAAGTAAGGAGACAAAGTATTGGAGTTATTAAGGAAGAAACAATTTTGAAAAAGACATCTAAACTTAATGTATTGTTTAGATCAATATGATTTTGTGCTCACCTATTGTAATCTCTTAGACAAGAATTAGAAATTATATTTTGAAATTGTTTTATAGTGCAATTGATATTTTTTTTAATATATATTTTATTTGACATTTACTTAAATACTTTATAGCTCCATAGGTGCTAATATTATACATTTAATTATTTATTATAATTTATATTATGTTATTTGTAGGACATTCACTTCATTTGAAAAGCTATTTATTTTTATTTTTATTTTGAAAGTAATACCCAAATTAGAAAATATATATCACAATATTCATATATTTTGTTAAATTAAATTTAAAAATAATTGCAACTAAATAATAAGGATAAATTAGGTAAAATAACATAAATCTCCATTTTTTTTGTAATTATACATTCAAAAGTGATTTTAAAAAATAATATCCGAACATTATTAATTTTTTTAATCACTTTTTAAATAAAAGTTTTCAAATTTAAATCAGGATCTTCTAAAATCATGTTTAATAAAAATTAGTCCTAAAAATCACGTTGATCCAAAGGTTATTACCAATCCGAACTAAGTATATATTAACCTGTACATATAAGTTTATTGTTTAATAATTTTTAATACACCGTAAGTGAAAATAGATAAAGAATTACATAAACTATTTAAATATAATTTAAGCTTTGCTACTTTAAGATTTTATTGTGGGCAATGTTGAAATAATTAACAGTTCAATATTTACTCATTTTACATATTTTTCAGTACAATTTGTTACACACTCGTACCCCACCTCTATTATTAAATTATTTGCCAAATATATCTGGGATATTTCTTCATATCTCTTTAGTATGCAATATTGTAATGGTTTATTTTTGTCTAATGAATTTTACTTCCATATCAATGTATGTGCTGGTGCTTTACATTATGTGGTTTCAATTTGAACTCAACTGCAAAGAGATAGAGCCTTGCCAACGTACCATTTCTGTGTCCCCCTACACACAAAAAAAAAAAAAATGAAGAGGTTTTTGGGGACGCGTTGTTGGTTTTAAATGCATTAGAAAACAGGAATGATTATCAGGAAATTATATCTTTCATTTAAATATTGAAATTAATAATTTTTAAAATTTTATTTTAATAATAAATATAATTTAAAATCTTGATTCGATAATTAATAATAAAATAATTACACTCCATGATTCACATCAATTTCAAAAAATTTAAATTAGTGCTGTCACAGTCCTCAAATTATCAAACACCCTTCGCATGTGATCCATGGTACCATACCATGTGATCTGCAAACATGGCAGGGCGTTCCCAAATCCCAACCCTACTAAGGTTCCAAAATCCATACAAATTGTTGTTGTAATTTGAACATATATTTTAAGAGTTGCGACTCAAGACATAGGTCTTTGTTTATTATTCTAGAGTAAGAAAGGTACAAAGGGGCAGCGTTATTGCCCTTGTCTTTTGCGCTACCTTTTTACTCTCAGAATAATAAATAATTGAATCCCTGATTGGAAGACTCTGAAAAGGCGAGGAAAGCAAAAGATTACTTTACTTGTTTTGATGATAGTCGACACCTCTTCCGTAAGAAACTAAAAATAAAAAATAAAAAGAGCCATAATCTGTACAGAATGGAAATATTTTACATGCTTTGCAGATAGATCTTTTTTCCTTCTCAGTGGAAAAAGAGTTCGTACGTGTGGTCACTCACTATCACAACCACCTCTCTCACTCTCCCGTCAATGATCTATTGGCAGCTTTGACTAATTGCAAGCTGTAGAATCACATCAAGGAATCAAGAAACCTCGAAATGGAAACTGAACTGAAAAGAAAGTTCCAAATACCCTTAACCTTATGTTGTGTAAAATGCTTATTGAAGCTTGCTAATCCAAATTTAGTATTTATCTTTTTGAAGGGCAGGCCTCAAGCAGCTCTTTGTGCATGCACGATCGCTTGTCAATTCTTAAATCCTAGTGCTTCTTACTTGCTAATAAAAAGAGTAAAAATGTCTGTAACATTGCCTTTTTTTTTTTCCTTTCTGATATCTTCCTTGGCTCTGTTGGATTAAGAAGCCGAGAGGACCATGACATAACAAAATGTTAAAGATTACGCATTCCGTTATGCTTGTTATTATGAAAAAGTATGAACTCTTCTTGCAGGCAAAAATCCTCTCTTTTGCCCATGAAGTTGATTGTTTTTTCTTACATCGGTTTATGAATTTCCAGTTAGGAGAACCACGTTTGCAGGTATGAATTATTAATCAGGCGGAAGCTCTCCTGATTGTAAATTATTAAGTCAATCCCAGTCAAACCCGTAAATCTACAATCAGAAAAAAGAGACGAAAATTAGCTAGCATAATAAATGCCCAATTTAACTACCACCCTTGCCTTTACTTTTTACCCAGTGAGACATACACACATCCTTTCGCTTTCCACCTAGCCACTTATAAGCAGCCCTAAACCACTATTAGAACACTGGGCACGGGGTCCTTGATACTGATGTGGATACTCCCAATTTTCTTACCTTTCTCGAATCGTTCCTTTCACTTTTCTGCTGCAGTCTGCACCCTTTCTCTCAGACTACACTCTCTCTCTAAACTTGCAGGCTGCCACCACATCCCTCAATTTATGCACCTATCTTCCCTCTATACGCCATAAGCACAAAGACACTCCCTCCCCAAAATCCCATCTCTCTCTCTCTCTCTCTCTCTCTCTCTCTCTCTCTCGCGGCCGAGGAAGTTTCAGGAAACTGCCATTCGGATCTCACTTAACTTGCATTTAATTTTGCCAATTACTCTCTTTTGGTTTAGATGGGGAATGAATGACTACAATGTGAAATGATAGGCATTCATGGCTTCACTTAACCCATATCAGTGCTTCACCGCCATCGCTACCTTGCTTATTATAGTTCTGCATCATGTCTTCTGTCCAATTTCTTGCTTCAACCAGCCTCAGCCTTCAATTTCTCGCCGGGTAGGCTTTCAAAAGCCCATGGTTGTGTCTCCAATATTGCTGTCTCTGATTTATGTTTACGTTTCTGGTTTGGTAAGGATTCAATTGGGTATGTGCAGGACCTTCTTTTTGAAGAGAAAAGCAGACTAGGTTCGATCCCTCCTAGCTGCCACAACAAATGCAACGAGTGCCATCCATGCATGCCAGTTCAAGTTCCAAGCTTGCCTAGCCACGAGCGGCTACAGCCGGGTCTAACTCAAGCGGCTCCTATTGGTTTTTCTGACCTGTCATACCAGGGTAACAGGTACTCTAATTACAAGCCATTGGGTTGGAAATGTCATTGTGGCGACCATTTTTTCAATCCCTAGAAATTGTTATATAGAAACCTTATCCAGATGGAGATTATTCTCATCTTGATTTGTAAAATGGGAATTGCCCCTGTTCTTTTAACTTCGTTGTTTAACCTATTAATCTTGTGCTTGATAAGATGGAAGGATTGTTTTAGGGTTTATATATTATATATATATATGCGTCACTAGTGTCAGCATTAATTGTATACGTTGAAGTTTGATACACTTGTACAGAGTTTGTTACAGACCTGCATATTTCTGATTTCTGTCTGACTTTACGGCGTCGTCCAAATTTTGAGCAAGTTTCGCATTTGCCTCCCTTTTGTGTGGTTAGAAGGGGATTTCTCATAATCTCTTTCCACAAAGAATGTGACTTTGGTGGTGAGAACAAAAGGGATTGTGATACTTGTTCAATGGAAGTGACTTTTCTTCTCGGTTTTGCTATCTGCTGTCAAATGTCAATCTGATGGGGTTTTGTTTAGCTTATCTTCTTGGAATTCACACGACCTATGACTGGGAGTTCAAATGTGCAGCATTTGTTTCTCTCTCCTGGTCCGAAAGAGTTTGGTTTGGGGGTGATTGTAATTTTGTAGTGAATCCTTGAGATGCAACTAGGTGACGTCAAACCGAGTTGAAGGCCAGTGTGTTCCTTTGTTGGGGAAAGAGAGCCGAAAGATTTAAGCCTAATAAAACCCCAATAATTGATACTCCTAATGATTGTTTTAGCAGCAACTTTCTGTTATGTGCCGCGCACATTTCAACGAGAATCTATGTCAAGTATAATAAATTTATCTTAAATTTTGTATCATCCTGTCTATTGAAAACATATAGGTATCTACGTTTTGATTAAGTCACAAGCAAATTATATAAAAAATATAAAAATCTAATTATAGGAGTGACTAAATAAAGATAAATTATAAAAATATGGGAATTAATTGAGGCATATTTAGATCACCGATCCCATCTTATTAAAGAAAACCCAAGATGGCTTTGGGGACTCCAGAGTTTAGAATAGTGTTATATCCATTTTTACTCGCTGCACTCAATTGGTCTATGCCAACTTCGGATACTTGACGGCACTCGAAACTACTTGTTTACCAAAATTTTCCATTTAGATTAATCGTGAAACTATATTACTGTCTCGTTTCATTCTTTTTTCGTGAAGTTGCTTTCTATATTTGGCTTCAAAAATGGATTTCCATTGCCTGCAATTTGAGTTTTTATAGTAAATTATATCTTCATTTATTTCAAAGAGATGTTCAATACACAATCCTCTTTTATTTAGCAAACTGCAAATTTTCTCTTTCTAAAATTAAAATACGTATTATTATAATGATACTTTTTTTATCAAAATATTATTATATTAAGCATCAAAGATATATTTAACTGACATAGAAATAATAAATTCTTAAATTTAAAATAAATATAATTTATAGTTTTCAATGGAAAAATAAATAACATTGAAAGAAAATTTTAAAATATATAATTTTAATAAGTTATATTTTTAACAAAATAAATCAATGTATTTAAATTGATCATCATCTAGATTAAAGATAGTTTAAAAACAAATATATTTTTATCATAAAAAATCATGTAATTTATGTAATTTAAAGATATCTCAAAGAAAAAGAAAATAATTTACTCAGTTTTATTTTCAGAATTTCAGTCTTGTAAATAATTAAATCGCAATACTATAAACTTGAGCATACCTTATTCTTTCATTTTGACGTAGTAAATAATTTCGGTCTTGTTCTATATTCTCTCTTTCTCAGAGATTTCCCTTTTTTTTTTTTTTTCAACCATAAAGAAAATGCTAATAACGATCATAACGACCGTGAAGTCCACGCGTTGAAAGAAATTAGAAAGGAAGGGCCAACGCCACAGCCACACGAATAGTAGAGACTCATCGCTCTTCTTCATCTCAATTCTCTACTCTCATGGCGTCTACTCTGTCCTCTCCTTCTCCTCCAAATCTCTCAACTAGCTCCTCCTATCCCCGTCCTCTTAACTCTTTCCCCCTCACCACTACTATTCTTACCAAATGCCGGTTTCTGAATCCCCGAGTCAAGCTATTCTCCTCTAAACATCGTTTCTTCTCGGTCTCCGCTTCAGCTTCCTCTTCCCCCCTTCAAGCTCTCATATTTGACTGTGATGGTGTCATCCTTGAGTCCGAACACTTGCATCGTCAGGCATACAACGATGCATTTACTCATTTCAATGTTCGTTGCCCCTCTTCTTCTCCCGAGCCTCTTAATTGGGGCATTGAATTCTACGATGAACTCCAGAATCGCATTGGTGGAGGCAAACCCAAAATGCGATGGTTTCTCTATCTTTTCCTTCAAATTACATATTTTCCCATCTATATGTTAGATTTTGCTTATATGTTATTTTGTTCTGTTGGTATTTCGGGATTTTTAAGGTACTTCAAAGAGCATGGGTGGCCGTCTTCTACGATATTTGAGACGCCTCCGAGCAATGATGAGGATCGAGCTAAGTTAATTGACACGATTCAGGTGATTTCTCTGCGTTTTTACCTTGATGATTTGCAATGCTTCTACTTGTCTTTGTTTGGCTACCAATGTTTGCATTGTTTAGCAATTGGAACTCAGGAGTGATGAAGATAGCTCAAAATAATTTACCAAGATTACTTTGCAGACACGTAGAGCACGAATAACGTATTACTTTTGAATTTTGATTTTTAACCACTGAAGAGATTGTCATCTCACTTATAATCTGCTGTCCTTATATCTTCCATTTCTTGGTCTAGGATTGGAAAACTGAGAGGTACAAAGAAATAATCAAGTCTGGAACTGTAAGTAGACTTCTGTAGTTTTCTTATTTGATCGACTATTCTGTTTACTTCAACTGTGAAGGTGCTATTTATGTTGTCAATAAGCTACAAATACATATACCTTTTGTACCAGGTAAAACCCAGACCGGGAGTTTTGAGACTGATGGATCAGGCCAAGGATGCTGTAAGATAATGTTTTGCCGCTTATGCTTGTTCTAAGTATATCGATCTCTTCTTATTAATGCATTACCTAACATATATCTTGCTTCTAATTTCCATGAGAATCTGCTCATTCTTTGAGCTGTTTTGATCATTTTATCCCTTCTTATCACGCTTTGGTTAGGGACATCTGCTTATATGACAGTATTTTTTTCCTTAATTGCTACTGCAGGGGAAAAAGCTCGCTGTTTGCTCTGCAGCGACTAAAAGTTCTGTTATTCTCTGTCTTGAGAATCTTATAGGAATTGTAAGCTCATTTTCTCGTATGCTTCTCAAAAATGGAAATATATTTTTCAAACATTTATTCAACCCACTTAATTTTTGGTATCTTAGGAGCGGTTTCAGAGCCTCGATTGCTTCCTAGCAGGTATAATTACCCCACTTTCATATCTCTTTAGATTGTTCATATAACTTGGAGGCGCATTTTATGTACCTGCAGAGTAGTGGACCAACACTGTCTCATGACACCGAGGCATCAGAACTCAAAATTCATTTGCAGTCTCTTCAATATACAACTGACTAAATTGCAATGTTTTTTCCAGAGATAGCTTAGTTCTCTATTTCTATGATACGATATTCTTGGTCATAATACATTTGATAAACTCCACTCTACTTGTCTGCTTTTATAGATTTCTTATAATCACTTTGACACTAGAGGTCAATTTTTTTTTCAGGTGATGATGTGACGGAAAAGAAGCCTGATCCATCAATATATTTGACAGCTTCCAAGGTTTTAGATTAATATAAATTATAATTTTGACGCATGAAAATCTGAGCCTTCTTGTGTGTGCTGACTGAAGGGGCATAATTTACATGTTGTGCCTTGTAGAAGCTGGGTGTGTCAGGAAAAGACTGCTTGGTGGTAGAAGATAGTGTTATTGGCTTACAGGTAGATCTTCTCACATAATCAATGTCGTGTGTGCAGTTATAATAAAACTGACTATATTAGATTATTTCTGAAAATTCAGATGACAGGCAAATGTATTAACGGGATATTTTATTGTAACACCATTAAAATATTCAGTTTCTTAAAATTAATTTCTAATTTCACTCAAGTGCATTTAATCAATAATTAACGAGCAGCAATGCTTCACCTCTTTCCCAAAAGGGTAGAAAAACAATTTCTTGAACTCTCATATGAGCCAAATTAACATCCACAGGCTGCAACAAAAGCTGGGATGTCGTGCGTGGTAACCTACACATCTTCAACAGCTAACCAGGTGAGGCATTTGCCATTCCATCGAATCAAACAAGAGAATACCAACCAACGTAATTTTAAAACTTGATGGAATTCATACCCATTGATAATTGCTGCATCTTGACGTACCTGGATTCCGTTTGAATCTAATGTAGGATTTTACAGATGCCATAGCAACCTACCCTGACTTGAGTAACGTAAGGTATAATGCATTGTTGCCAACCCGAGACATTGCCGCCTTAGGTTTCTTACATCACTATCTGCTACAATAATTTGTGTGCTCTATCATGCAGATTGAAAGATTTGGAATTGCTCCTACAAAATTTAGTTGCTACCAAATAGAAGATCTGCCTTATGCATCGTTTAAGCTCCCAAGAATCGTTTCTATCAGAAGGAACAAGGTAGGGCTTGGATAACCACAAGGTCGAGTTCTTGTCTCAATTCATCTTTCTTCTTCCTCTTCTTCTTCTGTTTCTATTTGATAGGACATGTATACACTAAAGATACGCAGTGAGGAAAATTCAATTCGAGATGTAAAAAATTCTCATGATCTTCTCTTGTACGTGTCATTTCATTAAACGAGATAGCTAGACGGTGATTTTCTCAGCCGGTTCTTAAGGTTCAGTATAACAAAGTTGCGATCTGAATCCCTCGTTAGAGTATGGCTATCTAATTCTCGATCCTCACGTATAGAGAGGTATGGCATAAAGGGGTCTTGGGACTGATTAAATTGGTGCCAGTGGTACCGGTATAGCAATCATATGGTTGAAGTTCTTTATCGCTGAATGGTACTATGGCATGGGCACCTGTCTCCGAGGTCTGTGATTTACCCTTTGTCGTAACTTTTGCTCAATTTTCAAAATACTGGGATAATTTCTAGCTATAATAAGAAAATATATGAGTTGTGTGAAAAAGATACCAGTTACTTGAACCATTGACGCCTTGATTTTCCATCTCATCTTCACATTGTATTAAAAAACTTGTAATGCGTTTGTTTAGCATTTTCCATATCAATATCCTAAATCATAGTATTTCCAAATGTACCACATTAATGTTAAACTGTACAGTAGTAATTTTGGGTTAGTATAGACACAATTAATCACTATGGGAATTTTTAAATGTAAAACTCGTATTTGTTAATAACTACAAAATCTCAATTTTGTGCCAAAAGCATCATGTTTATTATACACTTGCGAGTGTAGATCAGCTTCAGCAGTAATTTTCCTTGATACCATGAAATATTTCTAAGGTTTCTACCTAGTTCCATCTAGAACATGAATCTAATTTATCCCAAACTAGACAAACCTAGTCATCAGAACATTATGTCATAAAATAAATTATTAGTTACTGCTATCAATATGGATCCTAAAATTAACTGCGCCCTGTAATTAAAGAAACCCGATGAAAAGTGAAATATTTATTATAGCCACTTCCTTCTTTTTACTAAACACATGATACAATCTATTTAGTAATCCTCTCCCTCTGATACCAAGAGTTTGGTGGAGCTGAGCCTTGCTTAAATTGTAATATAACCCTCGTTATTTAGTTGCGATACGCGAGTTACACGCGACTACCATAAACGTAGAGGAGAATGCTTTACTGAGACATGCTGGGCTCGGAGGCATGAGCTTCAGTTGTATAAAATCCCAAGCGTTTGCGTGACTTGGTGGATCATATAGTTTCTCTCTCATTCTAAGATCGAATAACATTGATTGAACACGCACTTAAACGTCCCAACTTCCAAATGGCATATAATCGACCTGCTAGTAAACTAGCCAAATGTAATTGGGACGTCCAAAATATTGTGACAAGGGAAAATAATATCTTCTTTTCTTGACAAGTGTATGTATATCATTCTTGTTTGTCTAAGCAACACATCTATGGAAATCAGAGGACATGCACCCCGAAGATATTTTAACCCAAAAAATAAGGTACATAATTTAATTTCATCCCCTCTTCACCCTCACCGCTATTCAAGAGGGCTAATACTAACCTACAACTACCACCACATTCGCACCCCTCCCACAGTTCAAATTTCTAGAACCGCCGAATTCACCTCAGTAACTTACATGGTCAAAACAGATGCGTCCGCAAAAGGAGTATAGCATTTATGGGGTTAGAAGTACATTAGAAGGATAAAGAGGATCCACAAAATTTTATCTCTTACTGGTCGCAGTCTTGGCTTTGCTTAAATCAGCAAGTTCCTCAATAAGCTTCCTCTCATCGCTGCTCAGTCTCTTAGGAATTTCAACTTGCACCCGAACCAACTGATCACCCCTCATATTGCTCTTACTCAGCAGGGGAACACCTTTCCTAGCCATAACAAGTGTTGTGTTCGGTTGGGTCCCAGCAGGGATTTTTAAATCCACCATGCCATCTACAGTAGGAACCTTGATTGTAGTCCCCAAGATTGCATCTATGTACGATACCTTACAAGTGTATAAAATGTTGGTGTCATCTCGTTTAAGTACAGGATCAGGGATAACTTCAATAACGACAAAGAGGTCACCAGGAGAACCACCTCGCCTTCCAGCATTTCCTTCATTTCGGACCCTTAAACGGCTAGCAGAGTCCACACCAGCCGGAACTTTCAAACTTATCCGCTTTGTCCTCCTCACTCGACCATCCCCAGAACATGTATTGCAAGGTGTCGAAATTTCTCCAGTCCCATTGCATGAAGAGCATGTCATTGACTGCTGGAAAATACCCAATGGTGTCCTTGTTGATGAGACAACCCTCCCTTGACCCCCACAAGTGCTACATCTGGATGGCTTAGTTCCTGGTTTAGCCCCTGAACCATTGCAAGTTCCACAACTCTCGAGTCGGCTTATCTCTATCTCCTTTTCTACTCCAAAAACTGCTTCCTTAAAGTTCAAGACAAGACTATAATACTCGTCCTCACCATCAAGTGCTCCATTCCAGGAACCTCTGGTGTTCATGCCGCGATTCATACCCTCAAACAGAGTCTCAAACAGATCAAAAGGATTACTGAAATCCTGGGATAACAGAAATAATCCTTTCCTGAGAAGCAAAACATGTGAAAACAAACAATGAAATTCCATCATTAGAGGTAACTTACCCCCATGCCCATTCCAGAGCCTTTAAGCCCAGCCTCTCCATATCTGTCATATATAGATCGCTTCTCATCATCTGATAAGACCTGAAAAACAATTTCAATCACAGAAGACCAGCTAAGATTACAGTTAGACATGCATAAAGATAATCAGACTTCAATCAATGGCAAAAAATATGAAGTTTTACCTCATATGCATTGCTAATTTCCTTAAACTTCTGTTCTGCTCCAGGTTCTCTGCAGTGTGCACGTGAATAATTCACACAAGAGTTTAACACCAGAAAATTTCCTTAATGTAAGTGACAACCCCAGAAAATCATGCAACTAGCAAAACTGACATACATATCAAGGCCAATTCAGGTTGTAATAGTGGTGACTGAAGCACCCCTTCCCCCAGGCATTTTAGTCAGGTTATTACTATGACCTGCCCTTGGATGTTATTATGTCGGAGTCATATCTAACCTAAGGAGGCCAACAAATATGGAAGAGATGCTATCACTCACCAGTGGTATTTTACCTAGGATACCCTTTTCCAGAAATAGCATTTGCATGTAAGAGTCCAAGGAGGATATACTTTAAGAGTTTAAATTAGATCCACTGACAGTCAGAAACAAAAAAGTGTCACATCATTAGAATAATTATAATGTTGCTCATGTTGTAAAATTTTTGTACAATCTCTTAAATAGGTTTTATGACATGGTTCACTGATAGTTCAAAATTCTTTACATTGGGAGTGCATCAAAATTAACTAATTACTTCACAACTTAGAATTCCGCAGCTTCTCAACATAAGGGCAAACTCTAAAGGATTGATACTCTATATTATTAAGTTATCTTAGATATATACACTATGCATGCAAGTTACTAGGACAAATAACGATACCAGTCTACAGAACTGTGTTGATTTCAGGTTATACGGCCTTCAAAAGCATTCACATAGAACTTATATTATAATGTAGAATTACTGACAAGAACTTTGAAGAGGTGCTTGGCCAAAGATACAGTCCTATTTATCATTTTGCTAGCATTATTCAATCCTCTCCATCACAAATCTAGTTCATATTTTTATTTTAAATCATCGCTACAGACATGAGATATAGGGAGAACAAGGCAAAGGTAAAAAATAAAAAATAAAAACAAAAAAAAATAAAAAGGGACAACTCACTTGTTCACATCTGGGTGATAGTTCCGGGCAAGCTTCCGATAAGCTGAAATGACAAAAGTAGAGACATATGATATTTCAATGAAAAATCACAGTATGGCACCACTAGCCAATAAAGAAAATGCTAAATCAAACAATGGATGAGTTGATTGATGTTAAAAATGACTTCTTGATCATAGTCATCCATAAATAATAACCTTGATCATTAATGTTTCTCATCCACTAAAGTCAAACATTATTTTAAAATTCATCCTATAATATAAATAAAACTACTCAAATGGAAATTCAATTTCATTTTAGTTAATATCTATTCCATATAATAGCTTCATCATACAACACCAAAGAGGCAAGTGATGTTGTCAACAATGCAACTAGTTTAAATTAAATCTTTAAAATGGAAAGCTACCCTTCATGGTTATTTGGTGAGGAAATAAACCCTACACATCGGATGGGTATATTACTTCAGTTACCTTCTTAAAGGGTTTGACAGACCTCCTTGACAGTTCTAAATTTGGAGATTCCTTTTCAGCACTTCATATGTATTTTTCAAATATGTAAGAGGTGCACCTTTAAGGTAATATATATCTATTTCTTAAGGTCAAAGGTAGCTGCAAGAGTTATATTAAATGGGAAAATTATTTATTTATTAACAAAAGAGCCTGCTTTGGAAACTAGCTTTACACAGAGACAACTAAAATAGTTATGAAATTAGTTGACAACTAATTAACAAGGAAACACAATATACTCAGATATTATCAGCTGATTAGGATGAATATATGATCATATAGTTGGAAAAAGAAAGAGGTCAAAGAAAAAATACCACTCTTAATTTCAGATTTACTAGCATTTCTTGAGACCCCGAGGATGGAATAGTAATCCTGCACATTGAGACATAATTGTTATAAAATATTCATTCTAACCTATAAAATATGGCCATTATTCAATCATCTGCCAGTTTACAAATATAAAGGAAAGCCATGAAGGATTGTATAAGTGTATGAGTAGTCATACTTACTGTTTCTGCTCTAACTATCAACCTTGATCTCTTGTGATGATGAGAAATAGGAGATGAACCCGGGTCATATAGTGCATGCAAGGAATCACGAGAAAAAAAGCTTGAACTTGGGGCAGCCATAAAGCTTACCCTACTTACACTGCAAGAAAGATGATTTAAGAAATTATACTCTGCATAACAATGAATTATGCTGACAAACTTAGTTTATTAATTGAGTAAAGTGTTGCAAAACGCTAGTTTAATGACAGGATTGACAGTAGTCCCATGTTCCTGAGTCCCCATCCCGACAACAAGACTGCTATTACTGACAACTACTTTAAAAAAATCAAATATTAAACCCAGCTAACAGTAATGTTGGTATTGAAAAAAAAAAAAAAACGCAACTTAGCTCTTTCTTTATAGTTTAATATAAAAGCATCATATGTCAGATTTGATCATCAATAGGAACTAAACAGCTCATACCTATTATTACATGTAATAGTGTGAGAAAATTCATATAAGTGGTTTTGCCTCCAGTTAGAAATGTTTACCCACGGGACTCACCAGCAACCAGATGATGTAATCTTGCCTGTCATACAGGATCTCATGAAAAACTGAGGACGAAATCCCCATTGTGCAATAGAAGTACTTCCAAGAGGTGTAATTGCCATTCAATATATCTTCAGCAAGAGAATATGGTAATCAATAATTGTTGATGAACTTCTACCACCTGTAACACTTATAATGTGCCAGACAGGGTCAGAGTATTCTAGCTTGCAAGTTGCAACTTGAAGTTGAAATGAAACAATGAGCTAGAAATAAGAAATAAGAAATATTCAAAATGAAATATCTCCACATTGAAACGCAAGATTTCACAGATTAAGCATGTGGCTGAGAGGCATGTGGGTAGAACCCTATTACTCAAATAAAGTATTTCTACATTCCACGAATTTGAAATGGACCCCGATTGGGTTATCCTCCTCAGCAAATTGCTTTCATTGAGTTATAACAAACCTATTCTTAAACAATCTTCTCTTGCATTTATAGTTCAAGATGTATGCATTCTCAAATCGCAATAAATACAATAAAATTATCACCTTAAAACTAAACTTAGGATAAAAACCAGGAAATGGAGAGAAGGGGGGGTCCAACAACCCAGTACAGGAATGTATACTGGTAAACGGCATACCATACGTAGCCCCTAGGTTATCACCTGGAAGCACAAAAACTGCATCCTAGCTCCATTGTCTCTTTCTCTTGTAAGAAAGCAGAATGAGATGCCTCAGAGTGTCAGAGAAACATAACTGGCAGAATAAAGTAGGAACAAACAAAGCTCCCAAAGCAGTAACTTCAGGGTACTTGGGAATTGCTAACAGGACCAACAATGAATTGAAAGCTGGCAAAATTTCATATAGCTTGAACCAAAGAAAGGAGGAAACACATATATAAACATAACTTCTATTTTTTATTTTTAAACAACTAACAAAAGAAGAGGAAGCAGTAACTGGTTTATATTAACGCAAACAATAACAATGACCACAAACGACAATTCTGGAATCTAGGCAACCGAGAGACTGAAAGAATCCAAAAAACTCTCTATCATATAAAGGTATGAACAATTGATATATGCAAAAATACTGATAAATAAAAGACAAACCTGTTGGTGCCTGACTTTCCCTTCGCTCTCTCTGATAGCGGAGAGAAAGGGAGAACAAACACGAGGGGAGGACGCGTGCGCGCAAGAGAGAGAGAGAGGGATAGTCTTCAATGTTTGGGACTGAGAAGTGCGCCGGAACAGCACAAGGATGAGGCTACACTGTCGGATACTTTCAGATTGCGGCAGCACGAGGATATTATAACTTGGTGGTCGAGTTTTGTTTTCCGAACGCAGGCACTTTTGTTAACAGGGGCGTTATTCGCTGCTTCTAGAACCCTAATAAAATGGTTTCTTCAGGATGATTTCCCGCCGTTGGATCCGCTTATGGTTCTGCTTTGACCCCCTAATAACTCAAGAATAAAGCAATGTAAAAACTGCTCACTTTTTTTTGTTTTTTAATGAAACACGTTATCTGTTGGCCAAAAGAAATGAGATACATCTTATGGGTAATTTCATTTGGAGATAAAATTTAATGTTTGCTGAATATAAAATTTAATGTTTGCTGAATTGTGGATTCCATAGCCTCAACCCTGAAGGAAGGATTCACATGATAAAGTTATAAAATGAGAGAAATAATCATCATTCAAGGAAGATATATCATTGAAGTGGATTATTATTTATCCCTCTTCTTCTCATGCCAATCATCCAAGTCTCTTACTCTCTTAATTCATAAAATTTAATTTTAAAGAGATAACAATTTTTTAATTATATTATATTAAAATAATTATCATAATTCTCATTTGAGTTTTACATTTTAATTTTATTTATAGAAGTCTTAAGGAAAATTCACACGCATTTAAAAAATTAGTGTAAGATTTTGCACATATACAAGTCGAAGGTGGACAACTTGACCCGTCATTATTACTTTTAAACGCTTTATTCTTAAAAAATAATTTGATAATTTTTACTAATCATAATCTAATAACGTATAATAATCTATCGAGTAATACACTTATTCAAGCCACAACTCAGCCATGGAAGAAGTACAATATATATATGTATATATCGTGACCTTTTTTGTGCAGTATGCAAAATATTTTAGCTTTACATTTGTAAAACGAATAATAATAAAATCTAATATTAAATCACAAAACATAATTATTAAATAAGTGTAGCAAGCAAAATAAGTGATTTTGGAATATAAAATATTTCTCGACCTAAGAAAATAAGTATTAAAAAAGGCATAGCAAATGATGATTTATTATAAGTGATATAGCACACAACTCAAAATTGATTAATGGTTAATCTTCAATTCAATAATTTTAAGTCTTTATTATCCGTTCATTTACTGCAAACCAAATTAAAAAAAAAAAAAAAACTTAAAATAAATTGGCAAAAAAAAAAAAGTCCGGGATGGCAAAAGCCGCCGCAACTTCTTCTAGCTATTCCAAAGGTTCTTCGGTGGATCCTCCAATTGGATTGCATCCGCAACTCTGGATATCATCATCTCCAATTACTCATCCTGAACGAACATTATTATAATATCGTGTCAAAATTTTATCAGACAAACTATTGCTTGAAAATGGTAGGCACCAACATTTATATTCTGGCCTCTGTTTTCGGGGATCATCAATTTGGCCATGTCCCAAATCCGGTCTGGGAGCATTAGACAGACCAGCCGAGCAGAGAAATGTTAATTTTATTGTAAGAGTAGTTATAATCTCTTATTATATTCTTTATTTTCTAATTGTTCATTGTCTAAAAAATAAAATAAAATGGCACTCCTAAAGCGAGTATTTTTTTTCTTTGTTATTTCCTCCCTGTCGCTCAAATTAAATCTCCAAGCATAATCAAATGAGTTAGATTAAAAAATCACCAACAGTAAGCAAGATAAGAATGCTTGACTTGCAAACATGCTAATATTTGAAAACTTTAAAATATCATTTATACATTAAAATAAGAATATATATTATAAATAATTTTATTTATTTTAGTGCTTATTTTTTGTTTAAAATCATGTCGCACAGAAAGCTTTTGTACTAGATGAATTTTATTGATATCAAATTTAATTTTAAATATAAATTACATTTCATCAAATAAATTGTAAAAAATTAATATAAAATTACACTCGCCCAATTGAGAGGCGCGAATCACATTTATAAAATACATTTATTGTAGGTATGTTTAGTCAAACGATTGACTGAATGGGGTCACTATTCTGCCAATTTATTTCACGTCCTGTCTACCCGGAAGCGGTTGAGCTCGTAGGCACTGATAAGTCAATCAAATTGCCAAGAGGACGGCCGCCCATGTCGGTTAGGGCAGGGGTAGCGGCATGAAATACTTGTGAGCGAACCGCAGAAAAGAAAAAAAATTAGCATATTTATATTATAATTAATGTGATATATTAACTCCAATAAAATTATTTTTAAAAAAAATTAGACATCAGAAAGATAATTAAATTAAGACTAACATGTTACATAAATTACTATAAATATATGTGAGTATCAAAATCTTTATTACAATTCTTAACAAAAAATTACTCAATTACGCAATTCCAGCCGAAGTAATATCTTTTCAATTACAGCGAGTTTAGTCGAATGCCATCGGTACTATTAAGTCATTCAATCTTCTGTCTTGCTTTACTTTCCCAGCTCGCCTTGTAATAACTTTAATCTCTAAGTTGGCCAAAAAAAAAAAACTTTAATATCAAATGTAATTCTCATACTACTACTGTTACTATGGTATTAGTTTTTTGGCCAACACTAGCACAGGGATTAGGCAGCACAGCGTTAGTTGAATTCAGTATATGAATTGAAAGTTAAGGATACGAAAATAAAAAGGAAAAATTGTATTCGTACTACTTATAATTTCATGTAATTTTTAATATACTTTTAATGTATTAAAATTTTATAATTAAATCTCATAATTTAAATAATTTTGAATTTAATTTATGTCACTACTTTGTCAATATATTATTATAAATATGAATTAATTTTACTTCATTATTTTTTATTATTAATGTAAATTATACATATTCAGAATATTAAAATAACATATAATAAGTTACATTAATAAAACTTAATCAAATACTAACTGCATTTCACTTGTAAGGATTAAATTAGAATATTTTTAAATCATAAAATTTTAAACTAAGGATTATTAAAATTGACTGAAATAATGGGGATCCAAAATATAATATTTCAAAATAAAAATGTAATGTTTAAAACGTTTGTAATATTGACACATCCTGTGCCCCAAAAAAAAGGGACACATAGCCTTGTATTATCAATATTCGCATTAATTAAAAGTTCCGTTGTTGTATCGCTCAAATTAGACTGATATTACATAATCACTTGGCATGAAATGATATCCTTTTACCCATCTCGTGCTTAAACAGTCAGAAGACGGCAGCGTAGTTGTTCGATTGAATGAATACTAGACAAGAAGACAAAGTTGATTGTGTTCCATCAATTGTCGAACTTGCTTTTCTTCTCATGCGCCCCAACTTCAAGAGATTTCTTTTTCGTTTTTTAATGAAAATCATCGACATTTTGAAAATGATGAATTCTAATTTTATGAATCGTTGATCAAGAAAAAAGTTGACGAAACTTTTAAATCAAAAGTTAAAAAATTACGTCGTCATAAATTTTTTATAGAAGATTTAGTATTTGAATTAGTTTATTATTTATTATTATTAAGGACCCTGACTTTTTTGCCAATACCAAGTAGGATAACTTTAAAATCAATAGAGTAGAAAGGAATAATATTTGCCGTGCCGGAGAATTTTGACACAATCATTATCCTCGTCTTGTAATACACTTTGCTTTTACTGTGATTGTAATAAACCAAAAATCAATATTTGTTTACATTTATGTAGATAAATTTGTGAAAGAATCTTAGTAAAAGTCTAATGAGTTTAGTTAAAGTGATACGTCCAGAAAATACGAGTCAAGGCATCTTAAATTTGTTTCTCCTCTTTTCCTCTCGCTTTGATGACGCTCTTAACTAAAGTTTTCCCAACTAAAAACTAAATTACATTTAAAATTCGGTAATAAGTGTGATTGATTTTATATAAGAATAATTGTATTTTAATTTCCCAAATAATTGTATTATCATATAAAAATTGGATTAAAAATTCGATTGATGTTTTTATTTTTTAATAAAAAAAAAATATGACTTCTTATTTGGATCTATCCGGGACAAGTTAGGAAGGACTGACAAATTCAAACGCGACCAATCCATATCCAACTGTCAATGGTGTCCAGAAGCAGTAAACGATGGAGAGAAGAGGCTCCGGGAGACTAAGGCATGACAGTAGTTCAAGGGGTTCAATCCACACCAGAGTCCACGCAGTGAGACACGGCCAATAGTGATTCCATCTTTTTCTTTTATAATACAACAAAAGCTTCCAGCGGCAGAGCTATATAATTTACTAAAAAAAAAAAAAAAAAAGATAAAAGAGGAAACGGAGGGACAGAAGCTTCTGTTTCAGATTTGCTGTCAAAGCACTCGTTTGGGGGAGTCAGCCAGCTGTGACTGGGAGCTCCAATTCCATTCCTCATGACTCATCGCTTTCCTTTTCAAAGCCCCCCTCTTTTTACTCGCGGCTTCTCTTTAGACCGCCTCTATGTATTTTCTTCATCCGATTCTTAACATGAGCAGGTAACTATTCTGATACTTCCAACTATTTGCTTCATTTTTCATTTATAAAGGTACTAACTTTAGGCATTCAGGTAATCTTTTATATTTATTGCAACCTTATCGGTAGTCTGGGAAACTGTTCTTCGACATGATTCCATTCTAGTTTCTGTTACTATCTTTTGTTAATGGTAATGGATCGTATTTGTCAGTACTATATCGAGCATTTGTTTTTTTACCCATGTTTGGCCTGATACGCATATGCTTTCCTGTCTTCTTTATTTTCACCTTGCTTTGGCTACATAACAAAAAAATTGTGATTGGGCGAACTGCAGCTCTATTATTTGATTTCCCCCATATTCGCACTTTTTGTTGGCATATAGCGGAACGACTGGTGCCGATGACGTTTTTCTATCAATTCTCACTGGCAAAATTTAATTTTTTCGAGGACTTCTTGGTTAGTGTTTTATCATGTTTCCACGGTGATTACAGCCATGCCTTCTGTTCTTGACTGCTTAATCGTTATAGAGGCAAATTCATTAAGTTAAATTTTATGTAAAGAAGACGTACACACCCGTAAACTCTAATTATATCATTAGTAAATGAATGGGACTAAGCAATGCTCAATGGCTTTCTCAAGATATCACCTTCGTTAACAAGAAAGCATACTTTGGTGATGGCAATGCTTTCTGTATCTTTTACCACTAGAACAGCAAAATTCACTCAATTGTTTGTCTTTAGACTGCTTCCATGACCTTGCTACTCTCCTTTTTCGTTCAAGACAAAGCAGCAGTTATAAGCTATAGAATGATATTAGGTTATTGACATCGGCATTTTCGTCCTGTGGGATGAATTAACGACCTTCCTCACACTCTTCTTTTTCAGAGGGAGAGGCAAATGAGCAAGTGAAGTAAACGTTTAGCAGTTCTTCTCTAGCTCTACACAGTTGGCATGGTTAGGAATAGTTTGTCCAATAGTCATGTGTTGATGGATTTCTTGGAATTGCAACTTGGTCCTCTCTTTGATACATTAATAGAAATAAACAAATGCAGTTTGACATTCATACATGCATACACATAAAGCATCTTATTCCTTAGACAAACTCACATATGTGGTTGATCATTGCAGATTCTCTTATCACAATATTTTCTTTTCATTACTATAGTACTTCGTTTTATATTGTTTATCTTCAACTGGTGAATATATGTTGATCATTAAATTCTTCTTATCCTGAAAAAAATTCCTATCACTGTTGTTAATCTATGTTTGCAGCTTAATGGTTTGATGTTTCTGCAGAGATCGGCATTGCTCAACTGATAATTGATTATTACACACATTGCATTAGTGGTTGAAGCCTGTGGAAATGGACTTCCTAATTGTTGTTTTGCTATTGGCTTGCTTATGGTCTTTTGTAACGTCTGATTTACAAGGTACAATATTCTTTTCGTCTGGTGCTTAACTCATTTAGAAAACAGTAGGCTATGTAAACTTTAGCTGCAGTTTTGCTTTTCTTTAGTACTACGTCATTTATCCCTGTCAAGTCACAGAATCTCCACGATTAGGTTCTGGCTGACTTCCACGACAGGGTAAACCACCACCTCTCAAGTCCCTAACTGATTCTACAATAGAGGCCAACGATGGGCAATAACTTCCCCTTGAACATTGCTTACAACTTTCATCATACTGTGCCCTCCACAGAGCAACTCTTCTCATATATATCATTTTTTTTTAGCATCCTTAAAAATTTTAGCATCAGACTCTGCTATTTTGCTTCTTGAAAAGTTGAATGTATTGCATATGTACTTATTCTTTCTTATCTGTAAATCCTTTTGATAAAGAAGTTAACTTAATGCAAAAGAGTTTCTCATTTCATTTGCCTGTAGGGTTGACCTGGCGGTGTTTTGACCCTTCCTTCTTTTTACTTTTTCTTACTTTGGGTAGAATCAATTAGATTTTTTTTTTTAATTCCTAATTTAATTGTATGCCTACTGCTTAATATGGATGTTCATTTTGGAATAATACAGGAGAAATTTTTTTCTGAGCTGGAATCAGCAAAAACTTTAGATCTTGTAAATATCTGGGAAGGATCATAATCAATTGAAACAAATTCATGTTGCAATATATTCCTATTTTTATGTTGTTTTCAAATTATGTAATTATTTGATAACATTTGCATCTTTTTATCTGTTCCTTGCTAAAATGTTCTTAGAGTAACTCTTCTTTGTTATGCATTTAAAAAATATCTGATTGTCTGATTTTTTGAATAGTGTACTGATGCTGGACTCTTAGCTCTAGCTGCATGATAATGTTCCTTTCCATTTCAGGAGATGCACTTTTTGCATTGAAGTTATCATTGAATGCTTCAGCTAATCAGCTTACTGACTGGAATCAAAATCAAGTAAACCCTTGTACTTGGTCCCGTGTTTACTGTGACCAGAATTCCAATGTTGTTCAAGTGTAAGATATACTTACGCAGTTCTCCATTGATTCTTTTCTTTTTAATACTAAATGTGCTGAAGATGTTGACGATCATCACCTTGATGCTTTCTGCTAGATTACACATTCCCTTCCTGTTTATCTTAACCTTGTGCTTGCTCTATAATGATATAATTATAAATTGCTTTGTTGTAGTTCATTAGCATTGATGGGATTCACTGGATTCTTGACCCCCAGAATAGGAGCTCTAAAAAGTCTTACCACTCTGTAAGTATTTATAATAACATGTTAACACACAATCCGGTTCACTTGTATATAATGCTATATTACTTTTTGAATTCCACTCAGTTTTATGTGATTGAGTACTTATTTGCTCACATCAGCTCGTTAAATGTTCAAAAACTGTTCCTTCGTAACTGAGTCATTATGCTGTTTTGCATCCTTGATCCCTCTTTTCCCCATCTTTTACTGTTCTAGTAATTAGTCTTATCATTTGTGTACAGTGAGTTATGGTGTTATGATGTAAAATCATATTACACATATATATATATAGTTATGGATTTACATAGAAAATTTTGGGATTTAGGCTTTGTTACATTTGCATATTACATCTTCTATGTATCAGGTCATATGTAGTTGTTAGATTGCAATTAGTTTCTAGTCATATATTTGAAATTGAAATTGTAGAAATGTATATCTTGTATAGTTCATTAAGTTTTGATGGTCTAATTCTTTTTTTTTCCTTGGTATAATTTGTTTAGTATCCAAAATATTTTACAGTTCCACAGTGAATCATGTCATTTTGTCTCATAATTTTTGATAGCTCATGTGTTTATTCTTGATCATGTTGCCAATGTTTTTGTTTTTTGGGGGGCATGGATATTGGATTTGGTGCATGGTCTTGGCACTCAATTTGGTGTCATGGTATTTTACACTTTGGTTTTTGTTTTGGGGAAACCTCTCTCTTCCCCTTTTTATACTTCAACTGTTTAAAAGAAAGCAAGCAAGATTTTGATGTGTAATCATGATGTATTTATTGCATTTATAATGCAGTTCATTGCAAGGGAATGGCATCACTGGTGACATACCAAAAGAATTAGGAAATCTGACAAGCTTGGTCAGGCTGGATTTGGAAAACAACAGATTAACTGGTGAAATACCATCTTCCCTTGGTAATCTTAAACGGCTTCAGTTCTTGTAAGTATGCTGTCTTTCTCCTAGGTCTTATAGTTTTGGGCAAAATACAGTTTTTGGTCCCTTAAGTTAGCATCAAGTTTCTGCTTCCTCCTAAAATTTTAATTTATGCTGATTTAGTTTCACTCAAAATTGCAACATATACATAATAAGATGTTGCATCTATTTTCATTTTCTAATGTCTAACAGTGTCTGTTTTTGATCCTACAACCAGGACTTTGAGTCAAAACAACCTCAGTAGGAATATTCCTGAATCACTTGGCAATCTCCCAAGCTTGATCAATGTGTATGTGATGTATTTTTGGATACAGAAATAGTTGTCCCCTTGTAATTTATGTTTAAAATGATGGTTTTTGAAAGTTTTGTAAGTAACTTCTATGTATGTCTTATTCTTTTAGTATCTCATGGTCTGTTCAAACTCCTCTTTGCAGTCTGCTGGACTCAAATGATCTCAGCGGTCAAATTCCTGAGCAGTTATTTAAAGTTCCTAAATACAAGTACGGGCAGTAAACTAGTATTAGGTTGACTATTTAGAGCAGAATTGAGAGATGTATGTCTATCCTTGACCCTAGCAGTCAAGGGGAAAATGCAATATGAAATCATATTTGTCCTTTTATCTGGTGTGACTTTTTGGGTTATATTTTTTTGGGGGGTTATGGATATAATATCTGGGTTTAAAATGCATGTTATCTTTTCCCTTGTTACTAACACATTATATTCATTCATTGCTCTCCACTTCTGTTGACTGTGTTCCTTTTTGCAGTTTTACTGGAAATAATTTGAATTGCGGCATGAATTACCCTCACCCTTGTGCATCTAATAGTGCAGATCAAGGTTATTTGATTAATATATTTTTGTTGGTTTTTTTTTATAAAGTTTTGTTATCATCTATTCTTCTCCTTGGTGAAAAGCTCAATGCTAATTGTTCTACACTTTGGCAGGTTTATCACATAAGCCAAAAATTGGCCTTATAGTTGGAATTATTGTTGGGTTAGTTGTTGTCATTTTTCTTGGTGGTCTGCTGTTCTTCTGTTGTAAGGGTAGACGCAAGGGATACAGACGTGAAGTTTTTGTAGATGTTGCAGGTTTAAGTTCCCTTTCAGTATACATTCTGTAATTGTGCCAGTCTCCTTTAATTGAAACATTTACATTAATGTAAGCATGTTTGTGGCATTTAAAAACAGTTATCTGATAATCCTACACATGCATTAAATTTCAAGATGATTTAATACTGTAAACTAAATTGAGTTATTATGGCATATGACATTTTCATCCACATAATATGTTAATATATGTGTGCCGTATATTGTCAACTCATTAAAGTATACTCAATTCATTGGCATTGCACCATTTCCTGCTAATTAATTCTCATCAACCATGATAGTCAACTGTATCCAGCTGTAGTAAAAATTTGCCATGCTAAATTTGAGGATGTAGTTCATGGCATCTTGTTCAATAATGTAGTTGTCACTTGATAATAAAGCTTAGTTCTTCCACTGTGTTGCTTTTCCATGTTGTCAATATGTTTTAGTCAACCTTTCCCTTGTAGCTCCCTGGATGTAATGGTACACATTGGAATGCACTCTTTTCCATTCCTACAAACCTCCCCTGTCCAACAGCTACGCTTAAGATCCCATGTATTTGTGGGATGACTGGAGAATTTGCTGGATGAACCTGTTGGGGTCATGCTTTTAATTGTGAAAATCAGTTAGAATATAATTTCTTTTGGTAACAAAACCTAGGTAAAATATTCTTATAGAAAATTCAAGATCAAGTTCACTTTTCCCTAAAATTCTACTTCAAGTGTTTATTGTTTTTTTAAAAAATTTTGTTTGATCAGGTGAAGTTGATCGCCGAATTGCATTTGGTCAACTAAAAAGATTTGCTTGGAGAGAACTACAGATAGCCACAGACAACTTTAGTGAGAAAAATGTTCTTGGACAGGGAGGTTTTGGAAAGGTTTATAAAGGTGTCCTTGCTGATAACACTAAAGTTGCTGTCAAAAGGCTAACCGATTATGAAAGTCCTGGTGGAGATGCTGCGTTCCAGCGGGAAGTTGAGATGATAAGTGTAGCTGTCCATCGGAATCTGTTACGGCTGATTGGGTTTTGTACTACTCCAACTGAGCGCCTTTTAGTGTATCCTTTCATGCAGAACTTAAGTGTTGCCTATCGTTTACGAGGTATATAGTTACACTGCATGTGGGCATTGTTGGCCTGCTGGGTGCTGGGTGGTTGGAAAAAGGGAAGAGGGGAGGGGAGGGGGGGGAGAATAATTTACGATTTACTGTAACATTAAATACTGCCTACCAATTTTAAGATTTGTTTGAAATGTGAGATTCACCATCATAAATTATCTTCATAGCAGACATTTGGGGATTGAAACAAGAATGTGGCGGATGAATAAATGTTTGTTTTGTCATTGACAAGGTCATCATGCAAACCCGTACCATTTGAAATATTTGACTTATTTTTGTTCTTACATTTCAAAGGCACGATGTATTATTGATTTATACCATGTAATGTGAGCATATGAATTGTGTATTCTCATCAGGTAGGAGTTGAATTATATGTGAGTAGCTTGTAATATATGTGATCATTTCCAATTAATTTGACTGCATGAATACTGTTGCAGAACTGAAACCTGGGGAACCTGTTCTAGACTGGCCAACAAGAAAACGAGTGGCTTTGGGCACCGCCCGTGGCCTAGAATATCTTCATGAGCATTGCAATCCTAAGATTATTCATCGGGATGTGAAGGCTGCTAATGTATTACTAGATGAAGATTTTGAGGCAGTTGTTGGTGACTTTGGTTTGGCAAAGTTAGTTGATGTTCGAAAAACTAATGTGACAACTCAAGTTCGTGGGACAATGGGCCACATAGCACCTGAATACTTGTCCACTGGGAAATCTTCTGAAAGGACTGATGTTTTTGGTTATGGGATTATGCTTTTGGAGCTTGTTACAGGTCAACGGGCAATTGACTTTTCACGCTTGGAAGAGGAAGATGATGTGTTATTGCTTGACCATGTGAGGATTTTAATATCATGGTCTCCTTGTTTGCACCTGTGTGTTTCTTATTTTTTATTTATTTGACATACTTGTGCCTTTGAGTGCTATTGTGTTGTCCACTTTGGCAATTTCCTGATATGGAGGAAGTTTTGATTGTGGTGAGCTGGTAGAGTAAATTGTGATCTAGCATTTATGTTTTCTAAATTTTCTACCCACTTAAACACACTCATGGACATTCTCACACACGAACACACAAGCGTGTGGTAAACAACAATAGTGGGCAACATAAACAGGTTGCTCATTTTGAACAATAATATGTTGTGGCTAATAGGGGTCTTAATAAGACCACTAACATATCATTTGTTGAGATTGTTATAAATTGACCCCTGCATGCTTGTGAAGCTGGAACTTTGTGAACATGTTGGTTTCATGGTACTTTCTACATTTTAGAGAATAAACTTTTTGCTTCTGATCACCTCTTACCTTGACATGATAAACAATTAAACAAAAGGAGAACTTTAGGCTTGTGTAAAGAGATGTTTTATCCTTTGTCTTTATGTTTCTCGTATTTGTCATGTTATAAAATAGCTGTGTACTATTTTCAGTTTTATCTTATTGTTACCTTATCTCTATTTTTATGTGCTTTATAGGTCAAGAAACTTGAGCGAGAAAAACGTCTAGTTGCTATTGTTGACTGCAACCTAAATAAAAATTACAACATACAAGAAGTTGAAATGATGATACAAGTTGCATTACTCTGCACCCAAGCTTCACCAGAGGATCGTCCAGCAATGTCAGAGGTTGTTAGAATGCTAGAAGGAGAAGGACTGGCTGAAAGGTGGGAGGAATGGCAACATGTGGAGGTCACTCGGAGGCAAGAATATGAGAGACTACAAAGACGATTTGACTGGGGAGAAGATTCGGTTTATAACCAAGATGCCATTGAGTTGTCTGGTGGGAGATGAGGTGATGATCCAAAAATTTGAATTGGGTTATATTTTGTGTTGTATCTCAATATTTTTTTGACAGGTTAGCTTGGTGAGAGATGCAAGGGTTATTGTATTCCAACTGTAAACAAGAAAAAAAAAAAAAAAACCATTGTAATCTTTGATGTTCTGCAAATGATGCTTGTTGAAATCTTCGTCTTTGCTGCTGTTCTTGTATATAATTTTTGTTAGTGAACAATTGAGAATCCATGAAACTCGTAGTTGTAATGTGCAAAATTTTCACTTTCTAAAGCTGAGTAGTATCAGAGAGTATGCACTGTTCTGACGTTAAGTCAAACTAAATCTTTTTTTTTCTTCTTTTTGTACTTGTGTGTTTAACTATTATTAAATGTTCGTGTCTAAAGCGGTGTTGATGCATTCTAGCAGCTTACATTATAATCATTCTCAGATGTTGGAGACATCAAACGCACAGCTTAGTCTTAATTTACATTGATTATGGGATAGCCCATCCTACCTCAGGGAACTAGCAAACATCATCGTTCCTTTGTTTCACAGTCATTACTGTTCTTCTAATATACTAGCGAAGTACAGTACATTCTCACTTGTGACATAAAACGCAGACTCTTGCTTAGAAGCAACAGCTTTTGCCCATTCTCGGAGCTTTTCTTTCACCCTTTCTGCGTCCACGACGCCTTTGTTCTCCACTTCCCTGCATAAACTTTGCTCATCCTGCAAGTACAGAGGAGGCTGCTCGCTGCAATGGCGATCCCACTCTTCAAAACGAATGGCACATTCCATGTAATCCATGCCTGCCATAGCCATAGCTTCTATGGACATTGCCTCCCCTGTTTTTGAAATTCTTTGACGAAAGATTGTAAATTCGTAACGAGGCGGCAGCACCGCTTATATAGATAGACCAAGGCTTCTCCTTAGGCATCTGAAAATAATAAACCAATTCACGGAAATTGCATGTGCAAAGTTCATATCGTTAAACATGTGATCCCTCCTTTTTGGCTTCTTGAGTTTTGAATTTGTAATCACGTGGTGATATTTTCTTCATGATGCTGGGTTCATATCGGTAAACTTGCGTCAATAATTACGTCATTCCATAAAGTAGCATTAAGATTTGAACTTTAAGCGTTTGGTGTCTGCCTCTTTGAACTGAATACTCCTTTATGAACATCAAAATGCCCGTGAACGTTACCGGATAAGTGTAAGATTGAGTTTTCAGGTCCTATTTTTAAACGTGATCAAATTGAAAGCAGGATCATGCGCGACCAATTCCACGTTTCAAAATGTCGGCAATGACAAATATTGACGAGTATATTTGACTTGAGCTAATCTAATGACGAATGGTATGCGAACACTAAAATATTAGGCTTGAAAATGTATTAAACCAAAAGGAAAAAGAGAAAAAAAAAAAACAATTTTAAGGGCAAAAATGTTTATTTTTAGAGCTTGTGTAAATATTCTGAGACAAATACGTTATAGCAAACACTAATTGCATGTGACTCTAGAGCCACTTCTTCTAATCTTAATATCAGAAAATTTGATATCAATAGTTTGATCTCACAGATTCTGGTGACAAAATTCTAACTCATAACACTCCAACAAGATTAATATATATGACTCTAGCGATTCCAACCTTCAATATTAAAAATATTAGCATTAGTAATTTGATCTCATTATTTTTCTTTTCAAAATTTTATGCATAATGATAACTCTAAGATATTAGAGTTATCAAGCATCAAATATGTGAAGAAAATGCTTGTTTTAAAATTTTTCTTTTTTAGGTTTTATCTGAGTTTAGTTCCTTTATATATATATATATATATATATATATATATATTATTATGCATAGATGAGTTATTAGCTTGAATAAGGAACTTAGAAAGAGTAATTTGCATAAAACAAATGATAAAGAATGATGCTTGGTGTGGTTATTATCCATTTGTAGGTACAAGAAAGTAGAGTTCTCAAAGCCAAAATTTGTATATGTTGTCGTGACAAAGCTATGGCAAATGTTACAACAAAATCCTATGCTGACTTGAATTGTTGAAACACATGTTTTGGGCTTATGAGAAGTGAGTTGAGTGGCACATGATTTCTGAATGGAGGCTGATGAAACCCTAATTTAAGAAGAGATACAAAGGAGTAAAAGTAGGAGGCGAAGAAAGACGTACAACAAAAGAGTAAGCAAGAAATTACAAAGGCAAGGGTTGATCTCTAATTTAAGGGATCTTTTTTAGCTTTTTGACAACAAGAAGAGAAGAATGGCAGTAAGGGAGGAAGGACAAGTTGATAGAAGAAAAGACAATACACTAATGGGGATTAGATGATCTATAGTTTGGTAATCAATTTCATTAATATTGATATTTATTCCAATTTTTAGTTGTACTAGCTTATGGATAATTTGCAGATTATTTTGATTTTTATTGATATGAACTAAACTTTGGTAGTTAGGATTGTTATTTGAACTTGAATTTGCACAATGCTTTGAGTTATTGAAATTATGTTTAGTGAATTACATTAGTGTTTAATCAAACTTGTTATGAATGATTATGTTATTGATTGATTGCCCTCCAATAAATTGTAAATTAGCTTGAATTAGAGTTAGAAAGTTCAATTCAAGTGGGGTCTAGCTTGATTAGTGTGAGTTCTTCAAATAATTGATTTACATCTATATAGGAATATATAGATTGTTTCACATAACCCATTTAATATTGAACTTAAATTTAACTTCCATAATTTTGGGTTCGCATAGAAATGTATTGAATTACAAATTAAGAACGTTAGCATAATAATTTTGGAGAAAAATCTATGCATTTTTTTATTGGGATTAACACTATGTTTTGCTACAACGTTGTCATGACATCGCTATGACAACAATAAGAAGAGTGCAAAATAAAGTGAAAAATAGCAATCCTAGTGCTTTTTTTAATTGGAAGTTGTTAATCTTTCCCTATTATTACCACTTTCTTTAGCTGTTGAATTTTATTTCTAGTTCATTGGTGAATTTTATTTGTTTAGATAAGTCATATAATTAAAATTTCATACAAAACTTGATATTGTTACTTCTTACTCATTCTATTTTAATCAAGTTAATTAACACTAGTTTTTAATACTCAATCCTTGTAGAATGATACTTTTTCATTTATACTTTAGCCCCGCTTTACACGGTTTGGGGCACTTTTATAATCATAATTATGCCCCATAAGTTTTTGGGTAATTGTGTAACACTACAGCCCTGGCTAAGTATTACCAGGGTCAATACATGTCCCAGCACGTGATGTCACGTGAGGAGGAGTTAATATTTGGTGTTTAAGCCTTAGCGAGTTATTTGAAAGAGGATTTGAGATGGCTAGGATATCTGATGGATTTGCCGATCTTCTCATTGAGGGAGATTCAAGAAATAAATTATATTATATTACAGGAAATATCAAAGATATTGATATTAATTATAAAAGGATAACTATTAGTATTGATATTAAAAGCAGATGGTCATATATATCTTGGGATATATCTGATCATATTAAAATGGTTTTGACAAATGCAGAGTTGAATAATATTAAGAATAGAATTATTATTAAAGATTTTCATATGAAAACTAATTTTATATCTGTTGGAGCAGCATCATGGATATATTTATATAATTCAGAGAAATGTAAATCTTCTGAAGTATTTCGTATGAACGACGATGTTGAACTGGAGAAGAAGACTTGCATTGGATACAGGTGTCCATTCAAGTGGAGTAAATATTGGTTATGGGAGTCTCCATCATCTATACAGGGAAAGTTTAAACCTGAAGAATGTGTTTCAATATTTTTATATGATATATCTGTGCCTCAGGCATGTACTAGAGTGTTAAAGGATTTCGATAAAACTGATATTGAAGGATATATATTATTTGGAATTTATAGCCATTGGAGCGAGTTTATTGATAAATCAATTTATAAGAGTATTGGAGTATTCTTTGTTGTTGATGTTGAGATTATTACGGATAAGAATAAACAAGGGATTGTTTCAGAATAGAAAGTTCAGTTTAGTTGTCCTTGGAAGAGGACTACTTGAGAAGAAGGAGATGAAGGATAAGGAGTTTGATCGAGTCACCGACATTAGTATAAGCTGAAGGGTGTTATTGTAGTAAAATGTTTATAATATTTTAATATTATCTACTGTAGATTTAGTATAAAATAATATTATTATATTAGTATATTAGCATATTAGCATTTTAGAATTGGTACATGTGCACGTACATGTGGCATTAATCATAGCCATTGGATTAAAGAAATCATGCCACTAAGCGTTAGATGCTATACTTGATTCATGTCCTTACATTATAACTAATACTTAAAATTGTTAATATATCAAATATGACACAAAAAAAAATCATAGATAAAGCAAAGCAATCCTATATAGACATGTGCATTTAAAATTACAATTGGATTGTTCACAAGAATACAATATTATATAGCCACATGGATCCTTTGTACTTTGGATAGGAATTGCATGGAAAAAAATTGAAAGTTTGGTTTTAGTATTGTTATAACATATATTGTATGCATTTACAACTGTTAAATAGAGTGATTGTCGAACTCAAAATTAAAAAAGAATGACACAAACTAATAAAAATTGTCAATGGAGCCCATTCTTTCTTTTCCCAACCCCTTCATATTTTTTTATTTTTCTTTTAATTGTATATCCTCAAATTCTTACCAAATTTATAGAAGATATTCATTATTTAGAACACATTTATCATCTTTAAACTCGTCAGCCTTTTCAAGCAGATCATATGAAAACTACCTTCATAAGATAATAGTTCTTTGTTTTCAATTTACTTATTAAAAAATGACAACAATAAATGAATGTGAATAAATTTATTGTTTACGTTATTATTTTTTCGGTCAAAAAATACAATGGAACAAAATAACTTCAACGTGGGTTGTATTTTGACGTTATTTTAATCTCACAATTGATTCCCACCGGCCAAGGCTTATGTATGGTCTGATCTTAATAGTCGTCCTATATTGTCAGATGATATAAAAGGAAAAGCTTTATTCAATTAAAACAAATAGTTATTTCCAGCTAATAGAGTTGAACAGTAATTTAATAATCTCTCCCAGTATTTTTATTCTCAAAATCAATTTCCTCAAATGAAGTTGTCATCACCTGCCTACGTCATTTAAACTGAATAATCAGAAGGCAGAAACCTATGCTCTGCATAATGAATTATATACAATAACAAACAAGCTAAAGGGAGGGAAGGGACGACACAAAGAACATATCAGAATAAGAATCACTTGTTTAAGAGAAGTGCATCATTTTGCCGGCATTACATGATGATCCATCAGTTTGAGATCAGCTTTCTTCTCAGCATTTGAAGCAACAGCTTTAGCCCAATCGCGAATCTTAATTTTGACCCACTCCATGCCAAGCTCCAAACTCAAATTAGGAGCGTGAATATTGTCAACCTGAGCACTAGAATTTTGCTCGGCCTTTTGTGGTTCAGCTAGCAAGCATGGTTGTGGCTGTTCTAAGCTACCATCCAAAGCCTCAAAATTGATTTCGCACTCTTTGTAATCGACACCAGCCATTGCAGAAGCTTGATCAGTTGACATTGGTAGAAATCATTTGCATTATGTTCTTGGCCCTTGGGCATCTGAAAATAATAAACCAATTCACGGAAATTGCATGTGCAAAGTTCATATCGTTAAACATGTGATCCCTCCTTTTTGGCTTCTTCAGTTTTGAATTTGTAATCACGTGGTGATACTTTCTTGATGATGCTGGGATCGTATCGGTAAACTTGAGTCAACAATTACGTCATTCCATGAAGTAGCATTAAGATTTGATTTAACTTTAAGCGTTTGATGTCAGCCTCTTTGAACTGAATGCACATTCATAACATCAAAATGCCCGTGAACATCAGTACGAGACTAGTATAAAATTGAGCTTCGGGTCCTAATTTTAAACGTGGTCAAATTGAAAGCAGGATCGTGCGCGACCAATTCTACGTTTCAAAATGTTGGTAATGACAAATGTTGACGAGTATATTTGACTTGAGCTACTCTAATCAGGAATGGCATACGAAAGTTATAATATTAGGCTTGGAAGTGTATTATTTAAACAAAAAGAAAAAAAAACCAATTTAATGGAGGATGGGATAAGCGACATTATATTATTTGTTTGTAATTTAGTTATTAAGGATAGACTTAAATAATTTAAGATTTAGTTAGTTAGAAAAATTTAGGAAATTGAATTATTTTGAATTTAAATATTTTAAGATTATCTATTTTGAATTCAAATTTTTTGTTAGGATATGCTTATTTATTTGTTAGAATTTTATATTTTCATTATTATTTTTTGTTACATGACTTTTCATAAATAGCCCCAGTATTTTGTTATCAACAGACTATTTTTTATTGAATAAAAAATATTAATTAGCCTAATTCTCTTCCTCTTTTTTCTTCTTCTCAACTTCTCTTACTTTCCTCACTTTTCCCTTCACTCTCTTTGGTGTCCTACATCAATTTGATATCAAAGTTTGAGCCTTTTTGTTCCAACCACGCATCCTTACTGGAAACTCGCTAGAAAATACATATTGACCTCTGTTCATCCAAAAACACCCATTTCCAGCAACCCAATCGCCAAACCACTACTACTATTCGATGCAGCAGCCTTAGACTAGCTAGACTCAAAAGTCTGACAATTAGTAGCCTCTACTTCTTTCAATTTCTCACCCTATTTGATCCTAAACACCTCTTGCAACTATTAGGAAGTATTTTGGGTGAATTTATACTACTTTTTGGCTTTAAAATAATTCAAATTAAATCTTGTTACCCTGTTAATTATAAAGTGTTAATCTAATTCACATAAGTATATAATGGTTTCCTCATAGAGCTCTGCTCTTGATAGGTTATTATGAAGACTTTGCCCTAGTTGTTACTTACTTACTAGACTTAATTTGTGTAGAGCCCTTGCTCTTGTCAGGACAAACTTAATAAGTTAGGCCTTAAACTTTGTGTTTGGGGCAACTTGGATTCATCTTAGCCTATAGTTGAAACCCATAAACTCTAATATGAAAATAAAAGAATACAAATGTTCAAGTTGCTATAGAATCCAAGACTTTCAAAATACCCTAGAAGATTTTAAAGAGCATATTGATCACTGTTTTAATAAACTATGGAGTGTTATCAAATGAAAAAATATCAAACTCTTCAACAATAACCTAGAGGATTAAACTAGTGAGGAGGGAAACTTTGACCAAATAAATGTGGAATATAACTTTTTATATGACAGTGACTTAATAGATGAAGTAAATATAGAGGATCCTGATGCTATTATAATGGAACCCCCTGATTGCCCATCTGTGAACACCCCATCCCAAAATAATAAGAATAAAAATTAATAATTAATTAATTATTAATTGATTAATTCATTAATTAATCAAATGTAAAATAGGTGAGTCACAAAATAAAAATCAAATATGGAAAAGAAAACACAAAATTAAAAATATGATAATCAACATAAAAAAAAAATAAAAATAAGAAATGAGAAAAAAAATAGAAAAAAAAAATAGAAAAAAGAAAATGCCAAAAATAAACGTTGTTAAAAATGTAAATCCCTACATGCCAATGTTGCACGCCACTTATGGAGATCCCTCACACACATGCTGGTCATGCTACACGTCACTCATGGAGATCCACGCACACATGTTAGTCTGGGAAAGAGGTAAAGGAGATGTGTTCATATGTGTTTTTAAGATTTTGAAAAGCAAAACTGAGACAAAGCAAAATTGGGAGAGTGCCAAGAAAGAATAGGGTGCATATCAGTAGGAGCTCTCCTTAAAACATGGGAGGCCGAGGAACAAAAAAAGAGATTGTGAAGGAGTCGGCTCTGGAGAGCTTGAGAACACTAAGCTGAAACTGTGAGAGGATCCTAAAAAAATGAGAGAAAGAACAACGAGGAGAGAGAGATATTGAGAGACAAAAAGAATACATAAAAGCTGGAATAAGGAGGAAGATAAGAGGGAGCACTGGTGAGCTACTAAGGCGTGCATGCAAAGCTCCAGTTGCATGAAGCCACATTGAAAAGAAGGAGTCTCTAAAGCACTTGCTTCACTTATCATGAAACAAAGACGTGCAATTCAGTTCTAAAAAGTGAACGGAGCAGCCGAGATGAAGAGCAGAAAAGGAGACCGAGAGGAAGGTGAGAATCGAGAAAGTACCGAGAGAGAGGGGAGAAAGACTGAGAGCACATCAAGAGGGGAGAAAGAGCAGTTAAGACAAAATGGAAGGGAGTCAAGGTGAACTTCTATTGGTTCTTATAGAGCTCTAGTTGCAGAGACCTACAGCAAATCTAAGAAAGCTTAAAGGAAGAGACCGAGAAGAACTGAGGGAGGAGAATAGGGCTAGTTGCATGTTCTTCCTTGTGACCGCCACGGATACCTGAGTGTGTTACTGCATCAGTTCGCCTTTCTTGCTATCATAAATGCCATGTCTTTACTTCATAAAGTTTCTTTAATTTTCTATCACACTTTGGTCATTTACTGCATCAGTTTTCCTTAATCTTTTGCCATAAGCTTTGATGTAGGTCTGCACAATTTTCCTATCCATTTTTGCTATCTTAAAGTGTGTTCAGTTGCTGCATAGATCATCCCTCTTCTTCTGTTATAAGCATGTATAGTTCCTTTTGGATCTATTTAAAACCACAGGTATGTTGTTGCAAGGTTCCTTTAGCTCTTCTGTTGTTGAAGTATTGTTGCATGGCTTCTTTCCTTTTTTTCGCATGAGTTCTATATGTGTTGCTACGTGGAATCCTCCTCCTTGATATCAAGGATTACATGTACTTACTTTATAACTCATATTAGTATATTATATTTAATCAAGCATACCCACTCACACTTCATTCACACGTCACGTGCACTTATCAATTTGGTTTTTTAATCCCTTTTTTTATTTTCCCCTTTTGTTATTATAAGTTTTTCTTCATTTTTATCTATTTTCTTCTAATTTTTATTTTTCATTATTTTTTTTACTATTTTTTGTATTCTTATTTTTTGTCAGGATTTTTTTCAGATACCATCATTATTTTGTTGTAATTTCTCACCTTTTCCTTTTTTTATAATAAAATAATAAGAAGAAAGAAGTTGAAAAAATAAATAAAACCAAAAATAAATTTATGTTCATAAAAAAAAAAATTAATGGATTGGTTTGTTTCTTCTTTTCTTTGTCTTAGAACCGCCTCGTGAGACTTAGTGTCTCCTCTAGCACCTAAGGAGTAGACTAATGGAGCCACATGAGATTCTTAATTTTCTTAGGCTTTGAAAGTTAACATATAATTTCAAACATAAAAATCATAAAAAGAAAAAAATCCTAAAATCACAAATAATTCTTCTACATCTCAGATTTGCTGCATGAGATTGTTAATCTCTTCAAGCACTTATGAATAAATTAGTAAAAGTCACGTGAAATTCTTAGTCTCCTCAAATTTTGAAATTTAATGTCCGTTTTCAAAAATACAAAGATAAAATAAATTCAAAAAAAAAAAAGGCTATTTTACTTGTTATTCATAATTCAAATCCTAAAAATGCTTTTTTCATTATAATCTCATTTTCAAAATTAGAACAAAAATTCAAAAATCAAAAAAAAATAATTCAAAAATCTCGAAAAATATTTTTCCATTATAATTTTATTCCAATTTCAATAATAAATTCTAATTTTGAAAATCCAAAAAACAAATAAATTCAAATTTTCAAAAATATTTTTTCTTCATTATAATTTCACTTCAATTTCAAAAATAAAATTTTAACCCCAAAAATCCAAAAAATCTTTTCCCATTATCATTTCTTTTAAATTTCAAAATAAAAGTTAAAATTTCGAAAGTAAAAATAATTAAAAGAAGAAAATGGACAGAGTAAGAAAGTGAGATTACACTGATTTTGTAAATTAAAACACACCAATCAAACTTTAGCTCTTTTTGTTCACGAAATGGAGACTAATGTCAATCATGTTGTTCTTTTCACAAAAATAAAAGATATCAACCAACTGACACATCTTTTGGTTGAATTACATGGATTTTGATTCCCATCATAGGGTACGTAGACCCTTGGCTCTGATCCTAGACCAAGTATGCCTTTGTAAATATTTTATTTTTCTTCTTTTATTTTATTTTCTTAATTGCTTCATTATTTTCTATTTTTGTATGTGATTGATAAGAGTAATCAAAATTTAAATTAAGGCCATATAAATTTTGCATAATCAACTTTGGGTAATTGTTCTTAAGAACAAGTGTTGTGGGGTGCCTAACACCTTTCCCACACACAACCGACTCCTAAACTTGATTTTTAGTTCACATACCACCTTATCAATTTAATTAATTTTCTAAGGTTTTCCTTTAAAAATTTTGGTGACAACTCCTAAATTTTGATTTTTGTTGTTAAAGTGAAAATTAAAATTATTATTTTTATTTTTTACGCCTTACGGTCACATTTCAGGTGTGACACCATCAAATATGAAATGGAAACAAATATAGGATGTGAATTTCGTTAAAATTATTTACAACAATCCGAAGTTACACTTCAAGTTGTAGATGATGACATGTAAGTTCATCCTACTGAGCTATGCACTTTGTTATTCCTGAAGCACTAGAAGACCAAAATTTGCTTCTACTATCAATTTGATCATTCATGTTCATTAACCGTCCTCAGGTGCCAAATTGGATATTTCTGCTTCTTCCATATTTTAAAACTCAAGGATAAGTTTTCTCCAAGCAAGGGAGAATAATAAAGGATGTGATATGGGATATTTTATTATTTATTTGTAATTTAGTTATTAAGAAGATGATAAGAGATATTTTATTATTTGTTTGTAATATAATTATTAAGGATATGTTTAGATATTTTAAGATTTAGTTAGTCAGAATAAATTTAAAAATTTAAATTATTTTGAATTTAAATATTTTAAGATTATATATTTTAAATTTAGATATTTTGTTTAGATATATTTATTTATATGTAAGAATTTTATATTTTTATTATCTTATTTTATTACAGAATTCCCTATAAAAAATCGTAAGTATTTTGTTATCAACAAACTATTTTTTATTGAATAAAAAATATTAATTGATCTAATTCTTTTTCTTCCTTCTCTTTTTGTCAACTTCTCCTCTTACTTTCCCCTCTCTTTCCTTCACTTTCTTTGGTGTCATACATCACAATTTTAGGGAAAACATGTTCATCCTTTAAAAATTACTTGTGTAATAATTCTGATACAAATATGTCATAACAAGATTAACTGCATGTGGCTCTAGAGCCACTTCTAATCTTAATATCAGAAACTTTGATATCACTAGTTTGGTCTCACAGATTTTGGTAATCAATATATTCTAAATCATAGCACTCCAACAAGATTAATTTATTTGACTCTAGTATTTCCAACCTTAAATATTAAAAATATTGATACCAGCAATATGATATCATTATTTTTATTTTTAAAAATTTTATGCATAACTAGTAGTGATCCTGCTTATTACACAGGACTTGAGGCATATTAGTTTTACAAGAAAAAAAAATAGAAATCAAAACACAAATAATAATTTAAAAAGAAAATTATGTCAATAGAAATAAGTAGTAAAAAGACTTTATAGCTTCTATATATATATATATATATATTGATACATACCCAAAAAAAGGAAGTTTAGGCATAATACTTTTTTGTAACAAGAATAAAAAATTATGGTAAGCATGAAGAGCACGTGTCTAAAGTTAATATATGTGTGTGCACCATTGTTTAGACTTGACTCAAAAACTAATTATAAATTTAAAAGTCTGTTGACCCAACCCAAAAAATTTAAATAAATATTTTTTAATAAAAAAATTTATTATTTTAAAAAATACTTAATATAACATAATATTTGGTAAGAAAATAAAAATTAATACCTTTTTATTTAAATAATTAATGCCAATACACCAACTCATTTGTATTTATAACCTTTTTATATATAATTTTATAAGTAATAATAGTAATTAATAATATAATTTATCTCAAATTTTTAGTAACAAATTAATTTGATCTTGATTTTATAAAGTTCGATTAATTTGATAGACTCAACCTAAAAAATATAAATAAAAGCTTGATCACAATATGGACTCAAATTTTTTAGTCAAAATTCAATTCTAATTTTTAGTAGTTTCACCCAATTATAAGGTTAATAAAAGAGCAAAATAGATAAGATTTAGACTTCTTTACTAATGACATGTTGAAGCCGAAGCCGAGAGACATAGTGTATACTAATTAGAAAGATGCTTTTAAAATTTTAATTGGGCTCTTCACATGAACACAATATTATATATAGACATGTAAATCCTTTGTAAAATTGGAAAGTTGAAATTTAATATAATTATAGCACATGCTATATTCATTTTGAGCCGTTACATAAAATGACCATTAGTTTCAATTGAAAAGGAGTAACGCAAACTAACAAAAATGTTAATTGAGTCTATTTTTTTTCCTTTCCGATTCTTTGATATTTTTTCTCTAATTTCTTTAATTATTGATTATCCAATTCTGACCAGATCTATAGAATATATTCATTATTTGGAACACCCTTATCATTTGTAAACTCGCCAGCCTATATGAAAACTACCTTCATAAGAGAATAGTTCTTCCTTTTCTATTTACTTGTTAAAATTGACAATGATAAATTAATGTGAGTAAACCAAATGTTTACGTTATTTTAATCTCACACCCCCACCAGGCAGCGCTTCAATGCTTGATGCGTTGGGCAGAGCCAATATATATGTATGGTCTGATCTTATTAGTCATCCTATATTGTCCATGATATAAAAGGAAAAGCTTTATTCAATAAACAAACAAAAAAAGTAATGTCCAATTAATAAAATTGAACAGCAATTTAATAATCTCTCCCATTATTTTTGTACTCAAAGTCAATTTCCTCAAATGAAGTTGTCATCACCTGCTTTCATCATTTAAACTAAATAATGATCAGAAGGCTGAAACCTATGCTCTGCTTAATGAATTATATACAATGACATACAAGCTGAAGGGAGCGAAGGGACGGCCGAAAAACATGTTAGAATAAGAATCACTTGAATAAAGAGAAGTGAATCATTTTGCCGGCATTACGTGATGATCCATCAGAAGAGCTATCTCTTTGAGTCTGAGATCAGCTTTCTTCTCATTATTTGAAGCAACAGCTTTAGCCCATTCACGAATCTTAATCTTGACCCACTCCATGCCATGCTCCAAACTCAAATTAGCAGTGTGAATATTACCAACCAGAGCCCTCGATTTTTTCTCGGTCTCTTGTGGTTCAGCTAGCAGGTATGGTTGTGGGTGATTACCATCCAAAGCCTCGAGATTGATTTCGCACTCTTTGTTATCGACACCAGCCATTGCTGAAGCTTGATCAGTTGACATTGCTAGAAATTACTTGCATTATGTTCTTGGCCCTTATATAGCTAATGCTTTCTTAAGGCAAAACATGAAGGACATAACTATTAATATATACATATGCGACAATGTTCGTGATTCTCCTTAGACTGCTAAAAGGCTAAGGGGAACACGGGTAGCTCCCCCCTAATCATTGACTGTACGTCTGCACGTAACCAGAAAGGAATATTATATGAAGGACCTGTGATACGATCAACAAAATTCATTGTGCACGATAAAGTTGTCTTACCAAAGAAATGGGGTACGTAGGCCATATATGACAGCCACTCATTGCTCACGAGCATGAATGGTATTAGAAGGAAAATGCAAGCATGTCAAACTATTGACTGGGAGTATTCTACAACGGGATCAAATTGTAGTATTAATTTATTATTATTCAAAGATGGATGATGTAACTGATTACGAGTAAATCAGTTTGAAGTAATTTGACATCATAACATTTTAAGGATGAGTAGCCAAGCTTTATGTTTTATAGTTTACAGCTTTACGCACAAAGACACAACGCTTAGGCGAGTTCATCTCACAAGGCATATTGGTTGCTCCTATTGGAAAATTGAAGGGAATGAACAGGCAGAGCTGTAGATCAAGTACGGGCTGTTATAACACAAACCCGAAGAGCAGAACTGGTTTCCTTGGAGATACTGGATCAATATCGGAACTCTCTTGGAGGGAAGTCGAGACGAAGAGGAAGAATTTTTGTGCTAAATCATGGGCTCGAGGAATCAGGAATATCTTTTGTTTTCACCTGGCCCATACTCTTTGATGATCATAAAACCAATCTTAATAACGGATCTTGAAATACTCTTTAGCCCAATATACAACAAACAGATTTAATTAGACAAAAACAGGTGCAAATATTACACAATATCTTTTGAGGCCCAATTCTACTCTTGTAGGCCCAAATAGAATTAGAAGGACTCGCTTCTAATTTAATTCTGTCCAGTCCAAAAGACACTCAGACCGTTTAGCAAAATGACAAACCAGGAAGGAAGTCAACTACTTGGATGTATCAGATAGAGCTACTTTTGTTGAACAGTACATCACCTGAAGCTACTGCACTGCAGGTATAATAGAATGCAAAAATCATTGTATGAGGTTATTTTAAACTACTTTTTTATCGTGTGCGATTATTTTTACCGTCCATTGTACTTGCATTAACTGCAGTGGAACCAGACTTTTATTGTTGACAGTTACTTTGCAATAAAGGTAAAGAAGACTATATAAAGAAGTAGGTGAATTTTTTGTTAGGTTTACCAATCCAGTTATGCCATGTGTCTCATATATTGAGAAAACATATAAATATTAAAATTAAAAAAAAAGGCTTAAACTGTGACATAACTTTTTAGTTTATTAGTATATAATTCCACTAATTATCTTTTATATATATATATATATATATAAGGTTCTAATAGTAATAAAATTTATAACTCTGACTCTGCTTTATATTATATATTATATATATATATAATATAAGGTTTTGCTTTATTTATTTAACTTTTTAACCTAAACTAATATATGAACAATGTAAATATAAAAAATAGAAGACTCTTATAATGCAAATATTATTTGAGTATAGAAAGGGGGAAAGCTTTGCATATATTATTTAAGCTTCAGTATGAAGAAAAAAATGCAACAAACATTGGAAACAAATGAAAGCAAAAATATGAGAATAAAAATTGTACAAAATATTATAGAAAAAATAGAGAATATAATGAAGACCAAAGTTAATGTAATAAAATAAAAAAATTGAAAATATAAAATAAGAAAGAATGAAGGGTCTTTAAGGAAAAGAAAAAATAACAAAGGGCACTTGCAAAAGGGAAAAGAGGAGGGGCTCATAATTTCTGGCTGTTTTAATGGTTGGAAATTCCAATAGCAAACCATACAAATTTTTCTACCAAAATTCAGTAGAATTACTTCATTTATTTATTTTTTAAAAAATTAAGAGTTTATATATATATATATATATATATATATATATATAATTTTATTTGACAATATGTATTTTTTTAAATTAAAATGTAATTATTTATTACTATAATTCTTACTTTAAATTTAAACATATATATAATTCAATTTTAAAATATAATAGAAGTAATACTTTTGTAATCGATAATAAAAATGTAATAAAATTTGATTTAATTCTATAAATTGGTTTGATGTGAGAGAAAATATGTGTCAATTATATTATCTAAATTAATTTCATTAAAAACCATTTTGAATTAAGAAATTAAACTATTATAATTATGAGTGAACATATATTTATTACAATTAAAGTGTACATAATATAACATTGCAAACAAATAATAATAATTAAATATTCTTATTGTCCTCATTTAGCATTTAATTAATAATCGTTTAACATGCTGTGTCATTGCAAATTTTTTAGTTTCTTTTAGCATGCTCTGTCATTGTAAATTTCATTGCAATCTCTTCTTAATTACATTATGAAAATTAATTTGATTTGCTCGTCAATCTACTTAGTTCAAACAAATTTTTCTTAGAAAATAGATCTACTAGTACAATTATATATGTTTATTACAAGTAAATTGTTTTTACATGACATAATAATACACATATTATTAATAATCATCCTTGTTGTCTTAATTCAAATTCTCATCCTCTACATAATCATAAATAGTTGATATGTCAAGCCTATATAGTTGAGCATCCTAATTATATTGGGGGTTGCACTGGCTAGCAAATTGGGACAATTGAATGCATTGTGACTGTAACTCTTTAATTCATCAATGATGTTAATGAATTATAGGCTCAAATTCTGCCATTACTGCCTCAATAAATTGAGTTATAGTCACCTCGCCAATGACTGATGAATAAGTGTAAGAGGGCTTACTACCCCAATTATATCTAATAAAAGGATTAACTACAATGTTTTGGCCTAAATCTCCTAAACCATATATAGAGCCTTTTTTCCTACCACCTATAGTTCAAACCCACAAGTCAACATCTAGATGTTGCGAACTAAAGCTCTAACCTGTAGCTTTACAACATTCGCATTCCTTTTGAAAGGATAAATAGGTAAAGTTTAAAAATTAAAAAAAAAAAAAGCGACTGCAGGTTCAATATCATAAATAATTATAGTAATTATGTCTCAACTAACGCACATTAATAGCTTCAGATTTCTTGTCATTGAATTTTTTTTTAATGGGTCTATTTGAATACATCATATGATATAATTTCACAACCCAATTGTTACACCTACAAAGAAATTTGCTAGACAATTATGTAACAAGCAAGTTAAATATATGTGAAATCAATTAATATTGGGCCTAGATGTATGATTAATTACCAATCTTCTAGCTTACTTTGTCATTAATACAAAACTGCCAATATAGAAAGATGTAAAGCATGCATTATTTTTTTCCCGAGTCACACTTTGTTATTCGAATGGTGGACTAGTCCAAGTAGAACACAGATCATTCCATATGTGTTCTCGTATTCATTTCGAATGTTGACCATTTTTTCTAGCATGTGTAATGTAATCCTTCAGGTAGGTTTGCACACAATGTGGAGCCTTTGCACATTTTTTGTCCACCATATGCAAATTAACTTCTCGGGAATAGTTTTAATGTCTTCTTTTGTCAACAAACATAGGATGTGTGCACATGGTAGCCTTGTGGATTCAAATGTATGGCAGTCACATTCAAACTCTTTCTTATGAGAATCATATATAATGATGCATTCTCAACCATTAGAGCCATATCACTTCAGCTTGTACGTAACTATGCATGATATTGTATCTCTTTGCATAACTGATAATGTCAACTTATCCATCATCACATTCCTTAACCGTTTGAAAGCATATCTTGTGTAAAGGTCATATGCATTCCTTTCAATTTTCTCCATAGGAGTTATCAAAATATCATTAGTATATAGCAATTTGTAATCCATACTATGCTTGTTATTCCTATATTCCCTCATTGCTCATTCAAAGTTATGTAAGAAGTCTAGCAAACCGCTCCAAGACCATATATATCTTTTGATGAAAGTTGATACCCTTGCATCGTGATGTTGTTATCATTCCAGCAAAGAACTTGTCACAAAGGTACGTAGTAGCCCATATCCTCTTATTGTTGTAAGTCTTCATCACATACTTATTCTGAGCTAAACCAAGGTCATTTACCATGCTTTTCCAATAAAGTTTAAACCTATTTGGTGTAAAATTTTGATACATGCAAGTGGTAAACTGATCAATAAACTCTTTGTTATAGACCCATTTCATTGCATTTGCTTAAATATCACAAGCAAAGCCTATGCATGGCATTAGGTAAGACTTTCCTTAGAGTAGTCATCATTACTTTGTCATTGTTGGTCACATTCGCCCTTAGGTGCTTTCTGAACATAGTCATGACAAATGTTTCCAACGCCCACTTATATGTCTTAGTGGTTTCATTTGAAACTAAACCATAAGCAAATATGATATTACCTCCATAGTTATTTATGCTAGAGAAAATAACCAAATACTTTTGATATTTGTTTACTTTGTATGTACTATCAAAGGATACAACATCTCAAAAACATTCGTAGTCAGCATGATTAATGTTATCAGCCTAACACAAACTAACTAATCCTTCTTCCTCTGTTATAGTGTAATTAGCCAAAAACATAAGATCAGTATCTACCTTACATTGTAAATAGCTTAGAGTTGCAAAGCATCGTCATCTTCAATTTTAGAACGTTTGGCACTTTCAATGTGATTGCATAGATCCATTTTGCAAAATATAACTCCAAAATAATCTCCTTCATGCCTGACCATAAACCTCATTATATGGCACAACCTTACTCCATATTAATGCATGTTATCAATTTGCACTTTCTATGCTTGTAACATTTTTTGATTACCATGCATAAGATGTACTAAATTTGCTAGAACAAACTCTATGCTTTTTTGTTATGCTTACCCACTTATTTGACGCACCATCTAAGCATACATCTAACATCACCTTAAAATTGTTTCTTGTTATAACTCTTTCCTCCCTTGGTGTATATTATTTTCTAATGCGTTTCAACACTTTAAAAATTTTGTTGCAACAAAAAAATTCACACTGTGTGATCACTTCTTTGTCATTGCAATAGATGTTGTGTTTGCAAACAGTGAACCTAACGCACCATGTAACATCACCTTACAGCCATTTCTTGTCATAACTCTTGCCTCCCTTGTTCTATATTCTTTTCTAATGTGCTTTTCAACACCCTAAAACTTTCATTGTCACAAACAAATTCACACCATGTGATCACTCCTTTGTTGTCATAATAGATGTTGTGTTAGCAAACAATGAACCTAACACACCATGCATATTAACAATAAAATTTGTAGACTACATCCTCATATGAAAATTCTAACTCATTTATATCACTTGCCTTTAGTCTAGCTATATCCATCATTTCATCATTCCTTAAATCCTCATTCACTTCGCCTTTTTGGTTATCATGTTCGATATTTTGCTCCACTTGTTCATTATTCATCCCTTAATCTTTTGTTCTGGGTGTGACTCTTATAAACTGTCACTATAACATTCTAGAGCATTACAATTGCATTCATTATTACAATCAACGTATTCATGGTTATCCATGTTCTTTTCTTATTAGTTTTAAATCTACAATTCAAGCTTCAATAAAAAATTTTATTACACACTATATTCAATCCATATTCACGATTATTGTTTATCGTCTATCATAGCTAAAATTTATCACACCACTTAAACAAATTGACAATTTCCATCCATGATTGAAGGTGAGCATTTCATATTTATGATTTTGTCCTAATAATCTGTAAACATTTATTTACAACTTACTACCCACTATTGATATCATTTATAATTTAATCATACATTTTATGTATTTTATTATGAAGCCGAGGTTTTTCATAAAATAATTTAATATCTTTGAAGGAGTTGCATATAATAAACTTTCATTAATAAAAAATAAATTAATAATTTTGTAATATATATATATATATTTATACACATATATACATATCAAAAGTTAAAAAAGTATTGAATAACATTTTGAAACAATAAAATAAAAAAGATTGAATATGTTTAAGTTAGAAATTTTTACCAACATTTGGTCAGAATTTTTTAGAAAATGCTTTAAACTCTCTGTACTTTTATTCTCAATCACTATACCTAATGTACTTTAACTATAAATATGACCATGAGAATAAGAGATAAAATAATACATGTGGTTTACTGTGTATCTTCCGAATTTTGATGGAGATGCTTTGTCAAAATTGTATGAAGAGAAGAATGAAAGTTAGCTCTACCGGAAAGAAAAGAAGAAAGATATAATAAGGAAGTAAGATGAAGCAAGTGATAAACATATTAAAGAAAAGAATAAATAATTAATTAGAGGAGATATGATTGCTATACCTTATTTAGTTTTTTTCACAAATGTATTTTATTTCATAATTTTTATTTAGAATAACCTTTAAACAATGTAATAATTTGTACTATATTTTTATATTATATATAATAATTTTAAACCATATATAAATTTTAAATAGATATTATACTAAAATAATTTTAAATACCTTTATAATTTTCTATATTCTTTTTTACTTTATTTGTTGTTAAGTATATTTATATTAATTTATTATTATTTTTATCATTTTTGTAGTGTCCTACTAAAAATTGGTCGAAATTTTGGACCGAAAAATTGGTTGAAAATTTTGACCGCTTTTTCAACTGGAAACTCTGACCTCACCCTTTCCTCAACCTCCTTCCCTACTCGTATTGCAAAGTTTCGCTCCTTTTCATTACAAAGTTTTGCTGCAAATAAATTTTTGTCACAAGTTTTTTTTCACATTTTTTTAGTTAATTCTAATTTTTAAAATATCTTTTTAACTTTTGATGTCGAAACTCTAATATTTTTTTATTATTACTTATTTTTAAGTAGCTCTATTATTTTGGATTACGAAAACGTTATTTTTCAATTGAAAATATGTTTGTAATTGAAATGGGGTTACAAGATTTTTAAAGGAGAAGATGACACAATATATTTAGATTTGATTTGAAAATAAAATAAATAAATTATGTTGGAAGAATGTAAATATTATTAACATTAGGTAACAGTATAAATTAGATAAATAATAGGGTCATATTTTAAACATATAAACTAGGTTAGTATTTTCTAATTTTTTCCTTTACTCCTCCTTCCAACATACTTTACACATGGCATCACAATATTGTAATAAGTAATGAACTCACCGGCGCCCTCAAGAAGAATTTACTAAGGAAGAAAGACTAATGTGGCAGAAAAAGTAAGCAACAATGTGCAGAAACAAAAGTCCCGATGAGAAGAAGATAAAAAGCATTAAAAGAGCAGTAGACAAAAGTGAACGGAAGACTAAAGTATGTATCTCTATATTCCAATTAAAGCTGAATCGCATCTCCATTTTCATTGGTCTTCTCGGTCAAAATAACAAGCTCAAAGCTCAAAGAAGACATATAGACGTTACGTGCACCATTAATTAAGCATTGTCCCCCAATCTTCACACGGTGTCTTTAAAATTTAAGGGCTCAAACTTCTCTCCAGTGCTGAAGGCCCTTAGTGCCATGGGTTGGCCCCCCCATATAGGGGGCTAAGATACTTTTTTTTTTTTTTTTTTAATCAAAATTTTCTTAGCCTTTCATCTCCCCATCTTAGCAGCGCAGCACATCCACCGAAAGTCCATTTTCAAAACTCACAGACGTTTGGTTGTCAGGATTAAGGTAAATGCAAATGAGAAACATTTTTAGTTTTATATTTAATTAATAAATTGAGATTTTATTTTTATTTTTAAAAAAAAAATTTTTTTTTTTCATATAAAGGAGAGTTCTATCTCTAATTAAGGATATGAAATAAAAATAAAAATATATTTGACAAAAATATTTTTACTTATAATATTTTTTAGATAAAAATATTTTTATAATATATCAAAACCTTAATTTATATTATTTATTATTAAATTATTATTTTAAATTTATTATTAATTTATTAAATATATATTATATTATTATATTATTAAGTAATAATTCAAATAGATGTCTGTATTTTTTTTATTTTATAATAAAAATTAATATAATAAAATATGTATATTATTTAATTAATTTTTATGTATAATTTATTAATTAAACGATATAAAAAGAAACATATCCATTCTTTTTTTTCTTTCAACCAAATATATTTTAATATTTTTATTTTCAATCTTACTTCTATTTTTTATTCTCATTCTCAAAATTCTAATAACTAGGTTGCTAATCATTCAACATACCCAGAGCTAGAAAGAAAATCCCAGCAAAGGGAGGGAATGAAGTCGAGCCACCTTGTCAAATGGTGCTTTTATCCTCATCTTCCCAATGCTCAACGATCATTTCTTTAAACAGCGACTTTAGTTCAAACTTCAAACCTCCGCCAAAATCAAGCTGTTAAAAGGAAGGATCATAAATGAGAAAATTCAAGGAATCACAATAAAAAAGGCCTTCGAGTAAAATCTGTAAAATATAATATTCTTATATCTAGTGTCAAGTACCTTATTCCAACTTTCAAGAACTTGAAAGTATTGAGCCGAATTATAATTTATTTTATAAAAATTTTTCAAATACTACATTATAAATATTTTTTATTAAAAGTCAATTAAGAATTAATTGAGTGAAACCCTATATTACATAATTTATAGCTATCTTAAATTTTATGTTGAGATTTAGCATTTAAAAATCCATCATTATAAATATCCAATGTTATCCATATTAAAACCATATTCTAGTAAAAATCCCTTCTTGATTAGAGGGGATTGGACATAGGACAAAATTTGTCCGGACTAGTACAAATTGCTTGTGTCTCTTATTTTATTTATCATTTAATTAAGTTTTCAAAACAAAGTTTTCAGCACTTGAATTTTCTCTTAAGTCATTGCCAAATAATTTTAAGCATATAAAGTAAATTTTTTTGGCACTGAGATAATTTAAGCATATTTAACTTTTTAACACCTAAAATATCATTTTAGGTACTTGATTTGATTTTCAAATATTATCTTTATTATTTCCAAAAAGGTTTAAAAGAGTTAAAAATTGATAGTACACCTATTTACCCTACTGATGGACTATCACATTTTAGGAATTTGAAAAGGCTTTAATGAACCTAAGATGGAATGTCGATGAATATTGCTCCTTGAAGTGAAATATTATTAGATGCATTTAATGTTGGTTGCAAAACAAATCAATAAAAATAACTAAAATAATAGTGATTATTATCATATGGTTTCGGATTGGTTCTCAAGAAGCTATTCCAGTTTGCAGCAAAATGAATTCATTACTTTATGGATTTTCACTAGCATGTATGTTATCTAAACCTTTCGTAATAATATCGGACACAATGGGGCTACTTTTTTCTCTACAGATATTATCTCCAAAGTTTGTTCTTACTTTCACATCAATTTCTTGAGTTGGAAGAATATCAGTAAACCCACTCTACCCAACAGAACGAACAACCCTCTGTAGGAATACAATATCTCCCTATTTGGATGGTCGATCCTTATTCGGGCTTTCAAGAGGAGAAACAATTCGTGGAAAAATGGAGTTCAATTTCAAATCTATCTAGATGGAAAACTCATTAATTACGGAGTTTGGAGATCGCAAAATGGGGAGTCTATGAATACCTTTCATTTCCAAACAATTGGACACACTCAAATGTGGACGGTCAATCAACATAACCATTGTTCAAAATCTTCTTGTCTTCAACTCTTGTTTGGTCAGCCACAAATCTAGTACATCTGTTCACATCATCCGGGTCCTAGCAACCCTATCTTCATCATTGTGGATAATATTAATTCTCTGCTTTGTAATTTTGCTCATAGAATAACGATCGCGGATCTACTATTGTATAACAAATTTATTATACAGTGATAGATTACAAACAAAAAAAAATTAACAACTAAAAATTAAAAAAAAAATTTGTGCCTATACCAACTATATAATAAATGATCCAAATTTTAGACAAATAAGCATCCTAAAATACATGTAATTTTCTTTCTTTTTTCTTTTTTCTTTGTCTCCTTTATTAATAAAAAAATAGCGATTAGATTCCACTAACACATTTATGTTACTAGATTTCAATTGACTTTTAGCATGAAGTGACCATACACTATAAATTTCTTAAGGAATTTTCAATTAAATTATCAACGACGATGCAGTTTATTATAGTAGTTTATGTTAATTTATGCTATTACTTTAACAAAAAGAATTACAGAAGAATGGCAGCTTCCCGTAGTTGGCTGGTCCACAATCTTCTGCGAACTTTATGGAATTTCGATGTTGGTTTAATTACTACCCATAGGATTAAACTTCTAAAATTTATAATGATCAAGTTTCTATTGTTCCAAATCTTTAATAAAGTCTTCACTATTAGTAGTCCGTTAATACAATGTTAAAAAGATGTGAAATAGCAAATGGTGAGTGTATGTGACAATGAGCATTCGACAGTATACATGTAATCAAATGTATATGGATAATGCTTCATTTCCCCATATTTTCGTCCCCACCTAAAAGCCTAATCCTTTAACTCTGGCTATCGTCGAATCACTTTTCACCATGAACACCAAGCGTCAGGGCTTGAGAATTCCATAGATTTTCTATTGAAACGGCAACGACTCATCTCTGTCTCTCTTTGAATTTATCATTAAGTTTGGATATATTAAATATGTTATAAATGAAAATTATAAAATAATAAGAGGTAGTGAACTGAGCGGTGAAAGTCAATTATAAAACAATAAAATTACTTAAATCAACAGACTAGATACTATAGTAAATGAGAGATTAAATGTGAATAATATGAGAAAAGAAAAAGCGTGACAAAGAAGTAAGTCACTAGTATTAATTATATTTTGTGTTAAATATTAAAATTATTTTTTTCAATTTAATCCCGCTTTAAACCTCTTCAATTTTACAAAGACTGATAAGATGAACGTGTTTAGCATATAACAGATAGGATAAGCCACAAAAGTGTATTCTTCATAGGGTATGAGTAAAATATTGTTGATATTTTTCTGCTAGAAAGAAAGTCTTGTTATAATTTTTTTTTGAAATTATAAAATTCGGTGGACCTTTTGGTATTATTCTCTTAAAGTTGGAAGGATAAAGTTTATCTTGAAAAGTAATTTTGAAATTGTGAAAAATTGAAAAATCTTAAATAAAGTATTTTTTTGGATGAAATTATCTTTTTAATTTGGCCTCGTACACATGAATAATCCTAATTAAGTTTCTTACAAATAAAAAATAATAATATTCTTAAAAATTAATTTAAAAAAATATTGATAATAATTTTATTTATAAAAAATTAAATTAAAAATATATGTATCGAAAACTTAATTAAAATGATAATTCTATAGAAAATCAAATTAAAAAGATAAAAATTGATAAATAGTTCAAATATTTGCCAAATTAGACCTCTAAACCTTTGGAAAATTTATTGGCCCAAAAAAGAAAAAACCATGGAGAATTTAACGAAGCCCCCCATTATTTACATTATCGGGAAAACTCAGAGCTTCCTATAAATGGTATTTGGCAATTGATTCAAATCCCTCAAAATCGTCGAAGAAACCATCATCCAAACAATCTAGTGAATTTAATCCATCGTCCTCTCCCTCCACCACAGCTTGCTTCTTCTTCTGCTCTTCATCCACTGCAGGAGCTGGCATATGGCCCTCAAACAGTCCTATGTGTCCAAACAATTTATCCTTTCTGGAAAACGTGGTTCCACACGAGCACCTCCACTTTCAGTCCTCGCAATGCTTCATATGGCTCCTCATATCCGAAAGCAACTAGAAATTCTTCTTATGACACCGACTGCACGAATACATTTTTGGACAATGGCATCTCTTAAAATGGTTCTTCAAGCATACAACTGACTTCAACGCCCAAAATTTCTTAGGCATCTTATTCCGATTGCAACCTTCAAACGGGCAGGAAAACCGCGTCGTCGCTCTACGGAGCGTGTCCTCCAATTTCTCGGAGCCGAGCTTCTTCGCCAACGCTTCCGGGGTCTTGAACTGATTCCCATGCGCACGCATGTGCATTCGCAAGTTTGCATTGCGTCTGAATCCTTTCCCGCAGATTTCGCAGAAATGAACGTGCTCAGCTAGCAATTCCACCGCATAAAGCTCCACGATTTCACGATCTTCACCCTTTCGCCTCCTCCTCTTCTAAACCTTCAACTTTCAAATTAATTACCTGTTTACGCTTGTCGATATTCGAACTATCCAATTTGGACTTTTTCGGAGGTATAGTATCCTGTGGTTCTGAAAAGCGAACAGAAGCTGCAGTGGCGGTCAAATTCTCTGAGTATGAGAAAAGAACGGCGCCGTTGAGGATTATCTGGTGGATGGCTGAGACGAGCTCGTTGGAGACCATGTTCATCTGATCCTTGCTGACGACAGTGTTGGTTTTATGGATTCGGATAGGAAGCGTTGCAGAGTCCATTCTCGTTCTGACTGTCGAGAGATGTGATGGAGAAACAGAGGGTCCAAACTCATATTCGGATCCTGCCCATGATCCATTTGGAAATCCCCGTTCCACGTCTGTGTTAGCTATTCAACGGCGAGCTCAGAGACAGATTCCGACTTTCTGTATCAGAGAATTCAATAAAATGCAAAATCCACTGAAAGTGAGAACTGATCCTCGATTTAAAAACGGTGGCACTGGGTGAGAAGGCACGTGTGGGTTTCCTAATTCGAGTGCGAATCTACGACTGTATAACGGATGCACTGTGCTTCTTTATGGGCAGTTGGATTAATCTAACGGCCCATAGTGCGCTACGTTTGAAAGCCTTTTTTTCTACTATATTTTTTTGACTCAACGTGTTTTGAGTAAGTGAAACAATTTATTTTGAGTTAATTTTTTTTTCATTTTATAGTATCTTCAGATGATACCATTTCATGGGTTTTTTTTTTTTTTAGGCTTTGAAACACACCGGTTTGACCTAAATAAAATGGTGCGTTTCGAGGTTGCTGAAGACAATCCGAAGGACGCCCAAAATGACATTATTTTACAAGGAAAAAATTAGTTTCCTTGTAGAGTTATTTTCTCAAGATCTTGATGCCACTTTCAAGTCATATTCCACCTAAATCAATATTAATACATTCCATAATCCCAACCAACATTTAGCAATATATTGAAAACAAAATGAAGTCATCTAGGATAGTTGAAAGGAAATGGAAGGAAGCCAAAGTTCACCATTTAACATCAACTAAAAAAAAATATAATAGTAACAATGTGAAAGACAATCAAGATAGTTTGATGCATCATTGTCACCTTGCCAAAATAGTGATGGTAGTAGTAAAAATAATGATGTTCAACCTTATATAAAAAATGAGTATGGTAGATGAACCAAAAGATTAACTGTTGGAACTAAGTTGAGAAAATATCATTTGCTGAGAAAGCATTTATGGTCCCTCTCGCTTAGCAAAGTTTGTAGGACTATATATGTTTAGATCAACAAGTGACAGTACTGGAGTTTCAATTGCTCCTACATAACAGGTTTAAAAAAGGGTTATTACAATAATATTTACTACATTTAAAAGTAATAAATGAACCAAAAGATTAACATAAAAAATCTTGTAAGACTAAAATGACTTGCATTTAATTCTCGATACCCAAAAGGCATTAAAGGTGTAGAACAAGATACTCTGTCATGCATTTGACTCAAATTATCAGTGTCCTAGAATGAAAAAAAGGTGTTTTCATGTACAACATGAAAGAATGAGATAAAAGAATAACAAGTATAGGCTTACTTACCCTATGCTCTTGAGAATGTGTTGTAGCCAAAGCTTTTTTTTTTTTTCTCCTAGCTTGGGTCTTAACCCAACTCTTGAAACGTCGATGCCTCTTTAGGCCTACACAAGTCTTGAAGCTCTTTGGTACAGTCTTAGTTGTACCCACCAAGGCAAAGGTGTCACTAGGACTATTGTCTACACTATGTGGTTCCAATCGGAGCTTCATTATGTGCTTACATAAATCATTAATATGTTTTTCCACAAGTATATGTAATTTTTCTGATGTAGAAATCTCGGATGCTAGTCTAATCATCGTAAAGCAAAGTTGTTTATATCTCTATGTATTGGATTTCTTAAGGTCTTCATCCACATCTTTCCCCTTAACATCGTGAACAATACCATTTCGTACTTCCATGGTCCACTTCTTCAAGATGTATTGGCTAGGAATTTCCTTAATATCCATCACAATAAAAATCTTTAGTGCATGGCAATAAAGTATTTCGAACGACACAAACTTCTTACAGGAGCAGTAGATTGAATTATTTGTAGTGTCATAATATACTTTCCACTCCCCCCTTCGATTAGCCATGGTCATTTCATATTCATATATAGGGTAGGCCTCCTTTTTTGGTCGTATGCATGCAACATTTAACGTATCGAACTCTTTTTGGAAGAGGTCGAAGATTTTGAATGTGTATACTTGTGTTGCTTAGTTCAGTATAAATGAATGTTCTAAATTCAGCTTTGGTAGTTTATTTCGAGCATCAAACTCATTTTATAGCTCGTTATACCGCTTGTCTTCCACTACACTTTCAAAAAGTTTGAGAACTACATAATATGCATATCCTGTTTCATACATGCCTTCAAGTCAGAATTTATGCTTTCACTGAGTTATGTGTTTATCATACCTAAGGTGCAATATTGCTTCATGTAACACGCTGTCCATTTCTCCTTTATAGCATACATTGATTTTAGCCATGAACTATCATGAACATCAAAATTTGAAAGCAATTTATTCCACCCTGCCTCAAAGTATACTTCATCATCGTATGTGTACATGCATTTCTTGAAATTCGTTAATAAATAAGACCATTTTTCACCATGTTGCCAAAGTGCTTAATGTTATTCTGCATTAAATGCCATGTACAAAGACAATGGTTACTCTCTGACATTACTTCACCTACAACAATGCACATGTTATTGTAAACAACACGTTGCAGAATCAAATGTATACACGCAAGTAGTGAAAGTAAGAGTATTCTTACTGAGGGCCTTTGCCATAGCCTGATCTTGGTCCTTGAAGACTGTCTTCGGTCTCTTTTGTCCATGTACCTCTAAGAAAGTCTCAAATAACCACTTGAACAACTCAACAGTTTCATTGTACAACAATGCAGCCCTAATATCACTGCTTACCTATAATGATTAAATCTTGAGAACACAGTAAGTGGTCTGTGGGCACAGTTCATACAGTACGTTATATCTAGGGATACCACATCCCCAAAAAATTCATAATCAAGGATCATACGTGCATCAGACTAAAAAACATTGGTTATTTACTCCTCTGCGTCCATTTGATATGCATGATAAACTACTGGATTATCCACTAGTTGTCGTTAAAAATACTGTAATAGATAACCAGCTTCCCCATATTTCATACTATGTTGCCGTTTAGACTGAAGGTAATTCTTAGCATCCACTCGGATAAAACCAAGATTGGTTCAACTTCCAACTTGTGTGTTCATAAGTCTAAACGTTGCCTTTTGGTAAAGTCTAGATTCCTCAACTAATTCAATTTCTTTAACTTGGACTTGAGTATTTTAAACTAAGATACTAGCATATGAATTATGTTTGCAAGCTGGAAAGGGTGGTTATGGTCCTCCACAAACTCAATAATATGAAATTTTCCACCCTTGGCTTTAATCGACATCCTGGCTTTACAATCTGTTCTAGTTTCGTGTCGGTGAATGACAAATGCAAAGTTTCATTTGTCTGGCTCTCGATGTCGTTCCTTGCAACAAACAAATCTACTTGAAGTGATAGACTCATCTTTACGGCTCTTATTTAAGTAGTCTTTTCTAACCCCGAAGCTAACTTTCCCTCCATAATCAAGCCAAAATTGCCATGCAGCTTCTACATTGTCAAACTTCATGCCAACTCTAGGCTTCCACGCTAAAGCGAACGTGTCATCTTCAGGTAATAAAATTATGGGAACTTCTATTAAGACTTTCTCCTACCACCTAAATAGTAGGTAATGTTACATTAAGTAAAAGGTTAATTTAAACTAAATAAAACACATTGGCAAACAACTATAAAAAAAACCACTTTGTCCATTCTTTGGTCTTCTTCTAATAAGGGATCTAGTATAAAAATAAATCATAGAATTATAAAGTTATGATAAAATATCACACAGCCAAATTTTTTTATTTCTTTGTGATTGCTTTATTTCATCCACTTTAATTAATTCTTCATCATTATATTACACCATCAATTCATAGGCATTGCATTAAGCTTTAAAATGGTCCTTTAGCATTTTTTAGCATGTGTTAGCTTCTTCAGGCATAGATATCTATCAAAACATTATTTATGCATGTTTCAAACAGTCATTTCTATAGGGACTATATCTCACAATTCTCCCACCAGTCAAAACCATATGCTACAACTCCATTCTTTTATGCAACAAATCAGAAATATATACTACAACTCCACTCTTTTATGCAACAAGTAAGAACTACAACTTCATTCTTTTATGCAACAAATTAGAACCATATACTACAACTATATTCTTTTATGCAACAAGTCAAAACAACAACTCCATTTTTTTATGCAACAAATCAGAACCATATACTACAATTCCATTCTTTTATGTAAGGATTATACTACAATGATGTAACTACACAAATAGAGGCAATAGGAATTTGAACTAATATTTTTTGCTGCTCTAAACCAACTAAGCAATCCATACCAACAGATAAAATAACAATGCACATTTGATCATTCTACTGTATGGACATGAAAATGGCATCACTGTTTCATCCTTCAGTCCTTCCACCACAACATAATCATATATAGATCGTTATTCCCTTCACAGAAGACAGATACAGGATGAACAGTACTGAAAAAATTGATATTTTCTTCGTTTGTTATAGATGGTGCATCAGACTTCCTCTCACTGTCTGTCTTCGGCAGCCCCCTGATCAACTTCATGGTACCAGCATTTCGTTGTTTTTTGCACGCTCCCCATTGCAACACCACACTACCTCCGAAGCACTGCCATGGCTAGCCAGAACCTCACATTTTCACGCCAAAATCTTCACCTCTATCTGCCAATGATGTCACCCCTTGTTTTGCTATGTTTTTAGATGAGCCGAGCTTTTCTTTAGCGAGCCAATGCAAAACGACGTCATTTTGGGTATCCTTTGGGTTGCCTCCAGTAGCATCGAAACACACCATTTTATTTAGGTTAAAAATGATGTGTTTCAAGGCAAAACAAAAACAAAAACAAAAAACTTCCACAAAACGACGTCGTTTTGAGGGCTGCAAAATAAAAAAAAAATTCACTTAAAACAAAGAAAAAAAAAGACTATAAGACGTGGCGCGCTGTGGGCCGTTGGCCCAGAAAATAAGTACAATGGATCCACTGTATAGCCATGGATCCGCACTCTTCCTAATTCAGATGCTTACAACTCGAGGTTCGTCCAGTGACGTCACCATTTCAATAATGGAACCATTGATTCTATTACCAAGCAAGCAAATTGAAATGCGCCAGCCTCGACATAATCCAATAAAAATTAATGGAAGTCACTCTCTTAACTAAAATAGGCATGGGAGGAAACTCAAAATTTTTGCACTCTTGGTTCAAAAAATTGACAGTGTTTCTTTTTATTTCTTTTGTGACTGCTGCAACACTTACTATCAGAAGCAAGTTGAAGAGCTCTATACTGCTTCTGGAGGTCTGTGTGTTAATTAGAAGCGTTTTAATTGTTTTTGGGGAGATCCTTTTCTACGACACGTAATTAGTAATTACATTGTTTAATCCTTTTCTTCGCTTCAGTTATCTAATTTAGACTCGTTTTTGCCAAATACTTGATGCCATGTCCTCCAAAGAGCACTAATTAGGTAAGTGGATGTCTGTCTGCTTTTTATCAGCATATATGATGATGGCAGTACTTTCAGGAAAGAGTAAAGAGAGACAAGAACCGCTGAGTTCACCCTTACCTTTTTTTTTTTCAAAAGATACTTGATTGCCAAGGGAGAAAACGCCGGCACCAGAGGCCATACAATTTTACAGGTGTAGGGCGCTTTCGCTATAAACAGTGGCAAAGCGAGAATTATTGAGTGAAGGAGTTGAAAATCAAGATATTTGATATATCAAAAAAATAAATTTATTACTAATATGTTATATGAAGTAAATTCAATATTTATTCAAATTATATGTATTATTTAACGTAAAATATTTAGTGTATTTATAATTTTAAATATATTAATACGTTTAATTATAATATAAAGACATAATTATAATATTATTATTTTTATATTAATATTATTTTAATTATATCTCTATATTATAACTAAATTTATTAATACATTAACAATGGTAAGTGCACAAAAAATACTATTATGTAAATATGTTTAAAACTAATATCATTAAATATCAAATAAATAACAGACACTCGTTCCAAATTACAATATTTAGGAATGAGTTTTAAAAATTGAAATATAGAATAATTAGACTAAGCACATTCATTGTTTAAAAATTTATTATTACTATGGAGATAAGATATTGATTAATAATAAGATAATAAATACAAGTAATAAGAAAATACTATTTTATATAAAACAATTAATACTTAAACAAACATAGATCGATGGGCAAAATATACGGTATATATAATAGAGAAAATGTGCAATAATTTTTCATCGTGTGAAGTGAAAGAATAAACTCAATGAAGACATTAAGCGTGACAAAAAATAACTATAAAACAATGAACTAAAAATTAATAAGTTATTATACCAAAAAATGAAATGAAGGCATGAATCATAAAACTGTCAAACAACCATAGTCTTTGAGATAGGTACAAGATTCAAACAACAAAAAATGATCTGAATTGAAAAAATGAAATGAGTTTGGCGCGTGAAGGTGCTATGATTATTGAAGCATCATCCTAAAAGTGTTTATACCTATATAATCGAGTGAATATTGAAGATTGAAGATTGAAGATTGAAGATCGAAGATCGAAGGTTAGAGGCATGGTAAATAGAAAATATAGAGAGTATAAAGATATAATTGAACTGAAGATAAATAAACTAACTTCAAAAAAAATTTAAAGAAACAAATAGTAAAGCATAAAAACATATTAAAAAATGAAAAAAAAAAAAGTAGACTTTTGTTATTTTAGAAAAGTTAGCATTTGACATTTTAAAAAGTAATTTAAGGTCAAATAAAAATTTTACCTTTTATATATGGGTCAAAATTAATATATATATATATATATATATATATATATATATAGTGGGAAATTTTAAGAGGGACATGATATATGGAGGCCCCCTTGCCTCCACCAATGGCTATACAGAACAAAATCATGAATTAAGATAGATTGAACAACCAACTCAAAAAGAGCAAAAGTAATCAAGCATGGTTAAAGAGAGAGTGGTAACAACGGGAGCAAAAAGGCTAAATTAAAATGAATATATATTTAAAAGTTTATTTTATTATAGATTTAAATGACAAAAAAGAATCTTTTCTTTATCATCTAAAATTTTATTTTTATTGTTTGGTAGCCTAATTTGTAATTACTGATATCTTCATCAATTAAAAAATTCCTCTAATAAAATTCTATTTATAAAAGTAATACTATAAAAATAATAAACAAATCATTCAATTTCATTAACAATCTTTCTCCTACTTTTTGTCAAACTTCCACGTAATAAAGTGACATATATTTTAAGACTTTACATTTTTTTATTATTAACCATTTCATTCAATCCTAAACTAACCTGGCAAACATAGTGTTAGATTTTAGTCAAAAGCTGCCTCGGATCATTGATCTTCTCTTTATTTTATTTTATTTTTTTTCTTGTCAGAAATTGATCTTGTATTGTTAGGATCACGATACGAGATGCAGGCTATTGGGCAGGCAGCAGGTCCATAATCTCGATGCTGGTGTCCTGGCTAAGCTTGGACCTTTTAGCTATTGGCCGGCTAATACGCAACCAAATCCAATTCTTTCAAAAGCAATGTAAAATAAAAATAAAAGTCATAAAATGTGAGCACAAGATACATCAAAGGTCAGAATGGATATTGTCCTGTCAAATTGATTTGGTACTTTGGTACTTTACTGGAGGTTTTTCATTGACAATTTTTACATAAAATATAGTACAGATCAAATATAAATACTTTTCACACACGCTAGTGGATCACTTATAATTGAGGTAATGCTATTGAGAATTTTGACTGTCAAATTAAAGTTTTAAATTTTTAAGAATGATTTATTTTAATAATTTACTTTTAAATACAAGTTATTGAATGTGTACGTTTATTTTAAAATTGATCGCTCATTGTTAGAACACTAGCCGCCCGATCGGAACGTGATTTGTACCTTTTATCGTGTGAGTTTGTGAATTTTGATTTTCTGAAGTTATTTTAGATAAATTTCTTTGTAAAATTTGAGAAGGATATAAAGAAAAAAAAGAACACGGTGGATCCTCTTCTGCAACAAGAGAATCTCCTGTAAGAAAATAATATAAAATAATAATATTTTATAATATTAAATTAATAAAAATATATTAAATTAATAAAAAATATTATTATATTCTCATCTGTTCTCTAGCAACCAAAAAAAAAATCCTGGCTCAGAAAAGAGAGGGTAGAAGAGAAAAAAATAAATTCCATATACTCTTTCTCCTCATTACATCTATATATGTCTGAAATTTACAAAATAATTTACGAATAAGAAATGTAAATGATCCATTCTCGTTAGTTGGTACCTCCTTTCTGTATACCTTCTTTTCTTTATAAGACGTCTGGTTTTAGTGACCTGGAAGAAGTAAAGAAACAGGTTCTTGTAACAAACAAAAGTAGAAGCCAGAGGGCAAAAGTTAACATATCGCTATATCACCTTCGATGCCCCTCTGGCAAATTATAGAGCCAGGAAGAGCTTCTCGTTACCGAAATGTTAGGACAAGTTACAGATGGCAAATTGATAACATCAGCGGTCATTAATCATTTTATTCCCTTTTATAAATACCTGCTCAGCGATCAATTTCTCAATCGTTCTTATCAGCTAAACATTTGGCGTCATTATATGGATTGAGATTGACACCATTCGTGTCCTAATTATCGATGAATCAATTATGAATGATCAGCGATGTTTTCCTAGTTAACCCCATTAAAACTGCGATACGAATATATGTTCTTTCATAATTAATATGCATAGTGCTTCCATCCTTTGTTCTTCTCAGAAAGATTAGACAGAACCTCCAAGTATTTGGCGGGGAAACTCCACGAAGAGCAAAGAGCTGTTTGTGTCAAGTAATTTGGAGCTTAATCATGACCTGCCCGATCACCATTTTAACCTTGAGATGCCTTGTGCAGCTAGCTTGTGTTATAATTATAATGAGTTTGGCTAATGAAAACCCTTTAAGGCACTAGCTAAGTATAACTTATTGTATATAATAAATAATTTTAAATTAATAAAATCAATAATCATTTATTGTACCAATTATTAATAATATTAAATATTTATGGGCTGATGTTATTGGTAAAAGTTTATTTGTTATATGTAATAAATAATTTTAACTAGGAATACTGGTTAACAAAATCTAATTATAATATAAAATATTATATATCAACGCGTATTCCACACCAGCTCCTTTTAATTAATTTGGCCAATCCAAACACGTACTGCTTCTGAGTTCTAATTACAAATACTTTCTTGTCGTCAGCATCTGCATGGTGCATGTTTGTTCGTGGACGCTATATAATTAGGATGGATTCTGAGATGGCAGGGCCATATATGCACTCTCAGTCTCTCTCAGTACTCCCAGCAGCCAATGAGGACTACGGTGCTATATAATGGACAAGATAATGACAGTACTGGGGCTAATCGACAAACATTTTCTATATATATAAGGTAATGTATTAGTTAATAGAGGCTGCAAAGTCATGGTCAGTCCCAAATTCCAATTGAAATTCTTTTTACTCTGTAAAATTATTTAATTAGATGGGTCATGTTCTCCCTTAGCTGTGGTGTTCCCATTAAAATATTGTAAATAGGTATTGGGCTTGATTTCAAACCAAAACCATTAAATAATGCTTATGTCAATCTTTGATATAATTAATTTTTAAGTATTTTGTAATAAAAATTATAATATTTTTTAAATTTAAAAAATATTAGAGAGAAACAGCAGCTGGAAGAAAAGTTAAATAATTTTTACATTTTAACTTCTTTTATATCAACATATTTCAATAAACATTTTCTTTTTGTATTAGTTAGACTGAAAAAAAAAATTTCACAATATTAGTTTCATCGGGAAAATTTTTTACCTTGTCTATTAACGGACTTTCTATCGAAGCCAACGTACTCACCTCTTTAATTTCCGACCTGCATCATTTCCTTTCCTCCCAAGAAAGATATACCCCTTTTTTCGCCAAAAACTTTTGGGTACCCGTAATGTTGCGCACCACTCCAGTGCACTGCATAATTAATTTTTAGTAGTAATATATTGATCGACCATATTATACATAATACATAAGAATATTCAAATCCATTTAAAAATTGATAATTATCCGTCCAAACAGTACATTTCGAACCTGAAATAATTGCCCTTCTTAAACCCATAGGAATATGGACCCAACTTTAGAATATTATTATCTTGGATGATTTTAACATCTCTGAGTTTGCTTAAATTGATTCACCCTTAAGGGACCTATAACTAATTTTTTAGAGATCTAATAACGTGCATTCATGGCTGACTTACTGGCCAGCTTGAGGGGGAAGTTAAAAAGCTTCAGGGTTTTGGTGCAAAACTTTATTTTAAAAAAAATATATGTCTGTCTCGGAACCGTTAGTCTTCTAACACAGACCAAACTTTTTTTAAAAAAAAATCTATCTTAAAACCAATAATTCTGAAACAGGCAAGTGGTTAAAAAAAAAAAATTATCTAACTCGAGTCAGCCAACTTTTTTACTGAACAAAAAAAGTTACTTTACCTGACTCGGAAACAGTATTTGCGGCATTTTATAATATCTGCTTGTAATACTTTTGAATTTGTTGGATTTTTTTTAAAAAAATTTCTTTTATAATGTGCGGATAAAAAAAAGCCTGGGATAAAGTCTACTTCAGATAAAATATATCTACCGTAAAACCTGCAGGCTCTTGCTTAAGCAGTGTTTATCCGGAGGACATCTAAACTGATCCCAAACGAATTTTCCGTCAACTGTGAAATATTGAACATATTGTGATCCAGAAAGGATTGGTTGGTTCCATCTCAATTATAAGAATTTTATTAAGCATTCAGCTCTTATCGATGATCCGTACCCAAAAAATCCAGAAAATTGAAATAATTGTTCAAGACATATTTCCTAATTATATCATTAATTAGTAATGAAAAAATTATCCAGATCTCGGACGGTCCCCATAATAGCACGAGATACATGCCATCCAAGGTTGGAGTTGGAACATGGATCAGTTGAATGACCATGAAAATGTGACCATCTTATCGGTCATCAGAAAATCCTAAGCACCTTGGTCCTGTTTCCTAACCACTGGGGCCCTCTCTCATCATTGCAAATCCTTTTACGTCACTCTATTGACATTCATCCCTTTAGTCAACTCTTTCTCCCTCTCCCTCTCTTCCTGTGGGAGTACAGACCGTAGCAGCTAGCTAGGGCTATCAACCCTCAGAAATCAAATTTGGTTCTTCGACACTGAGGTACACCGTTGAGAATATTGATTCTTAGGTTCTTGCTTCAAAGCTGATCCCTCCATCCAGAGTGGTTGGGCACTAGCTGGTGCAGGTTGAATGATTTACTTGCTCGTAATATATTATTTAACCTGTATTACCAACTATCACAGTTGGGCAGAAAAAGCTGATTTTTTGTCGTTGATTATACATCACGATGACTGAGTAAAATTCCTTGGTGAGTAAAAAAGGTACGCGCGCGTTTTGCGGCCCTTAACTCAAGTCGGTTCTCGTAATATCTTTTCTGCTTGTTTTAAAGTTGGGAATTGGGACACTGGAATCGCAGTCTGATTCAGCGTGCATGAAATTGAGTTCCGCTGACCATCGTTATATGCAGAAACTAAAAGTGGAAGAAAACAATGAACGAGTTGAGAAAAATACGTACAGATTTATGTGTGTTGGTACCCAATTTGAAAGAAGGCGGCCGGAAAACTTTTTCGCTAATTATTGAACGGCATGAAGATTCCTGAGTAGTATAGTTCACACTACGTACAGTTCAAAGTCTTACAATTCCAGTGGCAAAGTAAGCATGCTCATCAAAACCATACCTCTATATATTATACGCAGGATCACCACAAGAATACAGTGAAGCGGTAATTGTTATAGTACAAGGACTAGCTAGTAACTAATATGCGCACTATTTAACATAAATGTAATACTAGGCATCAGGAAATCTCATGGAACAATGGGTCCTCCAGCAGGAGGTCAGGCCACATGGAAGCACCCACTTCTCCATCATTAACACTATTTGTCATTGAAATCTCCGGCACAGGGGAAGGAGATGGAGTACTGCTTGAGCATGAAAGAAGCCAAGGTGAATTGGGAGAAGTTTCTCCCTGACTCAACGTTAATGGTGGTTGATGATAGTTACCAGGCGATTTCAAGTCGGGCATGTGTGAGAACGAGTCATAGCCCAATTGGTGATTGTTGGCGCCAATTAGAGAAGGATTAGTTAAATAGTTTTCCAACTGGGATGAACTTAAAACAGAGTTGTTCTTGCTGTTCGTCGGATACAGGGAGTTCAAAAGATTAATATTATGGGTATTCATGTCCGTGAAGGTACTGCTTAAGTTGGCTTCAGTTGTAGAAGCTTGAAGTTGTGGGAGCAGGAGATGTTGGAGGCCTTGAAGCCTGGCCAACTGAATGGCCTCAGCTTGTGGTCTCGAAGCAGCACTTTGTTGCCATGGTTGATGATCCAAAAGTCCATGGAGATTAGCGAGTGCTACGAGATGTGGCAAACTTGAGAAAATATCAGTCCGAGGCTGGTGTGTCATCGGATCATAACCCATTTGAATCAGCTTCTTCTTCAGATGGGTGTTCCAGAAATTCTTGATCTCGTTATCTGTCCGTCCTGGTAGCTGGCTCGCAATTGCTGACCATCTGAATGTAAAGTTTCAGAATAAGCAAATATTTTGTTACGTAGCAGGTTAAGGTCCTACAAAACTAAATGTATAATTAGTATTTAAATTACTTGTTTCCCAGGATAGCATGGAGATTCAGAATTGTTTGTTGTTCCTCTTGGGAAAATTTCCCTCTCCTTATGTCAGGCCTCAAGTAGTTCGTCCATCGTAGCCTGCAACTCTTGCCACATCTGTTCAACCCTGCAAATGACACAAATAATATAAATCAACCACGAAATAAAGATTCGGACCATGAATTTATTAATATGAATAGCTAGTGTACCTGCTAGTTTTGGAAGAGCCCTCCAGCTCCCATGACCATGCTTTTGGATGTAGTTAACAAGCTTCTGATCTTCTTCAGGGGTCCAAGGACCTTTCTTCAAACCAATCTCATCACAGCACGGAGACCTTCCCATATTTTCACAATATATCCTATTATCACCTTTCTTCTTACTCTCCTTTTTGCTTTTGTCCGCTTTTTCCCTTTCTTTCTTCAAAAAGAAGCTGAAATGCTTCCTTCAAATCTAAACTATCCCAAGAAACTGGGCTGCCTCCTACACATCCAACCTTAAATTGCAGCTTTCTATTTATAAACCATTGCTTCTGTTTCCTCAGTCCCATTAAAAAAACTCCCAATAGAAAGTAACTGAGAAGAAATTCCAGTGTGGATCAGCTCCACAACGTAGGATTGTGGAGCAGCAAATCATAACCTGACACATAGGCAATGGCGGGAGACCGAGACCTGATGATTTAATCTGATTGGTCGTGCTTTAACTAGCTTTTCCACAACTATAGACCTGATGCACACACAAGAATATTTCTATGAATGACGTGCTAATTTTTATATGCTTGTAAAAACAACCATACATCTTTTGTATGAAAAGACAGATGCGCCCCTTAGTCTCCAGCTTTCTTTTTATCAAGATTTAATTTAATTAACTTCGTTTTTTCTTTGTCCAATAAGTGTTTGTGTGCCTGTCCTTTTTCGTTTGGCTAATCAATAGTGAAGAGGACCTATCCTTGTGTTATTGGAGGGACCAACAAAGCCTACCTCAACCGAGTGTTCATAGGTCATATGTCATTTGCGATGACTTCGATTGTCCCAAAATTATTGGAAAACCTTAATCTTGTGATTTATCATCTCAAACCGGGAAAGGTTGAAAGAGGAAAATACAGAAAGCTATAGGGCATAATCATGTTAGAGGATTACTGTAACTGTTTAATAACTTTTCAATTAATCACTCCATGTCTCTAGCTAGTTTGGTTTTCTTAATTATAAAGAATGCATTTATAAATTCAATAAACTAGAAACCCAAAAAGAAAAGAGAGAGAGAGAGAGAGAGAAAAAAAAGAAAGAGTATCAATCCAGGCGGTCAATATAATCAGTAGAAACATGCACTAGAAGAAAAGAAAAATAATAATGACAAATAAGAAAGAGTTGAAGCATAGGAAACTAAAGGTGATTAATATCTGATACAAACTAAATTTATGTTATGCATATTGGTTTTCTTTTTTCATGCTATATTAGATTAATTGAGCAAATCCTTTTTGCACGTCTTCACGTTCATAATATCGTGGTTTAACCAACCTCATCGTTTGTATCAGACACGGTGGCGAAGCAGAGATAATAACTTATGGATAATCGCCAATGGCGTATATATGGGAGCCAAAAATGCATTATAGCTGTTCATTTTTCAAAACAGATTAGATGTTGGTGATCAAAACCATATAGAGGCCGACAAAACGAACTGATGTCACGAACAATCTAGGTTGTTGTCGCAAGATTAAACTTAGATTTAGACAGGGACATGTGGGATTATGACCCCTTGACCTTCCAGCGAGCTTGTTAGACGGGAAGTTGGTTTGACAAACTTCCTAAACTTCTGTAGTCCTTTGAAATACACATTCTTGGGAAAGAACATTTTGGGAAGGCATTAATTGGTTTTTTGATGCATTGCCTGTCTTTTTTCCAGTATATGGACAAACAGACTTCACCATTTAGAATTAGGAATGAGAAACTGAGAACGTTGGGTACGTACTACTGTACAATATAAGAAACATATCATCTGCCATCTGTCCACATGTGGAGAATCACCTTACAAATATGTATTAACGGCGAACTATATGTTTCGTCTTACTAAATATTCTGTAAGTTTTATATGTAAATCTTGAAGAAATCCGTTGTGCTTGATAAGCTATCCACATTAAGCCGCGGTCTGAAGGTAGGCGCTATGGCTTTGATCTTCTTATAGGGGTCAAGACAGACGCTAGCTACATAGTAACCGCAGAAACAAGAGGTTTAAGTTTCAAAAACTAAACATAGAACACAGTTAACACACATATTCATGCATTTATCAGGATGAAAACAGACTCCAGCTAAATCCTAATTTTGCCACAACAGAAAAGACTAACTATTTCCCTTGGTTTTTCTTACCTCCACTATGAATTAGTTCAGAAGGGGGGTCTTTTTCTAATACCAAAGAAAAAGAGTTAAATAGGTTGTTCTGGTTGCAAGACAAATGATATCGCAATTAATGAATACTCTTGCAACCAAGAATTATTTGTGCAAATTGAACTTAATACACTTTGTGTGGATGCTACTCAATCTTGCCTATTGAGCCAACATTGTTGAAAGAAAGAGGATTTCTTATTTCTTAAGCTTGTGTTTAATTCTTACCAAAACCGTATTATATAATCACAACTCCAAGAATTAAAATTGAAAGGACCAGCTCGCTAGAAGTAAAGGCCTATTAACCAAATTTGGTGTCTTTCACTTCTCTTATACAGCAATAATTCCATCCTGCATATTTTACTCGGAAACGAAAACAATTTAGGTTTATGAAGGAGCAAGACGTCATCCCACTATGACCTCTTCAGTCTTCACGAAAACTAGTACAAGGCCTTTTTTTTTTGGTTTGTTTAAATTAGTACAAATTCCAAGGCTATAAAAGTAAACTGAGCCAGAGGCCAGATGGCCATTATGATTATTTAAATCGAGAGAGAGATTGCATGTTCGTCAACTTGATCGGTTTCGTGGTCGGGTGGACCACCTTCTTATAACCAAAAAAAAGTAAAAAAAGAAGCAGGTTGAACTTTAAGAGCATTACTGATGTCACTGTTAAAAGTGTTGTTTTCCTCATAAGAAAAATCGAACTTCTACGTCAGCTAAACTACTGGTTTGCTTGCTCGCTTAAGTTTCTACCAGTTACATCTAAACTCAGACTTTCTACGCCTCTCCATGCCAGGAATATATATTAGTTTGTTCTTTTCCTTCTTCATGCAGTTGGACATTCTCCTTTATGCTTAATTAATTATTTTAAAGAAGCAGGTGTCGACTGATTAAAGTTTCCTAGAGTTGGGGCCTAGGGAGAATAGATGAAAGAAATTAATTACCTGAGAGTTTCTATCTCGCAGAGCTAGACCAAAAAAGTAGAATAGAACGTAAACATTTCCTTTTATTACAGTAATTTCAACGAAAAAACCAGCTGTAACTAAGTTAATGTATTGTATTTGAACTGCTTAATTTCAGTCCAGTCCAAAACCTTCAATCTCTTTGACAAAAATTCTAGCTGGGAGCTAGTTTGTTTCTTATTAGGCCTGAGCTAGCATCTTCAGCAGCCTGAAGCCGATCATCGTGCTTAAGGTGAAGTTTGAGTAATTTTTTGAGAGGGAAACTTTCAGATTTGTCTGGAACCACTAAGATAATCAGATGAAGAGCACATTGGAACCATGCAAAGGCTAGAGGACCACGGACTGCCAACCAGAATGATAAACGTGTATAGAATTTCAATTATTTTCAATCTCTATCTTGTTGAGGATTTGATACAGTTTCTCTTTACATATCTAGGATGTCTCAATATGAGATGAATTTTGTTTGCTGTAGCAATTAAAATTTATCAGAAAAATGACAGTTGATAATTTATAAATATAAACAAAACCTTTTAGTTGAAAGTTTTAGCTTTCCATACTTTCTGAGAAAGATTAAATATCTGTAAATTGAAGAGATCACATGCTTCCAACTATTTTGGATGAATGTTGCCAAACACAAACAAAATTTTGGTATAACAAAGAATTTGTTGAAATAAAAAAGATAAAGAAAGAAAAAGTTCCACATTGAAATGTTGAAGGAAGATAGAAGTTTATATAAGTGTTAAAGTTAACCTACCAAATTGTCTTAGGTATTTTGAATAAAGATTTGACTATCAACACTTTTAAATAATCTAACAACTCTCCCATACTAATTTGGACCAAGGCCTATAATTTCTAATAGAATTCCCTCATGTTTCTTATTCTTCAAAACCACACATCCAAGAATAGAACCTTACTACAGGGAGCCATATATTAAACTACCACTAATCACGGCAAAAATATAGTGCCATTGCAATGACGCACTTACAACGGTCAAAACAAATTGTCATAAGAAACAAACATTACATCAGTCATGGTGACCGTCATTAATCCTAAACCTTTGCAATGATCAGTAACTTTAGGTCCACTTTAGTTGACATAACAATGGTCAAAATGCCATCGTTAGGCCTTCAAGAGCTAGCGATGGTCACCTGAGCCATCATTATGTTAGGTAGTAACAACGGCCTCCATGTTGCACGTCGTTAGGCCACATGGACTTAACGATGGTTATCGTCAGCCGTCATTAGAACCTAATCCACTCAAGTGGATCTGAATCCAAATCTAATTAAATAGACCTAATGATGGTCAATATTGACTGTCATTAAGGTGTGGCTTAACGACGACCACTAAGGCTTAAGGGGACCTAATGATGATCAACGTGGGTTGTTGTTAAGGCACAAGAATTAAGTGGATCTAATCAATGCATATCACTCGAGTGGCCTAACGAAAATTAATATTGACTGTTGTTAAGGTGTGGTCTAACGATGACCACTTAGGGTCGACATTAGGTCCTATGAATTTCAGGGGACTTAACGATGGCCCAAGTAACCCGTTGTTAAAATGAGGACCACTCAATCAAGTGGACCTCATATAGGTCTAATGACAATTGCTGCTAACCATTGTTAGGGCTTGGTTTAATAACGATTAGCAGCGACTATCGTTATAACCATTAAAAGGGGATATGAGATTTTAGATCCCTTTTTTAGCCATTATCATAGCCTTTCAACGTAATGCAACTTTACATAGCACCCTTACTAGCTAAGAGTGTCTTCTCAGGCTGCTGTTTGGGAGCTTCATTGACAATAGATCTTCGCCGCCTCATCTTGTCACCGATCATAGTCTTCAGCCTTCTGTCCACCGTCGTTTGGTTTACTGTGAAGGTAGGTCATTGTTTTCTTTTTCTTTTTAATATATTGTGAAGGTTGTTGTTTTCAACCATAGATTTGTCACGTTCTTCATCTTTAGAATTATGATAAGGTAATATGAGGCCAAATTCATGAACACATTACCCTTTGTACTGTTTAAGTTCATGGACATAGGCAGCAGTGTCATTCCAGGCAATTCTTTTCTTTTTGAGTACCACAAATGAGGGGATTTCCAATGATGTTGAAATTAATAAAAAAATGATAGTTAATAATTTTATTTTTTTTGCTAAAATGCACATTACATAACCCAAAAAGTCTAGGGGAAAAAGGAGAAAAGAGGCTTACTTGAAGGATTTATACAAAATTCTAGGTACATGGTGTTAGCCTATTTGTTGAAGATCAAGGTTTTAATAATTATAAATTCAAAAGAGAAAAGTTTTTCAATGTATCACTTAGGTTCCAAATGTTTTCAATGTTTAATCATACCTTAGTAATCCTTGTAAATGATATTGAGCTAACAGGAATTTTATAAAATGAATGTATAATTAATTCCATATCTTAAAGGTTAAGAAATGCTGATTTGGGGAACTCTGGAAGTCCTTAGTCTACTGGCCACCTTACCAACCAGCTGCCAAGCCTTAACCAAGCGAATGAGAGCTTTTTGTAAGTAAACAGTCAACTGGCTACAAGCCAGCAATTGATTGGTTGTAACCAGTTGACTGGTCACCTTATGAAAGGCACCAATTAGCTATTAGCTTGAGCCTTAATCGACTAAGAGCTCTTTGTGAGTGAACAGTTGACTGTTCACTCCCAGCTCAAGTAGCAGTCTGCTGCCAACCTCTAAACCTTTGATTGGGAGCTCTCTATTAGTGACTAGTTGATTAGTTAAGAGTGAACAATCGATTGTCGGGGTCCAGAATTTGAAAATTATGAGAGGGAAAAAAAAAAGCAGTCAACTGGTCAATGGCAGAGAAGCCATAATGGATTTATAACGGATATATTTTGAAATATCTCTTTTCCCATTCACTACCAACGGATCTATTGGGCCTTAATCTATATAAACTTGACTTGAAGACTTTAAAATAACAAGAAAAATAAGTGATTATATCATTAGTTTCTATCATTAGCTCTTTATCATTAGTGCTTTATTATATCATCTACTCTATTTTAAAGAGTTTATCATTTGTAATTCTTTTTTTCATAAGAGAGAGAAGCTCAAGGAGGTTTCTTGAGAGAGTCAAGCTAAGATAGATCTTGGGTTCAGAGAGAGTATATCCCTGAGAAAGAATTCAAGGAGGTTCCTTCAAGGTGTCAAGCTGTGAGAAGTTTGGAATTAGGAGAGGTTATCTGGGTGTTGTATTGATTTTCTAAGATAGGAAAAAATCCCAAGAGGTTGTTTAAGGACTAGATGTAAGCTTGGGTAAAAGCTGAACCAAAATAAATCTCTGTTTCTATTCTTCTCCTTTACTCCTTTTATATTCTGCATTTATTGCTTCAAATTTGATTTGATTATTTCTTTTATGTTTTAAAAGGAGTTTTTCAATAAAATCTTTATAAAACCTAATTTACCTTCTCTTAGGTTCCAGCCTTGCTCAACAAGTAGTATCAGAGCTTAGGCTCTTGTTTAAAGGATTTAACTATCTCATAAGTATAAATGATTGGATTTGGTGATAATGTTTTGCTTGACGGACTATCCATCACAAAACCTCTTGGTTTCAATGGTGAAAATTTTACCTACTGGAAACTAAGGATGAAAATTTTCTTTGAAGTTGTTGACATTGACCTTTAAGATGCGATTGAGGAAGGTCCATTTGTGCCTACAAAAATTGAAGTCAAGATCTCTGTCAAACCCAGAAGTGAATTGAATGATATAGAGAAAAGAAATGTGTTATTAAATAATATGGCTAAGCTCATTCTCGTTAGTGTACTAAGTCAAAAAGAGTATTTTAGAGTGTCAAATTGTAAAAGTACAAAAGAAATATAAGAAGTTTTAGAGATAACTCATGAAGGAAACTCATGAGTAAAGGATTTTAATATTCACAATTTTACACTACAATATGAATTGTTCAAGATGAATCCTGAAGAAACAACTAAAGAAATGCAAATTCATTTTACCCACGTTGTAAATCATTTGGCAACTTTAGGGAAGACATACTCGCAAATTGATAAGCCTTACACAACAAAATGAATTGTTCAATTGCTGCTCCTTTTAGGTTTCTTTAAGAACATGAGCCAAGATTAAAGTAGCTCCTTAAGGAAAAAGGATCTTGCTCTCAAAGCTTCATCATCAATGTATCTAGATGTGGAAGAATGCAATAATGATTTTCTAAATGAAGAAAACCTTAGTCTATTTGTCAAGAAATTTGGTAGATTCTTTGACAGTAGAAGAATTAATGGAAGAAGACCAACTAAAAGAGGTCAAGAAGCCAAAGAACTTCTTATCTGTTATGAATGTAGAAAATCTGGACACATAAAATGGGAATGTTCTTAATATCTAAGAAAACAAGATATCACAGACAATAAGAAAGGAAAAGAAAAGAAGAAAGCATACTTGTCAGCTACCTGGGGAGAAAGTGATGAAGATTTAAAAGATGAAGAAAATGAAGAAGTCAACATCTGCCTTATAGCTAATTAAGATAAGGTAAGCTCTATCCCTTCTTATGAAGAATTACAATATGCTTTCAATGATTTACATGATGAATTTATTAAGATGACAAAAACTTTAAAATTTTCAAAAGGGGAAATTCTATCTTTAAAAGAAAATCTAGATAAGGAAAAAGGAAGAGAATAACTCACTACTCTAAATGAAAAGCTTCATTAGAAAAGCAAATTAAATCATTATAACATGATTATATTAGTATAAAAAATGAACATCTTTCTCTAAAAAATAAAACTATTTGTAATTGGGAACTTTTGCAAAAAGAAAAGAAAGATTTATTAAACAGTCTTGCTAAGTTCACCAAAGGAAAAGATAATTTAAATATTTTGCTTGGAAAATGAAGATGTCTTTTTGATAAGGTAGGCATTGGATATAATCATAAGAAAAGACAAAAATATTATAATTTTTTTTTTGTTTTAGTTGTTTTGACTAACACTCTATTTATCACATGTTACTATTATGGAAAGAAGGGACATGGATCATACACTTGCTCTTATAGAAAGAATAAAACTCTAGAAGGAAGGAAAGTATGGGTTCCTAAGGGAACAACTAACATTCAAGGATCCAACAAGAATTGGGTATCAAAGAATAAAACTTAATGCTTTTGCAGGTGTGTATGAAGGGTACCAAAAAAAAAAGTACTTGGATAGTGGATGTTTCAAACATATGATTAGAGCTAAATCTAAGTTTATTTTTCTTTAACTAAAAAATGGAAGAAATGTTACATTTGGAGGTAGTATATAAGGAAAATCACTGGTATTGAAAAAATTGATAAGAATTCTTTTACCTCCATTGACAATGTGTTTTTTGTTGAAGGCTTTAATCATAATCCCCTTAACATTAGTGAATTGTGTGATAAAAATAATAGATATATATTTGACTCAAAATATTGCTTGGTTCAAAACTTGACAGTAAACCTCCTTAAACTTGAAATTACATGCATGTAACACCTAATATTAGTTATTTTAAATATTTTATTAATAAAAGTATGATAAACAAAAAAAATTCTTTGACCATGACTCCAAAGTTCAAGAAAGTTATATGCACTTAACTCAAAGTTAAAATGAGTCAATTGTATAAAAAAGTTAAACTTTAAAGTTGAGATTATTTACATATATTTAAAAATTTTAAAAGTTTATTATCAAGTTTTAAAAATCAAGAAAATTATATGCACATTATTTAAAGTTCATGATAGTCTTATACAATTTAGTTTTTTTAAAATTATATTTTTTCCATATATTAAAGTATTACTTTTTCTATTATTATCACAAAAAAATATTGGACAAAAAGTTACCGTAGTACGTACAAATACAGCCGTTATACGTGTTGGTACGGAAGGTTTGGAGCTCCGAGCTTTCCTGGCCAAATTGAGAGATAAACCAATTTTTTTTTTGGTGTCAAATAATAAAATTGAGTATTTCGACATTTCTACTTAGGTATTTTCAAAGACCAGTTCTTCATTTTCTCATATATTTTTCTATTTCTACCATCTCTGCCGTGCTCGTCCGCGAGCTGAAGCGAAACCCTTGTTTCCCTAGTCCCAGCTAGTTGAAGGTGAAAACAGGAAAGCCATTGGTTCACTTGCCTACAAACCCTAACGATTGGAAATTGAGTTGGGAGGAAGAAACAGTCATTGAACCTTCATGGAGTGCGAGTCCTGAGTTGAACCCGATCTGAGTTTTGGTTATTGGTTTGTAGGCTGATGGGTGCTGCGGGCTCCAAGCTCGAGAAGGCTCTTGGCGATCAATTCCCTGAAGGCGAGCGATACTTTGGGCTGGAGAACTTTGGTAATACTTGTTACTGCAATAGCGTTTTGCAGGTAAACAATTGAGAATATATGTGTTTATTTTTCATCAAATTTGATTTCTTGTTTCTGATCGGCTTTCGTCGGCTTATGTGCCAAGTATCGGTTTCTGTAGTGAGGCACTAATTGTCTTGTTTGTTTGTGATGCTGAAAGTTTGTTATTTAGTCATCTTAGTATCGTGGAATTCTGTGGAAAAATGATTGCAGTTGCATATTCGTGTAACTTTTACAGTCCTCGATTTGTTGATCAATTTAGAATTCCACGATGCAAAATTGCAGTTGCATATTCCCTTTCCTCGTTAGATCTCCATTTTAGGTCAACAAGTAGCTAAACTAACTTTCAGGCTTGGTTGTCTGAGAGGAGACAAAGATAACAGTGTCATCATGAATTCAAAAATACCTAGAGAGAGCCATTAGATTGGTCTAAACCTTACATGAATACCTGGAATATATTATTATGTCTCTGTCAAATTGCTTGTTACTTCTATTAAAATTTACAATTGTTCTATAATATCATCTTGTTGACATTCGATACATCATTGCTGTCTCTATAGATACGTATTCCAGCATCTCACTAATTATGGTCCTTTGATAATAAGACATGGTTCCTAAACTGTTAAGCCTTCCAGACAACATAGTTTTGTTTATATATGGGAATCATTTACCCTGTCTATTAACATCAATAATTGCATTAGGTGTCTTTAGTGATAGTGTATGAAAACGGGTGTGTTTGGTATGATTGACAACCATTTTTATAGTTCTTCACTAACAAGTTAATCTTTTTACCCCATTCTGCAGGCATTATACTTCTGTGTTCCATTTCGTGAACAATTGCTAGAGTATTATGGAAATAACAAAAGCATAGGAGATGCAGAAGAAAACCTTTTAACTTGCTTAGCTGACTTATTTTCGCAGGTAATAAGTCTGTGATTTAGAAAATCTTGGTACACAAGCATGGTTTACCACTAGATAATTTGTATTGCCCCCACCAAGTATAACTTTGGTACATGGCGACATGCCTCTTCTCACCAAAGGAAGCTTATGCTTGATTCTTCTGCCATTATGGTCATATGAAAGTGTGCTTTTTTTTTTTTCTCGTTCCTATGCCTTGTGTGGGGTTAATTATCTCTATTTCTATGTTAAATATCACGAAGTTGGGACTTTATAACCTGGGATTTTTTGCTATGATATCGCTTAAGTTAATATGGTTTGTGACTTTGTGTTGGCGTTTGTGCTTAACTAAATTCTTTATCATCTTGTCTTGGATTTTGATACATAGATTTAACTATGTTCATGAATTTCTTGTACCATATTTACTTACTGATTTCAGGATTTGAGAAATTTCTTTCGCATGTTGGAAAATCCATCCATGTGTAAGCTTGAGATCTGTTTGTTGATGTGTTTAATGCTTCAATTCTTCCTTGGGAAGCATTTTGTGGGGTATATTATGCAGATTAAGTATCGTTGTTAAAATATGACTAGCTACTTATGGTGCCCAAATTTGCTTCCATAGTTAATGTATTTTATTTGACATTTGTAATTTTCCCTTCGTTTTTCTCCTTGGTAGAGGCCATTGCTTGCTTGTGTAAACATGCATTCTTTTTTTTTTGGTCAATAGTGTAAACATGATTTTAGTATGCTTGATTATACATATGGTATTGGTTGCTCTGAGAAACTTCTCATTGCTTTCTGCAGTGTGCTTTTTGTAAGTATCTCCCCTTTGCATATGTTTAACATAGTTATCCAATTGATTCCCTCAAAGGTCCATGCAATGGCACATGTCTATTTGGTCTTTCATGGTTGTTGAATTTAACCTATGTTATTTTTCTTGCTGTAGATAAGTTCCCAGAAGAAGAAAACAGGTGTTATTGCTCCCAAGCGATTTGTACAGAGATTGAAAAAACAGAATGAACTCTTTCGTAGCTATATGCACCAGGTATGTGGTTAAATTGTAAAGAATGAGCTTTCTTAAGGATCGTTGGTTATTTTAGAAATTTTAAAGTTTCTTTTTGAGTATGTTCGTGTGTCTCTCCATGTTTATGGAAGGATTTTATGCATACAGGCATGTTGTGCACATGTACTTGCTTCTGAGTTGCAGCTGATTTTTAAGTTTAGATTCTATTATCTGTATTAAGGCTACAGTCATAGATGTATGGTTGGGAAGTTAGTCACAATTGTTCAGTGGGCAGATCATTAGTTGGAACAATGCTATTGTCATATTGTCATCCCTAATGGCAGAAAGATTCTGAGCATGTAGTTAAACTCAAGCTTTAGCTCTGATTTGAAATGGCGGGTACGTAAACGTTGGACTATTTTGAAGGGCATGGAGAGAGTAATGTTTGTGTGTGTACTTGCATAGGTTGGACAGAAATTGAAGGGTTGCAATTAATATGTTTGTTTTGAACTTCCTATAAATAGGGCGTGCTTCTGAAATATATGCCATGGCCTATGAGATGAGAACCGATTGAAATGATCATGATGTTTGTGCATATTTGGGCCTTTCTATATGAATACATAGCCTGCCTATCTGTACCGGGACATGTGCATGCTCAATTTTCATTCACTGTTGAGTGACGTACTGAAATATAATCCTTTTAAATTTGTGTTTCCATATGGCAACAACTCCTTAGGATTTTTGTTTTAAGATGTCTGCTATCAAAATGTTGATTTGGGTTATTGGTTTTCTTGATCTTTTGGTGAGGAAATATTGGGTAACTGATGCTGGATGTTCATTTAGCAGAAATGATTTTTTAAAGTGAGATTGTATTATGATTGTTACTTCTTCGCAAGGAATATGTATATCTTAAATTGTTTGCTAGACATCTGTTCTCTGTTGCTGTCACTGTAGCAATGCATTCCTTATTATTTACATTCCTTGTTAATTTTGTCTTTTGACCTCCATCTACTACTGGCTAGATAATGTCTCTTTATATTATCTAGGTTCCTATTTGAAATAACATTGTCATTGTGGATTTTCTCTTTCTCCTTTTTTTGGTAGGATGCCCATGAATTCTTGAACTTTTTGTTAAATGAACTTGTTGACATTCTGGAGAAAGAGGCCCAGGGTGCAAAGACTGATCAAGAGACCTTGTCACCTTCTGAAAAGACTGCAAATGGACATAAGAATGGTCCAATTAATGGTACTCATAAAGAGCCTTTAGTCACTTGGGTGCACAAGAATTTTCAGGTGACATTGTTCTCCCAGTTTAATGTTTTCATTTTAGTGTTTTGCTTGTGGCAAAAATTGGAGAGCATAAGTTTGAACTCTATTTGGTCAAAGCCAATTTATGTTCTTTATTAAGAGTCCCCCCCCCCCCCCCTTCCCTTTTTTTCATCTGACTAAACAGAAAATCAAGTGTGCAAATCTTGCTAGTTACCTATTTAAGTTCTTAACGTTTTTATGGATGATGAATTTATGTGACTAATATTGGCTTTGGCTGGCAGTATTACAGAACTAATATAATTTTGTTTTAATTTTAATTATGTATAACTGACTTCTATAGACTATAACCATATTTGATGAGAATGTTGTTGATTTTTCTTGTTGATGCTTATGCTTATATTATTGTTGTTGTTATCTCTTGGAGTTGTGGGTTTTGTTACCTCTTTCTCTATCAGTGCTCACTTATTTGATTTTTATCTGGTTTTGAGGAATTAAATTATTATTAATTTCTCTGACCAGGGAATACTTACCAATGAGACAAGGTGCTTGCGATGTGAAACAGTGACAGCTAGGGATGAAACTTTTTTTGACTTGAGCCTTGATATTGAACAAAACAGTTCTATTACTAGCTGTTTGAAAAACTTCAGTTCCACTGAGACGTTGAATGCTGAAGACAAATTTTTTTGTGACAAGTGCTGCAGGTATATACAACTTCAATTCTGGGGACAAGTTATTTCGTTAATTTCCTGCGTATTACTGTTTTGGCTCCAGCTTTTACTTGGTTCCTTGAGTACTTTAAAGGCGGCAAATGGCCAGTTCAACCAATTTGATCAATGTGCTTTATCTAAATTCTTAAGAGTTCCACTGCCTGAGTTATAATTGTGAAATGAATATTTGTGGGATGATGAAGCAAAATGCATGAATATGGAATGGCTTCAATATCCTTTTTTTGGGCATTCAACTACTTGTATCTCCGTCTAATAGTATATAGATTACTGTTTTATTAATGTTAATATTATAATATTTATTGTTTCCTGATATATGGTTGTGTCCTAATATTCATTATGACATTGATGATTGACATTTTTCGTATGTCTTCTGAAGGGGACTTGATTGCCATGTCAGTGTATAGCGTGTAAAAATATATATTTACCTTTTTTTATATGAAATGTCTGCTGCATTTTTCAAGTCCATTTTCCGGCCTAATAACCTGGATGTGAATTTTCTTATTATGTTAGCTTGCAAGAAGCTCAGAAGAGGATGAAGATCAAGAAACCGCCACATATCTTGGTCATCCATCTTAAGCGGTTCAAGTACATTGAACAGCTGGGCCGCTATAAGAAGCTGTCTTACCGGGTTGTCTTCCCCCTTGAGCTGAAGTTGAGTAATACTGTTGAAGATGCAGATATTGAGTATTCTCTATTTGCGGTAGTTGTCCATGTTGGGAGTGGACCCAACCATGGGCACTATGTCAGCCTTGTGAAAAGCCATAACCACTGGTTATTTTTTGACGACGAAAATGTTGAGATGATTGATGAATCTGCTGTGCAGACATTCTTTGGGTCAGCTCAGGAATATTCCAGTAATACAGACCACGGGTACATTTTGTTTTATGAGAGCCTTGGCTCTGGTAACAGGAACTAGATGTTATTTAGACTTGGCTTTTCCATCTGTTTTCTATGTTAATTATATTTTAAAATTTTTTCCTTTTTGTTTTTCTTATTCAACCTGTGGGAGGAGCTGTTATACTTACTTGAGAAGATACAGGTTTCGAAAATGTATACTTAGGTGGTTGGTGTGTACAGTGGATGGTGTAAGCACACTGTCCTTTTCTTGTTCGCAATAAGTTAAGAGCAGTATATATGGTGTGAAATTTCACCAACGATGTTAACATTAGAAACAAAATGCAATTGGAATTGCTCGTAACTTATTCATTGTAGCTTCTGTGACCGGTTTTCTGTCTATCATCACCGTGTGGTATCCTATTCTTTGGGTTTTTTTTTTTTCTTTGTAGGGGTTTGTGGGGGGGGCGGGGGGGGAGGTAGTTTGTTATATGATCGCCTTGTACATTCCGAATTTAGGGTATCGATTTTTGAAAAAAAAATAAAAAGAAAAAAGGAGCTTCACTCACGACATATAATGTTTTGAATTGACATTCAAATTCTCTTGGGGTGGCTGTAGTGTAGATATTAATGTTGGGTAGTACTCTTTCACCTAAAGTATTGTTAATAGGGCTGCGACAGTTGCAATGATTTTGGGTTTATTGGTCAAAGATGAACTAACAATCGTATCATCAGAAGAGCAATGGAAATAACAGATTGAGCATGCAAGACTACTACTACCAGAGTCGATTACAGCATTGCAACTTCAATCAAATTGTGATGCCCTTTTGCCATCAGCTTAATCGCAATGCATTTTATCCGTAAGCTGTCAACAAATAATTCAGTTTCCCCTGTACAAGAAAATAATAACTAAATTTTGTATAACTACCGAAATGTGATAATTCATCAACAGATGAAAGCCTCACTTCTAAGCTGTAGGCATATAAGTATCTTCGTTCAACAATGCTTCATGATCAATGATGTCATCGCATTCGGTTGTTTCTTCTGAATTGTTTAGAGTTCTATCATATTTTACCTGCAAAAGGAATTAAAAAAAAAAAAACTAAGCCATACTTTAAACCACAACAATATACTGCTGCCTGCTCAAATTTTGAGTTATTTAAACTTTTCCGCCTTTTGCTTTATCGGCCCAGTTGGAAACAGGAAGATAACGAAATGGAAAGAAACGACGAAAAGTTTTACATTCTGGACGTCTTTATTTTGTCCCCTCTGAAAATACAGAGTGATGAGCTTCATGGTCAGTATGAAGGAAAACTAATACCATATTAATAATTTATGATGCGACTGTAATTTGGGTTCCCAGTTTGCAATTTAGGAGTTTGGGATAGCAAAATCCATGATCTTCAAGAAAAGCAAATATTTAAAGATTCCCAAAGAACCACAATGTTGTCCATCCAGTGTGCACTGCTTCATTCACAAATCTCTACAAACAAGTGGATTCCACAACCAAAAACCAAGGTGGTCCGAACTCTCTTCTGGTATATGGAATACAAATACTATATAGAAACGGCTTTTATGGTGACATATTGTCCATGAAAAGGAACAAGATTTTCTGCTTTTATTACAGGATAATCGATAAAAAATTTCTTTAATTTAAAATAAGGTAAAAAAGAGTCAAATACCTGAGTTTCATGAACCTCATTTACAACATTCAACAGCCTCCGGTATTGATCTCTGGCCTCTGGATACTGAACCATTGACATCACCCTGGCCAGGGCTTTCTGCATCCTTTCCTCAGTTTGCTTCCTGCCTTCTTTTAGGAAATCATAGTCATCCTCCTTGGAAGACATATCTTGTACCGTAGTCCCCTCACTAATGGCTTCTGATTTAAATCCACGTAAACCACTGCGTTTTCGACGCCAACGTAAAATAACCTTCTCCATAATTCCAACAGACCATATTATCTTTCTGTTGTTTTTCCTAACTTGGTGGCCTCTTACATGAGCCTGTAACCACGGAAAATGGGTTTGAACAATTAGAAGAAGCCAGAAGAAGAATAGGGAATAAACATTCAAGTCAAACAATATCCACAAAACCTTCTGTACAATAAAAATATTGGAAAGGTACCTGAATTTTCACTATTCGCTGCCGAATTATCAAAAAGTCTTTTCTGCCCTTCCAACTACGGAACTTCTTCTGAATTTGTACTGCAGCAGCATGGACAGGCTCATCATGCTGTCCAGCCTTGTGTGACTTGATTGTTATAAGTGAAAGAGCATGTTCATCAGATATTTCAAAATTATCATCACCATATTCTTTCAATTGTTTTCTCTGGAATGACTTCACTCTGAAAACTTGATGAATACGAGCAGCAGCTTGAGTGGCATTACAAACTGCAGCCAGTGAATCTTTCAATGACAGACCATTTGATATGTCTCCATCATTAACTGTAGTATTATATTGTTTTTGCACTCTTTGTACTTCTTTTGCTCCATAATTGTCTTTAGCACCAACTTCACTATTCAAATTAAGAGATGAGAGATGCGCAGTCAGGGCAGATTCTGCAAGATACCCTGCAATCCCTTTGTGTCCATTTGCAGAAGCTAGGTCAGCAGGTGTCCTACCAGAAGGATACTTTGGGCACGGATCAGTCAGTGCTCCAGGAGCTGCACCAAGAGTGATAAGGGAAGCAACTGTGCGCTCCCTGATAAAGTAAATTCAAGTAAGAACCTAGAGAAGGATGATAACAAGCATGCGAAGTATAATAACAAAACCTAAGCACTAAACTAGCAGTCCAGGTTCCTTCTACTCATTTTATCTCATATAGTCATACTAAAATTGAAATGCTTCAACAACAGCACCATAGGCTTTCTTAGCCATTTTTTCTTATAAATTCTTCATAAACGACACCTTACTCCATCCTTCTATCCTTGAACATAAAATACATTAACACATTCTTGAAACTGCTTCTAGGTCTACTTCTCATTTTTCTATTCCCATAAATTAATATTTTCTAACATAATATCATCACTCTTGCACGGTTGCAGGCAGGCTAGAATGATAAGTTTTAAAAACTAAGAACAGTTTTGATGAAGCTCATTCCATGCCACTAGTACTAAAGTGCTCACCTGCAACAAAATGCTGCCCAATGAAGAGCAGTCCATCCATTTATGTCACGAAAGTTAACATTTACACCTGAAACTATCGTAGGTGGAAGGGCCCAATCATAGCCAAGAGCCGCCGCAAAATGAAGCACACCTTGGCCACCCTCGTCTAATACATTAGGGCCTTTCCCATCTTCAGTGATTTTATGAAGGAGCCATGCCAGCAACTTTTCTTTCAGAACCTTTTGAAGCAGCTGCTCGTGTAGATCTTCTGGAGAAAAATCTTTCTCTAAAGTAAGTTTCAGTAATATGTCCCATTTGTCATTCTCCTCTCTCAGCAAAGAACTGATTTTGCTTCCCAGCTGATAATTCTCATTTACACTAATAGATTCTAAATGTTGAGGAAAGGCTGACCCCAAAGACAATAGTTCTCCAAATCGCATATTAAGCATTTCAAAAATGCTGCCTCTGTCCTTATCTGCAGTGTTGACTTCTTGAATATGGTTGACTCGGAAATCAAATTCTCGCACTTCACTACATGCTATTCTATTGGAACATGTTATATAGAAAGGAACCCTCCCAGCCTTGTGCAGTGGAGTATGACAACGAAGAACGCCATTGCTGATAATCTCTGCAGGAACTTCTTCCTCCCCAAACATGCATGACCATTTACAATTTTCTGCTTCTTGTTGGCTCCTTAAGAATTTTCCTGAAATAAGGACCTGTAAAAGTTTTTTTCCAATGAAATAATATTCAGATAAACAGAACTGACAGATAAGCAGACAGAAACAATTAGAACATCCCTCAGAAAGAAAGTTCTGTAAAAAGTAACAAATTATCATTCCAGTGATCAAAACTAATAGCAAGTGCATGAGAAATATAAACAGAGTACCTTAATTTTTGAGTTTTCGTATGTCCAGCTAGGTGAAAAGTCAATAATGCTAAAAAGCTGACAATGGGAAATAGATGGGTCCAGAAGACAGTTGTTCAAGTGCACATGGGGAGAAAAAGTTGTGTTGTCAACTCCGTTTTCACTTTCAACTGTATCCCAATACCCACCAGTAGTAGATTGTATCTTCAGTTCACCTACATCACCAAGTTCGTTACTCATCCATTGGTTGAAACTGTCAAGCTTTTTCAGACCCTCTTCTGTAGCAGATCCTTCTAAGAGAGTTTGCTTTAAAGTATGATAAGTGTCGTCACCTATTTCATCCAGGCTTCTACTAGTCTCTAGATCTGATTTTACTTTATAGTTGTTTTCCTCATTCAAAAGCTCTTCATGGGGAACATGTTCCCCTAGACACTTGTTTTGTTTGTCTGGAGGTACAAGAAGCTTCTCCAAGGACTTTTGAAAGTCAACTTCATGAACTTCTTGCTCATAGTGCCCGGAACTAACCTCAGAGAATGACATTGGATGCACACTATCTGTGGTCAATCTGAGTAAGCATGAAGAATTACAACCAGACGCCTGTTAACAAGAAACACTGAAGCCTTAAATTCAATTAAATGCAATTGAAGGAAAGCATCCCTCAAACTCTAAAACAATATATTATAAGTAAGGAAAATGTTTAAAATTTACTCATGGGTAAACAGTTCTTTCCTCTCTTTTTTAGGTTAAATTAATGTTATGATCCCTTAAATTTGAGACATACCAAAATGATCCTTCAACTTATATTTTCTCCCCTAGGAGTCTTTTTTATTATCTATGTGCTGACTAGGTGGTACTCAGAGGAATATAGAGCTCAGATATTATACTCCCCACACTAGTTTGATTCTCCCCCAGCTATTTATAAGCATAGCTGTAGGTTCTATTACTACAATAACTCCTTTCTGTTATTACAGTAACTAACCAACTAATCTGACTGTTTAGTCAGTTAGAACTATTAACCCTCACTGACAGTTCCCTTATAACAATGACACCCCACCTTCAAGATTTCCTTGTCCTCAAGGAATGGGAACTAAAGTATCAAACTCAGGAAATTGATTCTTGATAGCTTCTAAGGGCTCCCAAGTTGCACGTTCAGAACTTGCATACCTCCACTGAAGTAACACCTAAGTTAAAGGAAGATTTCCACGCTTAACCACATGCCTGTAAATGATTCTTTCTGGTTCCATCAAAAAAAACCCACTGTCATCAACCATATGCAGTGTCGAAGATACCGTTGAGGAATTTCCCACATGTTTCTATAATAATGAAACATGGAAAACAGAGTGAATATGGCACCCTTCAAGTAATGCTAGCTTATAAGCAACCTGTCCAACACATTCCAGCAACCCATAAGGACCGAAATACCGCGCTGATAACTTATGTAATGGGGTATTTGTTAAGGTTGTTCTTTTGAAGGTGCAGCTTCACATAAACCAGATCACCCACTGCAAATTCTCCGCCAGAACGTTTCTTATTTGCCTGCTATATCATTCTGTTCTTGGCCTTCAACAAATTCTGCCTGAGTGTGTGAATAATGGTTTCTCATGCTTTGAATTCAGCATCCACACATTGATTAGTAGAATCCCGTCATATAAGGCATATATATTGGAGGTGCAACCCCATATACAGCTTCAAAAGGTGTCATCCCTGCTGCTGAATGGAATGTGGTGTTGTACAAAAGCTCAACCATTGGAAGCCACTTAACCTACTGTTTAGGGTGATCTCCAGTCATACATCTCAAATAACTTTTCAAAGTATGATTCAAGACTTCTGTTTGACCATCTGTTTGGGGATGGTAAGCAGAAGAATACCTGCACAAGCTGATTTTTAAACAATTTCTTCCAAAATATGCCACAAAAAATTGGATTATGATCAGTCACTATGGATTGAAGGATACCATGAAGCTTAATGACGTTTTTGAGAAATAATTTGGCCACATCTACAGCTGTATAAGGGTGTTTTAAGGCCATAAAATCCATTGCCAAATCACACCATACCGTAGTTGGAGTTGACAGAGGTTGTAATAACCCTGGTGATGCCACGGTTTCAGTTTTAAAACCCTGACAGATGCTACATTCACACACAGAAACCCTTACATATTTTTTCATCCCTTTCCAGTAAAAACAGAGGCTAATATCTTGTAAGTTGGAGTAGCTCCTGAATCACCCCCACAAGTACTATTATGGAAGATATTTAAAATATTTTGCTTCAGCTGATAGTCATCTCCTACAACAATCTTCCCTTTTCTCTTAAGAGTATGCTGGTCCTAAGTAAACTTCGAAAAAGAATTAGGATCCAGCTATAGTTGAGTTAGAATATGCCGAATTTTGTCATCTTCCTCCCAAGAATCTCAGACCCTTTAATGAATACTGGAAAAAATTGTAGTAAAAGCAAAGCAGTCACTGCTATCTTCATGTTCACAATGTGACAAGGAATTAGCCACTACATTGTCTTTGCCTTTCCTATATTCGATTGAGTAATCAAGTCTCCATAGTTTATGTACCCATTTCTACTGTTCCAGTGTAATTATTTTCAGCTCCAAAAGGTATTTCGAGGTCAAATGATCCGTTTTAATGATGACATGTTGACCTTGAACATACTGTTTCTGCTGCTAAACTGCAAAAACAATTGCTTTTAACTCCCTCTCATAAGCTGACAAATTCTTCTTCCTTGGACTTGATGCTTTACAATAAGCAATAGGGTGTCCATTCTGTGATAGGACAGCCCCTATTCCTTCTTGTGAAGCATCAATTTCAATGGTAAATGGCTGCGAAAAGTTAGGAAGAGAAGGCACAGGAGTTGAGCTCACAGCATGCTTAAGTGTATGAAAAACATTTTCTGCCTCTTCTGTCCAAATATACTCCCTATCCTTCTCCAATAATTCTGTCAATGGCTTAGAAATAATGCCATAGTGACGAACAAATCTCCTATAGTAACTTGTGAGTCCTAAGAAACCCCTTAAGGACTTGATATTTTTGGGTGTAGGCCAAGATATCAATCTGAGTAGCCCCGAACTTACATTTGCTCCTCTTGGCATATAATGTGTTGTTATGAGGAACCAGTAAAGCCTTCTTTAGATGTAATAAATGCTCCTAATTGTATATATCATCGAAAAAAACTAGGATGCCTTTTTGAAGATAATTCTGAAAAATGGAATTCATTAACCCTTGGAAGGTTGCAGGGGCATTAGTGAGCCAAAGGCATCACTACAAACTCATGCAAGCTTTCATGTGTTCTGAAAGTTGTCTTGTGCACATAAGAAGAATTCATCAAGATCTGATGGTATCTAGCACGTAAATCTAATTTTGTATTATAGCTAGCTCCACGTAACTTGTCAAGAAGTTCTTCAATCACCAGAATAGGGAAGTTATTTTAGTTGTTTGAACGTTAAATTTCCTGTAATCCATGCAAAACCTCCAAGTACCATCCTTCTTACTCACCAATACCACCATTGTTGCACATGAACTGGAACTCTTACAAATTACATCATTAGTCATCATCTCTTTAACTAATTCTTCCATTGTTGTCTTCTGTGCAAGCCCATAACGATATGGTTTCAGATAAATAGGCTTTTCCTCCTTTAAATGAATGGCATGATCAAATGCCCGTGATGGAGGTTAGCTTGTAGGCATCAAGAAAACATCATTAATTCTTGTAAAAGGGTCTCCAACTAAGCTTGCTGCTGCTCTGAAAGTGTTACACAACTCTTATCAGAATTATCTACTGAAATCAGCAAGATTCCAGCAAAATTGCATATCTTTCTATCATTAATGATCTCATCTTCTAAAACCAATGGCTCTTGTTCTATTCCTTGAATATTGTAGTCTTGGTCAGCTAAAGAAAAAGCCAAAGAACGACTTTGATAATCGAATTGAATCTTTCATAGAGTAGCAAGTCACAGTACTCCAAGTATAGCATCATAAGCTCCCAAATTCAAAATATAAAAGTCAGCTACAAATTGACTACCCTGCATATTTCATGCTAACTACTTGCACATGTTGCCCACCATTGTCTTCTCTCCTTCAGCCACAGTCACTTGAATTTCTGGTGAATAGCTCGTATTTAATTTCAGTTTCTTCACCAAAGATGAATGCAGAAAATTGTGTGCGCTTCTAGTATCTACCAAAATAGTAATAGGGTGTTTCTTGATATATCCATAAACTCTTAATGTAAAGTACTTATCCAACTTGTGAATTGCGTGTATAGACAGTATAGGAAGAGAATCGGGCTCCTCCAATGGCTCAACCTCCTGTGTATCCATTAGTATGTCAACCTCATCTTCTTTTTCTTCAGCTTGAACACGAATCAAGAAAGAATGACTTGTCTTGCTTCTATGATCAGCAGTATACCTATCATTACACCAATAGCGTAAGTCTTTCTTTCATTTTTCATCCATCTCCCTTTTTGTCAACTGCTTAACTGGTTTTTCTGCTAGTGTAGATGATTTCTCCATAGTGCTCCCTATTGAATTCACTGTTTCTTCTAGTTTAAAAGTACTATTGGCAGATTTAGTGTAATTGGAAAATGGTTTTGACTTTCTAAATGAACTCCTGCTTCAATCCTGTGTTGCCATCATAGCATTTTCGTGTAACCTTGCCAAGTACATAGCATTTACTAATGATGCTGGTCTGAACATCCAAACAAAAGATTCAATATCGGGCGTTAGTCCCCCAAGAAACAAACATATGCATTTCCTCAGGTAAAACTACTTTTGATAGCAAATCTTCAAATTTTTCCTTCTACTGAAAAACAGTCCCTTCCAGACATAATTTCTTCAATTCTACCAGTGGATCAATCTTTTTGATGTCACCAAAACGGACACAAATAGCAGTCAAGTAGTCTATCAATGACATTTCCCTTGCTTTGCGAATGACCATGAAATTTTGGTGCCATTGTAAAGCTATACCTTCCAGATGAAGATTGATTAGCTTAATTCAATGGTCTGTTGGTGTTCCATCAATATCACAAAACTCGCGACACCTAAATGCCCATCCCTTGTAATCACTTCCATTGAATCTTGGAAAATCAATGCGAGAATACTTCATCAAAATGGTGTATCCATCCACCTATGCTGGCCAGAAAGAACCAAACTATGGTCGATTGTCTCCAGCTCGTCCACCACTGGAAATGGACACTCCATTTCCCTCACCAATTATCGAAGTCAAATGAACAAGTTTAGTAGCCATATCGGCGACTAAGCTCTCAAGCTTCAAAATCAAGCATCAAATCTCTCCGACTTCTACCTTATTCTAACTAACTTCCTGCTCAAGATCTCTTTGTTGATCACCAACCAAAGAACGCGTCTTGCGAGCCATCACTGCAATCATGACTCTGATACCAATTTGGTACTCAAAGGAATATAGAACTCAGACATTATTCTCCCCATACTAGTTCGATTCTCTCTCCACTATTTATAAGCATAGCTATAGGTTCTATTATTACAATAACTCCTTTCCATTATTACAGTAACTAACCAACTAATCTAACCATTTAGTCAGTTAAAACTATTAACCCTCACTAACATTTCCCTTACAACACTAGGTCTAGGATCCATGCATGCTAAGGTGTTATCCATGGTGCCTTTTTCTCATTTTTTTCCAACACAACGTAATTTTTCCAATTTTCAAAATAAGCACCAAACACAAATCCACCACTAACTACCTCACCCTATTCCTCCTTCTCTTTGGCTTCCTCTTCCACCACATATACACTATCCCTTTGCTTTCTCTTCCTCTAAAACTTCCCTTTAGACTTGTCTTGTAATCACAGAGGGCAAGTAGCTAACTGTTGGGAGAGGCTGAACTTTTAAACCATGGATCTGAAATTGGAGATTTCAATGGCTAAAAGCATAACAGGAGCACTCCTTAAAGGTTTGCTTCTCTGGTGATGAGAAATCCTTATTAAGCCAAGTGTCAATAGATACTAATAATATTCAAGAAATCAATGACCTTGGATCACTATTTTCATCATGTTCATCAAAATCAATGTATTTATCCAAGTCCAAGTCTTACGTCTCTGAAACATAGCACAGAAAAAGAAACTGCCATGTCCCATTAGAGAAGAAGCAAAAGAGTTGGACTGCTTTTGAATATATTTGGTTCTCTTAAGCTTAGCCCTTACAGTCTTGTGGGGTGAGATTTTGCGTATTATTTCGACATCAATATGCCTCTACTCTTATTCAATTTGGAATGCGAGATATCAATGGACAAAAGAGGTTCCAAGTTGCCCACAACAGAGTTTAAAGTCCACATGAAGGTCACAAGGATCGGCTAATAAAGGGCATTGAATTTGACTAGAAGATTCTCAGTTTTGCGTTTGATGCATCTTATCCTGGAAGCTTTCTCAAATACAAAGGACAAAGATTAAGTTTCTTTTGTTATTAGATTTTTAGCATTTGGGAAGGAGAGACATCAGAGACTAAGAATTCAAAGAATCTGTTCCATATCTATTTCCTCTTCATGAAATTTTGTTTGCTTAGATATCTAGCATTTAGAATAAACCAACAATAGTTAATGCAATCTACTCTGTAAGAGGTTTGGTTGCAGTTTGTAAGCCCATCCCACCAGAGGTCGCATAAGTCTCACCCAATAAGGAAGAGAGAGAGAGAGAGAGAGACACACACACACACACACACAAAAGAAAAAAAGTAGAGGGTAGACAAATGGGGAGTGTATGGAAGAGAAAGTGAAAGGGGACAAGGGTGAGGCAGTTGCTAGTTAGTGCTGAATTTTGGTTTGGTGTTTATTTGGAAAATTAGGAAAATTAAATTGTGTTGGGGAAAAAAAAAAGACACTATGGACAACACATCCGCATACATGGATCCTGACCAGAACACCAATATAACCTAATTCTTAATATATATATATATATATATATATATATATATAGTCATATTTTTGCAAACAGATTCTAGAATAACTCAGGAGAATGCATCAATTATGATATTAATGTTACTCCATATAAATCACTGATACCTGCCCATTCCCTTGAACTTGCATGAGATTCCAATTCTCATGCTGTTTGGCTATGCTGCTGGATGAAAGTTGCCGCATTATCTCATCTCCTTGAGAGGAATTGCTATTGATTGCCATGGTATTTGGTTGTATGTTAGGCAATAAGTGATGACAAGGCACAGGTTGACTACCAGCATCGTTTTTTAAGACATCTTCCCAGAATGAAAAGCCAAGGTGTTTTGGGGGTTCATACATTAGGCCAGCATCACCAGTGTTCTTGGTTTTATTTGCTTGACCAAGGGAGATATGATCTGCCCCAGGAATGCCTAACAACTTTCCTTGATCATCTGTTATAATTTCAGTATTAGGATTACTATGTCATGTCAAGTAAGAATTGGCCTAATCAAAAGGCCAGTATTGATGGAAGAAAGATAATACAACTAAACAATATAAAAGAAGAAACTTACTTAAAAACGGCAAAGGGTGATAAGGATCACAGAGTTTAGCATTAGTCTTCTCAACCACAGGCTGTTGCAGCTCAAGGAAAGAGTAGAACTGTGAAGTTGCATGGCTGTTGAATGCTGTAAACATTACGTCAAGTTACAAGAATAAATTAATCTAGATACAAGCAACAGTGATACTGAAGAATAAAAGCAGAAGAAACCTGTTGCTATGCGTTTAACTTAAGTCATTTAATGTTTATTTTAATTGTGTATTTTCTGTTTTTTAGGCATTTATTAATAATTCTCAGTTAGATTAGGATTAGGGTTTTTTACAGCAGCCCATTGGGTCTTTTAATTGTGGCTCAATAAACTCATTATTTTCATATTAACTAGGATTAGTAGTCTAGGGTTTCCAAGACCTATATATATAGGGAAGGAGACCATGAATCTGAGTATGTAAATCTGAGAAATTTCTAGCTAATAAAACAGAGGCTTTTTTGTGAATTCCTATTATTCTACATGGTATTAGAGCTTTAGGATTCAAGGACCATGATTAAATTTGGTTTTGGCCTTGATGTCGATGGACATGAGAGCCAAACTACCTCCATAGAATCAGGCCGTGATCCTGATTCTCTTAAAGCCACTGAATAGTCTGCCATTGGTCATTCCATAGGCAATGAGTCAACCCCTGTCATGGTAACAACTCACCGTCTCAATGGACACAATTATCTATAGTGGTCTGCTGGTGTGGTGCTTTTTATTAGAGGTAAGGGCAAGGCTGATTACCTAACTGGAGTATCAAAGCCCCCAAAAGCTAGATGATTCGAAATAGGGAGACAGAGAATAGCATGATTCAGTCATGGTTGATCAATTCCATGACACCTGACACAGGGGAGAACTTTCTTTTATACCAAACAACCCATCAAGCATGGGAGGCAGCAAATGAGACATATTCTTCAGCCAAGAACACCGCCATTATCTTTGAAATTGAGAGTTTTTTGCACGAAATTAGGCAAGGGGATGCAAACATAACTCAATACTATAATTTATTGTTACATCATTGGCAACAACTATACCTCTATGAATCTCATCAGTGGCATTGTGCTTTAGATGCTTCTTAGAAGCCTTGTTATGTTCATAGACCCTTTACCATCCTTAAGAGAAGTTTTCTCTTAAATCAAGAGGGAAGAGAGTAGGAAAAGATTGACATTGGGATCTCTACCATCTCATTCCCATTCTAAATTAATGGCACTGTCATCTAGAGGGCCTCAATCGAGTGAGTATAGGAATAAGAAGCAAGGCAAACCATAGTATGACCATTGCAATAAAGCTGGCCACCCTAAAGAAAAATGTTAGGCACTCCATGGCAAGCCACCACATGTTAAGAATAAAGGGAAGAATGTGGGTCATGCCACCAACAATGCTGAATGAGTGGAGCAAGACTCTAGTGTTTTCACTAGCAAAAAACTTTAGCTATTCCATAAGATGTTTGGCAACAAACAACTTCAATTTCAGACTAACCCCAATCAAGTAATCTCCCCTTGGCTTTTAAACTCTTGAATGGGACACGATAAAACATGGGTGGTTGATTCAGGTGCTACTGACTATATGACAAGTAATCAAGCCTCTCTTGATAATTTCATAACTTGTACTGAAGATTTACATGTTAAACTGGCTTATGGGACACCTTCAAAAGTTCTAGGCTCAGGTATTGTGAGAATTACTGCAAACTTAATTTTCACTAATGTTTTGTTAGTTCCACAATTGTCCCATAATTTACTATCAATTAGCAAAGTTTCAAAAGACCTTCACTGTGTTACTAAATTCTATTCTGGTGGTTGTGTTTTTCAGGACTTGGAATTGGGGAGGACCATTGGCAATGCTAAGAAATGTGCTGGTCTTTACTTTCTCACTGTTAACTCTTGCAAATATGTTTTGTCTACTGTTTTTTCTGATTTTATGTTATGGCATTTTCGGATAGGTCACCCCAATCCAAATTATATGAAAAAGATGTATCCCAGTTTGTTCAATAAAAATTCTATTCCTTTTGATTGTACAGTGTGTCAATAGTCTAAACATACTCGTGCATCCTATAACCCACACCCACATATCACCTCTGAACCATTTTCCCTTATTCATAGTAATGTTTGAGGTCTATCAAAAACACCAACACTTACTGGGGCAAGATGGTTTATCACATTCATTGATGACTACATGAGACTTACATGGATATATCTTATGAGAGACAAATTCGAAACCCCACATATATTTAAAAAATTCCACACACTAATATCCACCCAATTCCATGCCACCATAAAAGTCTTAAGATCTAACAACGAGAAGGAATACTTTAACAAAGCACTAGGAACTTTCCTTACAAATAAGGAAATTATTCACCAAAGCTCCTATGTAAATATGCCACAGCAGAATGGGGTTTCTGAGAGGAAAAGTAGGCACCTCTTAGAAGTAACTAGTGCTCTCCTTATTGCCTCTAATACAACCAAACCTTACTAGGAAGAAGCAGTCCTCACAACTACTTACCTTATCAATAGATGTCCTAAAAAACCTTGAACTATAAAACACCTTTAGCCACCCTCCACGAAACCTACCCTTCCTTTATCTCCATTATTCCTAATCTTCCACTTCGGATTTTTGGTTGTACATGTTTTGTACACAATTACAACTCAGGAAAATTGGAACCCTAATCCCATAAGTGTGTTTTTGTAGGATACTCGTCCACTAAGAAAGGGTATAAGTGTTACTACACTACAACAAAGCGCTTTTACATTACCATGGATGTCATCTTTCAAGAAAACTAACCTTATTTTCCTCCTGTCTCGAGCCAAGGAGAGCAACTTAGTGACCCCTTTCCTATTAGCACTATGCCTACTAGCCTCGCTGTTGGAACATTTATTAGTCCAACACATTATTAGTCTAACTTTAGTATTCATTAGCCTCCTTTCTTAGTGTATACCTTGTATATGAATATGTGTTATTTGAGTATTGAATAACGTGAAATAAAAATTGTTTCCTTTCACTACATAGTATTAGAGCTCTTGGCACTTTTCTAGATATTTTTCTTCATTGTTCTCAACTGTCCATCGTTGGAGAAACTTGGGTGACCACTATAAGTGGCTGTTTTTCTTTCATCATCGCCCTAGGAGGAAGCACAGTGACCAGTTCAGTGAAACCCCAGCGACTGGTCACTGGAATCCCAGCGCATGAAGCTCACACATAGCTAAAGTGATCTGCGCTGGCGCATGCAACGGAACCTCACCGCCATTCAACTTCTGTAGCATTCGAAATCCTTTTTCCAGCCAAAACCCTTCTCTGGTGTACATAAGGAAGTGTTTTTAATTAGCTTTCATTGCTCAGCCTTTTTTACCCTTCATTTTTTAGTCACAAGGATCTCTGTTTAGCCTTCATTGCTGCTCTTATACTCCCTGTCAGCCTTCTATGATTTGTCCTATTATTAGCCTTACTTGTTGTACCTTTATTTCTCCACAAATTGGACTTGAATGGACCTTCGTTATCCAACCAGCTCTGGTAAAGTTTTTGCTTCCACTTGTAACCCATATCCTTCTATTGTCCAGGCCTGACATTATAGTGTCAACATGACTAGAGTAAATGCGACATCCAATTCTCAAAGGTCAAAGGCCTTTAATCAAGGACAGAAATACATAAGTCAGTAGCCAAGCCAAGAAACCACACAAGGAGGATTTAACAAGGAGGAAATAGTAAAGCTCAAAGCTTTGTTGAAGGGCCTAGATGTGTCCATAGGTAATAAAATTACTTGTTCATTTGCCTGTTCAGGTAAGCCTCTCAATTCCTATAGATTTAATGTTTCAGATAAGTTTACTCAAGATTCTTGGGTCATTGACTCAGGAGCTACTGATCATATGACCAACTCTTCCCATCATTTTAATACATATACTTTGTGTCCTAGCAATAGAAAAATTTCAGTGGCTGATGGCTCCTAAGTTACTGTTGCTGGACTTGGAAATATCCAAATAAATCCTTCATTTATTTTTAGAAATGTTCTCCATGTTCCCAAGTTGTCCACCAATCTTATTTCCATACAAAAACTCACCAAAGACATGCATTGCAATGTGATTTTTCATCCTACTTGCTGTCTTTTCAGGACCAAGTTTCTAAAAAGAGCATTGAGCTTGCTAAGGTAAAAAATGGGTTGTACTACCTTGAGACAACAGAAAATTCAAGAAATATCAGGTACGCTTTATCTTCATCATTTCTTTTAAACACTTCTTCTAAAGATAAGATTTGGCTTCATTATTGTCACCTTGGACACCTTTCTTTTGGAACTTTGAAAATCATGTTTCCTTCCTTGTTTAAAGGCTTGAGTGTTGAAAATTTTCATTGTGACGTCTGTGAATTTGCCAAACATAGAAGTTCACACTTTCCAATCAATAACATTTTATCCCGTTTTGTTTGATTCACAGTGACATATAGCGCCTTTACACCATCCCTAACATTTCAGGGACTCGATAGTTTGTATCTTTTATTGATCTTTCTCCTAAAAAATAAATCGGATGTGAGTCATTTGTTCTCAACTTTTCACACCATGATCTAAAATCAATTTGGTGTAAAAATTAAGAGGATTATGACTGATAATGCAAGGGATTACTTTAACCAAATCCTATCAACTTATTTCAAAAGAGAAGGAATCATACATAAGTCATCTTATGTCAACACCCCACAGCAAAATGGAATGGTAGAAAGAAAAAATGGTCATCTTTTATCCACTGCCCATGCCTACTTGTTCCAAACCAATTTACCAAAATCTTATTAGAGGGAAGCCGTCCTTACAGCCACTTATGTCATAAACAGATTACCATTAAGGGTGTTTGAGTTTAAATCTCCCATGGAAGTCCTCTTTTAGTTCTATCCTGACCTCAAAACTTCAAACAACCATACACCAAAAATATTTGGTTGCACATCATTTATTCACATTCACAATAGTGGAAAGCTAGATCCAAGAGCCATTAAGTGCATTTTTTTGGGATATTCCTAAACTCAAAAGGGGTACAAATGTTATCACCCTCCTAGAAAAAGATTCTATGTCTTAGCTAACATTACTTTTGCTAAAGGTACACCTTATTTCTCTAAGCCTTATCATCAGAGGGAGGTTTCTATGAAAGATAAGGACAACGATCCTTTTTTACTTAACTTACCCACTTTACTTACCAACTCAAAGAAGCTATGCCCAACATTGAGTCCATATCGTTGCATCCTCCCAATCCTAAACCTTGTCTTGAAACATGCTTGTTTGACCTTGTCCCAAGTACTGAATTTGTTTCTAAAGATAATGTTGTTCATGATTCTACGAGGTATTTGCAGGTGTACTCAAGGAGGAACACTCCCACTATTGAACCAATGCAAGACCAAGACTCTAATCCTGACCCATGAATTAAGGTAACAACAAGCTCCAAATCTAATTCTTTGGATGAATAAAAAATTGATGACCTTGATATTGCTATTGCCTTTAGAAAAGGAACTAGGGAATGTACTAAGTGTCCATTATATCCACTTTCTCATTTTGTGTCATTTGAAAAATGCTTGCCATTACATAAAAATTTTCTTGTTAGCCTAAACACCATTGTCATTCCCACTAATCTATCTAAAGCATTATCTAGGGAAGAATGGAGGCAAGACATGAAAGTTGAGATGGAAGCATTAAAGAAGAACAAGACATGAGAATTAGTTGAATTACCTAATGGGAAAAGACCAGTAGGGTGTAAATGGGTATTCTCAATCAAGTATAAAACTGATAGATCACTGAAAAGATATAAAACACAGTTGGTTGCTAAAGGATATACTCAAACTTATGGAGCAAATTATCAAGAGACTTTTGCCCCAGTTGCCAAAATGAATATGGTTACAATCCTGTTATCACTACCAACCCATTACAATTGGACATTTCAGCAATATGATGTGAAGAATGCCTTTCTCCATGGGGACCTAGAGGAGAAAATTTACATGAGCATTCCACCAGGATTTAGAGACAACATAGAAGCAAACAAAGTGTGTAGATTAAAGAAAGCTTTATATGAATTAAAACAATCTCCGAGAGCCTAGTTTAGGAGATTTACAAAAGTGATGTTAATATCAAGATATAAGCAAAGTCAAGGAGATTACACTCTATTCATTAAACACACAGACTTATGGGGAGTTACAGCATTGTTAGTCTATGTTGATGATATCATTGTAACAGGGAATGATGAAACAAAAAGGAAAAATCTAACAGGGTGTTTGGCTAGAGAATTTAAGATTAAAGACTAGGAAAATTGAAATATTTCCTATGAATTGAAGTAGCATACTCAACGTAGGGTATCTTTATCTCACAACAAAAGTATGTGACTGATTTATCAAGAGAAACAGGAAAGATGGCAAGTAAACCTGCAAACACTCCAATAGAGCCTAATCACAAATTGGGATAAGCTAACAAAGATAGTGCTGTGGACAAAGAAATGTATCAAAAATTGGTTGGAAAGCTCATCTATCTTTCACATACGAGACCTAACAAAGCATATGCAGTTAGTGTGATAAGTCAATTCATGCACAACCCAAAGAAAGTACATTTGCAAGCTGCCTATCGAGTACTGCATTACCTAAAGGGTAATCATGGATGTGGAATCTTATTTAAAAGCAACACGAGGATGGAGCTAGAAGCATGCACGAATGCTGATTACGCAGGCTCACTAATCGATAGAAGATCCACTACATGCTATTACAACTTCCTTAGCAGTAATCTTATATCTTGGAGAAGTAAAAAGCAAAATGTTGTGGCTAGATCTAGTGCAGAAGCAAAGTTTAGAGCTACGGCACAAGGAATTTATGAGTTGCTATGATTAAAGCTAATTTTGGAAGACTTGAAGATCAAGTAGGACGGGCTAATGAAACTATACTGTGATAACAAATCAACAATAAGTATAGCACACAACCCAATATAGGATGATAGAATATAGCATATTGAAATAGATAGATATTTCATAAAGGAAAAGCTAGATATTGGTCTCATTTGTACCCCTTATGTATCAACAAGAGGCCAACTAGCAAATATATTCACCAAAGGGCTCAATAGTGCAACATTTCAAACCATCATATTAAAACTAGAAATGCAGAACATTTATTCACCAACTTGAGGGGGAGTGTTGGAACATTTATGAGTCCTACAGAATTTATTAGTCCAACTTGAGCATTAATTAGTCCAACTTTAGTATTAATTAGCCTCCTTTCTCAATGCATACCTTGTATATAAATATGTGTTATTTGAGTATTGAATAAGGTGAAATAAAAATTGTTTCCCTTCACTACACTTGACTTTACACGTTTAACCACTCATGAGTACCCTAACCCCAACCTTACCCTTACATCGCCTCGACCTCACTCTTCTGACCTCCCTACAAATCCTAACCCACAATCCATCACTAAAAATGCCTAACAAAATCAAGGCACAGCTAGTCAAAAGGATTTGTAGGTTTACTCCAAAAGGAGAAAGCTAAATGATGCAGACACACTTCCACCAATGCCTTGCCAAGAGTCCTCTCCAAGTCCTGCTACTCCCCTAAAGGACACAATTCAGGTTGACCTGCCTATTGCTCTGAGGAAAGGGGTAAGATCATCTACTCTTCATCTCGTTGGGAGCTTCATCTCCTATGACAAATTATCCCTTAAGCACTATGCTTTTATTACTAACATTTCTCGTAAGGCAATTCCTAAAAATGTTTATAAAGCTTTGAAAAGCCCTGACTGGAGACGTGCCACACAAGAGGAAGTTACTACTTTCGAAAAGACTAGTACTTAGGAGATTACGGATTTAACACCCATGAAAAAGCCAATAGATTGCAAATGGATTTTCACTATCAAGTACAACTTGGATAGAAGTATAAACCGCCATAAGGCTTGTCTAGTGGCAAAGGGATTCACTTGAACCTATGGGATTAACTATGATCAGACATTTGCACCTATTGCCAAATTCAACACCATCAAGGTAGTTTTTTCTCTAGCTGCCTATTTAGATTGGAAACTTCATTAGTTTAATGTGAAGAAAGCCTCTTTGAATGGCAACTTAGAAGAGGAGGTGTATATGGAAATTCCCCTTGGAATTGAAGTTGAGGGGGGTAAGGAAAAAGTGTGCATATTGAAGAAGTCGTTATATAGCTTGAAGCAATCACCTAGGGCATGGTTTGATAGATTAACTACAGTGATAAAAGGATATGGATATCATTAGGGACAAGTTAACCATACCCTATTTACAATATTTTCTCATGATGGAAAATATCTACACTAATCGTTTATGTTGATGATATTGTCATCACAAGTGATTACGAGGAAGAAATTGAAGTGATGAAACTAGCTCTAGCTAAGGATTTTGATATTAAAATCCTAGGAAACTTAAAATACTTTCTGAGTATGGAGGTTGCAAGGTCCAAGAAAGGCATTGTTATCTCCCAGAGGAAGTACTCATTGGATATGTTAGAGGAAACAGGGATGCTAGGGTGTAAACCTATAGACATGCCTATGGAAACAAGTTACAAAAACAAATTCAAAGAAGATGGCCCCCTAGTTAATGCGAGCAAATATCAGAGGTTAGTAGGGAAGCTCATCTATTTATCCCATACTAGACTTGACATATGTTTCCCAATTAGTGTGGCTAGTTAGTATATGACAAAACCCACTAAAGAATATATGGAGATAGTTTATAGGATTTTGAGATATTTAAAAAAAGGCTTCTGGAAAATAAATATTCTTTAAGAAAGGGAGTTAAAGAGATGTCAAGATTTATATAGATGCAGACCGGGCAAGTTGTATCACTGATAGGAGGTCAATCTCTGGATATTGTACCTATGTGTAAGGTAACTTAGTCACTTGGAGAAGCAAAAACAACTAGTTGTGACAAGAAGTAGTGCAAAAGCAAAGTACAGGGCATTGTCACAAGGTATTTGTAAGGGGTTATGGCTGAAACAGTTGCTTGATGAGCTCAAGATAACCACAGATGGTCCTATGCAGATCTTCTGTGATAACATGGCTACTATCAACATTGTCAAGAATCCGATCCACCATGACATGACCAAGCATGTTGAAATAGACAAACACTTCATTAAAGAGAAGGCTGATTCACAACTACTTAAACTTACCTATATTCCATCACAGTATCAGGTTGTAGACACTCTGACTAGATCTCTCTCAAAAGTGCAATTTGAAGAATTGATTTGCAAGTTGGAAATGATCGACATCCACTCACCAACTTGAGGGAGAGTGTTGCTATGCGTTTAACTTAAGTCTTTTAATGTTTATTTTAATTTTATGTATTTTCTATGCTTTAGGCATTTATTACTAAGTCTATAGTTAGATTAGGATTAGGGTTTTTTGTGACAGCCCATTGGGCCTTTTAATTGTGGCTCCATAAACTCTTTATTTTCAGATTAACAAGGATTAGTAGTCTAGGGTTTCCAAGACCTATATATATTGGGTATGTAAATCTAAGAAATTTCCAGCCAATAAAACAGAGGCTTTTCTGAATTCCTATTATTCTACAAAACCACTCATATACTTGTTATATAATTAACAGAATGAGGCTATGCCTATGCACAGAAGAGATACCAGATTCAGCTTCTTCATATTCTGATGCCTGAGCACTGCTCATGCTTGCTGTATCCATAGTTTGTGAAGGAACCTGGTCACTGTTTACATGAAGACTAGACAATAAAGAAGTCTCCATCTCTGTGCTGGGCATAGTATCATCAGTTTGTTGGGCGTGAGGGAGAGCTTCTTCATTGTCTTTAGAACATTTAGAATTTGCCCCAGTAACCTGATTATTTTGAGCAAGAGCAAATGGAAAAAAGAATGAAGACCCAATGTCGAAATAATTTAAGATGGATTAAAACTTAAAATATATTAAGAACTTAGGTGGCTAAAGATATAACAAGATTTTAATAGCATAACTAATTAGAAAGTTGACAAGAAGAAAAGCTCATGATGAGAAATTGAGAACGAGGAAGGGAAAAAGAATCAATGCATAAGCATCCTGTCTAAAAGAGTTAAGAAACTGAACATAGCTTTGCATATTCAATCCATACTAGAATAAGTCAACAATTTATTTCATAAAAAACTAATATAGAAAATTTGAGAAGAAAGATCCTTATTCTTCCCCAAGGTTTTGAACCATGCAAAATAGGTAACCACAAACTAATAGGAAAATGCAAAGATATCAGTTAAGAACCAATCATGGTTATGCATTAAATTAGCATAGACTGTAAATTGGGTTACTGAAGAAAGAAATTAATGAATGGTGAGGACATCAATGAGCTAATAGTTCACATGCCATTGATCTTGGTCTTTAATCAATGGGTTTGATTTCCACCTCTCTTACCATTACCAGGTCTCATGGACATCCTTTGTAACCCAAAAATAAATAGAATGGTGAGGATAATTAATGACTTAATACATAATTATGGCAAGTTGAATGCTAAGCAAAATAAATAGCTAGAAAAGAATAAAATTTTAAGATGATTGACATGAAAACCAAGATTAGGGGGAACTTTACAGGTGGACCAGAGTGTACTATGAATAAACAGTCTCTATGAGTATCACTATTCCAGACTCAGCGTAATACATGATTTCGAAATTTCACTTTATTATGTAATACCTAAATCTGTGACACAACTATATCTTATCAGTTAGAATTTCCCTAAGTTGTCCATGGTGTGCAATGAAAGCAACAGTCTTAAAGATAATTCATCAGAAAGAAATCAGGCAAAAATCAACAAGAAATGACATCATGGCAAGTTACCTTCACTTCCCTATAGTGGACAAGAACAATGTGCGAGAGCTCCCTGCGATAATGTTGAATAAAATGGGTGAGAAGATAAACCCTAGCATCGAGCCATTCCACTGGTAGGAACTATCAGAAATAAATTAGAAATTGGTTGCAGCAAGTATATTGAATTTTAAACCAATAGGATGTCATCCACAGTCACTGGATCTACCTAACCAGTACTAGGTTAAACCGTACCATCCTCAACCATGAAGTAAACACAAAAGATAAGAGTAAAGTATGGGTCATATTTATTCTGTATAGACATTAACATGTTGATGCATGAGAAGAGAGAGGGAGGTAGAAAGTTAGGAAGGAAAGATGTAGGAAGAAGACAGAAAGCAGAAGGTGGAAAAACAAGATACAGGTAATAAAGAAGTGAGACTTGATAATCAAACAGAAATACTTACTCTTCCAGCATCCAGTAACTGCGTCTTTGAAAATTTTCATTTTCTTCTGCATGGGCATAGTAGCAGTGCAACACATCTACACTTCCATCCTGAAAGCTTACATACTTAACCATTACCATTATTTACACAGATAATGCTCTCACTTAACTCCTTAAAGCATAATTAATTTAATTAAGTATAAAAAGCTAGCAGCACCTTTCTTTTTCATTATGGTGCCAAGCAAGATGTAACAATACTTAAGAAGGAACTTAGGTGCCAGATTTTTACCTTGAGTCTTTCATGAGCTTCCCTCACTGTTTTTCCATCTTTTTTCTTCCTCCAGTTATGGCCATCTTTTCTGAAGTATCTCAGCACTTTCCGATCAAATAAGAAAAGTGAACCACCTAAATGTCAAGAAGAGAAAATAATGTAACATCTGAGTCTTGCAATTAGAACCACGCATATTTGTTTAGATTTCATGCAGGTCCCAGCACCCACAAGATTTGTATCTTGCAAGAGAAGAAGAAAAAAATAAATAAATAGATGATAAAATTATTGTTTCAAATTATTTCCTAGAAAAGGAAGCTATTTAAACAACTGTGACAGAAGGAGTCCTAGAAGCAATTGGGCATGATAAATAAATGAAATTGATTGAACTGAAGAATCTTACTTGGTGGCTGATTTGCAGGTTCTGGAGAAATTTGAAACTTATTATAATTACGAAGAATTTCACAAATTTCAGCTGGACGTAACCATCGATATTGTGCTTCTAAGAGTATATGCTCAATGCCTGCATGTTCCATCAAATACTTGCAATTAGATATTTATACAGCTGACTTAAAATTACACTCGTCAATCAACCATCAGGGCAATTTAAGACAATGTCGCCAACAATGCAATAACAATTATAGAATACTGCTTCCCCAGCCTAGGCCAATAAAAGGGGGAAGGGGAGAGGAACAAAAATCTTCAGCCCAAATATAGACAAATAGAGAATGATTTGTGCCCTTCTAAGTGAGCATAAAACATACAGAGAATGCATTTATTTCTACCTAAACATACCAATAGCTGAAGGCAACTTGAAACATAGCAATTTAAATCCAATTTCTAGTTTTATCAATTATATAGGGCCAGGCCACAAGGAATTTCCCTATAAGCTTATACTCATGAATAGCCTGCCTTTGACTAAACCAGGTAGCAGTGTAGGCCATTTGCACTACTAATAAGAAGGATATTTGTTTTCTTTCGTGGTTTATAAAATAAGTCAACCAGCCAATAAAGGTGACAAAGGAGATTCTTGGAGGAAAACATGGTCCAAGCTAAGCTCAAACACATGATTGCCAGTAATTTTACAAATCAACACAAGACATCCGCCTAAGGAGGTGAAAAAGTTATAATGGCGGGACAAGAATAACCATTTCGTTGGAAAGAAAATCAATTTAAAATATTTTTGGTCTTGAAATTAAGGATTCGTAAAGTTTGAGTTCATGAATTCCATACTAAAATTCTGGCAGAAATCTTATGTTCAGTCTTATTTGACACATCGTACTGCCTGGCTCCAACATTACTTAGCGATAGACCCAGTAAAGGCGTTCCCGAGCAATGTTCTTGCGCTCTGAACGTTAAAGCCACCACGTAGAAGTGTCCAATAACTAATGCACTGGTTCCGTCAGTATCATCAGTATAATGCCATCCTCAATAAGAGGTTCTGGGCGCCTTTCCGCTTTTCAAACATACTTACATAAAAAAAATACGCCCGTGGTTTTGCCCAACAAAGCGGAAGCCTATTACCTCCCCTGCATCTCATTGAACAGATGCAAACCGATAATAGAAATGAAATTTTTTTTTGGGGGCCCGGGGGGGGGGGGGGGGGGGGAATGTGTTGTTGTGGGGAAATTAAAACCCGTGTATACCTGAATATGGATGTTCACACTTCACATCGAGAAAAACAAGAATTCATATAAATATATAAGTACAGAAAAATTATGAAAATTGAAACTGAAGAACACCTTACCCAATTGATTCTCAAGACCGCAGCGCTTGCTTTCAGCCATGAACTGGTTCGTCGTAGCTCCCAAAGACTTAGTGGCTCAAGTTTATGGTCGTTACTTAAATGGAATTCGGGAGAATTTGATCACAGTATTGGTTTTGGTTATAGTTGGAGGAACCGAAGCGCAGTTGAGCCATACAGTCAATCTGTGAGCGCCAAAATAAAAACTAAGCTGTCGAAGGACTCGTAATTTATTTGACGCGGTGAGCAAGTCTCCGCAGACTGTACGGAAGAAAGCGAAACTTAACAACGTGAAATGTCGCGACTCCAACATTATTTATTTATTTGGCTTTTTTTTTTTTCCTTTATTCGGTAGGATTTAGATTTATTTTAATAATAAAAATTAAATAATGTCAATTTTAAGAATTAAAATTAAAATATAATGTGTCAAGATATAACACATGATTAATATATATCACTTGAACAAATTTTATTGTCCGTGTTTTTAAAAATTTAATATTACTAAACTAAACAAATTAAGGAGATTTAAATTTCTTTCAGGGAACAAATGAGGTTTTTACTTCTTATAATTGTGTAGAAAATTTTATCAAAGTTTGAATATTTTAAAATTTCGTCATAAAATGCCAATTAAAATTATGTCGTCAAAGATTTATTTTTTGTAATTAATTAGCATCACTCTACAATGATCCTTTCAAAGGGTTTAAATTGAGCTCAATTCATTATTTGAGGATAGCTTTCCTTATGATTGATTATTTTCATGATAAATTTTTTTTGAATATACATTATTTCTGTTTCTCTTTTTCTTTTGTAATAAAGATGCAAGTAACATGCTTAATTTTTTTGGTTAAAAAATGTATTAATTTAAAAATGTAGAAGGGCATATTATACATTTTAACTTAATGGACAGCCAATATTTTGATGAACACATGGTACCAAACAAACATGAAGAAATACAGTCAAGGAGAACAAAGAATGAAACAATAAAAGACCAGCCAACGCAGTTGGGAGAACTTGAAAATGACATCTCTAAACCCCTAGAGGCTGAACCAAATTTCCCTTCAAATGTACCGCATTTCTTAAAATTAAAAATATACAAATATATATAGCTGAAAAAATAAAATAAAAAACTTGAAGATATTGATGAAGAGGGAGTACATCTCCCACCCATTTCAAAGGGATTCACCTTCTATACATTTTTTGTGCCTAATATAATCCAGTTTATTGTTGTAGATCGGCAAATACTCACAGTAAAAGAACTTTTCAATGGAAGAGGAAGGACTCCCACAGACGAAGGGAAGAAAAATGCTTTGTTAGAATAAAGAAAATAGAAAAAAGAACAAATTAAGAATAAGAAAGAAAAAGAGAGATGGTCGAGGCAATGGCATGCTCTTCGCTTAGACAATTTCTATTACCAAACGTGTAACATGCTCGTCAAGAAAGAACAAAGGGATAAAAGTCGGTTCAAAACAATCAAATAGATCGGAGAAGGGAAATGGAGCACCACGCTCCTAAAACACACAACCTGACTGAGCCTCTAATCCTAAATTCTCTCATGTTTTTGTTCATCCTCAATAAAAGCACTGTTTTAGAGCTGCAAGAGGAGGAGAAGCCGAGCTTCGAGCAAGACGATTACGAAAATAAATTTTGCCAGCAAGTGAGCTACTCGATTAGCTGCATGACAAGCCCAATCATATACATACGTTCTTCCTTTTCTCTCTGAACTCTTCAAATCCTTGTGTGTATGCCAGATTTGCCATTGTGTTCTGTTCCCTTTATTGTTACATGCATCAACAAGCACATCTTTGGGGAGTCAAAATGGGCCTACTTTCTTATGCCAAGATATACATATATATATATATAGGGAATGGACCTGTGACAATCAAGTGGGCTACAGCAACTTTGGGCTGAATCCAGCCCATTTTCAGCCCATTGGTCATCCGTCATTTATCAGTAGTCCCACAGCATAGCGTCACAGGTGAGTTGAGTTCTGACAAAAAGGGAAAAGAAAAAGAAAAAGAAATGCCAATTGATCTGTGGGCAAGAGTCAAGTGTGGAATAGGTAAACAAGCCCGTGACTCTCCCTTACACTGATTCTCGTGTCGTTGTCTGCAGCTGCCATGTTTTTTTCTTCACATGCAGCCATTCACAACATCATGAATACACAACCTCCAGCACGTACTATCATCGCGCTCTGAGATTCATTCCCCCTCATACGTCAAATTTGCCCTCCCTCTTTACCATAATTTCCTGAGTCTATCTATTTTAAGTTGTACTATTTTCTAAAAGTTTAACTAATTATATGTAACACTTATATTTGTTTAGAAAATGTTACTTAACTCTTCTTTAAAAGAAAAATTACACCACACACTCACACACACATATATATATATAGAGTAAAAATCTCTCATATAATTTATTTTATATTGACAAAAATTATTCTTAAAAGCAAATTTATTTAGTTATATGCATTATTATATTGAAAATAAATCAGTTTTAATAAATAAAAAATTATTAATTTAAGTTATATGAAAAATTAATTTAATTGACAAAAATAAATTAAAATTATTTGTAATATATATTAAATATACAAAAATTTGAATGATATTTTTCAAACAAGAAAGATACAAGTATAATTTAACCAATCCTATAAAGAGAGTAGTATAATTTATTTTTAATTTTATTTACTGAAACCATTGGTTGAATTTGTATGCATTCGGAGCATTTACTTTTAAGCGGTGTTCTAGTGTAAAAAATTTACATATTTTTCTAGTGGCCTTAAATTCAAACTTTGCTCAATTGCCTCCATCATGTAAAGGGAAAAATTTTTTTTTTCCATACATTAAAGGTTATTGAATTTTAAATGCTTTTTACCAAAAAAATAAATAAATAAATTCAAAATTTTTTTTCAAAGTAGTAAAGAATGCTGATATATTATAATTCTTGATTTATATTTGAAAAAAAAAAAAAAGCTCGAAAGAGAGGGTTATTATGGTAAAAGCATTCACGGAAGAAAAATGAAGGAACTTGTCGTAATCGTGGACGACGCATTCAGTGGCTTTTCCGGCAAATCCCGTTAAAGCAGGGTATAATAGAAAGAGCTTCCTCTTCTCTCCTCTTTTCATCTGATGTAACGTCCAAATTCACGGGCATTTCTGTCACATAGTTTCTTTATAGAACCATTTCAAGAGCGAAGCTCTCACCTACTTCCTCTGTCTTTCTGCTTTACCTCAACGATGGCCACTGATTCGTCCTGTGAGGTGACAATCTTCTTCATCCTTCTTCAATTCAAGATGATTCTCGAATCTAATTTCCAACTGCTATAGATTTACTTGTTTAATTGCAAGCTGCATTTAAAGTTTAGTTGCCTTACATTACTTTGATTCGAATCTGAAGTTCAGTCATAGTGCCACTTGCTCTAGTTGCTGACAGCTTGCAACACGAGAACAAATAACAAATTTATGTAAAATGCTGAGTGTATAAAGTTCTTTCCTGGTTTTGATAGAGACTGAAAGATGAAAACCTCGGGAAGAATCATGTGTAAAACGATTTCGTTTTACTATATCTTGTAAACTTGCCATTTGAAACAATGTAGTTGATTGAGTCTTAAGAAACACAAATTGGAATGCCATCAACATTGATTGAGGGCAACTTACTTAAAATTATGTTATGATGGAAGTTCAAAGGTACTCAAGAGACATTCCTCGAGCTCTTACTTCTAAGTCATGACACTGAGCTTCATCTATTTGTATCTTTAATCTCTCAAGTACGGCTATAAGTCTGACTTGCAGATTATTTGCAGGGAGAACCTAAGATTGGGGAGTTTCTGGACGGGTACGGCAGCCTACCTGTCAGTTGTTCGTGTTTGAAGTTACCTAAACCAAGTTCTGATGACGTTAACCGACAGTTTGCTTTAGGTAATAGTAATAGTAGTAGATTACTTAAATTTTGGAAGAGCAGAAATGGTTCTAACGGTTGCGCTAATATTCCATTCCATTGCAGAGATTCCGTCGATACTTTTTGAAGGGAATTCACTTCCAGCAGACTTATATCAACCCTTACGCTGTTCTCTGGTAAGTTCTTCTTTTAGTATAAAGTGGTCTCAACTTTTCCTTTATGTTTTTTAATTTAGTGCGCTTTTAGCTGGCTGAGTGATAAGATTGGCTTTATAATCCATTTTACTTTTAGACAACATGAATTATATGCTTGGTGAAAGTGGAAATGGGAATAATGGAGGGAAGTGAGTCAAAGTTAGCCATGTATCAAGCCATGAAGTTGCCAAGAAACTGGAAAGATATACGAAATTTGGCATTTTTTTGTTTACCTTTTTCTTTTGTGCAATGGATTAACTCGTGCAGAAATGCTGGTAGTTTGGCATGGGAGGAGACAAAGACAAGTTCTCTTATTCTTGAGAGATGTCAAATGAAGCATGTTCGCATTGATTTTTTTTTTTTTCTTTTTCATTTGAACTGCTTGATCAACTTTTAGTCATAAACGGCTATGGAGATAGGCATAGCTCAATATATGTTTCCATGTTTTTCAAGAGCTTAACTGAGTTGCTTCCATTTCTGCAGGATCAAGATATGTATAGTACTTCAGTATTGCCTGAGGAAGGTGACAAGGCAGATTGTGCTTCACCACTGGCTTTGTTAAGCATCTTTGAAGTTCCTGATCACTGTAATAGTCTGATGAGTTTAGATGCTCACATAAATTGCCGCAGTTGCTTTGATTTCCAAATGAAGGGCGAAGAGGTGTGTTCCTCGTGCATGATTGATATACCTCGTGAGAATGGAAAGTCAATTTCGCCTGAATCTTATGAAGAAGGGGTTGAAAGTTTTAAAACCGGGAATTTTCTAGCCGTAAGTCTCATAAACTCGTCTTCTAAACTTGTGGTTCTTAAAATAACATGTAACATATAGCCTTGAATAACTTCAGACAGTTGATATAATCCGGTCGGCAACCATTTGATCCTTCGTGCCATGTCTGTTTGTGTTATTTCAAAGCGACAGAAAGAGTACCTTTGACTTCTGCTTTTTTGCTATTCTGATTCGACAATTGCCATTGCCCAAAATTGCAGAGGGTACTGTGGAGACAAGCAAGCATAAAATTAGGTGGAAAACTTATGCAAATTCTGACGAGCCTCATCACTCCAAAGGGTATATCTTAATCTTTACTCTGATGTTCTCTGGTGGAAGAATATTTTTTTAATTCATTGAAGCTTATGCAGTTTCTTTTCCTGGAAATGATTACATGACGAGGAGATAATGATTTTCTTAAAGCAGTCGGAATAATTTATACCTAAAGGAAATTCTATCATACGTGATAAATCTTGGTGTCATGATAAGATTTGACTGAGTTAAGGAGAATCATTCTCATGAAATGAGGAACTGATTCCACTTAACGAGTTTTAATTTGATGTCTGTTATTCAGATTCCAAAGATGATTGAACTTATTTTAGCCAGTTGGATCACTCTGACTGGACCTTTAGATCAGCTGCAAGAGTTCACATTTGCATGCCATCTCAAAAACAAGGCGGTATTAGATAAATTAATTATGTCTATCCATCGCTATGTGCACATGGAAAAACATACTAAAAACACTAGTTAAGAAGTGAGAACTGATATGGTTGACCAGAACTAGAAGAGTTAAACAAAATGCAAGGGTATCATTCAGTCAAGCAGTTGTTCATAATTCTTTAGCTTTCCATGGTCAATTAAATTGAGAAGCCTTCAGTATCCAGCGTGTTCTGTGATATTTCCTTGTGTTGTCATACAACCCTTATATTTTGCTTTATCTACTAAATGCTCTTTTTTCCCTTCAAATCTTTCTCATACTGTTACGTATCTAGAACTGAATACTCAAGTGATCCAGATATATTTTTGACTGTTATATTTTGTAAATTAATAGATAAACCAGTCACTGAGAAGGTACATGATATACCAAGTATCAGATGGAGAAGATATAAGCGTGCTGCCTCGTTTGATTCCAGAAAAGTTGCTCTTCTGTTTTCAATATTGTAAGTTCTAGTTGCCACAAGCAGATTGATATTGCAACTTGACATAATCATTGCTGCTATCCACATCGCAGCATTAATTCGATCAGAGTCTTGAATCTTACTGTCTATCTGAATTTTCTTATTCATTCCATACAATTCATTTTCTCTATCTACTGATTTCTCTGCAGGTCTAGTTTGGGAACTTTGGTGTTGATATATCTAACGTTGAAAGTCAGGCAGAGGGGTGACAATTTTGTTCTTATTTGATGGTCCAATCTCCCTCTGCTTACTATTCACGTGCAGGCTTCTTTTTCTTTTGTATTGAATCCAAACTTGTCCCTTGATATGTATGATAAGGCTCTTTATGACGTTGATGGCAATACATGAAAAATGTTTCTTGGCATTTAAATAGTTTATTCACATTCACCTAGTGTCCCGAAATCCCTTTTACTTATATTTACACAATCATGCAAATCATTTGTAATACTGCAATCTACTAGTTATTGTCAAATTAAGGCACAAAAAATGGTTTCTGGCGACTCTCACCACGCCGTAGAGTCATCATGAGGCACAAATAAAAGATGATTCTGAAATGGCTGTGCCGTCAGTTAATTTCATCTTTTGAACTTAATACAGCTTGTCAGTTAATCAATAGATCTTATATACATAGAAGAAAATGGATTCATGCACTTATTGTGGAATTAGATGGTTTTGCCTAAATTTCCCAATCAATTGCGCAATTAACATTTGAACAGTTCTGATACCGTAAAAAAGGGAGACTCTCAGATCAACTGCAGCTTCCAAAACTATATCATAATATGCTTCTAAAAACATCACCAAAGATCTAAAAGGCGACCGAGAATAACTGACTAATCTGTAATAATTTTTTCAAAACAATATCATTAATTATCAATTAATGTGATAATCTCTGCACTGGTGAATTATTGTGCGATACTCTTCGATAATATGTGCCAAATATCTGTATTGAGTATTGGTGCTTTAAATAAGGAAAAACAAGCGAAGATGGATAGGTAGGCCGATAATCTATTGTTGTACTTCGATTATAACGGGACTGGTAAAGTCTGGATTGCCCTTGAGCATGAAAGCCGGGCTAAGATGTTGGACATCATGGAAACACACGATTCCACCTGACCAATGGCTTTTGCTATGAAAATGAATAATTAGCTCAAATGAACTTTTGGTCCTTTTACTTTAATAAGAATTTTTAATTTGGTTCTCTTAGTTTAAAAATAAGCAATATTGTCCTCTTATTTTTCTTAAATGATCTAATTTTACTTTTTTGGACTCATATTTAATACAAAATTCAAGAAATTATCTATTTATATGATATCATTAACTAACACTCAAATTTGATATCCAAATCAACCTATTGTTAAGCTTGACGTCAAATTTTACATAGATTTTAAGGCAAGATGCAAAATTAGATCATTAGCGAAAAGAAAACAAGAAGAGAGAATAATATTGAGAAAAGTATTTTTTTAATTTCTCATATTTTTCATTAGCATAAATTTAATCCTTCACAAATTTAGTATACCAAAATGGTCATAACAAATTTAACATTAATTAAAAAAAAAAAGTCTCTCAAAGTATAACCCTTTTGAAATATTATTTTTTATTAATATTAAAATTTTTTAAAAACCATATTGGCATTACAAATTTGTAAAATATTAAATTAGCACTGAGGCAAAAAATGAGAAGCCAAAATGATTATTCTCTTGAATAATATTGCCAACTTATATATTAAGGGAACCAAATTAGAATTTTTAAAAAACTAAAGACCTAAAATACATTTAACCCTGCACAATTTTGTGTGACAATAATTGCTTGGGGTGTGTTGAATTCAGATTTCTATTTTTTAAAATTTTGATAAATGAATATTCTAATTTTTAATTTTTTAAAAGCTTATATATAAAGAAATAAAGCATCTGAGATATATGAAAAATAATAATATGTTTATCATATAAAATACATAAATCTTAAAATATTCATTTATTATTTTAATTATTTAATAAATTAAAATGTCTATTTAGCAAACATCTAATTTTCTACATTGAGGAGGCTCCTTTAATGCACCGCTGCCACTATTATCGCACGCCAAAATCCTGCGTCCCATTAAGATTTGACGCTTTCTCATAATGTCTAATCCACATCAAAATTTCAGAAACTGACCACGCCACCTTCATGTCTACGAATGAAAATTTTCTACATCAGTTTATTACGGTATTCTTACATCGAGGGTCTAATTGTATAATTAAAGAAAAAACTCAAATGACTAACAAACTCTTATCTTACACCAAAGCCATCACTGCAATTCGTCCCCCTCGCCAAGTGACCGTAAGGAGTATTGGTATGAACGGACAGATTTTCTGCAATCTCATCTTTCTATCAAAGTAGCCAATTCCAGAAATTTGCTCACTGACAGACATCTATCTGACACCATTGGAAATTTACCTTTTTCTAGCATGCGCAACCTCCTCCTTGCTGCTCTGTCTGAGATGAATTGACAGTGGGTTTTAGATTTACATCAACCATATCTTCCTGTTTTGCGGAGGAAAGAGTTTCCATCCCCGGCAACGCAGCAGCAATCTTACGAAACAGAGGCTGCAACATTACATTCGCAAAAGACGTTAAAGAGACGAGGAACCCAAAATAGACCAAACATGTCAAAGATGATAAACGCTACAAAGATAGTTGACCAAGAGTTTGAACTTCCTAGATAGGATACATCCTATATAAAAGCAGCATGGAATCATGCCAGGTTTTGTAGATTAATATAACAAGATCACAGGCATCAGAGTTCATAAGCATGTCCCAATAACCAACAATTATGGAGACGACTTGGAGAATTCATTAAATTTCACCTTGATATTGAAGCCTGCTTTTGCGCTGGTTTCTATAAACATAATTCCAAACTCACGAGACTTGGCGTCACCCTCTTCTATTGAAACTTGCCTGTTTAAGTATCAGAGCATTATAACAAAACTTTGAAATACGAAATAACAATAACTAGAACCAAAAACATAATGTGTATCCAACCAGATGATTGAAGTTAACTATATAATCAACAATGGATATAACCAAATCCGATCTTCTAAAACACTATTTGGTCGACCATATTTTAACAGTTGTACAATAATATTGAACAGAATCTATTAGATGTGAATTTTAACTGTAAAGTTTCTGATATAAAAATAACTTCAACTATGACATATTGATGAGCCCATATGAATTCAGAGAGCTATTTAATCCATTTATTGTCAAAATAATTATAACTAACCATTTTTAACAAAATTAACCAATCTAGTTGCTAAGCAATAAACAAATTTTTATATTGCAACACAATACGGAGAGTCCCATCTGCTAATGGACACAAATCATATGTCTTAACATACTTTAATGACAAATCATATCCAATTACAAAAGAATCAAGATACTTAAGAGTCAACTTCTATGCAAGGGATTCATATGGACCATATTTGGTAATTGATTCCTCACCTTTTCTCAACAAGATCAGTTTTGTTTCCAACCAAGACAATAATAACATCACTGCCACGTTCCGTACGTACCTCCTCAATCCACTTGTTAATGTTCAGAAAAGATTGCCTGTCTGCAACACAACAGCTTGCTAAGAAATTTAAACAGCCATAACAGGTTTTTGACAGATTGTCAATCTTATAATCACTAAAAAATGAACTCTAAAGCATATCCATATCGACATGCAAACACATATTAGATAGAAAGAGAGCACAAGAGAACAATCATTGTATAAGTGTGAGTCTGTGTTTTCATATTCTTTAAAAAATTGCATTCATTGGATAAAAACAGTGGCATGAAAAAAAATTTACTACTCACTGGCTACATCATATACAATAACTGCGACAGAAGAATCTCTTATGTAGCTTGGAATGAGACTTCTAAATCTTTCTTGCCCTGCAGTATCCCTGTGAGGTTAAAATACACTAGTCTAAGAAAACTTGAAAAGAACAGATAAAGAAAATGTAAATGCCCTACACCAAGTACACCAGAATATACTGATGACGCCAGTAGAGATTTGAGATCAAATCAGTGACCCAATAACCTAGTGTTCTTGACAAGGTTGATAAGAGTGAGAGGTATAAATGTAGTATCATGAATTGGAACGATAGAAATCTTCTGGAATGAAATGAACAATGGGATAATGGAATGGAAAATCCTCTAGCACTTTCAATAAATAAAGCAGCTTGCAAAGCTCCTGCACAAACTCTGTTTTCAACATAACAGAAGACCACATAAGATAGTTCCGCCACAGCCTATAACTCATCGCTCTCAATTTTCTATTCAACTTCCTATTTCCTAACCCATTCACTATTTATGTTCTATCTTGTGATATCTTCTTCATTATGTGCATAGATTCTAAGTATCCAATGTCAGTAATGGTTATTCTTATATAGCTTTCATATAAATTGAAAAAAGAAAAAGCACTGCGCTTATATGTAACTTGAAGAGGAATACAGCCTACCAAAGCTGCAAACGAACAGTTCGATCTTCAAGGTACATTGTTTTTGACAAAAAGTCAATTCCAATAGTAGCCTGAAATTCAGATGAACAACAAAATTGTTAAGAACTACCGGCAAGAAAGTAAAAAAGAATGAACAAAAAGGCTAAAAAACTTAAAGGAAAACAAGTTGCCATCCTAAGTTATATAATACCCGCTAATCTAACTTTTCATACTTCTCCAAATCACGAGCACATCTTAGTAATCACAGCAAAAACACCACTAGTTGTTTTCCTTCCCAATGTAAATACATTTAATCACTGATCAATTAGATAATATTTCCCCCAACCTTACGCCCCATCTTGCTACCCAACAAACAAATAAACACCTGCAGCTAGGCCAAAATAACTAGAACAATGATACGTTCCTGAAACAAATAAGAACACAAAAATATGTTATACTTCAGATTGGTCAGCGTAAATTCATATAAAGGTATATGCATATTTAAATCATATATCGGAAATGGATTATCTGATAACAAAGAGAGAAAAGTAGAGATCAACAGTATAAATCTTCAGCTTAAAAGAAGGACAGGGGTTTGCAATTTATTTTCCCCCTTCTGTGATGAGAGTTTGAATCCGTCAATTTCGGTGGAAGATAAGTTTAAATGCATGAAAGCAAAAATGAGAAGGTAATCGACAAGAAAAGATCGGGAATGACCTGGTAGGTGGTGTCGAATTTGTCATACATGAAGCGAGTAATGATGCTGGTTTTCCCAACCGATTGATCACCCAAGAAAACGAGTTTGTATTTGGCGAGAGGGGACACCGTCGCCATTAATGGAAATCGTCACGGGAAGGAAAATCCAGTAATTGATTATGTAACGCAAACAAGAGTTAGACCTGAATCTCCCAAATTCTTATAAGAACACAGCGCCAATTGAGAAATAGACAAAATGATGACCCGAGCAATTTCGATTGGGACGGGTTTATATAAGGGAGGAGAAACCGCCAACCCCGACGTGAACGGCAACAGCCAACCCTTTGAAGTTTCTTTATGACCAATTTCGCCCATATTTTTCTCAATTTACACTTTTATCATCTTCTTGACCAAGCAGCCCAGAAGGAAGGAAACTAGAATTCGTGCGCAAGTGCAACCCCTTTACATGGACCCAAAATGGCCAACCTCTACTTAGTAGCTTTGCCGCTTCAAGAAATTACTTAAAATTGAGTAAAAAATCAAATCATTTGGCTGGCTCACGTGAAATCACAGTATACTAAACTAATTTTTCATAAGGTTTAATCAAATTATATCTGACATTTTTACAATTTTAAAGATAATATTTTAACTTTTTAGTATTTTGATATATATATATATATATATAGTAAAAAATGTTTTGATTTATTTTCAGTCAAAAATAATCTTTTATAGAATATAAAATTGTAATTTTATTCTTAATATGATAGTACAGTTAATAAATTTTACTTCTGAAAATATGCATGTCGTATAAGAAAATGTTTTATGAACAAAAAATTAATGAAAGAAAATCTGACTGAAATGATTAAAACGGAAAATAAATACTAAGTGTGTTTTAACTAAATTTGTAAAGAAAAAGAATGATTTATTCTTAAATTTAAGCACCCAGCAACCAGCAACCGTAGATGTAATTATAATTTTTTTATATAAATTTTTTTTACACTATGCGAATAGTCCTTTTTCCAAAGGCTTATAATTCTAAAATTTAATTATGAGTGATAGAAAATTTTAAAAAATAGAAAATATATTTCTTAAAAAAATTTAATCATATAACTAATACAACACTATGCTAATACTAGTTGATAAAAGTAAATGAAAGCTATAAAACATGGGGAGTTCTACATTTATAAGCAGAAAAGTGAAAACTATACAAAACTCTAGAACAATATAGTAGAGCTTAAAACCTTTAGGCTACCATTAGAGTGCAAAGAATGATGAAATGAAATAGTTATTAATGGAATGACTTAATTAAATATATTATTCAAGAGTTTTAATGAAAAAATAAATTGACTCTTGTTATTTTTATTTGAAAGTTATAATAAAATAAATTGAATAAAATGATTTGTTAATTATTTTTTTAATATTAACTCTTATAACATAAATATATACTAATAATTTTATTATTGTTCAATACATGATATGAGATATAATAATATCCACTCTCTTTCATCATTGATTCTTCAATTTGAAAATAGAAAAAATGATATTTTATATGGTTAAAAAGGTTTTAAAAACCATTTCCTATCATTCTATTCTCTTTTTATAAAAACATTAATATATATATTTATCTTAATTTAACTATTTCATAAAAACTTCTTTTCGTGATTTTTCATTCAAACATTATTACCAACCCATTTATGTGTGTAGGTCCATAGAGCCCATGGGTTTAAATGGTACATTTATTAGAACGGATTTGAATCTTTCGTGTTATTTTCTCTCGTATTTTTGTTATTTTATAGAAAGAATTGATTTATGTGGATTAGAATTTATTTTGTCCATTTCTGTGCTCCCTACTGCATTATACTGAAAGGTGCAACCTTTCCAGAGGGAGAACATGACTCGGAAGATTAAAGCTCAAGGCAGCGTTTGAGTAGAAAATGATCATATAAAGTTTGACTGAAAAATGAGCTGGATCTGGCACTTTACGCCCATAATGTATTTATGCAATATTTGCAGTTCGCTAGCCTAATTTGTCCAGAAAAGATGAATAAAAAGATTGAGTGCCTTTACAGCAGGATAAAGTCATGAAGAGTTGCATAATTCAGCTTATGAGTCGCATAAAAATTTTCATGATAAGTCGAGTCCTTGACCTCCGCGTGCTAACCAAATCCCTTCCTTTCTTCCGCGGATCAATCAATGTATCATGCATAATAAATGGGCAAGAACAAAACCCTGACCAATTGGTGCATGTGCCTTCATTCTTGGGAAATAAATTTGCCATCCTATACCTCCCTATAAGAACTTTTCCTGGATCATGAAGCAATCTATGTCTATTATAAACGAGTTCCATCCGCTCTGTTGGAAACTCTTCTTTAAGAGTAAAAACGAATTATTATCTTCATTGCCCAGAAAATTAATGCAACTCCATAGACTTAAAGATGATATTGTCAATAACAATGAACCATAGAAAATGCATATGAAAAGCAAACAAAACACTGACTTAGCAGAGGAACGAGGCAGGAAAAATAATGGCATCCGTAAGTCTGTAACAATATGAAATATAGGAAATATGCTGCTAGACTAAAGAACTCGTAGTCAAAATTAATATGGACTTCTACTTGGGGGCTAAAATAAAGCAACAGATTTGATAAATGAAGAGCAACTATACTTTCTTCTTTGAAAAATAACAGTCCGCAGAGTTACTGATAATAGTCATTGTCCCCTGATAGTTTCTCAGGTGAGCATAGCTTTTAATTCATAACACCTTGCTTGCTTGTGCTGTGATTGTTTTGCTGCTCAAATGAAACTTCTAACAATTTTATTCATCACACAACATCATAAACATAATTCAATAAACGACGAACTTTATAAATTTAACCATCATACGTTTTCCATGATCAAATGGAAAAAAGACAAATGCTCACAAACACTTGTAAAGCAACATTTCAGTATTCAAATTTCCAAAGCAAAAAATATCCCTATTCTACCTCGCACTACCAAACCTCATGCTACTCCAGGGAAACTTGGCAGCACCATCAGCACGGTCTCCACGAGTACAACCGCCATGACCACGACTTGCCCTTCTATGGTTCGAAGCCTTCTCGAGCTGAAACCTCTCCCTCTGCTTCTCATCAAGCCAATGCCTCTTGGTTTCGCCTTCCTCAACGACACTCGATTTGGATTGTTTGTTCATCCGCTTCTTCTCCTCGTCGATTATGCGAAGCGGGTAAAGATCCGGTGAGATCGAAAGCGGGTTCCTAAGGGTTACATAGGCCTTTTTATAGTCGGGTTTTGCGATCAATAACCCACCGCGCTTCTTCTTTTTGCCCTCCATGTTTAAGGTTCGTACCTTTTCGACCTCGAACCCGTATAGGGATTCAAGGACACGCTTGATTTCGATCTTGGAAGCTGAAGGGATGGTCTTGAGCGCAATTTCTTTGATGTTGGCGAAGGAACTAGGCATGAGAAGCTTGATGGGTAGATTTGCAAAGTGTACGACCCTCCCTCCCAATCGACTTCCCATGATCCCGGATTACCACACGCCGGCTTCTCGTTAAACCCTGCTTCTGCTTAGCCTCCGATATCCAGAACCCTCCCCGCTTCCCCTCTTCCACGCTCTTCCACTTCAGTGATTCCAAATTGCTGACACTGGCACTGCCACTTTGATAACCATTTCTCTTTACGACGAATCGGCCTACCTGACACTGGGCTTGAGGTGAACAAGCCCACCTGTAGTGTTTTTTTTTTCCAAGATGAAATCATTTTTTAAACTCATTTTTTAATGACAAAAGTTTATTTTCAGTTTTTGAAGTTTTAATTAAATTTTGATTGTATCTTAAATTTTTTTTCTTTAATCTCAAGGAATATGAATTTTTAAAAATTTTTCAATATTATGTTATATTAAAATAAATTTTGAAGACTAACTAAATATTTGAGTTAGACTTCCCATATTCAAAATAAGGTTAAGATAGTTATTTGGTCCTTAACCTCATTTATTGTTTTAAAATGGTCTTATAAATTTAAAATGTTTTAAAATAATTCTTTAGGTATTTATAACAACTCATCAAAAATATTTTTAAATAAATTTTGTTAAAATATTAAAGTTATTAATTTTAACATTGATGCAGCAGTTATATATGTGTTTAAATTGTAATTCAAGTGATGATTTAACACTTAATTAACATTTAACCTTAATTAAAGGAAAATAAAATAAAATCTCTCTCTCACCCACCCTTCTCCTCCAATAGTGGTAGGCATATACCTAGCAAACCCAACCAGCTCGGCCATTCCAGGTTCGGTTGAAGGGAAGGACGAGCTAACAACAAGACGAAATGGCCAGGTGAAATACCCTGGGGTTGGCCCGACCCAGGGCTGGCTCTTTGGCTAGTTTACCCTGTCGGCCTGGGGGGGTCATATATATATATATATATATATTTATATTTTGAAATCTGAAGTCTAAAATTAAAAGAATCCTGAGGCCCTAATTGCCTTGCCCCTCATCATTCTTGTTTAGTGTTTATTAGTTCGCACTTTGTCGTAGCTCTCTGGCTCTCAAGTTGGTCTATGCTCTCTCGTTCAGTTCTCGTCTCATCATTTGAGTTTGAGTCACAATCCCTCTCCTCTCTCTTTCAACTTCTGTCAGTCAAGCGTCTAGCAACAAGGTTGAAAAGGGTCGTCCTAGTAGCTAAGCGTCAAAGTCCATTGTCATCATTCTTTTGCAGTAACTCTAGCGTCTTCCTGGCATCTTCCTTTATGAGCTGAGCATTAGGTAGTCCTCTAAGCATTAGTACTCCTCTGATTTTATTTTCTTTCTTTCTTTCATGAAGATATGATTATAGATTAGGTGCATAACAGATATTAACCTAGCATTTTTGTAGAAGTATATGATGTTGATTGAATGTTTTTTCTTCTATTTTATGATTTTACTCATGAGAAGTATCAGAGAATGCTTCACTTGTAAATTCATCCTTCTCTATTTCAAAATGAAATGCATATGGAATACTGGAATTTTAGTTAAGTGTTAGATGTATACTTAACTGTATATAGGTTTGACTTTTTTGGTTCCCCCCTTTCATTTCTTGTTTCGTTATGTTGTTCTTTTACTTCACTCATCTTTTGAGGCTTAATAATTCAAGGGTTCATTGTTTAACATGCCTCTGTTGCATGATTTCATCAGTTTATAATGAGTTAGGGTAGATGCTAGTTCCTTGCTTTTATTGGCATTCAGAATCCTATCTACATATACATTTGTATAGATTTCCTTGAATTTTACCTTGAACTTGGAAGCAATTTTAGAATAGTTACTATTATGGCTTTGCAAGCTTCATGGAGAGCTTGTATTAGCTTATAGGAGTGAATGAAGTTGTTTGAGAGATGTTCTACACTTGATTGTTATTTGTTATTATTTGTAATGTTACTGGAGGTTTGAATTATTTATCATACCATTAATCCTCACATAAATTTCAAATGTTGAAATTTTTTGAAATGTTAACTATAATACAAATTATCATACCACCAATCCTTGCATATATAGTGAAAATGATAATAGGCATGTTTTTTAGATTTAAACTTGATTTAAATTCAAGTTGATTAACAGAAATATTATCTGTCATTATCAACTAAGTTTATTATTTGAAATATTGAAGCATTTGAAGTTTTAACATTTACATCTATTCTATCTCACCCTCTCTACTCTTGAGGTAGGCCTTTAGTTACTTAATTATTGTTGTGCATATTTTCATATTCATTACTTAAAATTAATTATATTATTATTATTATTATTATATATATATATATAACGTAGTTTTAATTAAAAAAATAAGTCTTATTCAACAAAAAGGATTAGTTTTAATAGTTGTTACATGATATGAGTGATAATGATCATAAGGATGATCGATATGATAAATTTTTTTATTATAACTTATGAATTTTCATTTGCTTCGAAGTCTAGCATTTCATTTGATTGATGAAAGATGTAATATTACTTCTTATAAAGCTTCTTATCTGGTTTTTATAGTCTTTTCATCATATCCATAATGAGTTTATTGAAATTACAAGGTTTGAAGATTGTACTAGTATTCATATCTATTATTATCTTATCTATTTGTAATTTTGTATTAGCCATAAACATTGTATAAGTAAGTGACATGGATATGGTAATTAAATTCTTATACATATGTAAAATAGTAGATAGTGTAGGTGTATATACTAAATACAGTAGGTGTTAACTAGTCTTGGTTATTGATAGATGGTAGACCCAGACCCAATAAGTCAGTAAGTACATGGTGCATCCCAAGGCAACAATATGCTAATCAACCAAACCTCTACCTCTACCTCTACCTCTACCCCTTCAAATGTTGGTAAGAGTGCCACTGGCATTGTTACGGCTGGCTCTACCTTTGGCTCCACTCTTGCTACAGATTCGATGATAGTAGGTGTAAGTAAAAAGAGAAAAAACCCTTCAAAGAAATCTGATATGTGGGATCATTTCGTGACCTTTAAAAGAAACTAGGGGGATATAAAAGCTTCTTGTAAGTATTGCAGTGCTTCCTATGCTTGTGATCCAAATAAGTATGGTACAAATTCACTGAAAAAACACTTGGTAAGGTGTAGGAAGCGTCCAAATCGAGCTAAAAATAACAAACAATCTATGTTAACATTTCTTGAACCAGGTAGAAGAGGTTAAGCTAAAACCTTGGTCTCTTATAGCTACAACTTGGATAATTGTCGCAAAGCCTTAGCAAAGTATGTCATTAAAGATGAGGTACCATTTTGATTTGTCAAAAAGGATAGGTTTCAAGAATTTTATCATGAATTGGAACTGCAATTTCCAGTTCCATCTAGAATGACAGTTAACATGGATTGTTATAACCTTTATCATAAAGAGGCAAAAAAACTTAAGGATTCCTTTGAGGGGTAGGATTTTGTGTAAGTCTCGCTATAGATACTTGGACATCAATACAGAATCTGAGTTACATATGTCTCACAGCTATTACATAGATAAGGATTGAAGGTTTTAAAAGCGAATCTTGAATTTTTGCCCTATCGAAAATCATAGGGGTGACATTATAAGAAAAGTGATTGAGAAGTGTTTGTTAGATTGAGCGATTGATAAGATATTCATATTGACTATAGATAATGCGTCTTCAAATGACACAGTTGTAAGTTATCTGAAAAAACGACTTAGAAATTAAGGTGGGTTAATTTGTGATGGACATTTCTTATACATGCACCGTTATACACATATTGTAAACCTGGTTATGAGTGATAGTTTGAAAGGGATGAATAGCTCTATTTTTCGTTATTCCAAATGCGGTAAGGTATGTTTAGTTTTCACCTGTATGGTTGCAACAATTCAAAATTTTTGTGGAACAAGAAAAAATAAAGTCGAATAGCCTTCAATGCTTAGATGTTGCAACTGGGTGGAATTCTACCTACCTCATGTTAGAAAGTGCCATCAAATTTTAGAAGGTATTTAAGAGGATGAAAAATAAGGATGATTGGTACATTGCATACTTCACTGATGAGTCTCATCGAGTTAGGCCACTAAACACTACAAATTGGAGCAAAACATTGGTTTTTGCAAAGTTTTTTAAGGCATTCTATGATACGGCCTTGAGATTTTTTGGATAATTGTATATGACCTCAAATACTTACTTTCACGACATCATAGACATTCAAGATATGTTGATGTTAAATACTACATATCATAATCCTGTTATAAGGGATATGGTGAAAAGTATGCAAGCCAAGTATGATAAGTACAGGAGTATATCAAACAATATGAACCTTTTGCTAGTAATAAAGTTAGTACTTAACCCACGATATAATATTGGCTATGTCTATTCCACTTTTGACGATCTATACTCAAATCTTAATGTGCATGAAGCCATGAGGTTTAGGATTAGAGATGCATTGAATCGTATTAAATCGCTTATAAGAACACTATGCTAAATGAGTTGTATAAGATTTAATTAAAACTACATTAGAGAGTTTCAGTGGAACGTTTGATAGTATGATTACAAGCCGCCTATCAAATTGCAAGCACAAGCAGGAGTTATTGAAGTAGAGAATAGTTTTCACATATCATAAATCTAAGTTAGAAGGTTATTTGGGACAAGAATAGGTTCGTGATGATGCCTCTTTTGATATCCTTACTTATGAAAAGACAATGTTGTAAAGTATAAAATACTATCCCAAATTGCGCGTGATGTGTTGGTTGTTCCTATGTTAATTGTGGCTTTAAAGTTTGCTTTCAGTACTAATGTGCGTATGCTTAACGTGTTAAGAAGCTCCCTGTCCCCCAAATTGACTTAGGCCCTCATTTGTGCCTAAAATTAACTTTCCCCCAATATGTTTAACTTTAATGACCATAATTATGATCAATTTGAGGAGTCTAAAAGTATTGTATTAAGTAAGTTCTAACTTTATTTTCATTGGTTAATTTACATTAGGTAATCTTTAACTTTGTTGTTTCATATTTTGACTGATTTTTAAAGATGTCTTCAAAGATTTAGGTGTTGTAAGCACCTGAGGTCCTATAGCCATTGATTATGATTACATATTTGGTAATATAAGTTTTTTTATGAATAAACAATCATCTTCACAACATTAAGTAAAGTTTTTAACTTGAATAATGTTCGGTGCAGGTTGAGGTTATGTTGTAAGAGCTAGACCTTTATGTTTTCTATTATAGCACGAGACATTCTACCTTTTTTCTTTCTTTACCTTTGTAATTATTGTTCTTCATATTTGTATCATGTTGAAATTGTATTAGTTTTTTTATGATAATATCTAATTAACTAAAGTCACGTGATTGTGGAGTTATGTTTCTTCCATGTTTGTGCAAGAAAACAAATAAATTTGTATTATTCTTAGAAGTGGAAGTGTCAATTGACCCAATGATCATTGGTGAGTTTGATTGCATTAAACTAGTTAGATGAATACATCTTTAGACTTTTTCAGGTGTTGTAGTGATTTTTGGTTTTGGTATAATTGTACTTGTTTAGTATTTTAGCTTAGGACATATTTTAGATGAAAATTAGTGATCATCAATGTTAACATGTAGATGAACATTTTTAAAAACACTTAATATGTGGTACTGATGTGCTGATGTGTTATATAAATATTTATGTGTGATGTTTTCATAGAAAAAGTTAGCAAACATCTTAAAAACTCTATTTAGTTAATAAGTCTATCCTTTAATGATCATATTAAAGACTTTGAGCGTTTTATAGCCTTTACATTTCTTATTTCTGATAAACTGAAACAATAATGGCATTGAAGTCATCACTTGCTGAAGTGATATTATTCTCTCTTTCATGTGTGTAAAATCTAGTTATAGTCATCAAGTTCTTTATATACTCATGTTTTCACTTTACTAGTTATAGTCATCAGTTTCTTTGTATGCTAATGTTTTAGCTGCTATTTTTCATAATCTGATTACATATATATTCAATGTGACTTTGGCACTTATAACTTTGTTTTTTTTTTTTTTTCTTTTTTGAAATCGTTATGGCTTTGTTCTTCACATTATGCTAGTACTGCAATTTCACTTGGGCAGGCACTTTTCAATGTTATTCCTCTTCTCTTCATCACTCATGGCGTTAAGTGCAATGGTGTGTACGTGATTGATTCTTTTTTGTCATGTTTCATACTTTTGAATAAGTTTGTAATTCAATTTCCCTTTGTTAGCTTTGTATGCTTTCATCATTGGAAACTATGTCTTCTGCATGGTTGTTGCTGGAGCTAGACACTCAATTGAGCAAATTAAAAATAGGAAGGTTTCAGTTTTTTTGATCCAAATCTCAAAGTGGTTTGCCATTGTTGTTAAGAGCTCTGCATTTCTACTCTTTTGCCTATATGGATAAAAATTATTATAGTTGCTGTTTCTATTGTCAAACTTGACTTTCTTTGCTTATGCTTTTGTTTATATCAACATAATGACCAATTCCAAGGGAAAATGAGCATTTTATAATTCATTTTAGGTATTGGAAAAAGTAAGCATTTTATAATTGATTTTATAAGTACTTTGTCTTGCTTAATTTTTTATAAAAGAGAAGTCATAGAGTGGAGAAAAGGATTTTTTTTTTTTTTTTTTTACCTTTGCCTATCCTTGCAGTAGTATAGACTCAGCCCAGCCTGGTTCTTGATCAAGCTTCCCAAGCCGAATCACCAGGACCAAGGCTAAAAAATAGCTCCAGTCTTATCACTAAGTCAGGCCTCGAGCTCATTTAGGGCTTGGCCCAGGCCAACGTTTATGGTGGCCTATCCTCCAGAATGCAACCCATAGAAAATTACAACAAAGGGCCAATTGAAGAGACTCCAATATCAAGATTTGATATCTTAGAATTCATTCATCTCATTGCTAAGTTGATATTTCAGATCCTATATATTATACATATATGCGAACATCTAATTATTTTGTTTATATGTGTGAACATTCTATAATATGAATTATAAGATTGGCATCTCTCCTACAATCATAGCTCATACAATTTAAAAACAAATTCCTGAATAAATGTCATAACAAATTCATAAATTACTTTTTGGTGTTTAAACCAATGAAGTCCAAAGGAAAAAAAAACAGAGAAAACAAGTGAATATGGAAGATGTAGTGACATTAAAAAATCAAATGCACATTCTATACTGAGTATGTAAATTGAAGCCCACTCCCAAATAAAGATCAAGAATCCCATGTCCTCCCACATTCATAAACAGCAGTCGATACAGTGAAACTTGAGAACCTAAGACAAGTGAAAAGAAAACTCATCAATTACTGCAAAGACAATGATCAAAGCATTATCTTATTTGAGATGTTGTGCTTTGGCACACACATTTGAACGAACCAATAGTGAAATTGAAGATTGGAGAATGGTTGTTGAAACTACTTGACGGCCATAATGGAAGAGAACTAAGAAGATAGAGAGAGACATTGAGAGTGATTTTATTTTATTTTTTAATAAATTAAAGTTAAATATTGATTAAGTGTTGAATCATCATTTAAATTATAATTAAAAGTACATGTGGCTGTCACATCGATATTAAAATTAACGACGGTAATAGTCTAACAAGATTTATTTAAAAGGACTTTTTATGAGATGTTATGTAAAATTAAAGGATCATTTTAAAATATTTCAAATTTAAGGGACTATTTTGAAATAGTAAATAAAGTAAGGGACTGAGTAACTATTTTAACCTTCAAAATGAACACCAAGGAATAAATTTGTTTCTTTTCCATATTAAGGACTCGCTCATAATCATACTTGATTATTGAGCTGGGTTTTTAAAAATTAAACTTGAATTTGATTTGAAAAAAGCTCGAACTTGTCTTTTAATCAAACTTTTATCCATATTTTGCAAGAAGGGCCTATTGAGCCAATCAGACTTTTTAAAATCATGATTAAGTCAATTTGCTACTTAAAACTTAAGATAAATAACATAGCTAATTATTATAATTACTTGTAAGATTATAAATAGAGAAGTTATAAATATAAATAAGTTATTGTGTTGACCTTTAAATAAGAGGTATTAATTTTTAATTCTTTACCAAAATATCACATTACATTAAGAAAATATTTAAATTATAAGTTTTTTCTTAAAAATATTTATTTGAGTGTTTTAGATTTGGCCCAAGCTTTAAAAAAATTTTAGTCTAACCCATTTCATAAATCAGACATTTTAATTGAATTTTTTTGGTTTAGACTTATTAAGCCAAATGAATATTTTAAATTATTATCAGGTCTATTTTTAATGTATATCATTTTTTAAAAAAAATCTCCAATTTGTTGTTAAATTTTGTTTCGTCTTACAAGTCTCGTGAAAATGTGAATAGAAAGATGTCTTCAAACAACCATATGCACGGTTGTACATTTTTCACTCTAAACATTTGGTCCAACGAATATAAATCTCTTACCAAAAAAAAACAAAAAAACAAATAAAAGAAGGTAATGGATTGAGCCAACCACCCCATTTTGATAGAAAAATACCTAGTTGGCATATGATTCTGAGAGTGGATGACTTAGATTGTGCCCAGTATATTTTATTGGGTTACTTTGTGTGTTATATATTGGATTTGAATCTCACCCGTATCAAAAAGCCATCTTGATTCCTACCTTATTAAATCATTTTTATAAAGCAGGCACCTAAAATTCTTTAACTTTTTGTTATGAGATAACAAGTAATTCTTTATTAAGCAGGTACAAAGAATTCTTCGAACTTCTTCTTTATGTGAGAAAACAAGCTGTTTGCGAGCGCTAACCTATGCATACTTCCAACTAATCAGAAACAGCAATGGGATTCTCACTTTTAGCAGATTGCAGGATTTTCTTTTAATTACTGTAATTATGAATTATATTATTAGTCAGTTGTCTTTCTCATAAAAAAAAAAAAGTAGTTATTTTATCGTTTTTGGAACACTATATAATAATTATTAAATAATTACTAATATAGAATGATATTTTATCTATTTAAATATATTTATTATTATAATTACAATTCTTAATCACATAAAAATCAAATTATTTTTTAAAAAAATTATTTTAAGTAATTATTTAATAAATTATTAATTTAAAAGTTTTTGTGTGTTATAATTAATGAGTATGATCATAATAAAGTATATATTAAAATTGGTTCCATACACAACACTATATAATCATTCCCAAAAACAAAAATAACTGCCCTTATTTTATGGATTTGGTTGATGGTAATATTTATATTCTGGCCTTGCATTATCGTGGCGTATAACCGTGGCAGGTTCGAAAAACTCATACAAATCCTATATATATATACTTTGAAATAAACAATGAATGCCCAATTCAGAAGTCATCGAGAGGATCAAAACAAACAAATCCGAGGCCTACCCTAATCTATTTTAATCAGTGAATCGCTGTGTGCTTAGAAGGCATCTAAAGCTGCAGCTATTACAAATATATCATAGTCATGATCGCTGCAGCACCCAAGCTCATGGCCTTCCTTGCACCCACACGCGTTCCACTTCTTCATCAACCTGCTTCTCTTGTTCTCCATCTCTGCACTCCACGCCACTTGAATCTTGATCTCCACTTGCAACTTAAGTGGCTTAACGACGTGGTTTCCACTCTGCAAATCCATCTTCACCCATTCTTTCAACTCCATGTTTGGCGATTCAAGAATTGCTTTCCATGGAATCCGACCCTTCCCTAGAAGACGTGACCCCATAAGTTTCCCAAGAACAGGTGTTGTGTTGCTCTGTCGGAGCTCCAACACTAGGCTTTCCTGCTTTAGGGTCTCCAAGAATTCCTGGGTACATGAACAATCTAAACAGAAGGATTCATCCCAAAAGGGGACAGATTTTGAGGGAATCTTTCGGGTGTTCAGTTGGATTCTTTTGTTGCTTCCTGCGGAAAGATAAAACCTGGTAAATAAGTTTCCCTTTCCCGTGGAATTGAACTCAACGTTTTGAGCTTGTATTATTCTCAGTTCACAGACGAAGGAAGGAGATTTCTGAGACAGACCCATGTGTTCTAGTTTTGTAAGTGAAGAAGGAAGAGGTTTGAGTTATTGCTCTGTGCAGGTTTTGAACGAGGAAGGCTATGGTATATATACTGCGTGCATATTGGAAAAAAGTTGGCAATGCTTTCTAGGAAGCTGATTTTATTTTTAATCACAATAATATAGCCGACCACTATCTCATTATAATTCCTATTATGATATTGGTAGTGCCCAATTGAATCATGCACAGAGATTGACCTAAAGATTGTGCTTTGTTTAGAGATCGAGCCAAAGCTTATGTTTTGTTAAATAAAAAGCTTTAATACACTTTTTGGTCTTTCAATTTGGTTCACTTTACTTCAAAATCAGATAATGTTATTCTTATTTTTTTTTAGAATGGTCTAATTTTAATATTGTCTCATAATTTATTAAAATTTGACATCTAATTTAACGACATATTTTAGACGTCAAATATAACAGTAATTTAATAATATTAAACATATAATATATAGCTCAATAAATTAATAAGTTCAATATCAAGTTTGTATGAATTTTAAAACAAATGAATAAAGTTAGATCATGATTAAGTGATAATTTTTAAACTAAAAAAATCAAAATGTAAATTTTTCAAAATTAGAAGAGACCAAATTACATTTAAGCTTCAATAAAAACCCTTCAGAATCTCGAAGGGCTACTGTTGATAAAACGACCCTCACAAGTTGTGACTTGAAGGGGGGTGGGGGGTGTGTTGGAGGCAGACAAAGATAAGAATATATTAATTGCTGTAAATGGTGACTTGAAAGTGTGCAATGGTGTGTCATACCTTCATCTTCTTTAAATAAACTTAAAACGAAAGCATTAAGGTTATCCATAGCTTAGTTTTGTTGGGGATCAAAATCGATCTGTGATCTGATTTATAATTGGCTTCATATTGGCAACTTACATATATAGAATGAAGAAAAAATTGATTAGGCACCATAAACTCATATTTCTTTTCACCTGAATGTGCACCTTTCAAGCTACTCGACACACTTACTACTCCTCTTCATCTGAATGTGCACTTCCAAACTTCACAATTGACTGGACACCTTACTCATTAATTCATGGCTAAATATTTATCTTAACTTAGACCCATGTTTTACTACTTCTCTTCAACTGAGTGCGCGTCTCTCATGCTCCTCCACTAAATGGGCACTTGTCTTTTTAGGCTTGAATCATCATCATTATACTCGCTCGGGTCACCATCTCTATACTTCGTACTTGCCAAACCAGACTGATGGCTCGGGAGCCGATAACACCTATGAAAAAACTTCTTCAATGAACTTTTTTATCATATTTTAAAAAGTAATATACTCATTGACTAAACATCGTATTTTAACCTAAAGCTCTAAGACATTAGATTTATAGGTGTTACAATACATGCGCATACTATAGTTGCTGAACAATTTTAAATAACAAATCATTTTTTTATCATATAACCCTAATTTGAAGTCTCTTTCATCTCATATATACTAACACTAATTCAAAGTTTGAAATCAAAACCTCAAATTAAAAAAAAAAAACACTATATATAATTCCTTATATCTTTGTTTTATTGTACAGCTTTTTAATTAAAATATAATTAGTGTTTGCTTTTCCATTTATATCGTAACAGGATTATTATACATAATTGTATTATTTTTAAATTAAATTATATATTATTATTAGTTAACCAAATATTTGTCATATTTTAATCAAAGAACAATATATATATATATAGAGAGAGAGAGAGAGAGAGAGAGAGAGAGAGAGAGAGAGAGAGAGAGAGAGAGAGAGAGAGAGTATAGACATAAAAAATTGCATATAAATTTAATTCCAAAAAAATATAAAAAACTGTATTTAGAATTTGACACCCGTTTGCCCGTCCTTGAGTGCACTCAATATACATGTGTTGTGTCATAACAAGTTAAATAAGGACGAAATCAGAAATATTAGTATGAAGAGCAAAATGTGTTGCAGCATCCAATAGGGGGTCAAAAGCGTTTGTAGCAACTTTTGAGGGAAGATATACTCTATCTCTCTTTACTGATATGATTTTAAGGTTCTGTGACTTTGGAACACAACTTGAGAGTGACGAAAGCAATTAGAGGAATGGTAGGCGACTAGGCGTCGAAGGTTGTACAACTATGAAACCACTTAAGATGGGGTATGCAATTCTAAATTTTAATACAAATGGTGAGATTTTGGTTTCCACCTTGGATTAGGAATTTCTTTTTGTTGTAAAATACTTGAAATTAGTGTTGAAATTAAGATCTATTAGAGATTTCAAATTAAGAACTAGGATGATAAAAAAAGGGCAATTTCATCAATTGAAATTGTTTGATAAATTTAGTGATGAGTAAATGCGTTGCATATGGGACCTAGAAGTTAGCGTAAACACAATTTTTTAATGATTAAGGTTTATTGTAATGAAATTGATAGAATAAGATAGTATTTTAGTTCTTTATTAGTTAAGTCTAAATTATGTTTTCACTCGTTAGGTTTTAAAAATAAAAATTAGTCTATTTTAATATATGTTAATATATTTTAAATCAACGATATTTATATGTATTAGCAAAAAATTAAATTTAGTAATGTAGTGTAATATAAAAAATATATAATAAATTGAAAATATTACATAAAATTAGTTCTCTGGAATTAGCAAAAGATAAATGATAATAATGGACTCATTAGAAAAGCATTATCATAAGGTTTCTTCTTTGTTATATGAAATAGCTCCCATTTTTGCTCTTTTAAAATCTTTGGATAAAAAATTGATAAAATTACATTTGACTCAATCTCTAATATATGATGATGAATGATATAAATCATTGAATAAATTATATATTATTTTCTCTTGTTTTAATTTTAAACTATGTTAAGTTATCTTATAATCTCTTATCAGAAAAATTAAAAGACAATTAATTAGTTAATTCATTATTATTTCCATTGACTAAAAAAAAATATTTGGATGTCAAAGAATTCTCTAAGAAATGATTAATTAATTCATTAGTTAATTACTTAATTTTCAGACTTCAAAAAGTTATCCATTTAAGATTCAATTAATTAACTCATTAATTAATTATTACATTATTTTTCTTATTAACTTTAAAGATAAAAAAAAGTTAAGGATTTCATTAAAGGAGGATTCTTATCAATCAAATGGAGTCCTACATTAAGGAGAGCCTATTTTACATACATACATATATATATATATATATATATATATAAAATAGATTTGGTTCTTTAATTATTTTCATTCTTAATTCAATCCATTACTTATTAGTCAACTTTCAATTTAATTATTCATTCAATTTAGTTTTTCTCGTTTAGTTAGGACTAAAACTAAATATGTTAACTTTTAAATAAGTGAAAGAATAAGGTAAAAATAAACTAATAAAAGGGAAATCAAATTAATAATAAAAATTAATGAGAAATTAAATTAAAAATAAAATAATAAGTGAATTATTAAAATAAAAATAAAAATTAATAAAAAACCAAGCGGAGAATAAGATTGTCTTACTCGAAACTGATATCTTAGAAGGTCAATTAATATTATTTTTAGAGCAAACAAATAACTACAAGTAGAAGTAAAGTTGACTGAATATAGTTTTTCTCTAGAATAGTCCTGAAAAATGCCATCTCAATCTTTGCTAGTGGAGTTCACTGAAACGAGACGCGAGATCTCAGTTAAATAAAAAATTAATTTTGAACCAAAGAGGGACAAGGATTGTGGTTAACACGTCCAACCAAGGCTCGTACTTATCGATGATCTTGGCATAATCATATAAATATTGTCATTGCCCAATTAATCCTTCTTCGCTGTACGGGATAAGTACCACCTCCCTGAACGTACCGATATTTCGGCTTAAATTATATCAAATATTTTTTTCAACACCTTTCTTATTTATTTTCTTTGATAAAACTAACCTTTTTACACAGTACACATTTCATTTTTACAAAGTTACTTAATTATAGATATTACTATTATATTACGAATAAAATTAATCCCATTTATATAAAAAGTTCACGTTTTCAACAAAAAAAGTGATTGAAGTGAAAATTAAAGTTTTATATATATATATATATATGTATGTATATCAAAATACCAAAATGAATTGAAACAAATAAAATATGAAATAATTTAACTATATTTGATGAAAATACTGCATAATTTGCTCATTTATGATCCACTAATTAATGCTAATATCTGAAAGAAAATAGGGTAAAATCATTAGAATCTGTTAGAGTATAATTCAGAAGTATATAACATAATTTTCTAGCATGTGGTTTACATATTTAGTTAGTCACGTGTAGCTTCCAGTATTTGTTATAGAAATTTTTTGTTTTATCTGTTATATAAACCTCCTGTTGTCAATGCTTCACTAGATGTTTCTATAACAAAATTGTTTATATATTGTACACCTCTACTCAGTAATGAACTGTCAAGTATTACAACATTTTTTTATTCTTTCTGTTCATGTGTGTTACTTATCTTGGTATCAGAGCCCTCTCTGGCTCACGCCATGGCATCTTCTGCTCCTTCCATCTTTGTTCTTGCCTAGCCTCTTCTTTCATCCTTTGCTACTGTGCCCAAGCAAATGCTATCTCTCTTTAATTCTCTTAATCAAGTTTGGTTCGTCAAGCTGGATTGGAGTAACTTTCTTCTTTGACATTTTGTTATGATGCCTATTATCAAAGGCCACAAACTTGACGGGTTTATCCTTGGTACAAAACCCTGTCCGCAACAATTGCTTTCTGAAGGTGTAGATCGGAAGATTAACCCTGACTATGAGGATTGGATTGCCATTGATAAACTGTTGATGGGATGGCTCTATAATTCAATAACCATTGAGATTGCTTCACAGACTCCTCACTGTAGCACGTTAAAGGAGCTCTGGTGTGTAGTCAAAGAGTTGTTTGGAGCACACTTTCAATCTCACATTATGTTGTATAAGCATGAGTTTCAGTAGACTAGGAAAGGCTCTTTCAAGATGAAGGAGTACTTAGTCAAAATGAAGTTCATTGCTAACAACCTTACCCTTGTTGGTAGTCCTATTTCTCTCAATGGTCTTATCAGTCAAACTCTCGCTGGCTTAGATACAGATTATAACCTAATTATGGTCCAATTATTTGCTAAGGATGGTTTATCATGGATGGAATTACAAGCTATTCTTCTCACTTTTGAAAGTCGTTTGGAGCAGCTAAACAATCTTCAAAACTTAAGCCTCGATAAGCCATTTGCTTATTTTGCTGATAGCAGAAATTAGAGAGGTTCTAGTGGTTGGTATTCAAGAGGAGGTCGTCATCGAGGCAGGGGACGTCCTTCGGGCAATAAACCTGTTTGTCAAGTGTGCTCGCGAATGGGTCACACTGCCATTACATGTTTTTATTGTTATGATCGGAGTTACATAGCCTTTCCACCTACCTTTACTAGTTCCAATCCTTTTGCTCGTGTTGCTTTTCCATCTATAGTTTCTGACCCACATTGGTTCGTAGATAGTGGAGCCACTAATCACGTTACTAGTGACCATAATGTGTTGCAACATTTAGTGGACAACAATGGTAAGACTACTCTTATAATTGGTAATGAAGCTCACCTTCCTATTCATAAAATTGGTTCAAGTCAATTATCATGTTCCTCTCAAGATCATCTTGACCTACATAATGTGTTATCTGTTATATCTATCACCAAGAACTTATTAAGTGTCTCTCAACTCACTGCTGATAACAATGTATTTTTAGAATTTCACTCACATGTTTGCTATGTTAAGGAAAAGGGGACGGGGAAAGTGTTGTTACGAGGAATGCTTAAGGACGGTTTATATCAAATCACGAATTCTGCATCAAAAGGAATACAACCATAGGAGAATAATACTTATTGTTTCATTTCTGAAATAGATAGCTGGCACAGGAGATTGGGCCATCCATATCAATGTGTCTTAACAAAAATTTTACATCACTATAATTTAAAGTTCAAATCGAATGATATGTTTAATTTTTGCGAAGCTTGTCAATTTGGGAAATCCCACAAACTTCTAATTGAATTATCTACATCAAGAGTTGTTCATCCCTTAAACTTAGTTTATACTAATGTGTGAGGCCCTTCACCAGTGTTATCTCCTGTTGGTTTCAAATATTATGTCCACTTCATCAATGATTTCAGTAGATATACTTGGATTTATCCATTAAGAACTAAAGGAGAAGCACTTAAAGCATTTATGTTATTTAAAACCATGGTTGAAAATAAGTTTGAAAGAAAAATAAAGGTGTTACAAATTGGGGTGAAGAGTTTTGAAAATTTATAAAAGTTACCCAATAGTCTAGAATTGAATTTCGTCATCCTTGCCCTTATACATCAACTCAAAACGGAAGGGCTGAGAGAAAGCACCGGCATATTATCAAAATGGGGTTGACATTATTGGTTTAAGCTAAAATGTCTCTTCATTATTGGTAGGAGGCATTTTAGGCTTAAGTTCATTTAATTAACAAACTACCTATTCTTGTGTTGAATGATCATAGTACTCATTTTTCAGGTTTATAGTAAAGTTCCAGATTACAAGTTTTTGAAAACATTCGGTTGTGTATGCTATCCATGTCTCAAACCATACAATTGACACAAAATGTAATTTCATACAATGAGATGTGTCTTTATGAGATATAACACCTCTCACAAAGGCTACCATTGCATGAATTCAGCAGGGAATGTTTACACTTCACGTCATATGATCTTTAATGAAAACATATTTCCTTGTGCTAAAAATTTTCTAGATAGTTCACAATATCCTCTTGAGCAAACTCAATGGCACACCTATGTTAGTTTACCCCTTGCATATGTTCCATTAGCAACTTAACACGAGCATGATCATTCTCAAAAGTTAGCTAGTTCTCATCTAATACTTGTTTCTCCAACCATCTTTGTTCCAAACATAATGTCTTCACTAGTAGCTGCTTCTTCTCAACAGGAACGTATCCCTAACTCCATTACTGCTACAGAAACAAAGGAGAATGCACTTTCTGAATTGGAAAGAACGCATCATATGGTTACAAGAAGTCGAGCAGGCATTATTAAGCCAAAGGTACCTTATATTGGACTAAAACAAGTTAATGCAACATAATTAAATGTTCAAGAAACAATGAAATATTCTCATTGGAGTCAAGCCATGAGAATTGAGTATAAAGCATTGTTAGTTCCCCATACTGGTTAAAGGAATATAGTTGATAATAAATGGGTGTTTCAAAAAAAACTTAACTCTGATGGTTCAGTTCAACGGCACCAAGTAAGGTTGGTAGCCAAGGGCATCCAACAAGATCCTGGTATTGATTTTAGTAAAACATTTAGTATTGTGGCTACAGCTTCCACTGTCTGAATTGTTTTAACTACTGCTGTGCATTTTAACTAGGATATCAAGCAGTTAGATGTTAACAACGCCTTCTTGAATGGTTATTTGTAGGAAGATGTATTCATAGTCCAACCGAAAGGATTTGTTGATCCTGAAAAGCCCAATCATGTGTATAAACTTATTAAAGTTATATATGACTTGCGACAGGCACCATGAGCATGGTATGATAGGTTGTGTAACATGTTGATTGACTGGAAATTTCAAAACAGCAAGGTTGATATTTCTCTATTTTATCTCAGAGACAAAGAGGCAATAATTATGGTTCTAATATATGTGGACAACATATTGGTTACGGGAAGTGACAAGAATTTTCTAGAAGAGTTCACTAAAAAACTTAACGAATGTTATGCTCTTAAAGATCTTAGACCTCTTGATTATTTTTTAGGAATAGAGACATATAAAGATGCGATAAGCTTATATTTGAATCAAAGTAAATATGCTCAGGAGTTACTGTATAAGTTTGGTATGCACAATGCCTTATCCTGTCCAACCTCGATGGTAGTCGGCAAAACTATTTCTGCTCGTGACGGGGAACTCATGGATAAACCTACACTTTATCGACAAGCCATTGGAGGCCTCCAGTATCTCATCAACACGTGTCCTAATATTTGTTTGACAGTCAACAAGCTTAGTCAATACTTGAGCTCTCTAACTATGGTGCATTAGCAAGCTATTAAAAGGTTGTTACACTACATCAAAGGAACAGTACATTTGGGCATTCACATCAAACCATCTTCCAGCCTATAGGTTGTTGGTTATTCTGATGTTGATTAGGCTTTCTATCCCGATGATTGTCGTTCTATAGCAGGGATGTGTGTCTTTTCAAGAGACTCATTAGTCTTGTGGTTGTCCAAGAAACAGAGAGTATTGCTAACCTTGTTATTGAAATTACTTGGGTTCAATCACTTTTATCAAGAGTTAGGAATTACTGCAGATGATATTCCTTTAGCATGGTGTGATAATATGAGTGCTAATGCACTTGCTTCCAATCCGTTGTATCATGCTCGGACCAAACAAATTGAGCTGAACATGCATTTTATTCTAGATAAAGTGTTGACAAATCAACTATTTGTGAGATATATTTTACCCTTGGCTTCCACACGCTTTGAAGTTCTCAGGGACAAACTCAATGTGGTCATTCCACCATCTCATTCAAAGGCAGATGTTAAAATATAATTCAAAAGCATATAATGTGACTTTATAGCATATGTTTTATGCATATGGTTTATATATTCAATTAGTCACGTGTAGCTTCCAGTATTTGTTATAGAAATTTTTTGTTTTATTCGTTATATAAACCTCCAATTGTCAATGTCTCATTGGATGTTTCTATAACAAATATGTTTATATATTGTACACCTCTATTCAGTAATGAACCATCAGAGCGTTCACATATTTTACTTATACTAACTAATGATCTTTTTTTGAAATTTTAATATCAACAATTTATGGTACCTTTAAATGTCACAAGAATTACGTCCGCATCTCATATCACATCGTAAATTCCTCTAACAACATTGCAATTCAACTGGTACAGGAGTTTAGACCGTAAACAACAATAGCTGACACAGATGCGCGCGCGTATGCAAGTTCTATTACTTTTCTGCCTTATTATTGGTAAAACAAAACAGTAGGATCATTACATCCTATAGTTACAACATATGAATCAATATCAACTACCTAAAAAAAAGAAGGAAAAGCTGTACATGATTGATCGCTTTATACTGTAGACGTCACGACAAGGTTACGGGCTACAACTTAGTAACTTTGGCTGTTACTGCTGTCCAGCATCGATGGCCCCCATACAAGTTTAAGGGGCAAAATAATGAACCTTGTATATGGGAGATCCAAAATATAAGAAAAGATAGGACTTCCATTGACAAATCTAATATCCACTTTCACCAGCCGAAATGTGCGGGCAAGACTTGGGAAATTAGTGAGTTCTGCAGCAAAACTCCCTCAATGAACTCACTGCTTGATCAAACGAAGCTCCCAATTACCCTCACCATCAATCAGCCGTAATTCCATGGAATGATAGGGGATTAACGCAGGACGCTGGGGCAGAAGTAAAGATATTTAGTATGATCAGATTAGGATGGCTAGCATGCATGTTTAAAATTAGAAAACATGAAGTGGGAGGAAGTAAATAAATCGGACATGTGGCAGGAAGTTTGTATATTCTTTGTTGTCCCACTAAAATTTATACTCATACTTACTTGTGAGGATGTAACAAATGTAATTCCCATATCCTTCGCTAGTCCATACAAGTGTTCTTCGACATCAACACTGGTGGCACTGCCAATAATTTTTTTTCCACAGTATGAAACAAAAATAATAATGAATAATATAATTCTTTGGAGAAAAAGGGCAACAGTAATCATCATACATACTTGGTGCACTCGTCGAGGATACCGAATTTAGGCTTATGAAAGAACAAGCGTGCCTTACAAAAGAGAAGATGAAATGTTAAAAATGCAAGCTAAGAAGTTCATTCCAAAAAGATTGAATTCTCTTCCTTTAAGGAATTAATAAGGCATGCACTAAAAAAAATAAATAATTCAAGAAATTCAATAGACTCAGTTTCAAAACAGTAGAGACTATATTCACATACCATGCCTAGCCTCTGCTGTTCTCCAAGAGAAAGAATATCTTCCCAGTTTAGATTGGCATCCCAACCACTTTTCTGTCTTTCTAGAAGATAATTCAACCGTACATTGTCTAGGATAACTTTTAAGCGCGTGTCCAACAAATTTCTCGTGTCAGCATAGTTTTTACCTGAATAAGCAAGAGTACAATGATTAGAACAGAACTAATATAGCAACATAAAATACGGATAATGCACTGCACCCTTAACAGCAGTCAGAAGAGAATTAAAAGAGATGATTAGTTGACTGCAAAAGAAGACCACAAGCTGAACAGCAGAATCATCTCCAACTAAATTTATGGAAATGAGAAATTTTCAACATTGTTAACATAATTAACATGTCACAAGTTAATTTAGTCTCAGCTGGTGGTCATTAATCAACATAAAGCAGTAGCATCACTTTAAACATTAGTTGAGCCAAATCAAATACTAGGGTTAATGTATAGGGTCAGAAACTCCATTTTAATATTAAAGGTATTTCAGGGGCATCTTATTTCTTCTTGCCAACATAATTACCTTTTCCATACATCTTCATTGCTCTAAGCTCTGCTTCCTCACGGGACAGAGGGTAAATTATTTGATCCCTCAGGGTTCCCAAGCATGTATAAGGCCGCTGAGGAACATAGAAGATGCTACAACCTGATTCAGCTTCTTCATCCACATCCTCCGATGGTTTGGAAAGTCTTCCACTTGCAATAGGCCATAGTTCTCTTAGTACTCTGAAAATGGAGCTTTTTCCACTTCCGTTGGGGCCTTTTAAAATATGATACATGCCAGATTTAATAATCAATTACAAGAGAATTTCATCCTATAGAAGGAAACAAATTAAAAAGATAAGTATGCCAACCAGTAACAAGCAGGCTTCCCCCACGCACTATGTCACATGTCAACTCCCTGGCCAACATCTTTTGAGCAGGAGTGACAATATCAACCTTAGAAAAGGAAATGACATCTCCGGATTGAACATCCCTCACTTTTGTTGGAGCCATAGCACCACTCATAAAATCCCCTGTATGGTCAAAGATTTTATTAAAGATGAGTCTTAGAATAGTAACTGCTGCAGAAACAGCCAGACATCTTTCAGTTTCTTGCTTCATGAAAGTGAGAAAAGAGAAGACATACCAGACTGTGCTGCATCCAGAAGCTCCTCAAGCTCAAAAATCCGATTAATACCACCGGAGAGCTCGATGAACTTTCTATGCAATTCAAGAATGTCACCAAAAGCTAGAAAGCTTTGAGAAACAACAGATGCTAAAAACCTCAAAGCATGTGCCAGCTCACCTGAAAGTATAATGTTATTTGTGCGTAAGAGAAAGGAGGAGGGATAAGGAAGAGATAAGAAGAATAACAGTAAGAAATCAAAATAATCTTACCCTGCACAGACACTGATGCTCTGTCTCCCTTGTGTTCCATGGCATACAACAAGCTCAAGCCCCAAGTCACATTATGTGGGAGCTGCTTCGTGATAAAATCATCCAGTATACCAAACAGCCACTTCTTCCTCAGAAGGAACTTGGAATGGCTGAGAAGCTCTTTAAATCTTGACTCAACCATCTGCTCAATGTTAAAGAGCAAAAGTTATAGATTGACAATAAACTGTCTTAATCTACTCCATAACAATAGTATTTTAGCCAGCCAGCATCATAATGAATAAAAAATAAGCTAAAGCCAACTGAATGCTGGGCTGTTCCTGTCAAACCTCTCTGCCTGATTAGATTTTGATGGTGCACAAACCTTTTGGAGGGAATCCACCCAAAAGACTAGCCTATTAAAGGGTAGAACTCCTCAAGCTTATAAGGTCTCTCTCTCAAGGAAACCTCCCCGATGTGAGACCCCATCATAGTACCGCCCTTGAACAGCCGATGTCTCGGCAGCTGCACTCTAAAGCACTTCACTCAGTTTTCCTACCGGTCAGAACCCTCTGTAGGTAGCCCTTTTCGTGACGTCGACCATCAGCTCTAATACCATTTAATGAAACACAAACCTTTTGGAGCAAACTCACCCAAAAGACTAACCTATTAGAGAGTAGAACTCCTCAAGCATACAAGGCCCCTCTTTCAAGAAAACCTCCTAGATGTGGGACTCCATCAAATTTCCACAAATTAGAACCTAAAACACAATATAGTACTAATATTTGACATAACACAAACACAGACACCAATGGGGAATATAAGAAAAGAATGATAAAATATTATTTAGTTGGGAGCTCACAGCTTTTTCTCGAGCACCACCTCCAAAGAAAGCAACAGATTCAGCATGAGTACGCAATCTCTCATGCATGAACCTAATGGAAACACCAAGTGGGAGAAAGTCAGAATGATTTTCACAACACCATTATTAAACACCATGATAGAGGGAACAGAAACTAAAATGAGCTAACCTAAATGTTCCTTCAAGCTGCTGTTCTCGACTTGTCAAATCACCAAAATCAGGAGTAACAGTTCTTAAAAATCCCAGACCAAGTAACATGTAAGCATACAGTATAGCAACTCCCCTCTGACCTGTCAAAAGCTTCATTCTCCAAGTGAACCTTATGGGCGAAGAAACCCAAAGAAGTTTAAGTCAATACAATAAACAAACAAGCAGATACAGCTTGGATTAAACCCCAAGTAATAAAGAACCTTGATATTACACAAATGAAGTACTCACCACAAAATATCCACAGATGGCTTTACCATCCCAGTGACCAGGCCTGATAAGTCTGTCGTTAATTTCTCCAAGTCATGAGTTATTCTCTGATCTGCATCAATATTTTTGTTTGCCATGTGGAAGACCTACATAGATATGCATGTAACATGAATTCAGCACCCACTGAATTTGATGTTTCGATTGCCTTCTAATGTCTTAGTTAACAATTCCGTTAGGCAGTGCTTTGAAATGGCAGAACTTTGAAATGTACTAAATGATAGCATAATTTTAAAATATAAAGAGGTCCGCAACATAATTTTTGAAATAAAGAAGAGATTTGTGTACATAATGCTAAATTCAGGGGAGAAGGCATTAAATCCTTAAAAACTTTATGCCAGGGTAGGAAATTTTCCCATTGTGTATAAATATAATAGCTGCCTAGAAGTTGTCTATCTGATATTCCCATGGGAATGGAACATTAAAAGAATGTGATAAGACTACGTTAATCACTCCTCATCACCTACCCTCTCCCTCTACCCTATCTCTG